>OW971898.1:1875000-2500000 GCA_943193645.1 Acentria ephemerella | reverse complement strand
GTTAAAATTTTAGATATACATAATTAAGTTATACTTATATTTGTGCGTCTAGTTCCTGAAAAAATTTTCAGTATCGTCCTTTCTGGTTAAGTGCATTTTAACCTGTACTTGGCAATTCATATAATCAGGAATTTAATTAAATTTTAGATTATTGTAAAGAGTTAGTTCAATTTCTGTAAGGACGCATAGACAAGAGCACGTTCAAACTAATAACCGTTCAGAAATTCCCTCCCTCAATTGAAACTGGCGTCTAAAATTATCTAAACCGGAGTCGACAGCATCCCGGTAACACGATCGCCCCTTCCAGCCCAGGGAGACTTGGATTTGACGTAGAGCGTATGCTATCGTATCGATACCTACTTAAGTACTTCGCATAGGTAATCCGACATTTGACGACTAGAATCGATTGGAAAGGGAATTCTTCGTTGAATTTTGAAATCCAAATGTAATGATTACACACCGTACATTATTGTTTTTCACGATATCATCAATATGACAAACTCTTCTATATTACGAGATTCCATGAATTAGTTACGATTATGATTCTGTTGCCCTGGTCTCTACACTTTTATTTTTCATAGTTTCTAATTAATGTTGTTAGTTAATTTGTAGAGCGCGGCGACATATTTCCGGAAACTACGAGAAAATCTTGATGAAAATTTTGATAAGAATGAATTTAAAAAATAATATTTTCTGGCTCGTTTTTTCGTACATTATAATTATGTCAATGGTTCCAGAAAATCTGTTAAGAATTTTGAAGTTATCCAACAACCAATATTCTGTAGTATCCGGAAATGTCGGTGATTCGGTATATTTTTGTATTGTCATAAATTTATTTTTCATATTGAAGGGTCTTTTTTATACATTTTTAAAAAAAAACTAAAGAAAACTGTATTTTGATTATTGTTGATTTATATGACACTACAATTTTCACTGATTTTCAAAATGAATTAACACACGGAAGTGATGTCTTATTCACTGCCTCAGCAGCCTTCTTGAACGATTTAATAATATGATTGAAAATGATTGGTTGTTCACAAATTTTTGCTGCTGACTATATCTCTTAAGGCCTTAAATAGTTAAATTTAATTTTAAATGCTGAAGTCAAGATTTTGTTATCAAATGAATATTTATTTAATCACAAAGTTCCGACTTAATTGAGTTTTATTTAGATATAAACAGGACTCTGCCATCATTAAATCTTTTAATTAATTCAGTCCGAATTTCGATTTTAACGACCGAAATTATCCTAACTAGAGCAGCGGCCTGTAACTCGATAGTTCATCCCCCGGGTTCATTCTATCCTGAACTCAACGCGGAACGTATGCTCCCTACTTTTAGATAGATAAGGATCGCTTTATTGTGTAAGGAAGAAGTTGATATTTATTTTAAATGTTTTTCATTTGGCATGGCAATTAGGAAAGGAAATTAAATTAGGAATTAAGAAAGATAATTTTATATCATACATTTAGATATCTTTACACCAAACCTTATAAATTGTATTATTAGTAGTTCGAAACATTTCATTTTGTAAATTCTTATAATTTTTAGTGATTCGTGTTTTGTAAGTAAATTGTTTTTGTAGCTTCATTACTTTACTACATACTCGTTTATTGTCAAACTAATAAATCATATCATATTTTAATACACAAGGCTTCGTCGTTATATATGCTTAAAATACAAGAAATTTCATTCAGTCCTATTATCTATCCCACAATAACTGGACTGGAATAATTCAGGACCCCTGTTCAAGTAACCTGTATGTACTCCACTAGCTAACCGTCAAAAAGATATCAATATAATAACAATATACGTTAATCGTTCGCTGGTCGACTCTTGGAGTCGTTTGCGATTCTTAGAGCCGAATTATATATTCAATTTCTGCATAAAGCCATCCCGCAAGGTGCAGGCCCCTTAGGTCGGTACAATCACTTACGCAATTGTTTAAACAATACTGCTATAAAATATCACGTTACCAAACGAGCATCGCCCATTGTCCCTGCATAGGGGCATGCTTCTGAATTTATTGTACGGTGCCAAAACGTTTCTATCTTATTCATTGGTGTCAAGAGCGGTTTTTGCACAATAACTTATGAAAATGCAGTCTGTACTTTATGCTCTGATGCGCTTTTCGGAACAGTCATTGTTGTACTGCCATTTCGCTTGTCTATTTAAAGTTTGTGGTATAATTAAATAAAATTTTGTTTTTTCATCGTGAAAAATTAATCCAACCGTTGTAAATCGTATTAAATTGTAATAATAGTTATTTAATCTGAAATCATAATGAACTACTTCACAACCTAAATAAGAAAAGCGTTTTTAATATATTTATCTTCCTTAATATAGTATATAGTGGCAGTTGGCAAAGCACATTGCCTGGAGGACTAATAGCCGTTGGGCGAAAAAAAAACCAAAGCGTTCGAATCACGAAGCGAACGAACTTCTTAATTTTTAAAATATAAAAATACAATTACTTAAAAAAAACTGAATTCTTTCATGCTTTGAAACTTAAAATTAATGTTAACTCAAATTAAAATTATACATATTACTCGCCTTAGAATACAAAAATATTAACGAAAATTCCTTGAAAAAATATCAATGTACTCATTTATCCTAAAATAACTACAATACTTTATAAATTAAATGCATTATGAAGATTAAAAATAATTGGGTGTCACAAATGAAAATTCCTAATATATATAATATTTTATTAAGCAATGTACTACTAATATAATATCCATACCATCTCAGGACATACTTACGGTTTTATTGTAAATAATATTTAAAAAAAAACACTGTATGATATTTTTTTTCAACTGTGAATTTAAAATGATACTAGCTTTATTGCAAAGTGTTTTATCTAATACAGGCATCAATAATTCACATATAACCTTCCTCACTAAAAATCAATGTTCTTTTTGACTTAGTTTTGTCTAACAAAGTTGTTCCAAAGATATTTAAAACTTTGACATTTCTGTTGTATTTTTAAAAACAAAAGAAAATCCTTAGCTGTCATAATTAAGACCACTGAAATCGTTCCACTACCAAAGTGTGCACCAAACTTCGGTAAAATATTTCCGCGTCATTTAGTCCATGATCCGTTATGACAGATTGCCAAAAGTTCTCAACGTCGACCACACGTACAGTGGCTTTATAAATACAGATATTAAATGAGATCCCATTTGGGGTATTGTGGTCAACTCATGTGCGAGATTCTGGTTACGGGGGCGTTATGTGTGTAACAACTGCTTGCAAGTTATTATCAAAAAAGTTGGTGTATTTTGAAAAAGATAGATTCATTTTTCACATTTACAACATAGACAGAATTTAAAAAAACATAACAATAATTCGAGCGATCTCTACCAGGACAGCATAGCTTCAAGGTAATATAATAATAATGATGCAAACAAAAAGATGTATAATCGAATAATAAAACTACAAAGTTAGTTCAGTTAGTTTTTAAGATATAAGTAAAAAAGTTTCAATATATTATTGTACCAGTGAAGAGGTTGGTATCTAAACTCCTTTGTGATCTAGAGTTAAATGCAAAGGAAGAGGTATTTATTAAAAGTAATTAATCATGAATATAAATCTTTACGTAAGGTATCAGTTAACAAATAACTTTGAATAATTCCATATATTTTCCAGTTTTATATAAAATTAATAAAAAATAACATACTCGCGTACAATTTTTTTAATCTCAATTTGTTTATAGCAGTAATTCTTAAGCATTCTTCACGCTATAAACATTTACAAAACTCAAAAGGTATTGAGAACATAGTTCCCTTATTTACAAATTTCTCATAAGCTTAATAGTTGTCTAATGTACAAACAATTTTGATATATTCAAATAAAATGGTCTTTTTAACATTTACTTGGTCATACATTTTCATTGTATAAAAGTAATATTTAAAAAAGGATTATTTATACTAATAGTACCTAATAAAAAATAAGTAATTACATATCAAACAAGTTTTGCAACTTGTATATCAACAGTACTTAATTTTGAAATATGCAAGTTAGTATTGTCAAGTTTAAAATTGTCCCTAAAACAAATAGAATAGAAGTATTTTTTCTGTAACAAAGACGTTCCGTTTCATTGTCACAAAGTTATCACTGTGACAATCTAAGATATTTGATATTACATTGTACTTTCATTTAAAGCAAAAAATTTCTACAGTGCCCTTCATCGTATTATGTCCAGGTTTGTCTTTTTGTGTCTTAATCTTTTGCAAGCTTATGGGATATGTGTAAAGCAGCAGAAAATCTTTTTAAAGATGTCTCAGGGTTCGCTTTTTAGTGTCGGTAAGTTTTCAAAATAATACAGAAGGTAAGTGGAATGTAAAATAGATAAGTATTGTTATCTATCTCACTCACTCACCCTAATATTCTCTTTGCCTATTTAATTTATATTAAAATAGACAGACTAACTACATTTAAGATTTTATTCGAAATTTAAGTTTTAAAGGTTTTATAGCCACCTTTATTCGATTATGAAAACTATGTAATTGATATTTATTGTGTTTTCTATAGATTTCATTATTGTTTTTTAAATTTAATTATATCATTGCTTTTAAGTCTAATGATCTGGGCGCCACTACCAAGCTGCTATCTTATCGTCTTTCCTTATTTTCGTTTACATTCACATTGTCGAAATTATTGTTAAGACATGGCTTTTTCTAGTCTAGACTTTTTCTAAGTTTTAATTTAGTTAACAGCAACAGATACTTAAAAATATAAAATATAAAGAGTACCAAATTTTTCTATCTCTATCTAATGTTTATCTCTTACTTGTCAGAAAAATAAGTGCAAATCCCTCAAAAGACCGTGAACACAACAAAAACATAGTTATGTAGCAAAATATTTCTTCTCAAAACATCCATTATATTTGCTAACAAAATTTAAAAAGCATCCAGGACAACGTCATCTCTACCTCTGCAATAAAGTTCTTTTTTAAACACAATACATTTTGTTCTAATTTTGACCGTCAAAGAAATATTGTTTGTAGAATTTTGTGGGATAATCCGTGCGTATTCTTGCGTACGCGCCGGTTGTGGCGCCATGAAGAAAGGCAAAGGTTTTTATAAAAATATTTGCTTTAAATAATTACTTGCAGCTAAACAATTACTCGAAGGTAATTAAATGTCTTGTCTGTGTTATTAAAGCGTAACTAAAGCTTTGGGCCAAACGACTAACTTATTAAATGCAATAAAAGTTCTAATTAATAAAGAAGCACTTTCTATTATATTATTTACCTAAGATTTGAGAAATTGGTCCAGAATCGACGTTGAAATTCTGTCAAAAATCCTGCAATTTATCCTCAATATTGACGGCCACCTTTCCTGGCGCCAGAACTGCAAATAAGTCCGTGACATCCTAAAACAACATTGCTAAAGTTATAAAAATACCTTTTGCTAACCCTAAATATACCTAATATTTTGATAAATGAGTCAAATATTTATAATTAACACTAGATATACCAGCAATTTGAATATATGTCAACCACAAAAATTATATTTGTTTCTAATTTATATAAAATAATATTAAGTTTATAAAACGTACTCTCTAATTATAGCTACAAAAGTCATAACATCATTTCTGAAAAAAAAATGTGTAATATAGTAGGAATTTTGAATTGAAATTGCACAACCAGTCTAATGACTGGTCTGGTAAATCTAGTGTTAAATTAGAACCGTGGATTTAAAAGTCTAATACCGGAGTAGACCCAACAGGTTGTCACAGACATACGTAATATTTAGCAGTCTTTTTCTGTGGAGTCTCTTCTGTGGTCACACATAATTATGCTATAAGTGGAAGGTATAAACACATGAAATGTAAGAGGAGCAAATGGTATGACATAAATAACGTGTCAACGATTCGAACGATGCGAGAGTTCGCCATGGCCAGAGCCAGTTTATGTTCTACAGGCTACAATAAGAGTTGTGTGTACTTACAATGTAATCAAAAAAGAAGAAAAAAAGCAATACCTGAGCGCTTAAATTTGCTTTCGACAAGAGGAAGGGAAGGAATTCTGAAACGCATAGTAGCAATGATGATTATGTTGATGATTATTTTAAAAAACAGTGCAATTAAAAGTGAAGCCTACCTATTAATGTAGGTGTTGCGTATACATACCTAAGTAGATTATGTAGTATTTACCATTGAGGACTAGACTGTAGACTACAAGTAAGAAATTAGGGTTGCCACATTTATTTCGAAACTATGAGATACTCCAAATGAAATACTCTTTGCAAAGGACATTTCTTTTAAGTCACAATTTTTAAAAATTCATATGGTAATCACAGCAAATGACTGGAATCCGATTGATTGTAAGCGTTTAGAGTCCATATGCTGGTTCAACTCGTGCAGCATGCGACGTACTACCCTAACCACATCCATTTTCCGGGCCCACAAAATGATTGAAAAAATTTAATTGAAATTATAAATGCATATAGATCATTAAAGAATAAGTAATATCTGAATGTCTTTGCATCGTTTAATGTTGGATTTCCTAAATATATTTACGGATAAGTTTATTTGCGAGGCATATTTGACGAATTATATACGAGAAAATATGTCAACATATAAGCATTGAGATACCAATCAATGGTTACCTATTATAATAACTGGAAGCTGGACTGAAATATGATTATTTACAAAATAAAATTATTTCCGAACGCGCTCCATAGACGATAGCGGCTCTGTATTTTACCTACTTAGGCCTACCTAATTATCTAACATAGCTATAATTAAATAACTATATATGAATAAGGACCTAATCGTAATCTTACAAATCTATATATCACTCATTTATCCAGCAAACATTTTTATTATTTGCCATAGTTTTTTATTGCATAGTTTAAATTACATAGTTTTAAAATGTTGTTTTCGTTGTGTTTTCAACAAAAATATTAAACCAGCTATGCAATTTTCAATAAAATTTTAAATCTTAAACAACATGAACTGAAATGTAGAGTCAGTCTTGTTGACAATTTAAGAAATTTACCGAAGTTTAGTAAGTATAAGTTTTTCTGCAGTAATTTATTTAACACTTAATTACGAATACGTAGACATACATAACATAGTCACACAAAAGGAAGAAGAAAAGAGTTTTTATTTTAATAGACAATGTTTGTACAAACAATTTAGTTTTTATTTTTGTTGATCTAATTACCAAGAAGATTTTATTTATTAAAGGTTGTCATCGACAGTTGCTAGAATACCTAAATGAGTAATTTAAAGCGTCAGCTGATCTTATTTTTGTACGTACTGAATAGTAGAATAATTATTGTGTGTTTAATTACCTAGCTTATATACCTAGACATAAATTGTAAAGAAGCTATGTAATCTACATATACAGCTAATTAACTTTAATAATTATCCCTCCTGTTACTTTATGTCTAATCAGTTACCTAATCATAAATAAATTGTAATAATGTTTTAGGTTTGAAACAATTTGTAACAAGGTATATAACCTTTTTATGAAGAAATTTAAAATGCGTTAATGGTAGAGAGATTTATGTTATGTTAAGTTTCAAGTACTGCTTAGAATTCAATACGATTAATAATATATTATCGAACAGTTTTACAAAGAAGTATGTTTTTAACTCTTATCTAGGAAAATTTATCTTCTTTTGAAATAATGAGATTAATTTAGATAAAAATGGGTAAGGGATACCTCAGGTGCTATTCCTACCAATAATACAAGACTACAGTTTTAATCTGTGCAGTAGATTAATAATTTATGACAATAAAAATAAAAAGATTTCAGCTTATTACAATTTTCAATTAAAAAAAATGTTTCACGTTTTTCTATAATGAATATTTTTACTCTTGCTGTCCAGAAATATGATCCCGATGTTCTCCCTCTGAAATTCAAATTCAAATGGATTCTATTCCGGGGCGTTGTCCCACTAGGCGTTATCTTAATCCACCAATCACAGTTCAAGGATTGCCCTCGAAGGATAAAGCAGCTCTGCTATTGGTCGAGGCAAAACGAGATAAGTTATCCTTGCATCCTTCGGGCCGTCTATCTCTGTTTTACAATTACAAGTGCTGTCTTTTTCTTACCTTTTGTATTAGAGAGGGATATCAGTGGTATTGACGAACGTAATTGCTTATTTGGCTGCCTTTTTGAACTTTATTGAATTGGTTAGATTTGTTTTATTGATGTGAAATTTCCATTTAGTGGATGTTGTTAGAATGAATAGTTAAAATTGTTTGGTGCCTTCATTATTAGTGCCTACGTAAGTATTTACATACAAAACAACTGTCATTTGGTGTGAGGTATAGAGAAAATGCCTAAATGGATAGTTCTATATCAACCAACCTGTCAAAAATGAAACCTCAAACGAGTCATATGAGTAGTTTTTTAATTTTTAACGAGGTAGCTCTTAACCTTCATCTAACCTGACGGTTACTCAAGATAAAGCTGAAGGTATAAGCGAATTACACCTGGATTCCTCGACCACGGATGAACTGGCTATCTTCTACCGTCCAACTGCTTCAACAAAAATGTCGTTAGTTGTTAGATAATAAGTATGGTGTGGTAATATTAAAAATAAAAAAATATTTATGAAATTAGTTTTCAATCCAAAATATGCGAACTATTTAGAAAAGTATCTTTTATATGTTATTTGAACGAGGAATTAACTACGTGTATGGGAAAGTAACGACACACTCTTACTGTTGACCAAGAAAATAGTAATTAATTCTCTTTGTGCAAGAAGTTCAGGTGACTATGAATTGATTAGCTACCAAGCTACTAATAAATTGGTAAAAAAATAGATGCCGTTACTCCACTACGTAAAAGCCTTAATGTAAATAAAACAATAGCAATTTCGGTGACATATTTTTGAAATAGCATTTAGTGAAATATTTTTATTATTCGAAAAACCAGTATACTGCCCGTAGAGCGTCTTATTAGTTTCAGTGGTACTTTTAAAATAAGTGAGATTTTTTTTAGCTTAAAATTCCATTTTATTTTACTTATATTAGGGAAACATACAGCAATACATATATATGGAATCCTCTACTATTTATCATCAGGTGACGTCGAGTCATTTGTTGAGCTTTATATAAAAAAAACATACACACTAACACAATTATCACAATATGGCAACAAAGTTTCCACTTATCGTTAATACGTTTATTTGTGATACATTCTAGTGAAGACTGAATTTAAAAAAATAAAAAATACTTAAATAGCTCAAGTAACATGCTTTTGTTTAATCGCCAAGAGAGTGCTAGCAAAAGAGTCTATTGTGGAAATTATTAACGTAATAGGTAGAACGAGCGGGAACTGTACAATCGTTTTTGGAATATTTAGTTTTACAAAAGTATTATTTGAGCTAGTTATAGTTTTGGAACATTCCATATAAATATTGTGTATAAGATAGGGGGAATCAATTAAACTTGAATTATATTAAATAGAAGAGTTAAATCAATCATTTCATCTTATAATAGAATTTCTCATTCATATTATTGTTTTTATCTGTAAATTTTTAATGCACGTACAGTTATTAAAAATTATGATTGCGTTCGATTTTAAATGTTATTTTTATTATTATTTTTAAGATTTTGTCATAAATTTTGAGTCGAATATATAAAAAGAACAAATACACATAACATAAGTACTTAATTAAGATCTTAATTGAAAAATAAATGTCAATTGCTAAAATTGAATAACGCAGACAGCGCTATCTATTACTAGTTTTACTATGCTTTAATATGTTGTCTGCCATCTAGTAGTAACAAAACGTACTACGCTAATCTTGCTTCTAGCAGATTAAATGATACACATTCTTCGGTATTTAAATATTCTATTAGACGGTAGATGGCACTAATGGCATCCGAATATCAAATCGTACATATAAAAATGTGTTTATGTTGTTAGTCTCGCTAAAACTAAAGAATAGCTTGACCAATTTTAATATATTTTATTGTATTTTATTTAATTTGGTTCAGGGATGGTTTAACAAAAAAAATAACTGAGAAATCCAAAACAAAACCTTAAAAATATAAAACTGAAAATTAGTATGGCAAATCGTCTAACTGTCCTGCCAAACTTTGGCTGTCAGTTTTATTTAAATAGATGGCGTTAGTGGTAATTTGTCGGGGAAACAAAGTTCACCAGGTTTAAAACTGATCCAATTGTGAACAATTTTTTAATACTAATTAGTTTTATCTAAAGAACAATTTTGGCAAGTAAACAGTTATTTTATATAATATTTTCGTCGGCATAGACAATCTGGCATCACGTTCACAAAAAGTCAAAATGATTCCTTGTAAAAAAATATCTGAGTTAAAAATTATGCCTTTAAGCAGATACTGCATCTTCGACATCGGTAGACTTGTTAGAGATGTTATTTATACTAGCTGAATGTTAGTTAGATTCACGACTACTAATAAACGATTCACGATAATCTTATTCATGATTCCACCCGTTAGTAATTACTGAAATAGCAATAATAATTGAGAGCCATAATCGTTACTAATATTAATACATAACTGTTAACTCAAAAATGGAATTACTAAATAAAAATATTTTTTAGATTAGCAACACAAAACTGACGCGTGTCGTTTCGTTCATGCGCAAATAAAGATGTCAAATGACGTGTGACTTTGTCTGACATTTCGTCATCCGGCGTTCGTCTTACTAAATGAGATTTGGTATGTAATGGCACACATGCATAAAACTATATCACTGTAGTTGTTGATAATATATACCAGAGCAAAAAATAATTGCTTTCAAATTTAACATTTTTTAATACTGACAACACGGGCAAATGGCCTCCATTGTTGTTATTTGTGTTGATCGAGTTTTAATGCGTAATAAGTTGTTATCAATAAAGGTGGCTATTTTAAGTGTGATTAGTTGCATACTTTAATTGTGTAGCTTAATATAATAGTTTTCACACGGCAAAACGCGTATCCATTTAGTTGTCATATTCTATAAGTTATATTTGGACTATCAAGGTTAAGTAGCGATTGTATTAAGTTTGGGAAAAAATGTCTGTTAACGATCTCAGAAAATGCAGTAAGTGTCGTAGAATACAAGCTCAAGATCCAATGGTTACCTTCCATAGGTTTCCCAACCATGGAAAGAATAATATAAAAAAGTAAGTGCAAATAAAACCATATATTCTATAAATATAAAGCTTGTCAAATTTGTTTTTTATGGAGCTGGATCATTTTGAAACAATATCATTATGTATTGTTTATTTATGATTATTGTTTATAGCACTTTTTTGTCTACATAAATATTTTTTAAATTTCAAATTCAATTAATGTAATTGTGTTATATTTTAATTTACTCCTTTAATTGCAGAGGTTATCAAGTCAAGTCCAACGAGAACAACCAAGTATGAGAGAGAATATGCTGTAGAGAAAACCAGTAATGCAAATTAATAATATTACAGTTGAACCATCAACTAGTACTTTGCAGTGTACAAATAAAATTAACATAGATACTGAGAGAAAATCTTTCAAAAAATGAAAAGGTAATATTTTGGCTTTCTAATTTCTATGATTTTATGAGATAGATGACTAGTGCTTTTCTCTCATGATACACAATAATAAATAGGTAGATAGTGATATTTTATATTGGCAAGATGAATTAATTTAGTCATAAAGGGTATATACAGGTGTGTACAATCAAATGTGGTTTTGTCTTGCTTACAATTTCAGTTTCTTTCTGAATTAAAATCCAAGAGATAATCTGTTGTAATGAATGTTAAGGGGTTATAAAATATACGTAGTTGTTATGATCTTGTTTTATTTTTATAATTAACTTAATATTTCTTTTGATCAATTTTAGCAAGTGTCTGCTCAAAATAGTCCAGCAACATGTGCAATTGCAACTGGTGTGCAGAAAAAATTGAAGAAACCTTTTACCATCTTAAAAGCAATTAATACATTGAAATTAAAAGAACTAACGGAAAGGGAGATCAAATTATATTATATTTGCAGAAATGAACCTGATAATTTTTCATTTGTATTAAAAGGTATAATATACTTAAAAACCATGAATTGGAGGAAGAAGAACAACTAAAATCTTTTTAACGAAAATTGAATAAATAAAATATTTAAATCTGCTGTTTTCTTCAAAGTACAATTACATTTGGAAGAAAATGAGTCTGTAACAATAACCTCAATATATTGGAGCTAGATTTAAGTTTCTTTAATAAATAAATAAAAGTAATTATTATTTAGAAACTCCAATATTGTAGGTTTTTGTTTCTAACTCGTTTTCTTTGTAACCTTAAAAAATTTTCAAAATGTTTAAAATCTATTTCAAAATTCCCGCCCGTAATTTAAATTTGTTGCTATTACGCAATGGCGCTAGTATCACGTATATGTGTATGTGTATGGTTGCTAAAAATACCTATGGAGTTACCATTCTTCTCCTCGTAGAGGAGTATTATATTCTTTGTTTTAATGTTTCACTTTTTACATACGTGTCAAGCGAACTTGTACGCGTGTAGGCTTTTAAGCCTTTAATTTTAGGATTTAACTGTAAGTATTACTAATTTCCTATAGTTTTACAATAATTCTGTGCTGTGTAGGAAATTGTTAGATTGTCGGTTTTGTATTTACGTGATCAAATGTGTAGTGTCGTGCATTTATCATTGTGTGTTTTATCTGTTTTTTTTCTTATTATGGACCGTTGTTTTCCTGTGAAATTCTAATTAGCGCCGTTGATTTCTTCGTACAAACCTTAACAATACACCTCATTACTGCGTAAATATCGATATATTGGTGAAAACATCATACAGCTGTACAAATAATTTGTTACGCGTAATTATATATATTAAATGCATGTTCTCTCGTTTATTCCATGGCATTTTAATAGCACAACCCTCAAAAAGAAGTAATTACAGTGGAATGTATTTAATTACTGTTATTAGCTAATAGGATTTGTGTAAAAGGTCTGTTATCGGGGATCGTGTTTATTAGTTCTGTTTGCGACATCAGCTTGGATTCATTTTGCTAGCGCCTTGGCACAAGTATTTTTGATTAACTGTGTATCTCAGGTAAATCGTATTACATTCTTTCTGATCTTCTTTTTCCAATTATTTTCAACTAAAACCATTCCCATGTTCTTTAAATCAAGAACTGAACAACTTCTTAGTAATTACTGATTCTATGGACTAGTCAGTGAATGTTTGCTAATTTGGTATTTTTTCTTAAAACTTCTTAATAAGTTCACTCTTAACTCTTCAAATCTTTTGTCTGTTTTTAGAGTATTAGATATTTAAAATTAGTTTAATTGATGAGCTAATTCTATTTCATTATATAATAACTACTGTCACTTTCACTTTTGCATTGAGATCATTCTTGTTAAATGTTGATTTCTGCAATCTAAGTGATGTAAAAAGTTGGTTAATGTTTGATGTTGAAATATTTTCATGATAATGTTCTGTTTTTCTTTTGAATGTAGAAATTAATATTAACAGTATAGGTAATAATAACGCCAAGTATTTGTGTAGATAAATAAATGTCTAGATAACCAGATATTGTCAAGGTCAATTACTTATAAATAATTATTGAACCAGTTTTATTTGAAATGGTATATCTTTTTCATTTTACAATGTTGTATAACTAATAATTGGTTTCAATAATCTATCTAAGGAGGTTTTGCTTTCAAAGCATGCAATTAAAATAATTCAATGATTTATTGAAATCCAGCAAAAGAGGAATGAACAAATTAGTGTTTTGATGAAAATATAATGTTTATTAGTAAGGATAACATTACATTTATAAAGATTGTAAATATTTTAACTTTGAAAGTTAAAACAATAAGTATTTTCTAATTTTCAGGACAAATATACACATCTAACAAAATGGCCCCAAAACAAAGGATGCGCATCGCCAACGAGATGGCAAGCAAAAACATTACCATGAGAGGCAATGTGCCCAAGACTACCAAGGTAGGCACACAACTATGCCAATATTTTTCAAGATACAATGTTTCATGTGTTTGTGAGCTTTTTGTGTTAGTGTTATACACAACCTTTTTGAGTCTAGTCACTAATAAGTTTTGATAGTTAAAGTGGTAGCCACTGAATAATACACACTATTTTTTTACTTTAAAAACTGAGATATTTGCCTTGCAACACAGTAATAGATAAGTAATTTCTTTGGTAAAGCTGTCATGGATGATCCTACGAAAGCAGAAAAAATATGAAATAATTTTAATTTTTCATATGATTATAAGTTTTCAAAAAATGATACAGGATGTAGTATTTTTACTTTTTAAAATTTTTCAAAACAATAATAAATGAACTTGCAAATAAAAATAATTTTCTGTAAATAAAATATGTATGATAAAATTGACTTCTTTACCTCAATGGAATAAATTGTGTAAATATTTTCTACTCTCATAACGAAATTGAATGAATTCAACAGACATCAGTTGACAGTACATAAGAGCCAAGTACTGCCAGGAGCAGTGATCTGTGGTGGAATGCCATTTCATTTTTAAAGTGATAATAATTCAAAAATTACTAAATTTTAAATGATTCGTTTATGTGAAACCTTCTTAATTTATGTACTTCTTAAAAATATAATTTCATCTCAGTTCACTGCAGGTTCGAATGGTAATTTAGTGTTCATACAAAAATATAACAGTATTTATAAAACCCATAATGAAAAATATTTATGAACAAAAAATCTAAATCTCAAATCAGAATGCACTGGACTGGAGATAAGTAGATTTTAGTATGTTACACAATTTTACCTTTTAATTCTAAGACAAAATTATTAAGTTTGCTGATTTGATAGCTATATTATAGAAAATTTAAGTGTTCAGGATTGTGTAGATACATGTCCAGTATCCCCTACACGCATTGGTTATGACTGCATGTTTGACAGCTCGGTGGAAATACTACTTATCCACAAAGATAAAAAAAAATTAAAATGCGTCTAACCGCATTTTTAATATATGCGTAATTCTTATACTATTTTAATGTTTTGACAGTGTTTCAATAACTGTCAGGATAATGATGATGACGACGATAGTTCTGTTTAATTGTTGCTACTTACCATGTATATGAAAGTAATTTTGTTTACTCAGTTCTCAAAAATAATCTAGAAAATTATCCAAGCTAGAAAGAAAACATGCCGGAAATTCTCACAATCCAGGTGCCTTATTTGACCGCTTAGTCTCTCAGGACTTGGGTAAACCCTATAAATTACTTCTAGTCTTCAAATCATTTTAGTGTTTTGTTCTAGTTCTGGGTCAAACAAGGAGTTAAAGCTATTTAATATGGTGTAGTAGGTAAACATAATGGCTAGACGTCATTATTAATAATTATCTCGAATTTTGCGTATTTAATCAAGCTGAATTCTAAAAAGCATACTTTGCTTACAAACCTTGGAATGACGGACAATTAGGCTAAACCACCTGTGGCATTGGCGTCGATACAATGTGATTACGATAACGAAAACTGAATTTATAAATTGAACTTTCTTACAATGGAATCAAAGAAGACATTGCACTGCTCTTGCATGCTTTGCGCATAATTTTATAGATATTACTTTACACTTTAGCTACAATAATTGCGTATTGTGGAAGTATTCACAGTTTATTTGTATATTTTATGTGGCCAAGGAGGCCTTTTGCATTTCGGACAATTGTAAGCCAGAAAAAAGTAAAAATGTCATTCGACGCGGTGTTTAATTAGCTATCCACGAAATGTGGTATTCCAAAACAAGATGGTGGACATGTCTTAATATGATTACGTAACAAAACAATGTCCTTAATCTTTGTTTGACGGTGCCCGCTATTCTCAACCCGCAACTGTGCACTGTCTCGCGCTCGCGCATTCAACTTGCTATAGCAATAGTATAACGGACATTCGGGATTTATCAGAAACTTTATAATCAAAAACCTATATTCTTGCCACTGCTGGACTAAGACTTTACTTCACGATTTCACAAGCAACCGAGACAAACAGATGCTGTCAATCCAGTTAAATAGTCATAAGGTTCTCGCCGGGATATCTCGGCACGTAGAAGTTGGTGATAGTAAATTTTGATTCCCATATTGGACCAACCATAACAAAAGTTGCTTTATTTAAATAATTGATACCAGAGTTCTCAAAACACTACGCCAGCAAGCTCTATTAGCAGTAATATTTTACTTAATCTAATTAATAATCTTTTTTATACTTATCAAATTCGCAACTTCTTCGCTCTGCGCATAAGTCGCACAAATCAGTCCAGGACTCACGTGCCAATCCAAGCAAACTGGCTTGCATTACTTTTATCGTACTGGGGTTTCTTATAATTCGTATGTGGCTTAACATATGCAAAGGATATTTATTCAAGAAATATCTGCGTTTTGTTTTATTAGTTACGTTGTAATGTACATATCTGTTCTATTGAATTGTAATTATTAATCTTGCTTTTTTTTTCAGGAAAAAGAGGACCAATATGCCGTAGGGCCTTGGCTCTTAGCTCTCTTCATATTTGTGGTGTGCGGTTCGGCGATCTTCCAAATAATACAGTCCATTAGGCTCGCATAAGCCACCCTAGACTGACCACCGACAGACTCGTGGCTAGACATGCCTCTCTCTCCCACATTCGCATTTGTGCGAGACAGACACACATAATCAACTTTGTCTACAAACGTGCAAGATGTCCCTTTTATTTGTATCGTGTTAAAAAGAGATATTGCTGCAGTGTTCCTGTTTGCAATAATATCTTTGTAGGGCACGTGACTTGTGAGTTCTGTACTTTTAAAAATTAATGCTAATGTAAATGTGCAAGAGACATCTCGAGCCACAGTCTCCATAGACTACAGGATGTGTATAAATGGTGTTCTGTCTGAAATACCTTTGATACACACATTCCTTAGAAACTGCGCGATCTTTATAGCGTGCCGAGTTGCATAATGTCTGTGTCTGTCGAAGTAAGCGCAGTGTTTTAACATAAAATATTATAATCTCAACATAAAACCAATTGTACGTACTCTATTCTTGTATATTGTAAAAAAATTGAATTTTTAATATTAAGGGGGAATCGAGCATTTAGATAATAAATAATTATTGTTATTTTAATCCATTCCTAAACATTATTTGAGACAAGTGTTTAAAACGCACAAATGTACTTTATAACAAAAAAAATATGTTTATTTTAACTTTTTATCGCAATATTTAGTCGAATTTTATTAAACAAATCAATTTCTTTTATCAGCGCCGTTTTCCAAATTGTTTGTCGGTTATTTTTTAATTTTAAATGTAATTTATTTGATTTAATACAGTAAATTTGTCATTAATTACTCTGTATTTTTATTTCAAAATCAGCAACTTGAAAGAGTTTTTGGCGCGTAATGGCGGGGTCGGTTGGGTGCTGTATATTTTATTTCATATATTATGTTATAGTGTTGTTTTTGTGATGAAATTGGTGTATTTTATGACAAAAAGGATCGTTAAAACGTGCAATATATGGAATACATTATTTTACGTTGATTGGTGACTTACGTGAGATAATTCAGTGTTTCATTTCCATTCATTCATTTATTTAACATTTTATGATTTCATTCTCATTTAGTTAAATGTTATCAATGTAGTTAAATGAGAATGAATAATAATAATAATCCTCATAATAATTATCATAGCATTCATTTTCTTATCATTTTATCATAATCGCTTACATAGCATTCCATTTTCAAAAATTTTCTCGTAAGTCATTAACAAAATAGTGGAGCCACTTAGCACCACATTGCACCAGTATCCTGGAGCCATGAATAAAAATAATATCTACATTAATGAAGATATGACTTAAAGGTATTAGTTACCAGGCCAAATAATAGAAAAAAAAATCAGCAACTTTAATAAGAAATTTGAGAATAGTTCATTTAGTTTTCTCTATATAATAATAAATATGACGTGATGACGTGACATGTAATAAGTTGATATGAAAGATAAGTTCAATGTTCAACCTTAATAGCATAATATAATGTAGGTTTTAGAAAACATTTCTCTATAAGCGTTATAAACTTGGCTAATAAAAGCGGTCTTTGCTATCAATTGACTATTCATAAAGTCTGAACTTTAATCTAAAGTTAGCGTGCCTTCAGAATCAGGCGCAGTAAGCAGCTAAACTTGGAATAAGACGCTAACTCTCATCTTAAATATAGAAAAAATTGAATAAAAAAATATATTTTTTTTTAGGTTAGGATTTATAGGATTATACACTAGACGCTTTTTTGTATTTAATGGTATCTTTATTTTGTTATGCGGACTAAAAACTTCGAGACCAAAATGCCTGCTAATATCCCAATATGAGTAGAAAAAAATCAAGGTTAATGTCACCTTCAGCTTATATGTTTTGTGACACTCATTCTTTGACAAATTCACATTTAATTTTATCATATTACACAAAAAAAAATATGTATTTTTCTAGTATAAGCGTAATTATTTTTAGTGTATAATGAGTGATTCAAAGTAAACTTAGTAAATTTGGAACAAATGAATACTCAAATTGTATCTTAACAGTTACAATTTTAAAATTTTGAAATAAGAAGTTCAAAGTCTATATTTTCTGAGATATATGACGTCACTCAAACTGCGCGTTATTTTATTTTATCTCTGATTTAATAAATTGTACCTCGTCTTTATCATAACATGTTTTACTTAGGCCCGATTATTCAATAATCGAATAATTTAGACGTTATGACATATTTTACATACAAAAATTGTCAACTTGTCAAAGATTTTTTTAAGTATGAAGAGAGGATCGCACAGTCAGCTAGCTATATAGATGTTGATTATTTTATGTAGTTCCAAAATAAAACAAAGATTAATGCATACAGTAGTATGCAAGGGAGGACTTATCTCAAATAGAGATCTCTTCTAGTCCACCCATCATCGGTGTGTAAGTTCTTGTCCATTTAGACGTGTAATATTATAAGATGCTATGATAAAAATGTGGAGTATCAAATAAGGTTCCAAATTAATATTATCGTTATCATGCAGCCTATTTTTCAAATTAGTCAGTTTTCTAGGGCATTCGCTGAGCAAATTTTATACATGTGATAAAATAAAACTAGCTGTTTCAATATTTTTTTTATATTTGTGTCACCCCAATCTTATTTCGGTGATATAAATGTAACATACCTATCAGACTTAACAAAAGAATTTTTATATTTTACACAACTTTACAACTATATGGTACATTTAATTTACAAATTGTCATGTGGTATATGAAACTTAATAATGTAATTAATCCACATTTGAGCACCTAAATATAGCACCAATTGATGAGATTTCAGTTGTATTTCTGTTGATTTTCGCTTGGAGACTATTTAGTTTAATTTTTTTTTTATAAAAAGTACAATTCTTTTCTCAAAAAAATTATGAATATAAATTTATTCCATTCGTAATAGGTGTCATGGGGAATAATTACTCTTAAATCGTAATAAAAATGGCCGCTTATGCTTTTAAGAAAAAGCTAAGCCTCAATAAACTGTTCTTAAATATTGTACAGTCGCTGGCACAAGCGTTATCACTATGACACATTAAATTCTAGTCACTATTTTCAAGTTTGACGCTAGTTATTGCTTGACTGTACTTGCATCGTAAGCTAAAAATAATATTTCACTATTTATTCTAGGTACATGGTAAGTAGGACGAGCACTTTGTTCTTGGCTAAGTATGTGTATGTTTGAGTAAATAATGCACTATGATTTTATTGGTTTAAATACATAAAATTTTTATAAATTACATCTATAAAAATTTTATAACTAAGTTTTGTAGGAAATTCTACAACGATGTGTTTTTATTTTCATTTATTCTATCTATTATATTCTATACGCATTTATCTAGAGTGAGAGTGAGAGGCAAAATTTTCCCGTGGTATTTTTAACGCTTATGCACTTTTGTTCATAAGCAATCGAAATACCAGCATCGAAGCAATCTGTGCCTCGGCATAAGCTTAGCGGGGTCCTATTTGGTTTACAAACTAATTGTGTATTTCCATCTTTATTGATGCTTTTGTTGAATATTTGTACCAATAAACTTTTATAATAAGTTTCGAAACATAACCATATAAATTTTATTAGCAATCGCTGTTTAAATTGAATCAGTGAGATCCTCTCAATGATTCAAACTGAATGGTACAACCCAGTTTGTTGTATCGTTTAGTTTGCATAGTATCTATCTATCTTTTTCTCTCTTTTATTTGATTCAGTCATCGTTGAGGCCCTATTCTTTGTTACGATTTCTTAAGCTTTGTGGTCTTGAGTATACCTATTACATGTTTTGTTTTGCAATTAGTGACAGCATTTAGTAAACCTATTTTAATCATAGTGATTGTGACTAAACATTTTACTTCTTAGGTGCTATAAATCAATTAAGTGCGTTTTTACATGAACTTGGTACCTACACTTGGTGTCAATTAATAAGATACAAATATAATTAATGGTTAAAAAGTAAAACTAAATAGCACTGCACTGTAATAAGTGCATATTTTGTCTATAACACAACAATATAGATACTCTATCTACATTATACGTGATTCACAATATTTTATATCGATATGTTTCAGATGCAATTGTTTGAAAATAAATAGCTAAGTACTTATATGCCACTGTCGAAAATGCAGCACAATGTTGGTGTAACATTATCTAGTTATTATTGTTCTGTTTTTTTATACATTTTAAACGTATGTATAAAATAATGAAAGATAAGTAAAACATTGTGACATAAAAATGTAACGACAACTATTTTAAGGTATCATAGATTGCTTCGTTGGGATATGTACCATTCAAATGGATGCTGTTACTAAAACTTAAGTTATCTTTACTTAACAGCACTTCAGTCGTTTCTATGTGACTTTCATTATCAATAATTGGATAGTCATCCATATTGCTTGTTATTTCTAATCTGATTGCATGGATTTTCTGTTCCGAACGACTGACTACATCATGCTCCCAAGAATCAACCGCTATTGAAATATCATTCTTACTCCCTAAATCGTCTATCTCACTCGAAGCAATACTAGAGCTATCCAATTCGAAGTCCGTAGTTTTCTCTATTACAACCACTTCGATATGCCTAAAAGGATTCTCTTGATTCTCAATCATTTGCCTCGCTCTCTCGTCGTTTCTTATTATAACTTCTTTCTTAACATTACAAATCACAGGGTCCGTTGCTAACACGTCTATATTGTTATCGTAGCTTTCTTCGTCGTTGCTTTTATTGCCGTTTGGTGTGCAGATTTCTGCATAAATATTATCAGAACTTGTATCAGAATCCACCTTTTCTTCTTCTATTTTTACAGCGTCAGCTACTTGGCCGTACGGTAAATCTTCTATCACAGGCAGTTTACGTTTCTGTATAGACGATATGGATCGCCTTATTTTCACTTGCATATGGGGTTCTTCTTCTGATATGTCAACAGGTGTGAAATCCTCTTCAATTTCAGATTTTGGAGTAGGTGCTCTTGGTTTATCGATTTTTTTTCTAAAGTTCACAAGTTTATCAGTATCATTGTTTCTTTCTGTTTTTGTAGGCATGCTGTTGCTATTGTTACCTTCTTTTTTGTCACTTGGTTTCTTAGGGTGAAGCAAATTCGATGTTGATTTACTGAGAACTCTCTTGGTTTTAACGTGGAATTCGGAGCAGAGCTTCTCAGTGATGTAAGAATGTTGTTTATAATTTATTTCAAAATCACTATCATTATACAAAGAACCCACTCCGAACATGTTTATTTCTTCACAACTTTGAATTTGATTGTAGGACTCAGATTTAACTATTGCTTTTTCTGGTATCAAATCAGGCTGTATCCTTTGTCTTCTTTCTAAATTCGTTGATGATTTGGTAGCTATCGACTTTTTGAGCATATTTTCATCGAGGGACTTTAATTTACGCCCTGAACTGGTATCACTTTCCATTGAACCACAGTAGTTTATTTGATCTACGCTAAGATTTTTACGACCATGTTTCATATTAATTCTTGTATCCTCTTCAGGGTTGTAAGTACCGTCTGGCATTCCAGTCTGAACAGAAACAGATTTTGTCAGAATTGGCTTTTTATGATTAGAACTACACTGGCTTGTTCCCATTTCTGAAGATGAAGTAGTGAGGCTCTTGTAAGAATGACTTTTTTCGGCTGTACCGTCGTTTTTTCTAGAAGCACCAAATCTATCTTCAATGAGCTTTGCCATGTCTTGATACCTTTCTATAGAACTATGTTTTTCTGCTAATGGATCAAAGGGATCTTTAAAATCCCTATATTTTTCATTGTTCTCAATTGCAGTTATTTTTTCATTAAGTTTCTCGGTGCTCTTCAATAACTTTAAATTTTTGAACCATTTGTTTTTCTTTTGTGCTAAATCTTCTCTAAAGACATGCATTTTGTCATTAGAAAACTGTTCTTGTTCTATTTTTTCGTCACTCTTATCGTCTTTGCCCTCATCATCGCTGTACACGTCATAGTTCATATGCTCCAGTTCGTTTTTACTTAAAAATATGATTGACCCCTCCGTTTCATCGGGGATATCTTTGAGCACCTTCTCGCTTTTCCCGAATAGTCTGGAAGTATCTATCTTCAAACCTTGGAGTGTGAACTTTTTCTCTTTCTCAAACTTGACCGGTTCGTGGTCCTCCTTCAAGAAGTTATCAGCTGTTTTCGACTTCCCAACTAAGGAGTGGTTGGCGTAAGAGATTTGCCTGATCCAGTTGTCAACGTTCAGTTGACAGAAGGTTAGAGCTTTTTGGAGACGAGCTGAAAGGAACATGCGTTTTTCGCTTTCGAAGCCGAGCTGGGAGCGGCGAACACGAATGTTGCCGTTAAGGGGGAGGAGCTGGAGAGCTTCCTTGGCGTGGTACCGCGGATCGACTTGTTTGCTTGGGCTGGAGGGCATTGCACCGTATTCAGGGAGCGAACACATCACCAACACTGGCTCAGTCACCGCCGCCCGCAGCAGAAGGTCATCTGGGGAAGACATTGGCTTAGTTGTGACTACTTCGATTTATAATTCTTCATAATGAATGAACAGTACAAATACGGCACTGATTATACAATACTTTGTGTATGACTTCCAATTATAAATAACTTTGCAATCTAGAGTAGTAAGCCATAAATTTTGCGATGGACAACTAGCGAGTGCATCTATTAAATTAACCTTAAACACCATCTATATAAGGGTAGCGAATGAAATAAAAAAAAAAAAAAGAATGTGCCCGGGAATTAAATTTCGTTACATATTTTATCCGCAAATTTTCAGCGAATACTGTACTTTAAAAGCGGTCTAAATGCAGCGTATTTTAAAATTAATTTAGATATTCATTATTTTCTCATTTTAAACCCACCTCCAACATCATGCGCCATCTCAATAGGCACGGTGCCGGCCAAAAGGCGTACTCTCGTCGGCAGTCGCCATAGACTCAGCAAGTGAGGCAACCGGTGAGCTCGCGAGCCAGCCTCGGGTGGCGGCGCGGTCACTGGCCCGTCACCGTCCCACTCCGCCGGAGACAGCTCCTCGGGGCACACTTCGTACATCTCCCCTTTGGTGTTGATCGGCACAAACAACTCCTGTAATTTTATGATCGTTTGGTATTATTGCTTGTATTTTTTTGAGTTTTTACTCCCATCATTCACAATAGACAATCAATTCTGTCTGATATCTGTGTAAATATCGGAGACGCCAGCGATCTATCGAGGGGCAATAGTATATATATTATATAGTATAGGCATTTAAAACATAGTTAAATACCTAAAACTATTCGTAAAGAATTTGGAATTACACAATTAATATTATATAAAGATTCACATTTTTGTGAGAGCAAGGAAAACTTTAAGAAACAGTTATTTACCACACAGTTTTATATACGACTGTGAAACATTCAGTTCGCAGTCAAATACCACTACTTTTCACTGTTGTGTTCTTGTGATGAATAAGTGAATAAGATCGCCAGGTCTGATCAATGTAGCATAGTTATCAGCAGAAGGGCTTGTCCCTTATTCTGCCTACAAGGATACTTAGGATTCAACCTTTTGTATTGTAGATACGTCGTGTTAAGTTTTGACGAAGAAACTCCTTACTTTGCCGCATTTTTTTGTTTAAAAACTTTATTAAGTATCTATATAATCTGCTAGCTGTGCCCGCGACTTCATGTGGATTTAGGAAAATAACATGTCATACGTAGGTAGTTACTAAAGTTCTCTATTTTAAAAGTAATATTATATGTTGAGGTATTGCAAAGACATTAAAATAATAAGTAGGTACGCTGAACACGACCATTCCGTAGGGAGCCTGAGCCACGCGGCACGGTACCTTGAGTTAAATGCGTGGTTCTTGATCATTATTTTGTTGCAGAGTTGGAATTCTACTGATTTTTTAAATTCTAAACGGGGTAACTTTTGGTCTTAATCTGATCTGATGATAAGGTGATAAGAGGCCGAAGATGGAAGCGAACTACATCCAGATCCCTCAACCACAGAGCTTACCTTCAGCTATACTTTTTATTACGAAAAAGTATTTAAAATATCGTTCTGTCTACATAAAATATTACTTCTATTTGTCTGAATGAAAAGCGACGTTTCTTTCCTTAAGCCTTCCTGACTAGTTATTTACTCGTGCAAATGCTTTAATATCGTAATATTAAACTTCGATACTAAAACAGTCGTAAGTTATGATACGACCGCTTACAATAGTCCGCCGCACTTCACAGAAACCATAAAACATAGGCTCACGTATTGTTAACCCTCACATTTATTTAACAAATAGCAAAAGGACTATGCTCTTTCTAGTGCCTGTAAAACAGCTTAGCTCAGGGTCCAGGGCTTCCTAGTAATATGTAACTTATGGTTCCGTTTCTTTACAACCCACGACATTTGTTGCTTTACGATATCTGCGAACAAAATGGCATGGGAAACATCAAGAGAGTTCGAGTTTAAAGTTTCGTATATATGTATGTATAATTATAATTCTCAATAATCAAGTCTATAGTTGAAAGTAAGCATCAATTAAAGTTTGTTTTACAGAATAACGCAAAAACATATGTAATATTTTACATATTGTTTCTAATACGATATAAGGAAGTACGTTAAAGTATTAGACTCTATGTAAATTATATAGGTTTTTTATTTATTCTTTCTTGGCTTTCATGTCACCTGAATATAAAAGAAATATAATAAGATAGATAGATAGATAAAACATTTATTTACATCTCTACATCACACACAATCCATCCAGACAGTACATAGATTAAAAGACAAACATTTTATAATAAGGTATTAAAGACCTTTGTGTGCGCTGCAGAAGTGCAAAAGGGTCGCAACTCAGTGACTAATTTTGTACACATCGGGAGGTGAACAAAGCACTGATATTCTGCTACAACCCGAGGGCTTTTTAAGGGCTTTTTAATAACCATTGGACCTACGAAATAGTTTGAGATATATATATATATAAGTAAAAAAGCAGGTAGGAATAGGCAAGGCAAACAGTTTAATTTCATTTGTTATGTTTGAAAATTTAACACACTTCTAAATACACATTTTTTTTACAACTGTCTTTTCCTATATATGTTGAGAAGAGATAAAAGGAGGTAGATTAATTTGATCCTTTCGAGTTTAATTATAAATCAAGTTTAATACGTATATCGTATTATAGAAATTATAAGTCGGATATACGTACTATGGGAATTGCGAATTAATTACTTAAATAACAACCAAACAAAATAAAATAATAATAAGAATAATAATTGCTAGAATACCATTTATAGAATGAAATAATTTCATATGTAAGTAGATCTAAGAAATAATGAGTTTTAACGACTTCACTTTCAACTTTTTTAGGACACTTTTTAATTTATTGATATGCGATATACTACCTGGAACCTTAAAAAATAAACAATTGTGTCTATGCTCTAGATTGAATGGATTCAAAGTACTCGATCTGCTAACTGTTCTTATCGGAGGCTTTTGTGCTAAGTTTTAACGTAAATTATTTTCCAATTATCGTATCTTATAGTGTAAAACAACTTTTACGCCCGACATATGTATCTGCAATTATAGCCATTATTCCTTTTAATGCATTCTACGACACGTGTTAGTTTGTTTTACGGCCGCAAGGTGGCGCGAAGGAAATAATCTTGTTAAGTAATTAAAAATTAATGATTAACATTACACTGCAATAATGAATGAAAATAATGATTATTTACGTCATATGTGATTTGACTATATTATAGCTAATTTTGCTTTAACTATAACATAAGTATGGATAGCATTAAGTTAAAAAACTCGAAATAATATGAACAAAAGTAAACAACAGTAATGCTTGTGTAAAAAGTTTTGTTCAATGACTATCGTAGACTTTATGTCATACTTTTATATTTCAAATATTTTATTCACAGAAAAGTTTTTCGAACAGAAACAAAACTTAAAGCGACCTTTTGCTAAGCTGAAACCTCTTTTAAGCAACCAGCTACGAAAGGAAATAGAAGGATACTTACTAAAGTAGATGCAAAAAAATAGAATAATTTCGATTTTTTTCCGAGCCAACAAAAACATCCTTAGCGGTCATAAGACATTATAAGCTACTTATAATGAATAAAAGCTGAAAACTGTATTGTGAAAGTAGATACCTGTACTTTCAATCAAGGTTCATTAAACTCTACGTAGAGCCATATTTTACGATTTTACGACTAAATGCAGTCTCCTTTTACGATCCTCTGTATTCGAATAATTTACGGTTTGATATTGTGTTACATATTATTTAATGTTGTTCCGTAACAAAATAATCTACTCTTTACTGAACAACTTTCTTAATGTTACCTTATAATTTCCTATGCGGACACTATTCGACACTAGATGGCGCTATTTACCAAAAATAATAAGGAACATTACGAGGAGAGCCATGTACGCACCAAATCAAACCAACAACAAATACTTACAAATTATGGTTATGAAAATTATAATATTTATATTTATTAGTAAATCATAATGTACTAATTTCTTATATGTGCTCAAATATAGTATGAGAAAAAATCTTTTCATTTTTCTTCAGTTTTTTGATTTCCTTTATTGCATTCAACTTTATAAGAACCACTTAATTCAATCAACGTTTATTGACTGACAGAATAAAAGTTATTCAGAGTTCTTTCATTAGAGCACATCAATATTTTGGCACTGCTATTTATAACGAGTCAGACAAAAGCATTTACACACCTGAAACGAGTTTGGTAAGCCCACGTTAAATTGATGGTGCAACGTTAGGCCGGCGCCGCACTTGTAATAAATTTGTCTTTTAAAATGTTTTAGTAGTGGGAAGTGTACGTGAAACTTAGGCTTAGCACAGTTATGGGTGGATGCTGTAATTGTTATGCTATCATTTGAATCTATACAATTTGAACTACTATAAGAAAATAAGAAGACTTAAATTGTCAAGATTTTTGTTATAATACTTATAACTAAATCTTCTTTGTTTAAAAGGATAAGAATTGTTGCTAAAAATAACAATCTTAATATTTTTTTACAAATACAGAATGAAAAAGCGTAATATTGTTATTGTAATCCCGAATATAATTCAAATTGTAGGAATTTATAAGCGTTATAGAAAAAACCTACGTAACCGATTTACTATTGCGTGAGTGCCAGCTGTATTGTTAAGGACGGAAGGTTGAATTTATTCTAACTTACATTGAATTTGAAATCTCAATAATAATTAAGGGCAATCACACGAGAGTTTGTAATAGTACTTATTGTGCGAAGTATCTAGGCGCATTGCCCAAGCGATTGTATGATGCGGGTGCGAACACAGATAAAACAACATAATGAATACACAATTAGCTCTGTGTGTGGTTGTCAACCATGACGGTTTAAGGTTGATATCTACCAGGAATACATAAGGTTGTTTCCCTGAATAGGATGTGTATCAAAAAAAATGCTAAATCCAGTCCATACGGAAACTATGGCAATTTTCCACCTCCAAGTTTATCTGTAATCTTTTCAAAGTATGGAACTCTTTCAGCTTTCGAGCCAAATCGTACTCCTTCGCGGTATTACCTTTGAAGAGAACGAGGACAGGCATCTTATGGAGCAGGAATTTTCGTGCTATGTATTATTTCAAACAATGCTGTCCTGGATATATTTTGGATGAGCTGCTTACCAATCGAAAGTGTATAATGGTTATTATATTAATTTCTTAAAGAACGGTAGATACCCATAGGGTTGCTTTCATTGTCATTTATATAGCTTGCTGAGAAACGAGGCCAGACCTTTGATTTTGTGAATAAGTATTATTCTTTATTGTTGTCAACTGTACCTAAGCTTAAATATTATTAATTATTAATATTATATTTAATTCCTTAAATACTTGATAAAACATATTATATCCTCATAAGCAAACAAACATAGTTCTATCGATCTTCGATAGAGGGCGCTGCACGGTTGAATGGTTATCAACATCAAGTTTTCAAACAAAATTTTGCTAATTGTGCAGGAAAACTTCAAAAATGATAAAAAATTCATACAAAGTATCTATAAAATAGTGTTACGAAAGAGTTTTTATGTATTTATTTCATATTTTAAATTATTTAAATGTTGTTTTAAAGATATTTTCCTGAATCGCGCTTACAAGTTTTTTGTCCTTGATAGGTATATAAGCAAAGTTTTGCATTTTCATTATTGTGTCTATTGAAAGGAGAGACGGTTAGCACTCCTCTTGACAAGGATGGAACACATAAATTGGTTAAGGCACTAATTTAACCAACCATTTTTTGAAATTATCTTACTTCTATAAAAAAAAAATTGCCCTTAATTACGTGATCAATTGGTCTCGCTTAACGAATTATTCTTATTAATTTGTTCGCTTTAATTCAGGGGTGGTTTAAAAATAAAATGGGGAAATCCTAAAGAACAGGTAAAAATATTAATTAATTTTGAATTATTATTTAAGGTAATTTTGTATATGAAATCGTCTGACGCGACTAATTCAAAACTTTCATTTCTTCCACCACTTCTTCAGATTGTTATGATAGATAGATGGCGTAAGTTGTAAGTTGTAGACAAAATTTACGTTAGTTCATTATAAAAATACTCTTAAAATTTCATGATAATTTCTAGGCATTACTGGTGTGAATTTACACATCGAAGTGCCTAACTGAATTGTTTTGGACATTTTATCAGATTTTTTATTTATATAGTTTTATATTTTAGGCGACTTCTAAAAGGAGTGGGTTTTCAATTTGGTTGGTATATATTTTTTATATATGTACACCGATAACGAAGAGATTTGAATGACTTGGAATTTGATTGAACCAATTTACAGATTTATTGAATCTTTTTGTTCGATGCGAAATAATTGCCATTTGGAAAATTTACAACGACAAAGGCAAGTCGATAATACTTATGGTCACTCTTCTCACTTTGACTTAAAGGAACTGATCACTCAAAATCTATAAAAAAGCTAAATAAATACTATTTTTTAAGAAGTTATCGCATAAAAAACTTTTTTGTTTTTGTTTACTTGTTTCCAGAAACAATAAAAAGTGAAGCACCGACTCCAAAATTGTTTCAAACAACTAAAACTTCTTTCATTGAATTAATTTTGACTTTTTATTGTTTTATATTCGGTTTCTAGTTTTTTGAAAACTACAATGCTATATTGAAATAAAATTATAGCGGCAATTAATTCCATTTATTTTACACAAATAAGTGTTGCGGAAGACTAAACGTACCAGGAACTCATGACGTCTTAGTATCTTGCAGAAAACTACTAAACTTCCTTTGGTATTCTGGCTTTGTTGCTTTCCCATCCAAGTTCAAATATTGCCATTTAGCACCATAGTAATTGGCATCTCGACTCATTTTCCGTTGGATTCTAGAAGTTGCTGTCGTAGACAACCAAGTAAGTATCGCGTTCTTTTCATACTCATCCAAGTCCAGTATACCATGGTGAGATATAACTGTACAGTCAGATTTTAGAACTAAAATACGCGGCATAGAAGTTATTTCGTACATGTACGTAAGAATTGGTATCAGATCATCTCCAAACTTAAGAGTGAACCAATTGGCTTGGTTCTCAAAGCTCGCTTTCATGTCTTCTTCCGAATCATCCATTGGTATGTAAATAACTTCAATAGGTATATTAGCGTATTTCGCATTTTCATAAATATTATAGAATTTTGTTATTATACCGTCTCTGTCTATTCCTAGTGATGTAAATAATAAGAGCAGAATGTCTGCGTTCTCTTTGATCCACTGTGAAGGTACTATTTCGAATTTTTTGTTATAAATAACGGCGTCTTTTAGCCAGTCGTAACATTTAAACGGTTTAGTATCCATTGTTTTGAAACAGATACTTATTTAAAATAAATTTACAAAATTTTAAGGCGGTTATTTAAGCAATGCACCAGCTGTTGTATGACAATGTCAGAGGTTAAACGTCAACCATTTTTATTTGTAATATCTAAAGAGGTTTTATTTAAAAATAACAAGGTTGACTTTTCAAAGTAAGTAGAATAATTAACTAAAATATCTGTTGATTGAAATATTTGTAAGCAGGCAAAAGTGCGTTATTGATATTGACTTAAATTGTACTGAATGAAATCTCTTCATGTCTTTTATGTACTTATCTAGTTAATAGTCAATTAATTAATGAATCTCCATTAATAATACATATGATAGCCGACTAACAGTCAAACGGAACCAGGGTAGTATGATTATTTAACTAGTGTCTATGGGCATATGTAATATGTATCACAATGGTAATTATCAATTACGCATCAACTTAGGATAATTTTTCATTGTGTCTTTTTTTAAGAATCTCATTAGCGTAGTGGTAGCACTTTGGTTTCGATTAGGAAAACGAAGCAACTTTAGTGTTTGATGGCACTAGGATGGGTCAGGAAAAATTTATTATCGCGAGCTTCTCTTTGCTTCGGAAGGTAGGTTGAGCCATTGGTACCTACTATTACGTTAACCGTTTCTATCCACAATCCTGTTTTGGGCCAGAGCGGTGGTGTTGTAGCCAAACCGGGATCAGATACAGGCTGATGAAAATTTTAATGTCATGCTTTCAGAAAAGAGTATTGTACAATTAAACAACTTCACCATTATTAGAAGCTTATAATATTGAGATAGGCACATCCGTTTCCCGTCGTGTTTTTCTTCTCTTTCAAATAAATAATGGAACTAATTAATTCTAGTATTGTAATGGAATTTTGCAGTTTTACAGACATTTAATATTTCAGTTTGGAAATCTTTTTCGTGTCCCATAAATATACCATCGTGACCTGCGCAATATAAAAGTGACACAGAGCCCTACGTCTTGTTTCCATACAAGGCTCGGACCTGACCAAAACAATGGCATTGACTTTTACACCTTAAATTACGCTTACAATCTTTGCAAGACCTTTATTTCTGATACATTTACAGTTCAAAATTGGACGGAACCTCATTTTGAGCTGTATATGGAATTCGTGTCAAGCTCACGATGAACTGATTTAAGAACTACAGTAATTGTTCCCTATTGCTTTAAGAATAAGGTAGAGATTTCTATGAATTATAGTGTTCGAATGCGAATCATATTTTTGTTAGTTCGTGTCTTGCATAAAATATATGGAATGACCCAAGTCAGATGTCAGCAGGACGAACATAATTTGTTCTTATTTTAATATTTTGAGCTTTACAACATGGAGTTACAGTTTATATTTATTGTTGCTTTGTAACAGATAGGACAGGGACGGGACGAGACTACAAATATCCTATATCTTAGAATACCGATATTCTATCTGATTAGGTTTTCTCGTCAGTGCGGTGTAAAGTTACCTAGGAAGTGTTGACCGATTTTGTTATAAGAAATTAATTGACAGTGTTTAATATGATTTGTATTAAGAATTCCAAGAAATGAGAAGCCAGCGAGTGTTAAAAATATGAAATCTCCTAGTGAAAATTGACAATTATTAATCTAAAACTCTTCACGAGTTCTGGTTTTGTAGTACCATTATTAATTATTACATTAGATATTTTAATTGCTTAAAGGAATGGCATCCAGGCAATTAAACTATGTTTTGCTAATTGTGTTGACTGACAATTAAAATGATAAAAAGCAATATTATCTTCACTTGTTTGTTATTTACTAACCAAACAGCAATTTTGAAGTCTATATTGTATAAAAGTTAATTCGATATCTGTCAATGAAAACCGATGATAAAATCATGGGACAATTGCGGTATTAAGATCATGCACGTATACTAAAAATTTTTTGTTTTAGTATTTGTTATGACATTTACAAATTACCATGTCATTGTGTATTAGAATACAAAGAGAGTCCTCACACTAAGTCCTATCAAAAGCATACTCACTTTTTTCTACTAATTTAATTATAGTTAAGTTAATATCAACCTCTAAAGTAAACAAAATTAGATAGAAAATTTACTTACAATATTAATAAAAATAAATAATTACTACAATATCCAGAAGAACATGGAATAGTCTAATTTTTTTAACTATTCGTTATATTTAAAAAATCACGTTGCCCCTTCTGCGCAAGCGTGCAAGATATAGGATAGCAGATATGAAAATTGCAAGAAGAACTGTCGAATCAGCTGTGTAACATAACTATTAATATCTTATTTTCTCACACTGCATTTCTGAAAAGGCTCTGGGGTCTGGATGATGCAGGAAAGGTGCCGACATCTAACCGAAATCTAAATTAATCTTAAGGATATTAGTCGTTGTTGCTCTTTTATTCCAAGCACACTCAAGTGGTGGACATCGTGATATCTGTGGAATAACTATTCTACAGATACTTTGGCGAGTAAATTTTTTTCATCAGGATTCCCAATTCATTAATTTTAAGATCATAGTTTTAAATTAAGTACATGAATAAAAATTTCACCATTTTAAAATTGTACCTTGCATCTCACACTGCAATAAGGTGATTTTACAGAATAAAAATTTTAATTTAAAAGTATATATCATACATAATAATCAATACCTTTCCCATGGGAAAGACAATGGCCATCGTTGACATATTACTGAGAACTAAGAGCCTAGGTCTTCAAAATAAAATTAGCATTCCTCAAGCGCTTACACGAAGTATGAAACAATGGCAGTAACGGATTAGTACTCTCGGTGAATTTTCGTCTTTACTATTATAAGAATAAGGTATCATATGAAAAAAAATAACATTTACGCCTTGATCTACGGAATTTCAAACCTGCATGTTTAATTTAGAGTTGAAAATCGTTTGCAAATTGTGAAAATACATTAAGTCACCGTTTTTATAAAAAAATTCAAAAACGCTTATTAAATATATATTAAGAAAATGATATTTTAATTAATACCTTTCTTGTGGCTGTAGCTACGATTACGAGAACAAAGCAACTTTCGCCATGGTTCGAGACTGGAAGGGTCAATCAAAATTTGGTATTTTGAACTCTGCTGTATTTCGGAGGGCACGTTAAGCTGTTCCTCCAGCTTGTTAAGACAACCGCTTTCCCCCAACAACCAAAAAAATTTTAAATTAAATGCAATATGCAAATATGGAAGACGCGAGTTATGTTACTATTAGTAATTCGAATAATTTAATGTTACCAATTATTTCTCCAATAAATAGCATTATAAATACTGCAATCAAAAATTCATCTTGGCTACTAGAAACACACGAGAAGATTTTTTGAGTAAGAAACTTTAAAAGAAAGTTCAATGTTACAGGAAATCATATTTCACGATTGGCCTTGGGCCGGCAGCAAGGTCCTAATGTGTTTATTCTCCATATAGGAACGCCTGTGCCGGAGAGTACGACCTATACCAATAAGCTTATGTCGACGTTAAACGAAGCCCCATAGTTATGACGAAAAAGTGTACTTAGTAAGTACATCTTGGAGGTATTCCAGGACACCGGATATAAGGATTGGGTAGCACAAAAGATCCCAACGGGGCGACGTACTCCAGGAATAATTTTGGCCCTACATCAAGATAAGATAAGATAAGAAATGACGAAAAAACCTAAAGCAAATAATTTATGTTTGGAAAAGGTAAATATATAATCAATTTTGGTTTCACTCACAACCTAAGAAATGCATAGAGACACCTGTAAGCTTTAGAAAAGGATAGATAACTGTTTTATAAAGCTTTTCCACTATTACCTAGAAACAATGTTCCACATATGGTCATTTTAAATTTTTAACCTTCCCCAAAATGAAGGGAAGACACTGGATTTAAATCTTTTTTAAAGAACCTTTTAAGATTACAAGCCTAACCTTAATTTGTAATTTCCAGTTAGAAATTCTATCTCGTTAATTCACCTACGTTTACGAAAACCAGAAAAGTCATTTTTTGCCGCAATTCACCAAATCATATGTTTACATAGGAGTAACTTAAAACGAATTACTGACAGCAAGATATATTTTCCCAAATTGAATCTTACACATCCATAATTACATATAATCTATGAAACATCACTATCACCGCCAACTCAAATACTTTCCAAATAAAGAAAATCACAGTAGCCATTGAAGTAATTGTAAAATAATACAACAAAGACGTTGTTTTGAGGAAATTACAAATTATGGGGAAGAAAGTTAAATTATAGATGATGGTGCAGATTCTGAAGTATGATTCTCCGTAAAACTAGAAGTGTAGACGTTTCTAAAACAGCAATTGTACTTCTTCTTCTTCTTCTTTGGGGTTTTATGGCGCTTTCTTAATAGATTCCGCCAGTTTTCTGCTTAGGTATATATTTTATAAAAACTATCTGGGCAAAGTGATATGATTGTACAAGGTATATTAATTGTGTATGAGAGGTTAAATGTAGAACGGTTGAATACAGCAATTGTAAAGAATTTGACATCTGACAGCTGTCATCTACAGCCATACGAAAAGAAATATAATGATTTTTGAAGGGTATCTGAATCTTTATTATTGTATGTACAATAGTACACCATAAATTATAAATATAAACAATTTTACACTTGCTACATTGTAGACGGGTGGTCTTATCGGTAATTAGCAATCTCTTCCAGACAACCTTAAGATAGACAGGTTACACAAGAATATGATAAACGAGTGAAGTCATCTTATGCCTGTTTATATTTATTACTATGAAAATTACACTCTCTTATTGATTCTATAAAGAAATCATTGTTTTTTAAACAATTATGAGTCAAATATATATTTTCACAATAACAATAGATTTTATGATCTATTTCCTGTTCTTATATTCTTCAGAAAACAGCTCATAATACTTATTTATTGATTAACAGAATAATAATCATTGTTAACTTACTAATTTAATGTAGCTAATGTTGTCATTATGGCTTGGTTTAGCGCACGTGGGTCTTACAGCTCACCTATTCGATAATTTATTGATAACGCCTACCTAAGCGACTCATATTTTTCTTTGCATTAAAAGTAAAAACAGTAATTAATAAAGAATTCTAACGTTTTCCACAGAAATGAATTTCCTCTAATGCATTCACTTTGACTTATTTCATAATTGTTCAAGTTTCAATTGGCCATGTTCTGTTTATTACTTTATACTCTTCAATGTCTTATTATATACATTCTGTTTAGAATAAAACCTTTAATTATGTTAAAACCTTACGGTAAAATAATACAGTGACCGCGCGGTGAAATAGTGTTCGAATTTTACCTCCGTTTTTTGTTTTTTATCTGAAAATGTCTAGAATTTGTTAATATGAAAAAATACATATTACCTATGTCATGTTTGAAACAAGTTTTATTTTCACTCCAAATTAATACCCTAACACATTCGTGTAACTATTAGCATAGTACAAGACTTCGTTTCCATAAATTATACTAAGATAAAAAAATTATATTAAAATTATTAAAATTGTACAATAAACAAGGCCATAAAAGTCAAAAGTCAAAAGTCAAAAATAACTTTATTTAAATAGACTTATTTACTAAGCTCTTTTAAATCGTCACAACAGGGAATATGTATAAGAAAATAAATAAATATAATTATAAAAGCAATAGTCATAATTTTACTGGGTATCAACCGGGCATTTACTAATTGTCCCAGTTATAGTATTTAAATATGTACTAAATAAATTTTTAGTTTTAATTTTAAAATAATACTTATTTTAAAATTAAAAATAACACTAGTATGCATATTCCCAATCAACCCTACTACCTAATATTTTTTCAGCCGGTTACGTTTTTAAATGAAATTCAAAGTGGATATAATTTTATATACTTATTTTAATATACATATTAAATGGTATTCAAAATGAATAAAAAACTAGAATGAAGCTGAAATGTGATGGATTTTAAATAAGTATACATCAATTTCCGTCATTATTGTTTTTCAGATTTCACATAATTTTTGTGTTTTTTTTAAATACTTAATCCTTCCTTCTTTATGTATGAAATCGAATAACTGTTCATTTGTTCTGCTAAACCACTAAAATGGCGACCAATTTGAATAATAGCTTTATGGTTCAATCATTTTAATACAGAATGGTTTAAGAACAAGAATAATAGGGACAGACTCTCCTGAAAAATAATAATTCAAAATTGGTCAAATGAACGTGCTTTTCGAAATTATGATTTGTTTCATAATTATTTGGGATTACTTTTGATAATCGTGGCAGGTTATGTATGGCTTATACAGAGTTTTGGGTCAACTAAAAAAGTTTTAAATAAAAAAGGCAGCACTTAGGTAGTGAAAAATTCATAAAACTTTTTAACTTTTATAAATATTTATAATAACGTTTATCATTCAAAAAGTTTTAATTGGATTAATTATTCTTTATGTAGAAGTATACACAATTGTTTAAAATTATGTAATTATTGACATCCTTTCAAAGAATCTACTCGGTCTTATACTATAGGACATTGACCTTACATCGCAAAAATGTACACCGCATTGTAACAAGTGTTTCGAAGTTCTACTACTTTAAGATAAAGTTTATTTTTGACTATTTTCTTTTGCGAAGAAATGTACGCATAGCTTTAGCAATCCAAGTTGGTTTTGCAGACCATTTCGCCTTCAATTGTTTTAGAAATAAGAGTTATTTTGTTTCATTCATCCGCAGAATAGCTTGTTAACTGCCGAGTCCTGCTGAGTTGCCTAGGGTTGTCCGATAGAAAAAGAGGACTCTATAATGTTCTTTTGGTTTTTCAATTCATTTTTGACTTCATAATGTTGCAATGCCGGTGATTGGAATTTAATTTCTTTCGTGAGGACTCACTCGTTATTTTTCTGTTTTATTTCCAAAACTTAATTACATGATTTTGAAATAGAAGGTATTCTTTAAGGTATTAATTTTAGATTATACTGTCATGATTCTTGGTATTGACACAATTTCTAATTTCTAAGGAGTTATAGGTTTATAGGGTTATAGCTTTTTTATTTATTCTTTTGGTAAATAGCTACTATTTAAATTTAGGTCAACTTATACGGGACGCCTGTTGCGACTTTGTATTTATCTGGTATTTTTTTATTAATAAAGATATATGTATAATAATAATTATCAATCATATTTGCGTCCTTGCTTTAATTGGCAACACTTTTTTTTACCAATAAAATCTTAAGAAATAAGTATTACTTATGAAAGAAACGACTACATCAAGTTTTTAGGATAAGTGTGTGTAAATTAATATACATATTTATTTATGACTACTACAAACTTTAGGAATATTTAGGCGATAAGAATGCATGGGCCATTTAAAAATACAATTTAACTCAACTTAAGCTGTAATCAAACTGAATACAAATTTGATCAAAACAGAAATGACGATAAGTATCGATGTATAAAGTTATTAGGTTAGGTACAACGCATGATTTTTTCTTAAAATATACTGTTTTTATGAGACCTACGAAGGATTTTTTTTAAACTACCTTCATTAAATTATGAAATATTCTTGTCAAAGTTGTATTGACCGCTTGCATTGACTTATCTAAAGTCAGGTCCCGAATAAAATAACCAAGCCAAGACATTTATTTACCTCTAAATAATAACTAATAACTAACATCAGCAGTTTGATATTATACAAACATTAAACACAAGTGTCGATATAAAACCAAATCGAAATTTCATAACATTCGCGAATATCGATTAAACATCGAGTTAAGTGATATTATGTTGCTTATCGAGTGCCCTTAGGAACTCGATGCTCTTTTTCCTTTTGCGTTGTCAATAGATTTACTCTTGACAGAGTTGATTAATCGATAGTAGTCTGCCATACAGTACTGCTCGGTATGTGCCGCGGACGGTGGCCGACAGTGCAAGTTATGAGAGATATCTTAACTCGCATCATAAATTCGTTCTAATAATAATTGTATATGTATTTTGTATTTTTCTTTCCAATTTTAAGTATCTGTCTTACGGACTTGATAAAACACTTTTACAATGGTTATAGGAATAGGTTTCGATAGTTCATGAAATAAATTTCTATAAATACTCATTGACTTGTATATTTATAATTTTTTATTTTTTTTATTTTTCTATTCTATATTAAGCAATCACTGATTTATTGCTTATCGTATATGATAAGCTATATATATATTCACGGTTACTTTTCTTTGAAAAATTGAGTTTTGGCGACTTTACTCAACGCTGAAAGTGAAAGATGTTATCCTAGCGAGGCGTTGTAAATATGAATAGAAAATATTAAACTTCCTACAAATCCCATTTTCTCTTTTCTATGCGCATTTCAAACATTTTTATTACAATGCAGAATAGCATTATTCTATCCTACTACAGAGCCAACTTAAAGTATCTTGTAACCTGTTTAATTGTTAAGAAGTGTTTAATATGACGTTCGCCATTTAAAACTACTTAACAGGTGTCAATTATTGAATAAACACAACGTGCGATCTCTCGTTCAAATTATAGTTTAAAACGGATAAAACATTGTGTATCTATATAAGACAGAGGGACAGCAGTTTACAAGACAGTATCTAAATTTATCGACATTTTTGATCGCCAGCCGTAAGTGAACCAAAACTCTCAATTCTTTTGCATTAGACCACACGTTCATTCTTTAGATGCATTACTTCTGTAGACTATAAAATTAAAGCAACCTCCTGTTTAGCATCAACTATTTAAGTCTGAATACGTACTGAAGAATATTTATAGTATTGTGTGTAAATTTAATTATCTCTCATAAAGCCGACGCGTCCGGGCTCGAATTAAATTGCATAATAAATTATAAAGATGTTTAATTTAAAATACAATATAACATATCTTATTTTATGACACAGTAAATTAAATATGATCACAGAATTGTTTGAAGTGATTTTAAAAATATGGTCTGACTTCGAATTCAGTGCTAATCATTCCTTTCTGTGTATCCTTGCTATTAATATATTTGTTCTCAAAAAAATAATCTCATAGTTTAGATACCACCAAATCCATGACAATTTAATTTAAAATACTAAATCTATAATATTTTCCTTTCTACAGAATCAATGCAGGTAGTTTTGACGTGAATACAGTGAAATAAAAGCTCTGTAGAGCCCCAACATTGTTTTAAAAACATTAAATAGCCATTATAAGGCGGGAAAGCGTAATAATCTAAGCAACAGTTAAGTCAACCCCACAACGCTATATTTATATCGTTATGCTGCTTAGAGTCATCGTTAAAATGTTGTAATCCTAAAATAGCTTCGGGCTTGGAGGTTTTGTTGCTGCGACAAATGAACCTTTTATAACCTATCTTTAGACGTGGATGATAAATGATGATAGTTTTATTTTCATATTAGCATAGGATATAGTAATTGCATCACTACGTCTTACTTTGGAAGCTTTTGCGATCTAATCGCAGTAAGTATACATTTAGAAGTTTATCATTTTGAAGCAATATAATTTACATTAGAAGTAAGCTATAATAACTAAGCGTCTTTTTTATCTGTATAACAGTTTTGAGTTACGGTTATTTTCAAAAAACTTATCAAATCTCGAAAATCCTCAACTGGATGAAATGAATAGAGTTCAGGTTATAACATCACAACGCTGTTCCTGCTCTTCCGGGACCAACGGCGATGAACGCCAGTGATTCTATTTTATCGTCACGATCAAGGTACAAATGTGTGACTGTGGACTGCGAATTAGAACATTAAGAGACATTAAAGTGCATTTGTTACCTACTCTATACAGATCACCAGTTTTATTTCGAGCGAAAAGTTTCTCATACTTCAAAAGACTTTTCTTTTTAATAGAGCAACAATAATAGCTGTAAAATCTAGTTTCTTCTTTAATGAGCTCATTGGTGCTTATTTTTGATCAAATAAAAGTTATATAATATAGGTTTATGTAAAATATCTGAGCACCTACTCTGGAAAACAAAACACGCATGAAAGTATCATAATTTAACAGTTTTATAACGATTTTCGCTAAAAAAAACTGTCAACCTTTTGTTATCGTATATTGTATTTTGGAGTTTATGTTTAAAAAACTCAACCTAACAGTAACATCATTGCATTAAATTAGGTTAAGATGGGACTGACAAACCTTATTGTAAAAGTCTTAAAATAAATAAAAGTAAACATTCATAAACAGCTGATCATATTTGATAACAAAATGCATTTTACTCACGTTCCCCTGTGGATCTATGAGCTGAGCGTATTTGGGTGCCTTAGCTTTGCTACCGTCCGCGAAGACACCCGCTAGTCGCAGAGGCGTGCCAGGCCGCGCCGCTGCCCGCTCATACTGCGCCCCCACTCGACCACTCTCTGGAACAAAGAGTTGGATATCAAACTGAATACCGAAATTCATAGGCTAGACAGATCTTACGCCACTTAAGTACAATGCAGAATGTGCAAAAATTTGTTAGTTCTACTAAAGGCTGTACATTGGGGCCACTTTCATAACATAACAAAGAAGACAAACTCACCAGAAGCCGGCCGCGCTCTATAGGCAGAAATCGCTCGAGGAGACACGAGGGCGAAGGCTTGCGCTCGTAGCAACGCAGCGATAGAGCCCCGCGGCGCTGCCAGCGCGCCGCCACGGCATCCACACGCTGAGAACCATCCTGAAAATGAAGAACAACTGCTAAAAACCTGGTAAAACCTATGAAAACTTCACTTTAGTGTGGTACTTTCATATACGTAGATTACGTATTGTTCTCAATATAAACTATTCCATTTAAATATACAAGTATATTTAAAAGGAAATATACATTGTATTTTTAAATATACAATGGAAATATACAAAAGTTTTGAATTTTGTTTAATTTCTTTTGTCAAATTTTTTTGTTTGTTAATTTTGTTTTTTTTTGTTTTGAGTTTTTTGTTGTTTTTTTTGTTCTTACTATTGTAGAATGACCGAACTTTCTTAGTACTTGAAGTCAGCATGAGAAACAATTTTATAACGTTACTCAAACCACAATAGAGCATGCAGGTTTGATTTTCTAACAATAAATTGTGTCTGGCCACTTCCTACTAGCCAGTATCATATTTTACTACTCTACTACATACTAAATTTCAACGTGGTGCCGAAATGTCAGGTTGAATTTGTAACAACATAATATACCCGGTTATTTAGTAAGGACGTTTGATTGAAATACAATTTGCAGTAGATACTGTACAGAACCGTTAACTAAAGTTGGAATTTATTACATTTGTAATTAAAGAAAATAAAGTGTACATCGTCCATGGTACAAATATATAAGTTTCTTACAATTTACCTTATCAGACTTAGTATTATTAAATTATTTGTTTTGGAGAATATTAAAAATTATTTAGCAATTTATTAAAATTTTATATTGAAGTATTACATCATAGTATTAAAATATCAATTAGAAGTACTATTAATTTACATTGAAACTTATTCGGTTACAAAACTTAATTTTATTTCCGTAAGATCCGAACCTTATAGCAAAACAAAATATATATTTTCTGTGCTTGTAAATTTAAACTAATTGAATCAAACTTATAATTGAATTTAATGGTAAATTATGAAAGTATAAATTGCAAGTAATGCTTATTTATTAAGTATATAAGAGAGCACAGAGAACGATATATGTATTGACGTTTCATTTCAATATTACATGATTTCAAAAAGCAGTCTTTCGGCTAATGTAAATAAAGTTCATTTTAATAGTCATCATACTTGCTGCAGTTTAATAATTATGTAGTCTTTAGGCAGGCACGGAAGTGTGTGCTGGATGCTGGTAGCATTTTGTGGACGTGACATAATTTATCACATTATTTTGTTCTAGCGAAACTTTAATATTAGGGCTTTCCTTTTGTTTTGATTTATTTTCTAATTATTACATTCATATTTAAATAATTTTAAATAACATTTTTGAAAAATGTTAATAAAAAATAAAAAATACAGGGAAACGGTATTGGTATTTATATTTGATAACCCCATAATCCGAAAAATTGTTTCAGTAAAAAAAAGTAAAATTAATAAAAATGTAAGAGTTATCTAAGATTTGAATTTACGACCTATTTTAGTAATATACAAATATAGATACACTAAATCATGGTTTAACCCGTAAAAAAAATATTTATATTCTGAATTCATACGGCAAATACACGCGTCTCCTTTGACGTAAAATCATAAAAACGCCTCACTTGCTCAGTTTCAAGCCTTTAGTTTAGATCATAAATTCAACTCATCCCGAATAGAATTAGCAAAAAGAAAAAGTATTTTTATTGCCTTCCATTCCTCACTTGGAGAAAATGGTTCTGTTTCTTCGAACATCGTAAATAATGTGGGGTAAAACGGATGACCTAACCTTTAATTAAACTGGGTCCAAGTTAAAGCGGTTAAATTAGCTTCTGGCTTCAAAGGTTGTCTGATTGGTTATTGTTTGTGTTGGAAGCCAAATTGATTATCTAGTAACAGAAGTCAGTTTGTTCGTTCAGTTATCAAATTAACAGTGTGAGGTGATTTCAACACAAATATTCTTATGTCATGTCGCTCATTCTACATGTTCTTTTAAAAATAAAGAAGTATATAAAAAAAACTTTATCTGTATCTTTTCCACTTTGATATTTTTTGTTTTTATTCCAAATGCTTTTGTTTTTACGATTTTTCCAGTTTTCTTTCAAACCTTTGGAAATTGGATGAGTGAACTTAAAACTATGCGTATGATAACTTAAGAAGAAAGGATAGTCGATATAAAAATTAAGTAACTCGACGCTTAATACTTAGCGAGAAGCCTCTTAATTTGAATCCCGTTTTCATTAACAATATTAGTGCTTTATTTAAGCCTACGTAAATTATGACAGTCACTGCTTAAAAAAGCCAATCTCTAAAATTTTCACGGGCATTTCAGAATAAAGCAGTTTAAAATATTGGAAATTGTATTATTTCGCACTAAGGTCTTGGAAAATTTTATTAGCATAATCATATAATGATAGTTGGCATTTGATTTCTCCTAGTAGCTTTAACGTTTTCGAAACAAAGTAACAAGGAGAGCTCATTACATTTATCGTTACCTAATCTCTAAAGGCACCATAAACAATGGTTATTTTAATGTTGACTAGAAATATTCGCGTAATCATCTGCGAGTTTAAAATTGTTAAATATGATTAAAACAATAAACGACAAAGTTTAAACTTCAAGAGACATCAACTCTTTCCATATCATTACATAAATTACACGGGAGAAAAGTAAAAAATGTTGCGCCAATATAGCAAATAAATTACCCTGCTGACCGTACCTCGTCCGACCCATTACCGAGCATATGCACCAGACAGAAGAGCCCACATAAAGCGGTTGTTACCCCGAACGCTGCGCGCGCGCAAAAAGTTCAGCCACAGATCCTACACTCTCACTATCGCAGAGTAATTTTATGATCAGAGTAATCGTTGCTTACTGCCACCACACGATAGATGGCGTAGTATACATTAAAAACATTTTTTTATTGCAAATGGATAATCATCTAGAAAATTAAGTTATTCTACTTTAGGCTTGATACTCTTCCTAAGTGTCTATACAAGAAGGTTTCATTCTATCAACATAATATTTATTCTGCATCTGCGTTCTTCTGCTGACTGCAGCTAGCACTTATAGCTTATGGGTTTCTTGATATATCGACTGGGCTTTGCCTGAAGTGATTAATTTATAACACACAAAATATTGTACACAAATGATATTACGTCTTCTGGATAAAGCAATTATGTATTGTTATGCATTTATGTATTGTATTATGAATTTTAGCAATTATTTTCTCGAGATGTATTTGCAAAAAACTTCAACACATTCCAATGCTTACTTTTGTGCCTTGCCCGCTAGTACTCCTGCGTTATTGTACTCTAGATTTGGTTTAGTCTACAATTGAATATGACATCAAATTGTAGACTAAAGTTTCTTACTTGACCTTTAGTACCCATGGCATATGTCTCAGTCAATCGAAACTTCAGTGCAAGAGTAAGTACATCTCTTTCTCTCTTTCTTCTTTTAATATTTGCTGTATGTTAGCACATGTCATTGCTAAGTAATTTTAAGTTTAGGAAGTTTTATTAAATTTTTGATGAATATAATGTAATGTAATGTACGCAAAAGAATAGTCTGTTTTCTACATATCTTTTAAAATTATTTATGGTTTCCGAATTTATGATATTTGATAGTTATACATATTGCTGTCATATTTTTATAATTATAGAAAAGAAAGACATGTATCTAGTATCTATATTTAAATTAATATTTACTGTACACATTTTGGTCAGAATAAAAGTTTAAAATAATTCAAAGCTCTGTATTGGCCACATTACTCTGTGCGGAATCGTTCAGCATTTTATAGGTAATTTTTATGGGTTGAAAAAAGAGGATCGTCCGTGCCGACCTTCCCAAGGTCGACGGCTTGCCCCTCACGCCCGGGCCGGGTAAACAACCTCGTGTGTTGGGAGTTATTTAATATAGTTTGCTTGTAATATTAACAATGCTTTACGTTGCATTTTTTCAACAAAAATTACATTAGCTACGTCTCTATCACTCTACATAAATAAGAGAGAGACTGAAGGACTTCGTTAGTTGACACCTAGATGATCATACATTTTAGCCTTATTTTAATCGGAATGCTTTTGCTGCAAAAATAATTACGTCACGTTGTCGTATAATTATGTCACTGCAATAATTATTTATTCCTAGACCTATTATAATAACAACAAGAAGTTTTTCTTATACTAATCTTTTAATTTGACAGCTAGGAGTTAATAGCCTTTGGACTAACATAGATTTTTATGCAGATTTCATCACTTTATTGCGATAAGAGGTCGGTATCTACTTATGATTGAATATTTTTTTGGGTTTATTTGTTGAAATATGATACTAATCCCGTACGAGTCGTTCCTAGTATATACTTATTTTATATAAAACTTTTATATAAACAATAGGTCCATAACCATTTCAAATTGCAACATTAAGCTAACTGTTTTAAGTGATCATTGTTATGATAACGTGGAATATTTCGCTTTAGGCATCGAGTTCTGTCTTTATTTTTATGTCTATTTAGCTGGAATAGCCGCAAAACTAATTTATTAATTTGTGATGACAGCGCGCGAGTCGCAAGGCAAGGCGCGATGCGAAAAGCGACTGTAATGTTTACATATGCGTATATTGTATGCGGTGAAAATAATAATGGCCTGGATTCCGTTGTGCACGGACTGAATTAAAATTAAGATCAGTACTACTCTATCATTATACACGGACTAGAAAAAGACAGAAAATAGGGGACGTCACCGGTCAATCCCTGTCCGCGTAGGGAAACATCCTAACGCTCTTCTTTATTGGTCATTAAGACCCGATTCTCCTAACACGTTCACCAACGATTAAATGATAATGGTCAATTTATGAAATAACCGACTGTTTAAAAATAATTGCATGTTTAAGTTTTTCTGAAAACCAGCTCAAGTAAATAATTTATCTATAGATAATATATGACTATATATATGACAACCTCGACGAGCGTATTATTAATTGTTGTGACATCGAACTAAAGTGTTAATATACTTTTGAGAGCGACTGTACCTACTTTAAGATAACTCGAACCTTTTTTTTAATAACGAAGGAATATAACGATAAGATAAAAATAAAAGTTGATCACAGCCTTTCTATCAATAACTTAATAAGGAAAAATATGGCCTATAATGCTTATTGATGAAATATCCCGCCTATAATAAAAGGTATTTTTTTTTAAATATATTTCACATAACTAACAACCACCCTTAAAATGATACTCTACTAAAATGACTTAAGTTTTATAATACTCACTTACATCATAATATAGACCACGAGGTAGGAAATTTTGAAATATTTAAATAGACAGTAGGTTTACAATGTTGCTTAAGAAAAAGCACACAAAAACTTTAGACAGATTTTGATTTAATTTATTATCTACCGAAACTCAATACAATAAAGTTAAGTTTCATTTGATGCAGTTGGTGGTCAAGATTTGCTCGGATATTGCGCCTGGGCAACCTTATCTCGACCGGCTACAATCTGGGTTGCCCGAGACAGGCGCAGAAATTGAGATGATCCCTGATGATACTGAATAGTGATGTACAATTTAACATTTATCGATATTATAGTTTCACAAAAGTATAAATTTCTAGTAACTTAATTGAATGAATAACGCTGTCACGCTCACTGTCAACGCATATTGTGATTCCTGCCATGTAGATGCCGAAGTAAACGTCTATATTTTGTAAAGACCATAAAGATTAATAACTAAAATGACCCTTAGAGGGCTATGGGAAATTTAAAATATCAAATAACAAAAAGAATGCACTAGTTGCTAATCCAATAAAAACAAAAGATAAATTGTATTGCGTGAAATAAACCTAATTTATTACATTTGTTTACAAAAATAAATATTAAAAAAATATTTACCAATTCTGTCCCTAACAAAGATTGTTCATTGGTTGAATTACAGATTTTTATATCAAAACTGTGGAATTCACATAACGCGTTGATGTCTTTCGAACGCATAAAGCGTGGTCAAAATTATTTTATATAGAATGTCGTAAGTAGACTCGTATGTAATTTATTAACAGTTTAGATACTATCCACCTTTTTCCTATTTTTATTTAAATGAATGACTGCACATAGCGAATTCTTTGGTTCACCCTTTTTTTGTTTAGAGACTCAGTATGTTAATTCTGTTGTAATTTCATTCCTAATAAATGCTTATTATTAGCTCTATTCAATATTTTTTGTTTAACACTCACATACCGTGCTATTTTTCAAAATTGTATAATATTAAAACTTATTCATAAAGTACAATTCTTCGGCAGATACAGAACTGGTCAGAAAAAAAAATCATTAATAAATTATATCCTATTATTTTCCTACTGTAAATGTATCAATCAACTTTATATTTTATCGATACGTCTATATCATCACTACTCGCTGCTGCCCCACATCATAGTCATCACTTAAGTTGGGATAAATGCTTCCGTCCTGAATAATATGACAAGTATTTCAATTTTAACACGGCCAGAACCATTATAGATTCTGCTGATGGATTTTATTAATTAAAGGCAATAGTAAAGGCACCATATGCTGTCGAGAAAAAGACTTTTAATTGGAAAATTCGTTAAATATTTAAATATTTTATATTGTATAGTTGCAAAACATTTGTATGTACCTATTGACAATTTTTTAATTTAAGTGCGAAGAATGAGCGGGGATGCCTGCCATAAGTATCTTGTAATGGCGACGATGAAGTCCCAACCTTAATATCATGTTGTTAAAGTGTAAGACTAAATTTATGATTGATTTTTTATTTAAATGCCGTATTTTCGTGTCCATAAGGTATTAAATAAAGTGTAAATGTTTTATTGAGTATGTCCTAATTTTTTTAAACTAGCTGACACGGTGAACTTTGTAACACTTACAATTTATTTATTAAGAGCTCAAGCATTATATATATATACTATTGGTCTGTCACGAACGCTATCTATTAGTCAAACAATACAGCCATGTTTACAGTTTCCAATAAAAATATTTGTTACAAATTATACAACGTTTTTTAAATTAATGTACCGCTAAAATTAAAACGGTGGTATTTTTTAATTGAAAATGTTGCGGTATAAAAAGTTTTGAGTTTTATAACAGTCTTAAATAAAAACTACAAATCTCCTTTTATATCAGCTTATTATCATTCAGCCCTAGTCTATGACAAGAAAATTAATTAAGTTATCCAAATTCCTAAGAGTACTTAGCCAATTGCTTTCCAATTGCTGGCTTAACTACTTCCCGTTCATGATCATTTACGCCTTCAGTCCTTTAAACTGCACTTAGAAAGATGGAAACGCGACATGAATGAATTATACACCTACACACAAAGTTTATGACCATGAAGGCCTAAAGTTCATACACAGAATACGTCCACAACTACAGATTAATGCACATAATAAAATTTTGAACACACTCAAATTAACATTAAAGAAATTCATTTCCCTCTCTCGTTTTCTTGAAATGACATTTTGAGCTGCCAGCAATAATGACAGCTTATATATCACGTGACATTAAGAAACGTATGTTAAATTTTCAACCTTAATACACGTATTATAATGCAGTTATTAGGAAACATCCCCCTAAAGCATTAAGAATCAAAAGCTGAGGAGTTTCTTACACCACTTGAAAATAATTATTATAATATTTATTAATTTAAACTCAGAACTCTTTTATTTAAGAACTCAGTAATTAAGTCCATTTAAATAAAGAACTTTTGCGTAAGGTTCAGAATACCTTAAGTAATTATCTTATAGTTTGGTTCACTTACATATAAAAATAGATCAAAAAGTAGCTAAACAAATAAATAAATAAAAGAAAACGATATCTGTTTAATTGTAATCCGTAGACAACAGTAATACCTATGAAATGAAACGTGTTATATTTTTAATAAACGCAGATAGAGACGACAGCTTATCAAACGTCCACGTAACACGGTTGTTTAAATATTAACCAATTTTACGTATATCGAGTATTCAATGGGTATATGTTAATACTTTGTCGTTACTGGCGAATAAAAATTACAAAAAAATATGTTTAATTCATTCAAGTAAGTAAAGTTTATCTCTGTCTATCTATAGGAAAAAGACAAGGTTGATTATAGATTAGTTGCTTTTGGAATGGTTGGTGAAACCAGACATTATAACTACATATAAACTTTAAGTTTGATACTATAAAGTTTAAGGTCAATGCACTTTTATTAATTGTGTATGACGTAAATACATCTTTCTGAAATAAAACTTAGAAATTATTATACATATCTGTATATATGAGAGAATTTAATAAAAGTTATATATATATATATATATATATTTAATAAACCTACGCTAAGATCAATGTTTGGTGTATTTACTGTGTAAATACGTATTCAACAAAATCTCAGCGAACACCCACAGTTCTTACTATACTGACAGTTACATTATAATGCCTGCAATGGAGAAATCGTTGTATTTTGACACATAAATTGATTTTTGTTACCGAAAATCAAGACTTTCATATGTTGAACTTTTAGTTATGTAAAAGTAGCTACCGAGCAAAACGTATAATGTTTTAGTACCGTAGTGATGCTCTAAAAGGTACTTAGCATTTGACTTGTAATTAAGTCGAAAGGTGAGTAAATTATTTATTAAATTTATCTAATCAGCACGGCTAACTTCCATACTTCCCCTACTACCGTCTACCAACCTCACGCTTCAAATTCCTCCTCGTAGGTCTATCATACTTCTTAATTTCTTCTGCGCACACGCTGTGCGGTAATGGAACTCCTTGCCTGAATATATCAGAGGGCTCATACTAACCGAAGAAGGTCACAAAATCACAGTCACTTATTTTGGAGAATAGCGACTATTTTAGTGTATTAATTATTCACCAATTATCTAAATACTAGCATGGTGGTTTTCCTGCACAATTGTGCGAAGAAGCTGAGACTGTTAAAACTGGTCGGTGAGCTTTTTTGTAATCCTTGTAAAATATACAATAGCACCAAACACGATTCAGCATAAGATACCACAATTGAAACCCAGGCAGATATGGCACGGCACAGATTATGCAACCGCTCCACCCACTGACAGGTCACGGTGTGATAATAATTTGCATGGCAACCGGGAAGCGTACTTATCAATACCGAACGAACATCTAAGCTTTCTCTGGGCTAAACAATCAATTTTCAACCTTACTTAGGTAAGCACAAAAGACAAAAGCAGCTTTGGTAAATAAGAGCATTATTCCTAAAGAGGTTATATCTCGGCGCAGCCAAAGGTCGCCTTACACGACGCGTATCTATTTCGCGAATCTAAAAATTAGTCTGATGTAACTTAATTGATATTCAAATTGACTATTTGTAAGCTACTGACCAATAAACCGCATTTTTAGTGAAATTTATGCTTAAAATTAAGTAAAACAAGAATTTCTTATGTAATAAATGTAATACCATTTTAAACTTCAAAAAGTGACGACGGAGAATTGTTTGACGAAAATAATTTATCCTATTTTGAGAATTCTTACATTTTCTTTATAATCATGGCACAAAAATTAATTGATTATTTGCTTACAAGGTGACTAGGTGAACTTTGTTTCATCGTGTGCTTAAAAAGTATAGAAACACTATGACTGTCAGTTCAGAACGCCATCTTTCAAAAGTAATCCGATAGAAGAAATCATAGTTTAGAATGACGCGTCAACCGACAGTTATTTAAAATAGTTACATTTTTTTATTTTTACTTTTCCTTCGAATTTTTCTTAATATGTTTATTATTAACTCAGTTTTCGTTACAGAAACAATTTGTCATGAACGGCTTCACCAATTTTAATATCAACTTACGCAAAGTTAATATTAATATCGGTGAAACCGTTTTTAAGTTTTACCGTTTCTTAACGAATAGCAAATCATTGTACTATATAAATTTTAATTGACGAGATGTCTTGTCCCTAGCATTCTGGGAGCTACAAAGTACCTAATTTACATTAGGTTCAAAATTTTACACATTTTTCTAAATATCAAGAAATTTCCTGTATTATTCATTAGTAAATTTGCTTGATTATATGAATATGTGTATTGATTTTCATGACAAAATGTTGGTGTAATAAAACAATCAACGAGTCCATCTGTATTATCGAATTATGCGCATGCGCAGATTGATGTAACACAATCTGAGATAGATGTAAAACAATAGTGGCTTTGTTTACGCACAACTGACTCTACGATTCTCTACACAACATAGAATATAAAAGTTTATTAAAATATTGGTAATCTGCCTACAATATTTTTTCTCTCAGTCTTCCTTGCTCATACTTTATTTTATCTAATAAAATCAAACTAAGTACAGACAAAAAAAATAGTAAGATATGTATAAATAATCGTTCGTGAGTCCTGAATGTTTGTATGTTAACTGTATTGTATGTTAATATCTCTGAAATTTATATACATATTACTATCTATTTATCTATTATGTAGTATCAATAACACTAGCTCAAGCTCATAATGGTGTATACTTTGAGCCAGATAAAAGATATGTGTCTGTGTGAGAAAAAATATAAGAATCCAGTTATTGCAGAAAAAAGTATTTGTAGACTGGCTTACAATATTATATATTTTTTCCATTTTAATCGCAATACATGTCTTTTTCTACTGTTTAACTGCTTGACTGGTAAAGAAGGCCTTAGGACAATTGGATTATTAGGATTAAGCACAATTGTGCTTCTGTATAATGAAAAATAAATATATATTCTTGATTCCCGGTATTTCTGGTGAATCTTAATCTAAACTAATAAATCAGAATGTTGCACAATTTTAACGGTTTTACTTATTAATATATAAATACAGAAATAAAGTTTATTGGTGTTTGGTTTATCCTATGAAAGTATTTTTTATTTCTTTCTGCAATTTGATATTCTTAGCACATCTAAGGATTGCTCAGTTTTATTTCTCTTTATTTAATTTTAAAAAAAGTGAAAACAATTTTATAATTGTAATGTAACATGATAATGTAATCATAACATATCCGGTAGTTTATTTTTTAAATAACTAGCTTAACTTAGGTTATATCTATAACCATCTGAGAGAACGTAGGCACAAATCTTCGCTTTGATTATTCTTTGGACCATACGAAAATCGTTCCAAATATTTGTGATTAAAGATCTAGATGAACTGATTGATGATCTAGTTGTACTATTGTTATAATGATTCACAAACATCAAGCGGTTCTTATTTCTGAAACCCGAACACATGAAGTATTTAGGTTTTAGATAAATGGGCCAATATCACTTGTTCATAAAACAAAATTTAAGACGTTTGTTACTAGGGCAGTAATGGCCTTAAATATAATCGTCTAAAATATACGTGTCGCCTAAACTTGCACGTCAAGATAGCCTTCTTCTTTGAAAAATGAGTACAAATCACCAAAACTTCACAATGAAATAATACATGAATGCAACAGATCTTGCCAAATCATCCAATTTTAATTAAATAACATAATAAATATAGCTTTTTTGAACACAAGAATAATTTCAAACAACGATTACAATAATAATTAAAACAATCATAGAAGACAATATTATTATTTTTAGTTGCGATTTTGATTCGATCCAAGTAAATTATCCAGTAGGATTCGACGATTCCGGGAACAGTTTTGTTTAATGTATTTTATAATGTGTATGTATGTTACACTCACTTTAAGTATGGACGATTTTTTTTCATAGTGAATAAGGAGTTAATATTTCCAAGCGCTTTGGGGTTGTGTTCGATAATAACAGGGGATAAGGTATAAAATTGCCGTAACTTACTGGCCACTTAGAATTAAAACTAACCCTGCATGGTGTGATATTTCAATATAAAACATTTTGAATAAGAAAATATTCTAAATTTAAAAAATATAACAATCTATTGTTAAACTTATAATTTAAATTTTTTGACATTCGACTTTAAACTTAAAGATCGATACAATCAAAAAATTTATAGTGATGTTTGAATGCGAGTTCCGACGTGGAACTAATGCAGCAGAAACATTAAGAAGTTGAAGTCTTAGCCCTAGATAAATGATATTTTGACCAATGCTGTACGAGGAAATCATCTTGAATTTTTTTTCATTATTTGTGCCAATATAACCCCGATCCTAGGATCGGGCCTTGTAAACAATCAAAGTTGAATATCCTGTTTTATTATGACTTATTTCTTGTTTCAAACCATTTAAATAATTACAATCATTAACGAGTCTAATACGATTTTTGAAATGTTAATCTAGATATTTTAACATTTATTTTATATTCCTTTGGTTTTCTCCTTTTCCTAATACATTAGATCAAGGCATATTGTGACATTATTTTTATTAAATACTGAAAAATGTAATAGGTATGTTAATGTACCTGCTAAGACGTTTTCCCAATTCCCCAAGCACTAACTATCCGAGATTGCTTTCTATATTCTCAAACCTCATGGTAGTAGGGTGCACTTAGTTGTACAATAAGTACATCATAAGTATAAATTGTATCTTCTTTTAGTATACAAGCTGTATATTGTATATCTCTTACTCAAAACAAGTGAAAAATAAGTTCTTTAAACGTAAACAAGTGAGCACACTATTAACGTTAGATCATGTTTCGCAGGATTAGTTGACAGCGTTGTTCCTACTCAAAATTTTTACAACTAAATTTCATACTTATTCGAATTTTCCGTAAATTTCAGTTATATTTACGGAAAACTCCGATAAATTTCATTTTAGTCATAGACAGAAGCAACATGCCCGTATTTCGCCATAAACAAACAGTCCCGTAAGCATCTGTCCGCCATGTTACCAGCCCGTGTCAAATCGCGCGATGATCCCGTGAGCGCGCGCAGATTGTGAAATATCACAACGTTGCGTACAACACCGCTTCCGTGACTAGCTACTTAGATACAGCCTGGCCGAATAATGGAACGGGATTGAATATGGACTCTGATTTATGGGTTCATCTTTCGGATGCAATCCAGTGGTATTTACAGTTCATGCTATTTGGATGTTAAGGTCTTAATACTATAGCGAGAAGTATATAATCGTATTATTATCAACTATAATGATAATCACTATAACGAGGACGTAGAGTATCCAGATGATCCACAGTGAAAAATAATTGAAATTCACTAGCTATTCCTAGAAACACAAGCAACATTGCTAGGACTGGTGCTGTTGTTCCGGGTTGTTAGTCAATCGAATATGAAAGAGGTTTTATGACCCAACCTCGTCATGTGTTCCTTCTATGTAGGAAGGTCTGTGCCCAGCTGTGATATGCATATAGGTTATTGATGATAAAAGTCTAGCATCTTGTCAACTTGTTTCACTAGCTATCCTCACATATGGACTCCTATACAGCTTATCTTCATGTGGTGTCGAGTCATTTGCAGTGCTTTATATATATATATTGCTGCCAAGCTAGTTTTTGCTGTTTCGAACCCGGGATCACAGCCCAAGTAGCCTATACCTCTGGGGTTCAGAACTGTTTTACCCTCGCGAAGGTAAAACAGCTATTTTGAATAAGAAACCGAACTAGGTTCAACTAAAAATGATAGAACGTTATGCAATAAGTAACGCTAGAGGCATCGTCAAAGATTTGAGGGCCATAAAAAATATATTTGTATAATATTTGCTGATATTTATATATATTGATAACTATTTAATGTGGGGTAGAATCAGTTTCCCTAATTTAAATAATGATTTATTAGTTACTTTATAGAAATGGTACTGTAAATTACATACAGTACAGTAATTGTAAATTTTAAATAAAATTTAACGGCTGTCAAAAATTCTGTCAACACGTTTACATGACTGATTACACTGTAATTGTAACAACAAATCATTGCCAAGCAAATCATTGCGTCTAACACATTGGTATACATTATTTAGTAACATTACTGATCGACCGTAGATAAGCATGTTCAACGTTCACATATGTAATTTTACCACTAAAATCATTACGTAAGACTGAGCAAAAATAATTCATAACACATTGTGGTAAGATTTAGAATCACTCGAATTGGTAAACAAGTGTAGACTCATAAATACTTTGTATGATCAATTAACTTAAAATTTTCATTAAATTTATGAAGTTCCCTAATAACAGATAAAATAGATATAATACGAGTATTATACTACTGTGAAAATATTAAATTATTTACAGATAACATGATTTATTTAATTAAACCCTTAACACTTCCAAGTTAAAAACCATTTTGAAGCATTCACTGTTTACAGCCTATCAATAATCTATTTAGTTAGAATGCATACTGTTTTTTCTTTGTCATTTTGCATAAGAGCGATAGAAACAAAACATTTTATAAATGTCGAATAACATTAATTATTTTTATGAGTAGTTTATTATCAGTTTTCGCGATAGGTCATTAGGAAACCAAATTGAGCTTATATTTTTATAAAGTCTAAGTCAAAATATTTTTATTCAACTTTGGTACAGATATATACTTATTGAACGTGAATCTAAGACATCTGTTCGTAAATCCACCAGGGGGCTTTGACCTGAGAAGAACAGGCAAGGAACTAAACAAGATTTGTTCTTCCCTTTACACGTCATTATGAATTGTTTGAAAAATGTTAAAATCCACAGTCAATTATAAAACCCGTATAGGGAGAATCGCAGTAGTATTACAGGTTAAAGTTGAAATTACAGTTTTATATGCAGTATCCAGCTGTAATTATAAAGAAACGAATATAATATAGTAAATTCCCGGCTAGTATAAGCACGACTTTTCATCAAAACTCACAAGACTTTCATCGCGTTGCTCCTTAAACCTATGTTACCCTGGTACTTAATTGTCTCGTTTTACCTTCAATCAGTACAAGGTTCCTAAGTAATAATTAATTTAATAATGTAATTATGAAATTTAATTATGCAATTTATAATTAATAAATGGAACAAAATCATATATATTGCTTGTAATGGAATTATTTTAATCAAAAGAATTATATGTATACTGCTCGTTATTACAGAGAACCGTAAGTTTAACTACAGTATAACCGATCTCAATTGATCGGTTACATTTAAATGGGTTAATTTGATAAATGTAAACTTGTTAGTAATCATAAATACATATTACATAGAGAAGAAACGGACGGAAAACACGTTTTAATTTACGTATTCGTTACATTTCTGAGTTTTATGATGGTATTTCTCTATTTTGTACTTTTCTATAAATTATAATTAAAAGCACAACGATAGCATGCTAATAAAATAAAACATATGTAATCTTTATTAATTGAAGTTAATAGGACTAATCGAAGTAAAAGTTAAAATAAAATAAAACATATTTACCTAACAATTTGCAATCAGAAGAATATGAGCTATTGTAAAACTTAACGAATTATGAAGGTATTTAAGGATGAAGTAAATTTCTTGCATTTTAATATTTTTTAGCAGTCAACAAAATGCTTCGTCTTTATTTTCACAGGGTAGAGATTATTATTGAATATTTTATCATTATTGAAATATATTTGTACTTATTACGTTACTGTAAGGAATGTATATTGTCAAAATTGCTTTTGCTGATGACAATAGACTCGTTAATATACGTATTTGACATAAAGAGGCCAGTTCCTCGACTAATGATAAGAATTTTAAGCGTTCAAGTCCGGAACCCATACAAATTTAACAACTAGATAGCGCAAACTTGACTTATCTGCCTTGAACTCATTGTAGGCATTAGTTAGTACCACCTTTCACCGTATTTTGTATTCTTACCACAGTACTTCACTACCAATAATCGTTTAATATTAAAGCGCTTAAAAATAAAGTCCAAAATCGCTTGAATAATTATTAATTGTTGAACGTTCGATATTTTAATAATAGTTTCGATATATGGTGATGACAGCTGCAGTTACAATCTTAAAGGCAAGTGTACTTCAAGAGCTATGTGAAAGTAGTTAGATAACAATAGCGACAAATCAAAGAATGAATGTTGGGCATTTGATTGTAAATGTAATAAGCCCACAAGTAAACTACGTCGCTATTGCTAAATAACCTCTATCACTATTACACAGAATTTTAAATGCCTTGTCTACTTTCCTTTAATTTCCATGTATTATGGTAGTAGATCTTTACCTGTCAGTAAAATTTAAAAATATAATTCCTTAGCTTATTACATCAAACAACAATCTTATATTTCTCATGACAAGTATCAAGATCTTTCCCTATGCGTCCTCTGGCATGCCTTTGCGGCGCCATATATGGCGAAGCTGCGTAGTTAGACCAAATGTTGGTAACTATTAAATTTTCCATCCGAGTCTTGCGTAATATGTCACTGCATGGCATAAAAAGTATAAATTTAGTTTTATATTTAATTTATTTTTATGATTGAATTCCCAATTACGGTCTACATTTCTTTCTAGGAAAATTTGTAATACGAATTCTATTTTAGTATAAAATCAATATAGAAGCGTTAATAAGTAAAATTATTAAGATGGAAGATTATAATATGTATTATAATATTTCTGCGGAATTCCCTATGACAATGCTTTTATGATCTTGTTAAATATGCTACAAAACTATACTTGGGAGGAGAAATCAACTAGAGGACTTAGGGCCAAACGACACGTTGGGCTTACCCAGCGTCTGATAATAGCACCAATAGGCCTAGGTTTTCCGAAGCAATTCACTAGGGTATTCACATGTATAACTAAATCTACATTTCACATAATAATAAGAAATCGTATTAAAGTTTTAAATCAAGTGAAACGAATTTATTACGACTTTATGTGCACAAAGTCGATAATTTATAGAAATGCCTATTTTTATAGCCGCCGTAGAAAGTGAAGATAGGTACCAGGAGCACATAACGTAGTGGGACGTTCACACGTCAAACCGATTGTTGCTAGTTCCCTGAGTGAAAACACCCGGATGTGCCGCTGATAGTTTATCTAGAGCTCTCTTGTTTTTAAAGTAGCCTTACACTTTTGACGGCTTTGTTCTAGTTTTGGAAAGTATAGAGAGATAAGATAATATTAGGTATTGGAAACAGCGACCCAATTTACGTCAAGTAATCGATTTAGTACCTATGCAAAACTTTCTACTAAAGAACAAAATACTATACGTACATCACTCAACCCAGATGTATTAATTGATTTTTTATCTACAGATAACTTTTATCCAAAGAATACGTTTGACAAATTGTCAGTTAATCTACAGAACATGTGTCAAAATGTCATAATAGCTATATTGAAATAATAATGAAAATCAACTGTGAATCAATTTAATTTGGGAAAATTTTAAATTATTAGCTAATATTAGCTAGGCGCTAAATTAATAAATCACTGAGTGAGATATATATGTTTCCATTTTATTGACGAAACTCGACCTACTAAAATACATAATAATTGTTTCAAAGAAGTGATAGGAGACTATTATAACCAAATGGGTTCTTACATCATTTTGTGTATTATCTGATTTGTATATCTCCTTTTGATAGATAGCATCAAGTATTGGTTCAATTGACAATGGATCACTCCGTGTATTTTACTATTCTTAAACTATTGCGTAAGATCTGCATAAAATACTGTCAACAAATTGGAGTGAGATTTGGAAGTTTCGGGAAGATTTGGATGCGTAATAGATAGTGATATAATCAACATGATAAGCATTACATTATAACAATATTTGACTCTTTGAAAGGCAAACAAAACTAGAAAAGTCTCTAAGCAGCGACAGTTTTCAATTAGTACAAATGTACGGGAATGTAAGCAATTACAAATCATTTTTTTATCAAACAATTATTTTTGTCAGTATCTTTGATGGGAAAAAAGTATCCGTTAAATTTATAAGAGAACCGGTGCACAGATACCGTTTGGGTCTATTGGACAAACACAAAGGCATTCTTTTAATCAGAAATAGGTTTGGCTTGTTTGTTTACGATATGACCCTACTTATAGAAGCTGTTACTGGATATGCTTCGTAGAAAAAAAGATTCAATCAACAAGACTGATGCTATTTTAAAATCGTAGCAGAGATCGATGCAAAATGAAAGGGATTACGATAACAACCTCAAAAGCAGCTACCAACATTAAAAATATTAAAAAATAAAGCACTCAGCTGTACTTACAATTCTAAATTTGATCATTGAAATATCTAACAATAATTAATAGCCGAAGATGATATTACAACAACAGTAAACTCGGTAATGCTTCTAAATACATATAAAAGCTTCTTGTGTCAGGTTTATTCAAGTATGGCCATCTCAAGCAATATTCCCGTTCACTGAAAGGTAATAATTTAACCCAAAATCATTTAACTCTAAGCATTAATAGAACGAATTGACTATCAAACTGTACATGGCATAAAAGAATGCCAATGAAATGAAGAGGAAATAAAATGGAGAAGAGAAAGCAGCACAATTAATGATGATAACGTATTAATATCCGAACAATTGAAGGAAATATATTACGATGATTCGTTTTAAGAATAAGAGGCTCACTGAGACAGAATTTCGTGTTGTGCCCTTAGTAATTCAACTACAAGACTAGACAAAATAAAGTAATTTAAAATGTACCCTCCAACGTACAAAGTTACAGGCATGAACAGATTTGAAATTTTGGTGCCGAATTTACCACTTCCAGTGGTCTCACGATTACTATCCAGATTCATATCTCAATGTAACGCTGATTCAATTGTACCTCATCGTGACGGGCTGCGTAGCGGGTTCTATGCCCGGTAACGCCGCTATCACGATTATCTGATCAAACAGTACTTTTCAAGTAATTTTCCATTTGTTTCTCCGACGGAAAGACTATTTGGCTCATATTCAATGCAAACTAAAATTTTACTGGAATCTTGGTCTCCTGTTTCCAGTCCAGGCTACAAACAGTACCAACTGTTTGAAGTCTTTAGCTGGAATCAGCTCACGCCACTTTTAGTTCTATGAAATCTTCATCATAAGGGACTGAGTTATGGAAAGTATCTTAATGAATGATCTACTAAACCCATTGATGGCTTGCCGCAGTGGATCTTTTCAGGTCCCAGTAGCAGAAGTTTGTATTGAGAGTGATCAGCTTACATTACTAATATGATGTTTAATAAATATTGTAGTAAATATAATTTGTATCGTAAGTTCACTGAGCAAGACAGTGACACTGGGGTCATCTCAAAGCCGTCGGTATCAGAGCGGAACGGTCGCGGTTGGTGCCCCAGCGCGCCTTGTGACGTCAACAGTCCTTTTCGAAAACGGCCGTCAAGTAAGAAGTGTATGATTTGTGATGGTACGAAACAGTATCAAAATAGTCCAGTTCATAGGCCATATCATGAGCATTGAGTTTGAATGTACTCTTAGTGAGATAACGATCGCAAGAATCTGATATATTTATATTTTTTTATAAATATTGTTTAACGAAACAGTTGCAAAATATTATTTATCTCGTTCATACTATTGAAAAGATGAAATATACCCGTACCACATAAAAGGTTCAGGTATTAATATTTACGATGCACCTAAGTCTAGATAACCATCAGGTCAAATCCATAGGATATAGTAGTGAACGTGTTAAATTGATCATATTTCAACCCCTTTTTCGTACTAAGGAACTTTTATACTGTGATTTTTTTATTTTACGTAAGTCCACAATTAGCTCGTTAGCTCGCATAATCAAGTGATTATGCGAGCTAACGCGCATGTTATATATTCGATAGGCACATAAGCTTGTACCTATCGAATATATAACATAACATAACTAGTTATGATTTTCCAGTCTTACATGTACCGTGACCACTGACAGACACTAGTTAATTATGTATTAGGAAAACATTACACACAAAATGTAACGAAGTACCAGGCTATCATGATTAATGAGGGAGTCGAATCAATCATAGTGTAACGTGTGCTATACAAAACTCAGCTTTAATTCTGTATTGTTATGGTATCGATTGGTGTTGATATCACGATGTAAATCTCAAATTAATGAATGGTTTTATGTGAAATAGCTTGATTCAAAACAGCAAGTGTAAGTGCAATAAACGTGATAAAATCTTTAAATACACATTTATTAAGTACGTGGCCAAAAGATAAAGCACGAAATAATTAAGCTATATAACTAATTTAAAATATGTGAAATTGTAAGTAATCAATTATTTTTTATAAATTTTTTTTTTTTTTTTAATTATTAATAATATAATATAATAAAGTATAATATTGTAAATGATTTCACTTTAATTACTTTCAATTTTACATATTTTACTAAAACGTTTTGAATTATCATTGTATACATGATACTATGAAGAGCAAATATATATATTCATAGCAAATTACAAAAAATATTTTCTACGAAAGCTATTGTACCAAAAACTACAAACAGAAACCATGCAAATCATGATTCTTCACGAGTTATTGACCACGTTGCAAAACAACGAAACAAAGTTAAAAAAACGAACGGAAAGATACATACTATTGATAATTGGCAAAGAACGTTGTTTCCTTGAGTGGTAATGGCACAACACTAGGGTTACGAGGAAAAAAGGCTGAGAGTTTCCTGATTTCGAAAATTATAATTAAGTTTAACATCCTAAAGTCGTTATGGTAAACTGAACTTTACTGAAGAAGTAGTTAACTATAAAATTGCGTGTCATAAAGAATACAATCAAAATTCTTTACTTTTACCCTCGATATTTTTAAAACTAAGTCATTTATTGAATAACTATCTTACTTTACTTTGTTTATATTGGACAGATATTCAATCGAAAATATTATTTTTGTCAGTCATTTTATATGGCACTTACAATTTAAATAAAATTCATATTATTAATATTTAAATATTAACAAAGCCTATTTTAATATAACATTTTATTTACGCAAGTAGTCAGTGAGCTCAAGAAATTGCAATGATTACGTGAAATGTAATTAACAAATACAATAACGAGAAAATTATTAACTAATAAATTAAAATTAGTATCTTCAGATTAGTATTACAATATATCTGTCTAAAATTTTCTTTAAAATATAAAAATAGTTATGTTATTGAGCGTTATGCGGAGATCTGCTTGGCGAATATTTAGGTCGAAAAATGCGCACGATGAAAAATTGATTCGATATAGGCCCCTGAAGGCCATTGACATTGCTCGGTTCATTCACTTGTCGGTTTTGAGAATTAGGAAATTATTGTTTTTCTGTGATACGTATTTAGAATACAATGTTATGTATAGTTAATTTTTACTTAAGACTGTTTTGAAGTTATCAAAACTTTAAAAATTTGCTGAACACCACCGATTTTTATTTTTTAATTCTGTAAGTTTTATTTATATTCTTGTGTGAAAGATAAGAGTTTTGGTTGCATATAAAATAAAGCTTACCCGTACAAGCCAAATATACACATAGCTAAGTATGAGGGCCAGCTAATGAATATTAATTTAAATATATACTATATGTCCCGTTAAAGAGTACATAAACACTCCGTTTGTCTGTTAAGGACACCATCCCTGAAAATTAATCATCCTAGCATAAGTTTTGATCGAAATTGACATTCCGATCATGTTTGTCGCCAGTTGTCAAATCCTACGCAAAAGAAAACAATATTTACCCCGCCATATATGCATATATATTTGCATCGCAGCTAAAATTCTATTATCTTGCTTAAAATTACCTCACAAAAGCGGCAATGGATGATATTACAGTTGAGTATACACGTCATTATTTACTCTTTGATACATTAGTAATATTTTTGCCTTTTGTTGTCACAATCGACTATTTCTTCCTTTTCCGTTTTTATTATTGACCTACAGAGCTATCGCTAACGGCTTAAGCTCTATGTTCTGGTAAATAGCATATAATTAAACAATCGTGCACTTTATAATAGTAATCAATCAAAATTACTTTAACATTTATGTATGTGTGGCAACACACAGATGTTTATAAGCATCCCCTCGTTTAATACTGACCGACTTAGGTATCTGCTTTGATACAATTGAAAGACATTAACATAGTTCTCGTAGATAACCTATATTAGATACATGTTAATTATCTCGACGTTTAAAAATATGTTAAGCATAGTCTGTATTAACCGTATTTGTGTTTGCGTCGAAATAAATTGTTAGTATTAATTAAATAATACATAATATAATATTATACAAAATATTCACACTTACATCTATTATGTAGCCCAAAGTAAGCATCGTTAAGAGCTTGTGTTATGGATACTAGATAACAGAGAAATATAAATAGTGATAAGTATATAAAAATTGGAAATATACCAAATAAACTTACAAACATATGGATGTTTGTCAGTTCATTTAGTATTCGGATCGTATCGTATCGGATCGATCGTATCGGATTCGAACCGATGACCGCTAAAGTAATATAATATATGTAAGCCGGAATAGCGTGTTCTATTAAAAATATCACATTCTAAAAAATTTATACGTTAAATACATAAATCCTCAAGATAAATTCTAAGAATGACCCAACGCCGCTTGATGGTAAGCAGTGGGAGGAGTCCATATGCTCGTATAACTAGTGCTGCTTGCGAAATATTGCGTTAGCAATCTCTAACTTGGCGGCCCAAACCCCCTTTGAAGGAACCCAAGTTGTATGAAGGAGGGTGTGCCGGATGTATAAACTTTGAAATGATTTTATACTTTTTTATGGTTATTGTATATTGTTTTAAAAAAAAGGAAATTGCTATTAGCTTGACTACCACCGACAATAATTAGTTTTATTTCAATTAATATTGAATTCAAATTATTCTATTTTCATATAGTCCTTAGCCTATACTTTACACTTAGCAAAGCTTATTAAAGCATGTAGGTAATACCTTGAACTGAACCACAGTATTTTTCATATCTAGCGTACGAATTTGTAAGTAATTAACTTAAAAAAACAAATATAAAATTTTGGATCTTGTAGAAGATATGGAAATGATGTAGACATACCTGTAACAAGAAAAGAGCAAATTAATTATACACCATTTTGTTATTGAACGAATGAAAATTAAATATTTACGGAGAAAATAAATTTCAATTAATAATTTGTGTATTAATATTTTTCATGGGCCATGGTTGTCGATATTTTTATGAGGAAACCTGCACACACCTGTGAAGAAATTCTTAGGTTGTGTGGAGTCGATCAACCCACAATTAGTCAGCGTACTTGACTAAGGCTTAATCGCCCAATTTAGAGAAGGCTCGAGCCCCTTGGTGGGGACGGATATGAGCTGTTGATATTGATTATTATTAGCATAGTCTCAAGTGTAATATGTTTTTCAACCACTGGCAAAAGCTCTTCAAATATATGGCATCGATATGTTCACAAGCTTTTAGCCCAGGAAAACTTAATAGAAAGCTTTTTGGAGCTATAAAGCTTGTAACGTTTCGCTGCAGTTACTGTGGAGGAGGTAATAAGAAACCTCAATATATCATTCTGCATTTATTGTTATTAAGTATGGCAACAATTAATGTCTTACCTCGAAAATAATTGAATATGAAATATTAATTAGCTTGAGATTTTCTATACGCATACACATACATAATACTCGTAAATAGACAAAATGTAATTTCAAATGAATTTGGTGGTTTTTTTTTATTTGTTTAAATAATTGATAGTAAAGCTAGCGAAGAGTTTCATATCATTATTCTTTTTTTATTGCTATTTCACAACTGCATGAAGTCATTTTTTATTAAAAATGTATTAAATAAAAATATAGTGATACAGTTATCGACTGGTACTCTAGGCTGATGCAACAAAGATTAAAGTAATATTATTTATTATGGATGCAAGTTCCAAATTGAAATATTATATAGTACGCCTTATCAAATAACTTCAAAGTAATTCACCATTACAATAATTCACATACGACGTCTGCCTACGCTTCTGTACACTTGTGAAATTTCCAAATGCATTTTGCAATGAGCAACTGTCACTATTCTATGCTAATTACGTATTGTGGGACCTAATCGACAATTAGTCTCGCTAACGTGTGTCTCGGGTAAGTGCTTCAATCATTTAATTCAGAATCATAGGCTTTTAAATACCCATTTCTTTGGCTTACACTAAGTGGATCGGTATCTAAGTTACAGTTGGGTTTTATTAGCTTTGTCGTCGTTCATAGGATGGGCTCAGGCATTTGTGTGTAACTTTAAACTCCCATTCATTTATGATGTCCTAGTAAACGGATATATTCTTAAGTGATCCCGCCCTTTTATTAGCTACCAGGAAACCATGACTCGAGTAGGATGGGCAAGAAACTTGGCAAGTTTATGTATTCCCACGCTTTATGTTAACAGTTTGGCTAAGCTGTTAAAAATATAGATCTTCATTGCCATTTACAACATGTTCCATTATAAAAAGAAGTAATTCATAGTAACAATTTATTGAGACAAGATTCAGTTTCGGATTTATCAAATAAATCTATAAAATTAACTGTATTACACTACTAATTTCACATTTTAATAATATATCTGAGTTTTTGAAATGTCAGAAAATAATTAAGGTACTTTTAAAGCCTTTCTATATACACACAAAAAAGGCGCTTATTGGTTCACGTTTGTAGGAAACTATCTAGATGCACATACCTGTATAAAATAATAAAATATATAATTTTATTGTGATTTTGAGTACAATAGATGTTACATTAAATGCACTTTCGAATCAAAAGATAGACATTTCCGAGCGTACAATATTAATTTTATGGAATACTAATTCAAACTAATATTTATATATGATTCAAGTTAAAATACCTTAATTAATACACCGTTAAAAAAATTAAAATATTATTTTTGCTTATGTACCTACTTCGTTACCACATTCTTAAGGCTATTACGATGTTAGCCATTTTATCTCTTTTTCATTAGAATTGGTTTAATTCAATGAATTTCATTTTTTCATTTCATTGACGCACTCTATCACACACATTCACACAACACACAATGAGGACGAAATACATACTTAATCACATAAGTTACGATATTGCCTTAATATTATGTAAATGTTTATAACCATTATAAATTAATTAAAAATTTAATTTTTCTAAGAGTGGTTGAGCACTGTAAGCTAAAATACAGATACATCTTAGTTCGGAAACAGAGTATACCATATTATTATGAGTTCATTATTAATAAACATAACTATATAACATAAATTATCTCTTTGAATTTGTGAATCAGTAAACTTTAAATGTAATGTAAAATGTAACTGAATACGTCGAATTTAGTTTATATTTTAAGTTTACTCTTGTTTTTTTCAGTTACGTAGTTCATTTTATCTTCTAAGAATTTCTTTATTTCGAATTTTTTTCATACTGATACCGCGAATAATTTCATTTCATTTACATAGTAGGGCAAAACTATTGAGGGGTATTCCATGAATTCCTAACATTCATTACCCTGCGTGGAGCCCGGCATTGCGTAATAAGATCGACTGATGGACGGGATCCGGTTTGTATCGAATAAACACTCGATGCCGGTTAAATCGATAGGTACTCGCTCCGGTGCGATTGCGACACCGAGTCGAGTAAACCGGATATGACATTTCGAACAATCTTGTAAAATACCTCAGTGCATCGAATTGTGTGTGAGAAATTTAGGAAATTGAAGAGCTTTGCATTTATTTGGGAATGTGCTGTATTGACAGAGGGCATCGAGTATCTGCATTTTAAAAAGCAGTTATAATTATAGGGCCTGCTTTACAAGATAGACGTTTACTTCTTTAGTTCAGTCACAAAAAACTCAGAAAACAATTACTGTAGTTTAGTTTTATAACTGGAAAACTAAAAGAACAACAGAATTTATATGGAAATTTAGTTAATTACTAACTATTTAGTAATTAACTAAATATCCATATAAATAGTCTGACATTCAGACTGGTTGTCCAGTCCATATTTAGCAACGTTAGAAGCTTGCGCTAAAAGTGTTAGATAGAGTATAATTATTCGTCATTAATTACCTGTATGAGACATATGCCCTGAAAAATTATTGACGACAGTTGGTGCGGAAAGATCCTCCTGTAGCTCAACGTTGTCAGCACTCCCGCAAGTTGCCTGGCCTGGTAAAGGTTGTGAGAAGCCGCTGAATGCGGGCAGAAGAAGATCTATGGGTTTGGAGATCCTTGGTAAGGTCTAATTCCAGATGAGGATGAATTGTGGGACGAAGTGAAAAATTCATAAAAGTTTTGACCTACTATTTAAGTGTGTCACAATCTGGAAGTCCTGGGTTCAATTCCTAGTGATGGCAGAAGTATTCTGCTCAGTTTGGTCTTTGGCTCACCACCATCTTACCTTAACAGTATATTTTTTTTTAATAAAAAGCTCAGCAAATGACTCGACACCACCTGATGACAAGCAGTAGACGAGTCCACATGTGAAGACAGCTAGTGAAGCATGTGATATACTGCCCTAGCCACCCTCACCTTGCCGGCCCAAAAAGTGCTTTTTCACGCCTCTTTTAAAGGAACCCATGTTATAAGAAGGAGGGAATACGTGTGCTGGTAAGGAATTCCATGCTCTAGTTGTGCGACAATTTAGTATTGTGGAGTTCTGGCAATTGGAGATAACTAAGCCAGTTCTTTAGTTGAGAAATCCAGGTGTAGTCCGCTTCTATCATCAGTATTATGATCACTTACCATCAGGTGAAATAAAGGCGAAGAGTAAGAATATAAAAAAATTAAATTATTAGATAGCTCCCACATACCGCATCCACGTATTCATCACTCCTGTCGCCCTACTTGCCGTATTACAGTATAACGGTGCCCGATTCGATAACAAACTGGGCTACTGTGGTACCCAGCCACCAAATGAAAAACAAACCACCTCTTTAATTATGTGTATAATATAAAATACAGTTGATAACACATAAAGTCTAACACAGACTATTAGAACTGCTCCTATTACAAATGATAAAACTATAAAAATATGACTCTATCATATTTCGTTCTGTAGACTGAACTACAACACAATTTGGTCTTTATGTCATTAAAATCAAAGTCCATTTTCATAAAGCTAAAGTTCTTGATACTTGAGATTGGTTAACGAATAAATATCATAGAAGTTATGTGCTTTGAAAAGTTCCATACTGTCCAAAGCACAAAGGAGTTTCACTTAAAAGCTCAAAGTTTCATGTCCTTTTATTATTAATTATTTACTATAAGTTTAAGATTGTATCAACTAAAATAAATTATAAAAATGAAAGATATGTAGTTTCAAAACATACTAAATCCATGAATACAACAAATCAATTAGAGACTGCTATTTCTAAAACTCTTTGCCAGATTCGATGCACTGATAACTGTAACTTATTACGTAAATTATAATTATAACTTATAACTTACGTGATTTGAATCTGCATATCTATAAAATTTAACAGTAGGCAAAGAAGAAACAGTCGTCACTTTAAATGTAAATTTTTAACCTCCAAAAGAAATTAATTCTATTTTAATGAATTGAAATTATCAATTCAATTAATTCAATGAAACCAAATATGTTAATGTTTATTTCTGTTCCATTTATTTTTAAATTCCCGAGTTGAACAATACAGCCCTAACGATGCATACAATTTATGCAGACATAAATCTATATTATGTAAACATACCCTTGATGGTATGCATATGAACGGCGTGTATAAATATTTAAGAGATAATTAAAATTGTAAACTCATGCTATTTATGTCAATCGGCATACTTCGTTTGTAATAATTATGAAGCGGTTATTTTGAGGACAGTGATTAAACGTTTAGATTTGATGTTTTACGGATTATCAGATATTTACAAACAGGTCTGAGAAAAATTCTGCCGAAACTGTAAACAAAACTAACTGGTCATGGTGAACATGACCGAGGATAACTTAGATAGATTTTAACTGTGCATTTAATAGCACCAGATATGCACGTTTCGCATGTAGAGTTTGGATCGGAAAAAGCAGTTTTATTTACACCGACCTTATCAACTAGTTAACTGGGAAGTAAACTTTATTATTCAAATCAGGGAATCCCCGCGCAGGAGATGCCACCGTCACCGAGTTGTAATCAATTGTGTTTTCTATTGTAGTATCCAGAAGTGAACACACACACACATTTTTGTAAAGCTTAGCATATGGACTCCTCTACTGCTTCATCTTCCTTCTATCATCAGGTGCTGTGGAGTCATTTACCGAGCTTTTTATAAATAAAAAAGAAGGCACTGGTCGGTAGATTTAGACTTTCTTATTTTGTTGTGCGCGGAAATATTTTCTGATAGTACAAAAAAAAATTAAGAAATCAAACGCATGGAGGCTTTTTTAACCTTCATCATCAAAGCTTTAATTAGATTTTCTCTGGGCAAAGATATTTTCGTATAAAAGCACCACAGAAGGTTGTAACTAGCTTACTTCATCATAATTCAGTTCTTTGAAGTTACACTTTATTTCCTCGGTTACAAAATCTGCTAAATCCAGATTTTATACAGCCAATTATCTTGGGCAATCGCCAACCATCTGCCTATAATCTACAATTATATTCCTTTCGCTTAACCTGACAATCTTCTAGTTCCTACAGTCCCGTAACCTATTGACCCAACAATCTGTACCCATCGACTCTTCCAATCAGATATAATTTAGAATCTAGATTTTCTCGTCTGCGTAACTGTAATTTGTTCCAATTTATTTTATTTTGAAAATTTGTCAACTGAAAATGATTGCGTCAGCTTCATGATCGTCTATGATTGGCGATTTATTAAGATGGGGCATAAAGTAACGAGGTATTGATTAATGCCATCTAATAAAACAAAACAACTAACAACAACAACAACAAACAACATATGATGTATATTTTCAACATATGAAAAACTTTTTTAAAGCATAACTGTATATTTTACTCGTACTTTACCATATGGGTCCTGCGTCCATCTTGTCTTTTTGATACTATTGCTAAAGCGAAAAGTTCAGCCACTAATAGTTTAATACTGTTGCTTTGGTTAGATTTTTGGAGAATGCCTTTCCCCTTTCATTGCTTGTTTATAACTGAATGAAATCCCAGCAATGTAATTATTAAGTTCTGTTAGAAAACATCAGAAAGACTCATTCGAGTGCTCTGGTTTGAATCGTAAATCAAACTACATTTGCATGGTTGGTTTCCGTGCTTCGAAAAGCACACTAAGCCGTTGGTTACGATAACCGCTTTTACCAACCAACATTAGGCAAGCGTGGTTGTGTTACGGCCAACTTCATGTTACCTTCCATGTAAGACCAGTAACTTGGTCGGAAGACCTGTGACCTGCAGTTGAATGCAGAGCTTTTCAAGGTTATATAATGGTGCTCAATTAAGGTATCTTGCAAACATATTTGTATGGTTACTGTGAGAGTTAAAAAGAATACATTTTCAATGCCCATGTAGGAACTTTATAATTTATTCTTTTGTTAACATAAAAATTTTAAAACATCAACAGTGTATATAAATAAGTTCCACTACTAGGCACAGACTATTAAACGGTTTTAATTAATGGCATATTTTAAGAAATGGAGCTATAATGTAGGTAGGTATCTAAATATTTAAGTATAATCACAACCAATATGAAATACGCTCGACTGCTGCGTCTCACGTGTTTTACGATTTATACCATCAACGTCATTATATTGATACTTTGTAACTACTATTAACAGCATAGAATTTAAAGTAGCAATTAAATCATAAACAATGTGTCATAAATACAATACGTCTAAGTATTAAATTCGGTTCCTTCTACCACTGAGTTTTAATAGAACGACTAAAGGAAGTAACTAGTCAAAATTGTTTGTAAAACTTGTTGTTAAGAAGTTAAATAAAATTAAAAATTAAGCTATCGACTATCCGTGTCAGCCTTATGAAAGCCTCCCGGTATTTGCTTCAATGGTAACTACCATTTTAAAGTTATTTATAATTAATATTATATAAGCAATTTATATCAAAAGTGTTTCAATATTTATCTATGGTTGGGTTTTGAAGTAAATTCAACACTAGTTAGTACGTTGTAACAATCGTCACGATTACTTTTACATTTATAGTAAAGGTTACAAATATTATTGTATGAGCGAAATGTCATATTATAATGATATGGTACTATGGAGTCAACCTGTTTCTAAGTATTACTGTATCTTCCTGATTAATTTAACTTTGATTCACAAATAGAGTAAAGTAATCAATGAAAGGCTTTTTTATGATTCATAATATTTAATTAATTGAACTTTAAATTGTTCGAGTATTGTCTTTACTACCTGTGAAGGCTTGATATACGCAAATGCATTTCTGCCAATTAATCACACTTTCTATTTCACATGCGCCCGCGCATCTGAGCCGTAACGAATGATTGTATACACTTATTTAAACCATGGTTTACTAATTAGGTATTATGGCATCACTTTTACTGTGATTGTGTGTATAATAAGATATTATTAGGAATAAATGTGACTAATTATGCATGCGCTAAAAAAAGTGTGAATTAGATACTTACCTTTACTTTTAAATGGTCTAAGGTTTATATTTACAAAGTTTTTAAATCCAATACTTTAATCTGACAATCAAGAATTGCTTTTTGGAAACACTTAATGTGATAAAAGGTGTGAATGGGAGAAATATGTATATGAAGTCTCGGAAATATACTAAATTAAGATAAAAACATCCATGACTCGTGAACGATTATCCATACTCATCATACAAATATCTGCTCCTACCGGAATTCAATCCTTGGACATTTGGCAAGTAAACAGGGGTTCTGACCTTTGATCAGACGGCCGTCAAATAGATGTAGAGGTTTTTTCGTCTTGTTAGAACCTTATATTTACTATTGTTTTCTTTTTTATTCTTAACGGGGTAGTTCTTGGCTTTCATTTCACCTGACGCGACGTAAAGATAAGGCCGAATTGGAAATGAACTACAACGGATTCCTTAACCGCAACCGAACTGGCTATCTTTCCTCCAACTGCTAGAACTGATAACATTGTTGTTACGGCAATAGGCTGAGGTGAGATGGTGGTAGCTAACTACGGCGGACTTAGAAAAAGCCCTACCATAAACCTATTAACGATTCTTCGTCCTATTAGTTATTATAGATAATTAAATTAATTGTATATTCCAACTTACGTTGGTTATTCTAATGTCGAGTCTTTCACACACCATATATGTGGGTGTGTGTGTGTGTGTGTGAAATAGTATGTAGTTTTTAGTATGTTTTTGCGAACTATAATATTTCAAAAATCTAAAAATCTTTCTCTTATCCAGACTAATAAAAAAAAAAAAATAATAAGAATAAAAAAAAAAAAAAAAATAAGATAAATATTTTAAAAAACTTTACTGTGTGTAAAATTTTACCCGTTTACGGTGAGTCCTTATGTCAAGTGTCTAATTGGCGTTTTCTCCCTCAAAACATTGATTACCCCATACCTTCCTTAAATTATAGCTTTAATGAGTTAAGCACTTCGGTCTTAACACCAACTAACTTAACACAACTATCCGCGGCGACCTTATACGCCGATTTCACCGGCCTGGATCGTTATCTTTGCCTAATTGCGGTTAAATGCGTTAATAGAAACATAATTATCTGTAACTGGAGGAAGGAAAAAGTTAAATGACTTTGAGCGTTATAAACAGGGGCATACGAGGTAACGAGCAGTGTGATCTTATGGTAAATCAAGAATTACGCAACCGTTTATGCTCGACGATTGAGGATATTGCACGGATTGAGTTTCAATCCTTACAATTACTACACCTATAGCTTTACTTGAAGCTCATTAAACTTTTTTTTGTATAAACATGGTTAAAATTCTACTTAATTGTTAATTTCATTTCATTTATTATCAAACATTTATTTATATACAAGTAACACAAAGATACATCACTACGAAATACTTAAACTACGAATGTTTGGATGTGGTGGTGACATTCCGATTATATTAAATTCATTATTATATTTTATTATATCTATATTTTATAAACATAAAATTAAACTTTGCTTATTACTAGAATATTGCTGTAGACATGATTTATTATATTTGTCATAAATATAAACTATTACGTACATATAACTTTTAATTTACACGTCAATGATTGGTCAACTATAACTGTCATAAAAACTGGAGTATGTTTTCAAATAAGGATTTTTGTAAGTTAGTTAGGTACTAGGAAAAATGAATTTATTAGTAGATCAATAACCTGATGAAAAATAAACCATAATGAGGTATGCATAAGTTTTACATTAAGAAGAGCAAGCGCTTCACTACTCATCAGAGTATTTCCTTCTAAAAGCATCAGGGGGTGTATTATATGTATTATGTATTTCTTATGTCATTTTACGGCCTGCATCTAAATTTGGTATGAATGTAATGAGGTAATGTTCTGAATAGATATTTAATCGAGTGTAGACTCGAAACAAATATGATATAGATTAAATATCTAAGTCTCTCACAACGGAAGCGAGATATACCAACTCTCTTGTAAAATTTTGTATTAAGGCTCGAATTAATTAATAATCTAAAATTTAATTTAAGTTAAAACCTTAGTAAACTTAGTTAATTTAAAAAGAGCTGTATTTTTTTTATATTAAGCTCATCAAATGACTCGACACCACCTGATTATAAGCAGTAGAGGAATCCATATGTGAAGATAGCTAGTGAAGCATGCGACATACTGCCCTAGCCACCCTCACCTTGCCGGCCCGAAAACTGTTCTTTAAAAGGAACCCATGTTTACATTATAAAATTACCCATATTTAAATTAACCAAGATTTTATTATTAACAATAATGCCATAAATACATGTAATCAAGCCAAAAATATCCAGTCATTAAATTAAATGGAAATAAGCGATAATAATATATAGATAGAGAACATACCAGGTCTGAGAACCAGGATCATCTAAGCTATTGTCATCTATTGCATCGTTCCTTCATTTACTCCTTAAAATTTTCCCTTTCGTTATCCATCTTTAAAAAAAAATAGTAATAACCTTCGCAATCATAATAAAAATGGTTCCAAGTTAATTATGTTTGACTAAATCATTGCGTCATGTACACAATGCGGCCCCATGGGACTTGCGACACCATTGTCAAACAATGGAAGTGATTTGCTTCTAAGAATGCATATTTTAAGTCATAAGTTTGAATAATTTTTTGTTTTGGTAAAGTTCCGCATATGGGAATGGCTTTGTTATGAAATAACAGACGACTGGTTGAAAATGGTAAACGTCGCAGGAACTCATTTGACATTGCATATGCGTCGACATTCTTGAGACAAGATATTAAGTTTAAGCCTTGTATTTAAAAGTAATACGGTGTAGCTCTTAGCCGAAGATGAATGCGAACTACACTTGAATTCCTCAACTATCGAACAACTAACAAAGTTGTTAACACTATTATCATAGCAACACTTAAGTTAAGTGGACTTACCCTACCACCAACCAAAGCGCGCAGTAAATTTTGGCCCCCCAGTGGGAATGCGATTGGTGAGACTGGTCCGTGTAAGCACAGACCTTCAGATCTGAATTAGGCGGTCTCAACCACTATAAGAACATTTTTTTTTATAAAATAACATATTATCATATTGCGCGTGTGTATTCTCGCTCCAAGCCAAACGGCTAACTAAACGCGTAGTTCACGAGATGCTCCTAAATCTCGGGGAGTATCGATGTTCTTAATTAATATAGTTCACGATTTTAGTTCTTTCCGTTCACCTGGTGGTTTCTATTTGCTTTGTTTTGTAAATGAATTCATCTACGTACAACAAAGTCATTTGAGTAAGTAAATGGTTTGTCTAGAACTGCCATATTTGGCGGCTTAAACTGAAGCTGCCTCATATTTGTTAACACTAGATATACCAGCGATTTGAATATACAACAACAAAAATTATATTTGTTACTAATGTATATAAAATAACATTAAGTTTTTAAAACGTACTCTCTAATTATAGCTACAAAAGTCATAACATCATTTCTGAAAAAAAAATGTGTAATATTGTAGGAATTTTGAATTGAAATTGCACGACCAGTCTAAATGACTGGTCTGGTAAATCTAGTGTTAATGAAATCACAAAGAAATATGAATAAGATATAAAGCTAGACCTACTCCAGTCAACGTTTTTAAAAAATGTAGTGACGTTACTTATAATGTTATCAAAACAGACTGAAGGATAACTGATTACTTGTAGTCACTGTAATCAATATATATGTATGCATTAAAACCACTGAATCTTGTCTAGAAAACAAAGTATTGGTTATGGATCGCACCTATAAATCCCAGTCAATAAACGTTAGAAAATCTCCGCAAAAAGAACTGTGGTTTATACCTACTTATATTTTTATTGTGCAATTATAATGTTTACAAGAATAGATAATTTAAAATTAAGTTTGATTTTGTAACATATTTTGAAAACATTTCCACTGAAGTGAAATATATTACTTGTATATAATGTCAAAGTTTGCTGATAATTACGTTCTTATTTTGATAACGTTCTAGGTTCTTATTGTAACTACGTTATATTTTTAAGAAAGTACCTTAAAAAGTTCGTAATTTTCATTAAAAATAACAGTCACTCGTATAAACTAGTTCATTTGAACTAAAATGCTCATTATCGATAGTGAACTAAAGCCAAGACTTAACCAGCCTCCAGCGATATGAGATAGTAATAGATACTATACTCGTCAGTTACATTCATTACGTCATATTATTAGGGTAACTGTGCATGACTATTAGGTCGGGTACACACGCAGCCATGATTGGTGCGTGCACGTAACTATTTTCTACAATATTTGTTTGTAGCTTGTATGTATTGTCTTAGAAATTTAATCTGTGAATGTTACTATTTTTTAATTAGTGAAATATTTATTATTCGATACTTCTCGAGTATATAGCTTACTTATTATCTCAGCGCACACCGATAAGTCGAAAAAGAATGAGTATTTGAATAAAATTCTTCTGATAGAAGTAACTAGAAGCTGCATTTTCGATTTGACATTTTCAATACGTGTCGCTATGGAAACAGTCTTTGCTAAACAAGCGATGGATTTACACTTTATGTCAATTATGATGAAATGGGACAGTCGGTGCGAAAGGGATTTTTTCGTCTCACTAATGACTCTTATCTTACCTGGTGTTTAGGTATGAGAAGTTCAACATGATAGTGAGCTTAAACTGAATTCTACAACAACAGAGAATCTCGCTCATCTTATGACTAAGATAGATAGATAGATAGATAAAACATTTATTTCCATCTCCACATCACACACAATCCATCCAGACAGTACATAGATTAAAAAACAAACATTTTATAATAAAGGTATTAAAGACCTTTGTGTGCGCTGCAGAAGTGCAAAAGGGTCGCAACTCGTCAGATAATATTGTGGAAGCTAGCCAGATGTATTAAGAGAAAACACTACAAAACTGAGAAGAAAATTCAAGATCAGAGTTAGATAGTTTTACACACAAAGGCGGTTTCAGTGTTTATTAAGATACACTAAAGAATGTACATACACGCGTTCACAGCTATTAAGGCAGTTTACACACGTCCGCTTCAATGATTGTGGCTAACTGTATATCGCGTGCGATCTTCACCACGACCACTTATATGTGAAATCATTCTGTCAGTGCGCGTTACATAGGCCCGGAGTAAGAATGAATTGATTGAAATTACAGAATATATTTTCTCACTTTTAAAAAAAAATCATGATGTTCTCCAAAGGTAATTGGAAGATGCTGTAAGGTCAGTTGTTATTTATTTATGCACACGTGTAAAGAAAAATTCCATTAAACAATCGAGTACATAGGCACGAGCACTGCTCCCTTTGTTAATCGGCCTCTTTAGAAGAAAAGAAAATTATTTTTATTTGTTTGATGGACAATAACAGTTTACAAATTAATGAACATCAATAGAATAAAAATGAAACAAACAAATCGAAAATTAGAGCCGAGCATTAAGGGCAGGGCTTTCTATAGTTAACGTTGTCTTAGTATGCTTTCACTTTTTTGAGTTATTGTTGTTGGTATTACAGAATTTTGGAAACTAACGACAATAAGGCTAAAAACCATCCTGTTCATTCAATGACAGTAGAATTAAAAATCCCATTTTTTTCTTCCTATTTCTAATGTTGACTTGATTGTGTTATTGTATTTTAGTTGCGGAAGAACGAAGTTACCTGTCACGTGTGTAAACTCGCTTACTAGATGTCTTAAAAGATTTAATTATAATTATGTACGAAATAAATAATCTTCATCACGCCAGGTAAGTTTAAAACAGAATTTATGAATAGAAAAATCAGTTTCAGAGATTTTGGTCCCATTGATACTTCTTGAGGACATAATTACTCATAAACGACAATCAGCCATTCAAGACAAACTACGGAGAAAGTATAATTCTTTTTGAAATAGCTAAACACGTAATCCCTCTGTATTTCCCTACATTAGATACAAATTAGTTCTAATTATATTTGATATTTAGTAAAATGTCATACAGTATTTAAACTCTTAATCTTCTACGCTTATGAGCTGGTAAAGTATTCATAAAAAAATCTTTACCACCGGTTTCAAACCGCGCTGTCTTCTTCGACTCACGCGCATTCAAATATTTATTGAGTTATGTAATGATTGTTCCCTCGACAAACATAAGGTTCTATAATTGATGTACCTACTTAAGTAAATTAAACGGCACATCAGTCATTACGATCTGGATTATATAACGCATAAAATGTAACTTAGTATTATGATAAATGTCAAAATTGTTTACTCATGTCATATTGCTCAAACTATATTTTTAGTAAACCTAAAAATAGCGTGAGAGGAATAGAGGTTGATAAGATAGAGATGGCTTTAAACTACAAACAATCAAAATATACTTACTAGGTAAATCATAAGACAGTGATAAGATAAGATAGAAATAGCTTATTGATTAAAATTTACATTAGATTTTTATGTATACTAAAATTGCATTTTTATCATTAAATATACACAAATGTAAAAACATTTGTATGTATTTCGTCACGAAACATGTCAAATTGTCCATGACGATAGGATATTTATGTATATTTTAGTCAGTTTATCAATCTTCTTGATAACCAGTCAATGCTGGCTAATAATATTGATGGATGTGGGAAAATACTGATAACAAGTTATCAGAATGGTTATCTATAAGTATATAAATAAGAAAAATAAACTCAATAAAATATAATATGACATAATTGAAATACGAAGTCTATTAAAAAGTAAAGAGTTCATTAATAGGTACAGAAATTGCAATGTTTTAAAAAACTTCTAATTATTGTTATAATATAAAAAAAATATTGTTATTTAAAATGTTGCGCTTTTATCTTCCAGGGGCAGCGTACTCGCTAGCATTTCTCTTCTCAAACAAATATGTACTTCAATTTAATTATTAAGAGTCTTCTTAACGAGTCTTTTTGTCTATCTCTAACGAGTCTTCGTCATAGACTAATTTCAAGTCCGTTTGATCTTTACTTCTATTTGGTCAACGCTAAGGGCGAATAGTTTGATATTTGGCAGAAAAAATCGTATATTCGGAGTACAATGCCACATTCGTAAAATGATTAAAGTTTCTAGAATTAGTAAGAAGATACATTTCTTTCATTTTTCATCATTTCTCCCCTTTTATCAGTAAGAACTCGTGCGTTTTCAAGCGAGTCGAAAAAAGATATCTACATACATAAAATTTTGGAGGCATTATAACACTAGATATACCAGCGATTTGAATATATGTCAACAACTAAAATTATATTTGTTATTAATGTATATAAAATAACATTAAGTTTATAAAACATACTCTCTAATTATAGCTACAAAAGTCATAACATCATTTCTGAAAAAAAATTTGTAATATAGTAGGAATTTTGAATTGAAATTGCACGACCAGTCTAAATGACTGGTCTGGTAAATCTAGTGTTAATATATTTTAATACAGACTCTTTTGTAGTGGCGTAACGTCCTGTAGACGTGTATCGGGGCTAAGTTAGGAGATATGGATTTTATGACCGCGTGCAGATAGCCTTAACACCAAAAGGCGTGTCTCCGCTATGTTCAAACACTTAAGAATCTTTCCGATATTTCACGGCCTTGTGCGTTAATTTTTTTGTTCTCTTGATTTTGATTGTGGATTAGATAATTAATAACGGTATAAATAATTTTGTTTGCATATATTAACTGTGTAAAATTTATGTCTAAAAATATGAAGTAAGAATAAATATTAAAATAATTGTAATTGTAAATATACAAATTTATAGATAGATTTTTTTGACTGATCTGGGAAGACGGTTATGTGCGAGTAGTGGACAATAAAATTGCTAATGAGATAGAATCATTTGTTGGGCTTGAACCAAACTTTATGAGAATTATATCACTCTATTATGATGAGTAAAAGTTGGCAGGTATTAAAAAAACTGAAAGGTTCAAGGTGAATTGCTTACATCGTAATTATATATTTTCTAAATTGAATTTAAGTATTTATCTCAGACAAATGGTATTGCCATGTAAATAAAAACTTACCAGAGTCCTTCATTTAATTACTAAATTACATTTACTATGGCTGGTGAAGAAATGTACGAGTTCATCACAAAAACACATGCCCAACCATCTCATTTCATCACCCCACTCTCAAATTACTTTTGTTACTGCAGAATTAAATATAAAAGGTCTAAATTGATCACCATCATTATGCTGTAAGCATTTTAAAATAATAGGAAATACTCTACGACCTCATACAGACATAATAGTGTTAATTAACCCTTATTAAGTGTGAAAGCAATTCGGCTTGTATTTTCATAAAGGTCAAAGTCTTGTGCTGTTCTTGTCACGTGACTCAGATGAGTGGCCGATAACTGGGGAATTCAATTGTTTCGCCGACGACGAACGACAGAGACAGGGGATGCATAGTGAAGATAAAGAGAATTGTTACTGGTTTTGATTTTAATATTACGGGATTAATTCAGGATGGCAATCTTCATGTTTACTGTTTGCCTAACTTAAGCTTGTTTTCCCCTCTAAACAGTTTTTTTATAACTATATTTATTGTAATTATATGATTTTGTTTACAATAAATTATTATTATTACCTCACGATTTTTGTCAATATTCAAAAATATATAAGGTGGATGTTATAGGCACATATTTTTAAATTTTGTATTTTTTCGCTTTATTCATAGCATTGTATTTATATAGCATAGCTTTCTTATCTCTTGGACTCTTTATCGGTGATTAGTGTGTATTGTTAAAGCTCTGCTTTCATTAATCAGTTGACAAAACAAAAATATACCTTACGTTGTGGTGATAAGGTATATTATTATTCAAATATTATTCTTTTTCTTTTTTCCAAGGACTGTAGTAATTTGTCTAAGGCAGGTTTCCTATATTGAACGACTTGTAAAAGGATAATGTTCCCTCTGTAATGGCTCAACTTTGGTTCTTTGTAACTAAAACACGCCTTAATTAAAAGTTGATGAAACTTTCTAATAACGTTGTTTAACTTAATATCTACTCCAATTTCACGGTAAGTTTTCTTCTAAAGATTTTCAATTATATGCAAGTGTCAGAGTGAATAAACTAACAGTTCGCTTTTAAGTAAGATTAACATTGTAGAAAATAACAGACAATGGTTAAAGTTAGAAAAGTTAGCGTAAGCGTTTAACTCATTTAGAAAACAGCCTCTTGCTGCGCCAGTAATATAACATAATATCATTTTTAGATCTAATAATTCACGCACATTATCATTACTATATATTCAAATGTTCATCTTTGTAGTGTAAGTAGATCACTTCTTCACATAACTATTACTACATAATAGCAGAAGTGTTCCCAGATATGTAACTATGCTAAACAGTATGAGTAATATATTTATATGGATAGATATTTATTGTAAATGTTTTAATTTATGTATACATACTAGTTGACCCGATTTTTTATCACGTTAGCCTAGAGGATAAGTTCACCCAATGACTATTTAGATACTAAGCTTGTCACTGCCGCCATCTATCAAAAATTTTACGGATTAGAGATGAAAGAAATGACAGTTTTTAATAGCAAGACAGTTACAAGATTTTTCATATAAAATTACTAATTTTAAATTAATGTTTCTTAAGTTCTTAGTATATTTCTTATTTTTTATATATTTTATACTACCCCTGAATTAAAACTTACAAAACAATAAAAATTTGTCGAATCGTTCTAGCCAATTTTGAATCTTAGCGAGATTCTCAAACACCTGTATAATTTTATATAAAGAATTTGTATAAAAATTTTACATGCATATTTATTTATAAAGCATTATGTATTCAGTGTATGCGTAAGCACATACTAAGTCTGCCCTTATTTGCAAATGGGCTTTTCGCGGGTCTATTGGAACAGATTTCTTTAGAAATCAGTAGTACCCCAATACGATCTCTCCGTGTAAAAGATACCTAATTAATTGTGTGTATGTAAAAAATTGACAAATAAATAAATAAGCTTAACGTTTATAGATAGACGAACATATTTCAAAATTAATTATTAAAATACATATGGTGCATATTTTAACAGAATGTATGAAAATATAATGCCTCATTTTCCTACTGGACTCCTATACACTATGCTAATCAACATACTTCTCACGGCTGTGCTAAGGACGTTGCTTGACCGACTACGTAGAACGCGGCGACTTCGGGGAACATAATAAACTTTATCTAGTGCTCGTGTCATCGCCGACACTTGAATAGTGAGTCTTCAATACTTCAATTTAGTTGCTTTTGTTTTAAATGTTTAGGAAAAAAATACAAAAAGAACCAAACGCTACACCTCAAAATTATGTCCTAATTCCGATTGATAGAGTCTTAGTCTGATAGATTCTTTATTATGTAAATTTTAATTAAAAATTTATTGTGTGGTCAACTATTTAATGCAATAGAAGTAGCAATGAATAATTAATAGATACATAGATATACGTATATGTATGTATATGTGTATTATATACTTTTTACGATAGACATTATTTTATGTCACTATCAGTCAACTATAAGTTTTTATCTAAGAATCCATAAACGAGGCGTTTTGTCTACTCACCGACCCATAATATGAGACTGTATCATTTTATTTAATAAAGGTGAAACTCGATTTTTAAAAATAATTAGGAATATATTTAGCATCAATGTTAGCATTGAATTAATATTTTTTACATAAATAAAATAATATTGCATGCCATTTGTATTCATTTAATTTTTTTCATCGAAACATATATACCATGATTCAGGCAAAATAATATCTTTATCATTAATTAGTTTTTCATAATTTAAAAACCGGTTTAACATAATGTATGCAATAGAGCATAGATAGATAGAATAAACATTATTATACACCATTAATTACAACCACAGACAATTTGACAGATATATTGGTATGTACATACCAAAACATCGTACAACCATTCACAGTAACACAGTTACTATAAAAAATTGCATATAGATATGTACATATTTGTGCATTGTACCAAACATGGGAAAAATACTATATTATTTTTTTATTGCTGCGACAGATTGGATGCATTTTGCAATAAGATTTCGCAGTAGTAAATGTCTCAAGTATTATAAAATGTAAATTATCATTGACTTGTGAAAAAGTGTGACATTTCGAATCAAGTGTCCATAGAACAGATGACTAACAAACAGCAATCTTTAAAAACAAATTCCTAAGCAGAATACACTGGCGGAATCTATCAAGAAAGCGCTATAAAACCCCAAAGAAGAAAAAGACTAACTTTATAGTTAGTTTATAGTTAATGTTGATGTATAGATGCGTAGAAACGACTGAATCATCTCGCTAATCGATTGGAATTCCTAATACAGAGCTATGTTGGGCGTGCTGTAGGCATATGGCTATTGTTGTAGCAGCAACAGACTCGTGCACAGCTGGGAGTTATGAAGTAAATCTGTTACTGACTTAAAAATTGACCATTTTAGCTCTTATTGCAACAAGGGAAGGTCTACACAATTCTCTGTCAACTGCACTTTCCATGTGTCATGGTTTTCTGTAGTGAAACTATTTAATGACACATACGATCAAGTTCATACAGCGAAACAAAATAATTTTCTTTCTCGTTCTAAATCCAGTCTTCCAGTCTTTTATCTCAATATTTTGTGTAATCCAGTCTTGTATGTAAAAATCAATAATTGTTCGTTATTCTCGCTAAAACTCAAATACGGCTTGACCGATTTGAATAATTTCTTTCTTTTATCAATACAAATATTTTTTATCTTTTTATAAATTTTGACCATGAACTTATAAAAAATACAATGGCATATTATTATATTATTGCTTACAAGCAATCTCTTCCAGGGAACCTTGGGTGAGAGTAATTAAATAAATAAGTAAAATTAGATAGGTTGCAAGAATACAGAGGGATAGAAAAATACACAATTTTGAACGAGTAATACAAATAATTATATCATAGTACAGGGATGGCTAAAAGAAAAATTAATTCTGTAAATAACCATCTATAACTAACATTTCGTACCTTCCATCGCCTCTACGGAATACATTTAATATATAACGTTCATATCATTGTTTAAAAACCCATAATATATTTATAATATAGATTACACGAAAGAACTGGGTCAACTGATATAGCAATAAAAAGTAAAATTTCTATAAGTGAAAATGTAAGGTAATTATAGATTTTAAAAATGTTCATATTTTTTTAATTTGTAAAATTGTATCAACTGGAAAAACTTGTAAAGTAGCGACGTATATGTTTCAAAATTTACTTTAAAACACTCGTAAGTATTAATGTAAGCGATTAAAATTACGAAGTTATTGTTTATTCTGTTGATATACCTTTCCTTTGTTATTTAAAAGCTGTCCAAATTTAAGCTCTAAATTTTTTATATCCTTTTCTTATACATAATGTGAAAATGAGTAATACTGAACTAAAATTTAGATTAATTGTGTCATCAATCCAGGTGTGTAATCAAATTGAATCATAGTTCAGGGATTTAATAAAACTCAATTTGCAAGTCCCACTAGAGCTTACCAATTTCAATAAACAACGACCCAGCCTGGGAGTGAACCCGCGACCCCACCGACAGACGACCGTTATGTACGTCTTCTATGAAAATAATCCGACAGATTACCTATTGCCTCGTAATCGGACGGATGGGCCAATCGCAGGATAATTATGGTGTTTGTATTCTATGTGTTTTAAAACAAGTTATTTGAAATAGCGGTTTTATTGTGTATGCCGTAGTCAGTTTATTTTATAATTGTAGCATGATATTTAAAGCGCCTTCATTGCTTTGTATTGATTGAAAGGTAAGGTGACTTTTCAATATCCCTCTTTATTACTATAAGGTAATTAATTTAGATATTATAAGCGACTGATAATTGTAAATCGTTGTTTACAAATCTGTATATTTGTATATGTAATACCCAAGGCTTATTAACTTAAATTTAGGATCGAGTGGAATTTAAAAATTAATATAAAATCTCAGTTCCGCTGTGTAAATATAGACATGTTTCGTCGTCTCTACTAACAAAATCACGAAGTTACGGTGCATATAGTTTGAGCCAATTACCGAGATGCAATTTGTCTGATGATGTCAATACTCAAACCAATTATCTAGACAAAACCTAGCGGTGCTTCACGATCACTAAAAAGCTCGCAATATTCACGCTGAAGTACGTCCTAATGGGACCACGAGGAAATACAAGAAATTTCCTACACTACAAAATCTTGACCTCTTAGAAAATTCTGCAACCCTAGTACCTACTCTCATAGTACATACTTCTCAAGAGTATGCTGTAGTAGTGATTTTATATAATGAAAACCAAGTAACTTTTGTTTTCGGCGAACCCGTGTTAATCAAAACTTAAAAATTAGAGCAATTTATTATACAAAATTATGACCTTCTATTAGGAGGCGGCTACTTAAATATTTCAGTACTTAAGTTCAACTTGATATATCAACTGCAATTCTTATCAATTAAACGTCACCATAGGGCTGCCGTAAGCCTCAAATTAAATAAATAAAAATTCAAAAAAGGTTCAGTAGTTTAAAATTCATTTACCTGATAGGAAATAAATTGAAATATTTAAATTTATTAATTACACGTAAATATTAGCAAGGGCAGCTGATAATATCATCGAAGTGTGTTGAGTTTAAAGATTTCGCGTACTTACTTACGATTGAAATGTCTATTTCAATAAATATAATTATATCATTTTTTTCATTGAAACAAAGCTGTCTGATATAGGCGTTTATGGCGTTAAGGTAAAAAACTAAATGAGACATAAATTCGTAAATTCAAAATGGAATGAATTTAGATACAATTAATTTGTACGCCCATTATTAATAATTATCTATTCAAACGGCAGATGGTTACGCTCAAGCAATAAGATATGTTTTCAAACGCATTCACGTTAATTTATGAAAAAAAGCTATGAATACTTTTTACCTTACTTGTCGAATACTTTGTGTAATATTAAACAAAAAGTACAAATTTTACAAAAAAAATTGACTTTGACAAAATATATAAATATTATAAAACAAAATTATAAAATTATCATAAATTTGTTATTGACAACATAGTAAATACAAATTTGTAAAATGCTTTTAATTGAGAACCCTATGTAGTAATAAGTTGCATAGATCCAACCTTCCTGGTCGCGTGGGAGTCGTACCTTAGCCGCCGAGGTCGCGGCCTCTGCTACTAAGTACTGTCGCTAATGTTTGTTGTCTTAACAAACCCACTTAGAAACTTAGACTAGGATTTTATGAAGTCAATTGAGTCTTTTTTATAATTTAGATAGACCTCCCAGCCACAAATTAAACTTTTAATGAAAGTCTTTCCAAAAAATATATAATTTTAATAGAAAATAAACTATGGAAAATAATTTAGATAACGTACTAGGTGATGTGACACAATAGATCTTTTCGGTCATTATCCTGAAAAATTAATTAGAAAGAACATGCTATATATTTGATGGAATTTCAAGACTGTTGCTGTTTGAGGGTGTTATTACTTGATGGATACTACTGACCCGTCAAACCATAAACAATCATGATCTAGACAAAACTAAGCGTAGCTAAATGATCACTTAAAGATCGTGATTTTCATACCAAAGTATGTCCCAATGGGACCACGAGAAAATACAATTATTACTTTCCAACAATGCAAAATATTAACTTTTAATCAAGTTCTGCATCCCTAGTACTTTATATTTAAAGTCTGAAGAAAGATTATTTAGTTTTGAACAATTTTTTATAATGAAAACCAAGCGACCTTCGCCGTAATCGAACACATGTAAATCTAAAATTTATTTAATAAAATAAAATTGGAGCTAATTTTTATTTAATATATGAAGAACATACTTCACTATATCAGATAAACTCATAAGGCAATGCGTGATAAAAATTCCTGACATATTATATGAATAATAAAATGTTATTCGTGTGCAGTCCTGCGGCTGCAAGTTAAATTATTCACGCGTACTAGTTAAGATTCCATTTATCAAATAGAAAATGTAAACGTAGTCCTAGGAGTCACAATCTTTTACAGATTTGGCATAGTGTAGAGCAAATAGGTAACATCATTTCATAGATATAATAATTTGTAATTAAATCTTGAAATTTGTGCTTTTGTCCCACAGCCAGAGCATGGAATATATCACACGTATTTCTTCTTATATCATAACATGCTGCATATATCTTCACATATGGACTTCTCCACTGGTAATCATCAGGAAGGGTCGAGTAATTTACTGAGCTTTTTAAAAATATATATGAATTCCTCTGTTAATAAGTAGTTAGGGCAGTATGTCGCATATGGTTTCCTATGGAGATCACATATGAAGGCAGATAGAATAGCTTGAGCATGCTACCTTAGCCTTGCCAACAAGGTATGGTACCTTGCTGTTGAAGCAGCATTTACAATTCACATCTTTTTTCAAGGAACCCATATTGTAGATAGTAGGAAGGACGAATTAAGAATTCCAAGTTTTGCATTTACAATAAAGAAAAGATTGACTTGATATTGAGGTGTAGAGTTGCTACCAATGTAAGTAACTTTACTATGTTGGATGTGCGCCGGCGCAGGTAGCGGGCAGAGGTCGCGCAGGCCCGCTGCCCGCGACCGCTAATGGGTTGTTGCACCCGGGACATGTTTCTCGAGTCAAAGGGGTCAGTTTTGATATTATATGGTTATTCCATATGCATTTTTACTATTATGAACAAAATTTTATGAAATTGTATCATTGTTTCTTATTGAAATAGATAAGATCGAGATAATAATATAGACAGTAAGATAGTGATTTGACTAATTGGAAAAAATAAAATATTTCAAATATCTTTAAACTATGCACTGAATAATTTTACTGGCTGCTTGGAAAGAGTATTTTGTCTAATAACATTTCAACTTTTGTGTAAACAATATCGGTAAGTTGTTAATTGCTTATAAGCATGAAAACAAATTTTCGCTTCTTTTTATTTTTTTGTTATTTTATAATATCTAAATAAAATAAGTTCAAAATTAGATCATTTTATAGGTATAAGTGCGTTTCGGGGGATGGTAAGCATTGCCTGTAAATACTTATACTTTCTCTCTCTTTGATGGCGAGCTGGCCGAGTGGTCAGTATCCTTATCTACAGGCTACTTAGTCAGGGAGCCGGGTTCGAGTCCTAAAGTGACAAAAACGAATATTTATTCTCGGGACATAGTTGTGTACAATATATTTTTTGTCTATACTGTAATATAAAAATATTTATTTATTTAACAGACCATAAATTTCCGAAAAACAGGTATATGTGGATAAATTGTACAAAGGCACTGCTTATTTCTAAATGAAATCTCTTACAGCAGTCCTACCATAGAGAAAATATAATGAAAGGTAGAATAAGAAAAATATTTATAAAATTAAGTATAAATTCCATTATCTATTATTCATAAAACATGCTCTAAATAAAGCTTATTTTAGGCTGCATAATAGGTGTGAGGTAGATACTAAGATGGGCTCAGAGAGTACTATCCTAATACCTAAATGAAAACAATATAATAATTAAAGGAATATCCTAACTTAGCGAAACTGCATCTCATTGTCTTGAAAGAAAACTAACCGATACTGAAATACCTCGATTCCATTGAAATTTCTTAAAAGGCAAGATGCCGATCCAACGGCCATATTGCGAAGGCTCTAACGTCCTCCCGTTAATAGCATTTATAAAATCTCCCTCTAATTGCCAATAGTCTCTGAGTTTAATTGGTCTTCTTGTCCCAAATAAAATTCACGCCATATTTATTGCGCCATAGATTCAACTGCTTTATCTGACTTTGATAAGTAATGATTATCACGATTATACTAGAACACGTTTGACTCTAACGATTGGAGGAAATTATTTAATATGTACAGTGTATAAAATATTTGATTCCAATCACGTTGCTAATCATTTGCCTTACTAAATATCTTTGGCTGGATACTCATAAATTCATTAATTTTGAATTCTGCTCAAATTTTGTCTTATTCAATTTGACTTTTGCCGAAACAAAATTTTCACTTTGGTAATACTTCAATTAAGAATGCATTTTTACCTTTTTTTTTTTAGTCATAAATTGAGCTAACGAGCCATTTTGGGCCTAACTAACTGGCCAAATAATGACCACTAGGTTTCAAACCGGCTGCACAGTTGTCTGAATAGGTATCAGAGTCTTTTATACGTGAAATAGTTTTCTGTGTTTTGGTGTGATTTGAAGTGAAAGCTGCTAGTGAATGGAAAGTATTTTAACTTCTGCCCCCATTGGGAATTAAACCCCAAATCTCAAGATCTGAAGTAGGAGGTCACGGCAGAGGCAGTTAAAACCGCAGCAAAAACTCGCAGTATTTTAAAATTACGCGGAGCAGAATAGGAACTACAAATAAATTTGGTTTAAAATAAGTTCTTTATATCAAAATATCATTGAGTTAATTTCTAAAGGTCAAAAAAAGCATACAGCTTCACACAGCATACAGCTAAATTATTCTTAGCTTATCTTCCGTCATCGATGTCAGAAGATAAGCTGGGTATTATTTTAGTTCAAGTAACAAGATATTATAGTAAATAATAGTCAATAATTTCTGACAGGCACTGGCTTTTCGCACTTTAAGTTACGAATTTACAACAGTATCTTTTACATTATTATGCAACAGCAACAACAAAACAATTTCCCTTATAAACGTGAGATCAAATCTCGTCAAAGTTTATTGAGGCAAATACCTAAGTAGTTATCAAAGATATGTGTGAAGAAGAAAACTATATGTGTAGTTAATTATTAAGAAACTCTATCTCAACATATGCTGATTATAAGATTAGCATAATCACCAAGACATGGATATAACTTTAAGTAATTGTAAAAATATCAATTTTTCCCATAAGCAGCTCGAAAACTGTGATAACATCAAAGACAAATTAATCGATTTAATAAATGTTACTAGTTCTATTACAGACCAGAAGATAAATACCACGTCAAAATTTCCATAAGGGAAGCACTAGCAAATCGTAATAGTTCTGAAACTACTGAGGTAATAGCCATTAAAGTAACACCACGACTTGTCAATGTCTCACCTTGGGGATTGGAGTGATATGGCTTACGTGCTTGTAATTATACCACAATTAGACATCCTAGATAGAAGCAACAAATTGTATATTTTATGCCCTAATGTTGTATCATTCCAACAATTGGTGCCTATGAAATCTAATGTAACCTTCGTTGTTTTCCTTTTTAGCGAAAATATCACGTTGAATCAAAGTCACTTAGTCGGCAAATTGTAGATTTTGGCAATACCAAAGTGTTACGTTCTTAAAAAGGCGTTTTTCGAATTCCCATGCAAATATAGATATATTTGAGGGCGGACATAAGTAAAAATATTCATATACATGTAGTTGGGTTAACAACTTAATAGTTAGTATACAGTACATTAAATGACGATTAATATCTATTTCTCAAAAAGATATATAGCAGTTACGTAGGCGGCTAAAAGTGTAAAAGCAATCAACCAAAAATATTTGTCATTGAATTAACATTCCATATAGATAAAACCTATAATAGCGACAAACAATACTATCAATTCATCCCCAAAAAAGGAAACAAGAAATTAGTTCTAAGCAAAACAAACACAGGTAGTTTGAGTATCGCCCATTACCAAGCCGATTATGTAACACCTTAAATAGTCACAAAGTAATCATTTCCGATCATTGAGGAATTTAGGATACCGGCATTTCGGTCATTGTAGATTTGCCATTGTTAAAACTTAAATGACCAACCATTTTGATTTTACAAAGTATTCACTCTTAACTCAATGCCAAATCCTCAGTGCTATTACCAAAAGTAAACCTCATGATTGAATTCAAAAATATTACTGATAATATTTTCCGGTACCTCGGCAACTAGTGAATTTGAAACGCAAACACATTCTTGCAATAGATTTGAATATCAAACTAGTTGTAAACAGCTTTATTGTACTAGGTAGGGTCTCAGGAACAGATTAGATTTCATGAATTTGCGGTATGGGGAAACTCAAAGACACTTTCAATTTTGTAATGCACTTTAGAGAAGTGATCAAAATCACCAGGAGACTTATGGTAGCGATCAAAATTATATCAATTAATAAACATTTAATTTAAGGTCTTCAAGATGATACAAATTTTGCGGTCATGAATAGATCGTTTCTATTTAAACTATCTCCCATAGCATATGTGCTACAAAAAATGTCCATAAACTTACAACTTACCATCATAGCTGTCCGGTATATAAAGCGGCTTTCCTACGAGCTTGCCTTTCTTCCCAGATAACGGAACAGCTTCCACTCTCCTATGTGCTTCCAGCACCCTGTACAAAAGTACTGGCCGCTCATCACCATCAAACTTCACTACCCGAGGAAGAGAAAACTTCTCCACAAATTCCTTCAAGGACATCACTTCACTACTATCATCCTCGGGTTCGAGAGACCCGCTCCGACGACCGAGGAGGAAATTATCAGCCCATTCTGGAACATTCGGTCTACGCTCCAAGAAATCTGGTCGTCGCTCGCTACTTCGAGGTTTATATCTAGGAGGTCGTTCCCTTCTAACCAAGGCATCATTTGCTTCTGCTAACCACCTTGTAACGAGCCTTTCCCTTTCCACATCGAGGTATCTAGGTTTTGAAGCATCGCAAGCAAAGCGAGCTGCGTCGAAGCAGTATTGAGGGGGTGGTGGCCGGATCCTAGGAGGAAAGAATCGTGGTGGAACGTAGGGGGGATGAGGCGCGTAGGCCGGCGGCGTCCTCGGCCCGGAGCCCTCAATTGACGCCGTTCTGAACATCGTGTCAGGCCATTGATACGACTCCCGCCATCTGGAACAAGTGATATTTTGATGTTGAGAAATACACATAAAATTACTTATTTACAAGATCTCCAAATCTTCTGAAATTTTTGATTACCTCAACTATACAACATATATTGCTCATAAATGAAAATAGAACTAAAAATCAATATGTTTACATCCTAAGAATTATATTCAACTTAATTGCACAATGTCATGAAATCATAGTATTTTTTTCCATAGTAAATAAGATTAACTTCAACTTATTTTGCATCATCATCAAGAGCAATAACCCTAACGAGAAAAATAAAACGCAATGAAATTTACTAATTAACCATATTTTCATGGCACACCATCCGAATATACCATAGATTATAAACGTTTATAACGAGGCTTTTACGATACTCGTGATATAACTTATAGCATATTCACTTGTTCAATATAAAGTCATAATGACGTATGGATTTATAAATAACGCTTATTATTGTAAACCTAGCTGAAGAGGCAGTAGAGAAGAAAGAGCTCGCAATTTGAGCAGGTCTATATTAGAGTGAATTATGCGGTACCCGTCTACAAGGTTATCTGGTTGAATACCACACCTTATCCTGTTTCGGTCATGAAGCGATTTAATGACATTGCTAGTTTCTATGGCGATGGGTACCTTACCATCAGGTGCGTCGATTGCTCGCTTAATATTTCCTAACTTAAAAAATATGCTATATCCTATGCGATTAAAACTTTGAACCCATTAGTATGCCTGTACATCACGATTCACTATTCGATTTCCTTTATCCCTTACTACATATAGTCACCTCGTTTACAATGCCGTGGGATTATCCACGAAGGTTTTGTACGCAAATAACATAGTTCTATTGACCGCATTAAACATAACAAATTCACTGCAATTATCCCTCCTTTTACAACGTCGTAGAGACTAGGGTCAAAGAGCAAGTGAATATTTCCTGATTCCAACTTTATTCGTACTGACAATAGACATTGTAAATTTAGATAAGATGAATTTTTGTTGCGACCAAAATAATTATGATGTCATAATTTTGTATAAATTTTTTTCGGTGCAAATAACGAAAACTTTAAAGGTGTTAAGTAGATGATAATGGACGGAGGCTAAATGTTTTTTATTCATATTTTCATAAGAATTAGGAAGTTTAAATGTGTATGATATATAAATTAGTTCCTAATATTTGATTGAAAATATTGAAACGCAAGACGAAGTATAATTAAGAGTAATGATGATCTTAATGAAAGATTGACGGAAGCTTAACACGAAATGAGAAGTAATACATTCCAGTAAACTATCCTCCAATCGACAGATAATTGGAGTCCAAATTTTGGCCGTTACAATAAAATAGTTTTGTCTATTGTAATTACACATGGGACACATTCGATTTTGAAAGCAAAACAACGCAAAAATTTTCACCCGTTCTTCAGATGGCACGTTAACCCATTGGTCTCGGCTGTTACGGCAACTGCTTTCACTCGCTAAGCCGCTGGTGAACTGAACCAGCGTGGTGGTAAGACTCATAAACTGCTTCTACTATGTCAGAAGGCTTGTGCCCAGTCTTGGGACTTGTATAGGCTGCTGATGATGATTGATGAAGTGCACAAAAAAGTGAACACTAAACCTTTAAATAATACCTTTAACTAACAAGGAATTAATATTGGTTACGAGATCGCAATGAAATTCGTGCTATGATCAACTTACTATCAAATTGCTATTGTCTTCTGTTCTTCTTATTATTCATAATGATAGATAGAAGACAATAGCAAACGTATTATTAGCATCATAACAAACAGGCTCACACAGCGACAACGAGCCGATGACAGCGGTAACTCCACATAAGATATACCAATTTTCCAAGATATCAGCATACAAACAGTTCCCAGTACAGCTGTGGACATATCAGAGATTTTCGCACGTAGATAATGGTGTCGACACGGCATTATCAAGTTCGTTTTAATTAATTGCCAAGTGTGTCTAAGTATTACAACGGACACCATTGTGGTTGTCTAGCAAACAATGTACAGGCTATTTTTTATGGTTTTGTGAATTTATAGGCAGTATATATTTAGTTAGAAGTTTCTTTGAGGCTAAGGCCTAGAGTAAGAAGCCTAATATTTGCGATATTGTATCTATAACTTGGACACACGACTGAGCGAATATTGGTGCTCTGCCTGAAGTCGTGTCAGCCCTTTTTCTTTATCCAAGTACTACGTAATCTAATGTTAATTTTCAGACAAGGTGCTTTCAGAACCTATTTGTTTAGATAGAGCGCAATTTAATTAGACTTATAAAATATGTTTTTAATGGATTTATTTCTGAAATCGCAGCAAGAATAATTAGAACTAAATTTAAAAAAAACTGAAGACCTTTAAAATTATTTGACAAATATTCGGAATACGTATTAATTGAGTACTTTTTTGTTTTTTTTGTTCAGGGAAGTTCATCAGTGAGTGGGCCTGTACAAGGTTACAGTTTCGCATATATACAAACTTTCTCTTGATATATAGGATTGTGATTCCAGAGCATCATTATTTACATTGAAAACGTAATAAAACAGAACAACGAACATTTTATATGAATCAAACGTCACACAGAAAACTAATCTAATATCAAACGACTTCCTATATTTGGTTCACTTTACATCAACAAATTGATTTGATCTTGGGCCTAGCGTTGTTTATATCATTTACGCATGCGTCGTAATTGATGTAATAAACTACCAGTTATTAACTAATCCGTTTAATTTGATTGGTTCTCAACGACACCCGGAATTAACTGTGATTGTTCGTTTTGTATACGTACGGAATTGTAATGCAAACTTTCACACTTGTAAAACTTTATCACCTTTTGCGTTCAGTGTCTCAAATATGTATCCTATGTTAATCATAACGACGTGTACCACTATATTTTTCTTTTAAAAATTGTAAAAAATTACATTAGCAATATTTTAACGGATGATATTAACATCTTTTGTCTTCCAAATGTTAACACGCTTGCTATATCAACTTATTCCGTTTATATTGCTTGTGTCTATAGTCGATGGTTACCTCTTACGATAAGGTAAACACTAGTAGATCAGGTAAATACTCTGCCTGTTTTATAGTCCCTGACTTTCATGAATCACATGAATTTCAATAGGTAAACAAACAAAAAACTATTTATTCAAAATATATTTAAATAAATCACGCTCATCATTAACGATCAATATTAATAATGTTACTTTGAACAACTCAATTCAATTTATTTAACATTCTTCCAAAAATAAAGTTTACCTATTCATTCATTTTCTGAATAACCATTTATTTTGAACAAATGGTTATTCAGAATAAATTGAATTGAGTTGTTCAAAGTAACATTATTAATATTGATCGTTAATGATGAGCGTGATTTATTTAAATATATTTTGAATAAATAGTTTTTTGCAGATAACTAAGATTGCACCTTAGGTGTGCTTGTATCACCGCAAAATAGCATCGTATGTTTTCACTACAGCTTGTAATCTCTAGGCGTAACCAATCCAACGTTATTGATGCTGGTTCCATTTTAGGTGGCGTCTTAACTTACCCTAATAGTCAGGTGATTTGTTTTCAGTTTCTTGGCGTGTCTGCGCATATATCTTCTCATGTGTTGGTGATTATGTGTTACGTAAATATGCGTTGTTGACGAATGCGCAATAATTTATTTAGCGCATTTAACGTAAGATAATGTCTGCTATGGATGTTCATCTCTGCTTTTTTATTTTCTTTATTAATAGTTAATGTTCCTAATAGTAATATATAAAAAAGTTTTAATGTTCGCTCTTGTTTATTTTTCAATAACCAAAGTACTATGTCAATAACCATACACAATATTGTACCGATGAGCAGGTCAATCTAGTCTAGCGAAAGTAAAGCTTACAAATATGCAACAAATGAATAAATTGATATCATAAAAAAATATCATCATGTTTTGTTGTAAACAAAAGGTTTAATTTGATAGATTAAATTCAATTCCACGCAATTTGATAAATACATACTCTATTTTATTATAATATGAATGAAATTACACACTAACATAGTTACACTTAACGTAAAAATTAATGCATCGCGTAATTTACAAGAAATTATGCCATCTTAAAATCCGTTGGAAGCTGTCTATAAAACCTAATTAAGGCTGTATATACAATAATTACGATAAAGTCATCGCCATGAGGTTGAAAATAAAGAGTCTTGGAGCTTACCAATTAGAATAGAATAGAATAGAATAGAATATATCTTTATTGTACATCAGCCAATTCAAAAAAAGAAACACAAAAAAGTAATAATTAATTAAATAAATAATAGTTATTCTAAGTGTCCCAAAACTTCTACAGCAACGGGATCTTGTATCTACATACAAGATGGCAGAAAGTCTACGAACAAAATGGCACATATATACTGTCATTACATATAAATAAACTTTGAAAAGAAATGTCTTGATTTTTCATATACAATACGAAGACATTGTTTATACATCACTATTATATTTATTATCTTTTCTATTATTATAAATTATCTCACTAACATCTGCCCTGGTCAGCTAGGAGTACTGACACTCGGCGGAGATTAAAAATCAAAAGTTAAATTGAGTCTTCGTATTAATATATATATATACTTTTTCAGATAGATAAGGTAATATCTTACCTTCAACTTGTATATAAGTTTCTGATAAGCCTATATTTATTATGTATCCTTGTTGAATGTATGACATCAAAGACATGTCATTTGTTAATCGAAAAGGCGACACTTTTTTTAATTTATACAATTGTCAATCTGTTTTCACGTTCTCTGTCGCATACCGCAAGAGTATAGTCTGTTACAAACGTAACATGTCAGTTGAAAAATAGCTCTTATCACAAAGAAATAAGCTACGATAATGAAATGTTAATCCGATAACAATAGCTAGTTCTTCCAGCACGATGAACATTTAATTTAATCTTGTCTGATTGACTGACACTTTTGAACCTTATTCAAAACTGGTACACCTAAAAAACGTATTATAAAACAGCGATGATGGTAATATTAGCTGGTAAGGTCAGAAGATATTAGTAAATGTTGCTTCAGACTATAAAAATATGAATATCAATATTCAGGTAGATTACAATGTCATGTTAAATATATCATCATAATTTTAAAATAAATTTTAATTGATCCATCCGGAACCAACCATGTCAAAAGCTGCATTATTTTGATAAACCAAACCAGAGCAATCGAAGTACGCTAGCAAGCTCCTCAGATATAACAATGATTTATACATTCGAACCAATCAAAACCAGCCGGAAATCTGTTTATAGTTATAAACAAAGACAACACGTGTTCAGTAAAAAAACTTCTTTTTAATCATGTACGTATTGAATATTTACATAAAAAAGTTCCTTTATTATTTGGTTTTTAGTCTATGCTTTATGCGGTGCAGTGATGCCGCGATATTATTATGAAAATAAGGATTATGGATGTATGTGCTTGTGACATTTGCATTTGAATTGTTGAAATGTTTTTAAAAAATGAATGTTATTTCAGATTTATTTTTAATGAGAATTACCATGTTATTGTTATTTAACTATTGCTTACATGCCAGCAGTCGATTAAAATTATTAAATTTCTAAATGGCGACTTTTAATCATATTTGCATTATTTAAAGAGAATCCGAAAAAAACCGATTTCACTAAATCAAAAGAGTATCAATCATTTAAGTCAACAAACTTCTCGTTACTAAAAGCCATTCCATCCCTTTCATATTGGATTGGAATGAAATACAGACAAATAACTTAGTTTTAGTTTAAGAGTATACCAGAAGAAACACGAATGTACATATAAAAGCCAACTGACTAAATCAGGAAAGACTTTCACGAAAGGTCGTGGTAATTTAAAGGCTATTGCTTTAAATTACCATCGGACTGAACGGATCTTGGTGAAATTTATGCAGTAATAGATTATAGTCTAGGATATCATAAAGGCCACTTGTAATCCCGGGAAAATATCTCATTTTTTTGTTTGTTTTTACAGAGCATAGAATTTGCCAAATAGCCACAGATTATATAGACTACTTTTGTTGATCTATATCCACGGCTTCACTGCGTACGATAGTTTATATGTACCCGGCATATAGTTATCATTTTTATTAATACACTTACAGAGTTTGGACCAGAAAACTTTTCGAGTATAAGTAGAACAACTTACTCAAATTTATATCACAATCGGATGAATAGTTTAGGTAGGCATGGAGGACAAATATTTGTTATGTGTATAACATTTTGAGTTATTTAATTAGTACAGTATACTCCTGAGGTGGTCCCCTTGTCACCAAGTAAGGTTCTGACGATTGCATCCTAGGGAAATCGAGGGCAACCTTCAAATTTCATAAACATGTATTAGGGTTTAATATTATTATCTAAAACTGTTAGAGTATTTTTAACTAACGACTAATAGACTGGAAATTCGGCAACCGGACAACTACCCATCTTACTCTGACCTTAGAAACTTAACACGCAAAACTGTAAAAAAAAATGTTTTAACACAATTAAAAATCGACTTCGAAACACTAGAAACTCATAAATAATTCAATATAAAAAGTGATATAATTTAAAAAAGTTCTTTTTCGGTTGGTGTCACATAAACAATTGATAAAGTACGTTCCAAACAATAATTTAAAAATTGAATAACTTACTTACACTTGATTTACTGTTACATTGATTTATTTTTGCCTTTTCAGCGTTTTAAATTGAATTATTAGTTTGGTTTTTAAAGAATTTATTGTAGTGTTTAACAGCTAACTTTTAAATTGCAAAAACGAATAATACTTACGGCTACACAACAATTACGCCTTGATAATGTACTCATAAAACAACTCCCAAAAGGTTAACTTACAAAAAGTATGTATCTATTAGTTCTTATCTCTAATGATGCGGTCAATGACTTTCCGAAAAAAAAACGTGGCGGTGAGTAGAAGACATAGTTAATGACTGATTTTTATCATAAGGTAATAGGTACTAAAATATCTTACAAATCTATCGAACAGGTTCAATAATAAAAAAAATCTTATTACAACCTGACAGGTGGCTAAAAAATCATTACAAAATCATCCTTAACACAAAGTCAGAGAGGTCATTGATGTTACAATACAACTTAGTTGTATTAAAATTACAGTACAAACTAAATTTGTTTTTAACTCCAGTGCAATAAAGATAAATTTCGATTGAAGTTTCTGTAATATGATGACACAAAAAGATTGCTAGTCCAGTTTCTGAATGATTGAGCCCAAATTAGAATTACAACGGAGTTACCTAATCATCGGGCAATTAATAACTCTACCAGAGTACATGGTTACCGGTTATTGCTTCACTGAACAGACGTACGCGATTTGTAAGCTCATTGTTTAGCTCTGTTATTAATTTATTTAATTGAATGAATTTTTTTTTGACTTTTTTAACATTTTATTAAAAACCTAAAGTAGACCAGACCATGGATAGCCTTAAGCGGAAAGAGGATATAAAATTATATTTTTTGACATCTTTCATTCTGGTCTTTAAATGCCTATTAAGAAGATTTAGTAAGATTTAAGATTTCAGCTAATTTGCTTTTTCAGAAATGAATAGGCTTTTAAAAATTTAAAAGCTATAATAGTCAGAATATCCCATAAACACTGATTGTTTGATAATTTTATTATTACAATTGTAAAAGAATTAAACATGGGAAAATTCTATATAATTCGTTGCTAGGCTACTACACAAGATCGCGATGCCCATTTCCGCGCAAGCGTGCAAAATTAAGGATGGCAACCATGAGAGTTGCAATAAGGGCTGTCGAATCAGCTGTGTTACAAAGCCTATTATTTCTGATATGCGAAAGTAATTTTTAATTTCTTTATTTTAAGTCCTTCTTAACCGTGCTAACAAAATATCGACTAATTATGGGGCTTGTGATTTACAGAATTATTATTTTAAAACAATTACACAAGTAATTTATAAGTGAAAAATGAAGGCTGATTTTCAGATAAAAACCAATGCTGTGTCGTTTCAATTATAAGTTCTTGGAGATCTTATAATAATATTCAGATATTATATGTGAGATAATTTTTTTCTAAAGCTTTATAGAATATGTAATATTCGAACGCAATGGATACAGCCCATACAGCCATGAATGTCAGTCAATACTATCAATGCCAACGTGATTCATAGTAGTTACGTGAACATAACTAATTTGTATATTGACATTGAAGAAGTTTGAAGTGGTGTTAGTTTTTTGCAGAAGTTTTTGTCCTCCCACGGCGAACTTGTCGCTTTACTGACGCTGATGCCACAGAGTTGCGGTAGATATACATTCATAAATAAAATAATAAAAGGTATAATCTTTTTAATTTTATAATTCAAAGGTTCATTTGATTTGGTTTTGTCTAACCTAGAAGAAATCATGTCTTGAGGCGTCTATAGCGACTCAAAATCCGGGTTACTCCTTACATCTCTAATCTACCCAGAACTTGAGAAATCTTTTGAATGTCGTAATTAGCTAATATATTTTGATCACGATTAATATTTCGGTTGTCTTATGTGAAGAGCGATCTGCTTACGAGTCTAGCTGCAACCAGCTAAACGAAGAGTGTGTAATGGGCTTGCCTATCACTTGATCGTAGCATCATTCGTAATATTACTTAAACTCCCCAATTTCTCCACTAACCTTCGAGTGAGCTGGTTTCAGTCGAATCAATGTACCAGTCAACCCTTAGGAAAACTTATGCCTACCCTTACACTATTGAAATTCTATCCCCTCAGGACTTTATTAGTAAAATAAATTAAATTTTAAAATATCTTTAAAACATTTGAAATTACGAGGTAAAAAATTATCAAAACATCTGGTTTTGTAAAATATAAAGAAATATAAATACTATAATATCAAGTCGAATCTCTGTGACGACAAAAACACGTCTTTATCGATATTATATTTTTTACGCGACTACAAAGAAGCGATTTGCTAAGACGATAAAGAATTATTAAATAGTCAAATTGCATTCCTATTACAAGCATATAATGTTTATAATGAATAGATACATTTAGTACGCTGCCGACTCTATCATAGTTCGGTATAAAAATTAATCTTTTCCCGCCTTTAATTATCAAAAACTATGCTATTCTTGTGAAGTTATGAAATACATATATTGTTTATTTTTATGTGCAATAAATATTAAATAAAGAATTAATTACAGTTTCTTGTTTCTTTATTTTTAAGATTGTACAACAATCCTTAGACGCGTTATACAGAACTTAACTTAACTTAGTTATACAGAAAGAAATTTTCTATTCATTCAAAACACTTAAAATACAAAATAAGTGACCAAACCATGAAAGATTCGGCATTAGATGGTTTTTGATTCAAAAACTAGTCAAGGATGATGTGAACGTCAGCAAAGGCAATTAAGTTTATCATTGTAGTTTTCATTTAAACAGTATTCATTTTTACCATTCCATTCCACTCGTTAGACCTTACCTAGTTTCTAACTTTGTCGCAATCGCAATCCTTTTCAATTCAGTATTATAATTTTAAAAATACGATTGATAATAAACTCTATAAAGATTGCTTCAAGATTTCAATTACATACTTTACTTATTACTGCTTAGTGACTCGGTATCGGATAAACTCGGCTTCATTTATTTATTTTGCATATAAGATCGACAGACAAAATATTATCATAAAGTGTTTTGAAAATATCATATATTGTGACAAACAGATTCTTCAATATAATTTATTACTATTGATATTGGTATTTATATAAGCCCCTAGAACTATAAATCGTACAATTCAATACCACTGTGTTCTAGAACCATTGTTTGCTTTGAATAATACTTGTTATGTAAGTCTCTCAAAATTAAAATCAAAATGATATTTACAACTGACCATAAATGATTCTGCCTACTTTTGCTACAACTTTCTTTACTGACTCTACCACGTGACAAAAAGTGAGATTCTCTGTAAATGGCCTTGGGCTAATCTTGGAAACCGAAAAATCCGAGCTCGGCCGACCACGACCAATGACGCGACGTGGGAGACCAAAAATATGCTCCATTCAATCGAGAAAATTTTGCTTCGATAATAATGTTTAAAGTAACAAAAAGCTTAGAATACTTCTAACTCCAAATTAATTAATTTATTCACAAACTAATTGACCAACTCTACTTATAAATTTAGTACATTAAGTTTTTATTTAAAAAATTAATAATTAAAATAAATTAAAAATTACAAGGTCAAAAATATATCAGTCCCAGGACTGCAGTCAAGCATAGTGCCTAAAAGGCTGACAGCATTGACCCGTTGGATAGCATGGTAATGCGTTGGCTAGCCTTTCGATCACCAGATACTCCAAATCATTTGATTTGAGATATTTTTGAAAGAATAACTAGTTATATAACACAAAGTAAATGCTAATGCCAAGTGTGCTCTTGTGCAATTAGGAATATACAAAGTAGTTCATAAAAAATTCATAAAATAAATTTTCCTACTGATCATACAAATATCTGTCTCTACCGAGATTAGATCCCAGGACCTCTGGATATGGGACTAATTGCTGGACCAAAGGAATGAATATAATATATATAATAATTAACGCAAAAATTTAAATTCATGCCTAAACAAATTCTATTACAGCCTATAAAATATCTATTGACGTCTGTGTGGTGGAGTGTTCAGTGCTCCTGTTTACTTATGCCACATTCGAATTCCGGTAGAGGCAGATATTTGTACCATGAGTACAAATATTTGTTCAAGAATGATGGATGTTTGTATGTTTATTTAATTATAGATATTTAGATATATATTACTATTTGTATTTCTCTGTTATCTAGTATCCATAACACACGCTCTTAATTATGTTTACTTCGGGCTATATAATAGGTGTGAGCGTAAAACATATTATTTATTGAATACAATGAAGAAAAGAACAAACTGTTTAACCAGAAAAAAATCCGCGAATCTTTAAACAAGAAATAAAATATTTTACAAGAGGTTTCAAATATTTTGGACAGCATTGTAACTGGAAACCAACCACATTAATCAATTAAAACATAAATGAGGGAGCTAAATACCTGACCATAATATTTATGTGAATTCTACAAGTGTTTGTCGACTTATATGGCTAGTAAGGTCGTCAGGCTTCCAATAGCGTGACCGACAGTTAAAGGCAGAAGCAATATACATTATATCCATATACATATATATAAAATATAATGACTACTTATTGTATGTGATGGTAACGTTAATTGTTTGTACCTACTTCGTGTCATAAAGTGTCATTTATTTATTCATAAGAATATCGAGTACAGAATTGAACCATAGATATAGCAGGAGTTTTCCATGTTTCCCATTAAATCATAGACCTATGTATGTCAAGTTCAGATATTAAACTCATTAGGCGTAAGAATAAGGTTCTGTATTATAAACGTTAAAATGGAAAATATAATAATCAAATTTCATAACTATACCCAATAATAAGGTGTTTATTAGCAATAGGCTGTAAATCGGTTGCATTTAAATAAAATATTTGCATATAATCTTATAAATAAATGAAAGAACTGGCTTAATCATGAACTTAGTTCTAAAAATAAAAAATATTAAATAAAAATAAATAGACAAATATTAATTTAAAAATCAACATTATTTATATATTTGAGTATATATATATATAATTATTATTCTTCAAATATTAATTTATAATTATTTAGCTACTAATATTTTAGTATACACGAAAACATTTTACTAAAGTCCAAAATGAAATAAAAAAACACTTTTTTCGTTTTAGCGTGTTTCCTAGTTACATAAAACCCGGGGAATTGGAATTGTTCATAATAAACAAATTATATCGCTCTCCGCTTCTAATTTGGCCTACAGATAAAAAGAAGGTTAACCTAACCATTTTTGGCAGGCCCTGCTTAAGTTAAGGTTCGTAGGGCCTCAAATGGTTCTGCGGTATAATCTGATTGGTTGTCGTCTTACATATTAATTCATTAAGATGTATGAGGTCGCAACCAAATTAACATGTTTTTTTGTAACATGTGCAATACACATGTACACAATATATACACATGTACATGTTCTTGTTGTATGTGTTGTTTTTTCTTGTTTGTGTTGACTTATTTTCCCTTCAATCAGCGTACTCTCGATAAAATTAGTATAATTCGTAAAGATATTATTAATATTTCTTATTATTGCAATTTATTTCTTTGGAATCTTTGGGTTCGAGGCATACCTTCAAATAACATAAGTTCAACTGTCGATAGCTTTTTGATTTGATAAGCCAAAGTAACTCCTTAAACTGACTAATAATTTGCCACTAATATTAGAAGTAGATTAAAGAACCTGACTTATTGTCGGCTTCTTTAAGTCGAAGAATTCGTTACAGAATTTTCTCAGAGTAATAATGAAACGAACACACGATAAAAAATTTATGGAATTCTGTACAATGTATTTACAAAAAAAAATCACTGGCATATTTTTCATGGTAATTTAGTATTCGTGTCTGTAGATATCTACGTCTGTACACTGAAAGGCTCCTTTCGAGCTATTTTTCTTAATTAACAAGCATTAATGTAGCTTATTAATGAACTAAAGTTATTGAGACACAGTCCTGAGAAATAAGCAACCATGATCAAAGCACCTGCAACAATCACCCAGCCCTTGGGTGCCTTTGGCCATCTTTAGACTCTAGGGTCACACAAGTTCCTACTACGCAACCAGCCGATTGTTTAAACAAGAGTGAAACAATAAACAATTACATACAGGGTGTTTCCCACGCGTTACGATTATAATTGTATGAAAATCCTTGGTTTTTAGTAAGCTTGATGCCAATCTAAAGGTTGCATATACGTCCGCATGACTATTACATTATTTGTTAGACTTACGTAATAGTAATTTTAAAGTAGAACCCTCGTGGTCCTATATCTGTCTTTGTATAGAAGAAGGTCCGTCCTAGACTAATCAATGCAAATCAATATTTATTACACGAATAATAAAATATATAAAAATTACTGCTCTAAAATGCATTACACGTTCATAGTTTATGCCTCCTTTATTTCTTAAGGTTATAAAAGTAACATGATCTGTAGAAACATTACAAAATTAGTACCTTTGGTAGGCGTTATTTTCTTAAAATAACCGTTATCTAATAGAAATTAATTAAATAATTAAAAGTATTTTAAAATTTTGTATAGTAATATCAAACAAACTATTGAATCAAAATAAATTCTGCTGCTGTTGTTCCAAAATTAAGAAAACCTCAATCCATGTCAAAGCGTAGCTAATTTTTCTTTTATTCCTTAATACCAAAATATAGCATTAATTTATATCGTTATGCTTTAAAGTTCAATATCGCGTACATCGCTATCCATAATGTAGCACTGAAGTATAAAAAGTAAGAACACTAATTTGAGCTAATAAATATAGTATTAAAATTCTGTTTAGCCAGTTACTAATTCATCACCTTGATAATCTGTCAAAAGTATTTTTATGTATATAGGTAGATAAATCAAGAAGAAATACGTAATATAATCAAAAGCGAATTCTGAAAAAAAAGATCTTTATAATATAGAGAATCATGCTTTTTTTAATACTGGTACAAGATGTAACACCGGCCTATTCGCTAATTCATTTTGACAGTGTAAAGGTGATGTTATGAAGGTTATGTCACGGTGACATTATCATAATGTAGAAGAAGAAGAAGACGTAGAAAAAGTTCTCAGCTCTCAGCAAAGTGAGTGTCATAATATTTTAGCGTATAAGCACGTAGATCCTAAATTATGATCGTCAATAGCCTATATATGTCCTACTAGTAGACATAAGCCTTGGAAAAAATACACAAGACGTTTGGGCTAATACCATCACACTCTGGCCCAATGCGAGGTGGCTGACAACGGCTTAACTTCCCTTCTAAAGCAGGGAAGGGCTCGATATACGAAATTTTGATTGGTGCAGAACAATCATGACGAAAGACCACTACGGCAGCAATCTCTTTAACTATTTCCCCTACAAGGTAGTATTCTTTTGTACTTACCAAGATTGAACCTTCAAACATGTATATGATGAACAAATGACACTTGTGCTAGACATTCATAAATCACCATCTTTTTAATTTCCGTCAACAACTCATTGTGCGCACGGTGCGATAATTTAAATTAATTGTTCACTGACACTAACTTAGATCGTGAAGGTTGACAGTTTGTATTAACAGAATCATGTGATGACTTTATATTGTCAGCTTAGCAACAAGTCAGATATTATTTATGCTTTTTTTGACTAATGCTGTTGGCCGCAGCTGGCCTTTATAGCGTTACCGGGGTTTTAAGAACCTTGGAGACACCTCAAGGCTTAAGGGGCGATTCGAAGGATTTCTAATAGACAGGCATCACGTCCAGGGGAGGTGTCGTGCTGTCTCTTAGAGTCTCCAGGGTGCTCGAGCCATGAGGGAGCGACTCCCTCGGCTCAGGTGAGTCGTGTCGTGGAGGAGAAAACGACTTGTGCGAGGAGTGCGGTGTATTGGAAACAAGTCAGTTATTATTTATGCATTAACTGAGTTCTGAGCATTAATTTTTTTAATAGTTCCATTGGTCGAGGAGCTAGCTGCCGTAGTGGCTCGAGCATTCAGGCAAAAGCAAGCCAATTTCTCTATGGTTGATCTTTGATAGGTCAGTCAAAGGTTTTTATCTCGAGCTCCATCAACCTGGTCAAGATTTAATATCGAAATAGTACGTATGCAGTAAACATGAGACAGTTAACCATTATAAAAATTTCGGCGTTTCGATAACTCGGATACGTTTACAGGAGCCATAATGTAGAATATTTTATATCCTTATGTTACCAGTGACAATAAGCGATGCTAAGCCGGTTCCCAGGAAACTAGTCACATTATGTTATCTACATAAGCGTATAAAATAGTTACTTTATATTTCTCTGCGTTATTTATTACACTTAAGACAGGTAATGCTGGGAAAATTACAAATGCTTAACAACTGTAAGATGGCAAATTAATTGTTGATCCCCAACAAACAGACGTGCAAAATGGGGACCACCATTTAATACTTTGTTGTCGTAGATGGCGCAGGATGCGCGTGGCACTTCGGTTTAGTAGGGTGACCATGCTGATATTAATAGTACTGAAAAACTAGTGTGGTCCTTCCTTTTATAAAAAAATATTTGAATAAAAAATCTCATTGTACAATAAAAATCTCATAGACATTTCTCGAGATTTAAGTTTTGATAGCTTATAAGAAGATAAATTGGAAATAAATAGAGCTATTAAATTAATGGCATCTGACTTACGACTTATAGCGAACCGTCGCGAACTTGTGTCATGGATAAAAACATATGTTTACATATAAATGATTAAACACAATAACACTTTGAAATGTTTTACATATTTCTATAGTGTATACCTTTTTTCCAACTCAAACAATTGGTCGGACTATCATATTTAAATAAAAAAGGGTTTACCTTATACTTTGAACTAATGCTTAGATTTGGCATTATTTGATAAGAAAATAACTTAAATAATAAAGAACATAATAACACAATAACATTTTTAAACATAAAAACAGAAAATAATAAGAATTAATAAAGTAATAGTTGTCCGTCTCCACCGGCTTTTGTTCAGCTACAAAATTCATTTTAAGCACACATCTTCAGTGGTGCATTGCCAATTTGATAAATAAATAACGTATCAACTAATGTCGAATGTGAAAATTAACAATTTAACAAATAATATCAAAAGATGTATATATAATACGTTGCACTATATAATGTACTTGATTCCTTAATTTATTTAATTAAGTTTGTATTATGTTTTTTAATTTTTGATTTAATTAAAATAATTTTATTATAATTTATTTTATATTCACACAGTGAATGTTGTTTTGGTAAAAAACCTGAACTTGAACTAACCCAAAGAGAATCATCAATATTATATTTCCATTAAAAAATATGTATTATTTCATAAGTTTAAGAAGTATGCTAAATTCGATTAGTGTATTTATGAAATGTCAGTAAAGATCCATCCCATAAAGTATACTGCGCGTACGCAGAATATCGGGTTACTGTGCCCAGCGCTTCCAGGCCGCGATCACGACCGATCGTAACGATCTCCCTAATTTTATAATCTTAATAGAATGTTGGTAATATTTTCAAGATATGAGATATTGCATATCACGACCGGCCGATAAACACCGGCTTTGTGCTTGGAAAATTATGGACTACGCATTCTTATTTCTATCTTATTCACTTAGGTCCGGTTTTAATGGTTGTTCTGCCTTAAGAGATAGGTCTATTTATTGATAACAATTTTCTTTTTAAACTGTATTTAATACTATGCAAATCACTATTTAGCTCTCACCGTCTTGTCAGTATGTTTTCAAATGAATATGATAATCAGCTGAACGCAACTACAAACGAAACGTTTCAATACGATTAGGATACAGGATACAGTTCTTCAGCTAATTGGCGTAGTTTGAGCGCTTTGGTTTTGATGACGACAACTAAGCAGCTTTCGCGATAGCTGGTACCATGATGGGTCGATCATATTTAGTTCGAGTCCGCTCGTGCTTCGGAAGGCAGGTTAAACTGTTACTTCCGTCGTCATGGCAACGCATTCACCCACCAAGCCGCACTGAGTGGGCATCATGTTGAAGTCCTTTCCCCAGCGGTGGGTTACATACATACAACATTATGAACTAGGCAGGCAGGCTACGTTATGATAATGGTAATCATTTATTATACTTAAAACGTATTTTTAAAATAATTTTTATCCTACGATTCAATAATTGTCTTTACGTAATACTCAACTCTGATTTCCTCCATAAGTAAAAAATTATATATTTACGAGAGTTTTTGTCTATTTCTCATTAAATTTAATTATTTCACCAATTTCAAAATAATAAAGATAAATAATATGCTTTGAAAATCAAAACAATAACAATTAATTATTATTACAGAGCCAGTTTTAATTAACAATACCGACGTTCTCGCTCGCCTCCGACGTCTTTTGTTCAACTATAAAATTCATTTCAAACACATACCTTCAGTGTTCGATTGCCAATAACATCGGCCTAACCTAAGCAGAAAATAGCTTGAAATACAAGTACCTCCGTTGCAAATGATAAATAGTCTTGTAGTAGATTGATAGATTGTCAGCTGTGAAGGCTGAAATGAGGAAGTATCAGGCTTTATATTAATTTTCCCGCTTTGGAAGAGTTATGGAGTGTTACTGAGATGTTTCTGATTGTAAATAAATATTTTTGAGAAATTTCCACTGTAAGGACTACATATCGAAGAGCTCTGTAAATAATAATTTTGTTCATATGTTGACTAATACCTATTTAATAATAATTGAACACGCCATTTAAATGCAATTTACACTTAAAAACAAATATTTGCTTGATAATTTTTCTGGCAAACATTGAAAAGTATTAAAAAGGGAAAAGGAATAATGAAAACCAATGACAAAGAAATTATTTATATATGATCGGAGATATATTACCTTGGAAATGTGTAGCAGTATCATAGTTATATATTTACAAAGCATTATGTCATGTTAGTAAGATATCGCAATCAGTCAGACTCCGTTCTCATCGCAAACCAGATTTGCCGCCTCACAAAAACCCTAAATAAGAACAATGCTGAACGTGGGACATAGTGAACAGAAATATAGTAGGTTATCTCTAAACTTATACTTATACTTATTTATTTTTATCTTATAATTACTTTTAGCTTGAGCATATTGATATTCTCCAATAGAAAGCAACATACTCTCTATAAATATTGCAGTAAAATAAAAATATAATACATTGTAATGTTCGGTGTTTGTGGTAATTAAGGGCATGCGCAGATGAGTTACTTAAGGATGTTTAGTCACTATGTATATAAAAGTAAATGCTTATTGAGATATTTGAACTATATTTCTTCGAGGTACAAAAATAAACCATCTTCATTTAAGTAGTAATGTCGGGCAATCAAAAGCAAGTGATAACAAAAAGAGTTGCCATTACAATCGTATATGATTCCTTCATGGGTATTGTTTTAGTATTAATATTACAATAATAAATATTCCATTTATTTTTAAGCGTAAATTGAAAAGCGCATTTTACGTTTGAACACGGAGGACAAATTCAAGTCGACCTTGATTTGGTATGTAATTGTTGGGAGTATTGTGTTTGCCATATGTATTATATAATAGCTTTTATATGTAGAATTTTTGACGGACAAGAGAGTAATCATGGGTTTCTTTAAAAGAGGCGTTTAAAAGCACTTTTTGGGCATGCAAGGTGGGAATTTATTACATAACATTAGAGAAGTATGACTCCTCTAATGTTTATTATGTGGTGTCAAGTCATTTGCTGAGCTTTTTATAGAAAATAAAACCTGAGGAAATACCTGATATTGAACCGGTCATAATACACTTCGTAACATTATTATCAGGGGTCTTCTCTCCTATCCTAGCATAACTAATCTCTTCACTATCACAGGGCAATTGCCAATCAACAGGTGTGATGTATTTTTAATTGACTCGGTCCAACAATCTTGCATGGGTAGTATAAAATGATCGCACATGAATATATACCTATTTCTATAGTGAATCTATTCGCTGTGTTTGCTGTGAAGAGAAAAGAAGCCAGTGTTATTAATATTAAACAGATTATATTAAGAGCATTACTGTGATCCTGTCCCGGTAGTTAGAAGTAAGATTGCCAATTTGTCTGTTGAATGTGTGTGGAATGTTTCTTCAGTAACCATCAGGCAAGGTACTTCTTTAAAAACAAATTACACCTGCCACATCAAGTGATTCCCTTGCTGGTGTGAATCATCGATGGTTAAACCACTCGTTTAAAGAAATATCAAATTTAGTATGAAAAATAAAGAAAATAAAAAAAGGAAGTTCCTAGCTAATTTTATGGAATTTTGATACTTAACCTGCTAATTACCCGAGGTATACAATAATAGTTACATAAAATAAGTAACAATTCAACTCAACTCAAATATATACTTCTGACTTTCTTGCCATAGATCCTAGATGCGCGAAACATAATCGTAACGGTATCGCGGCAATGACGTAACTGTTATGTCACACAATCCTAGTTCTTATAAGGAGATGCTTATGGACCAGATTGGTACTGACGATGGATTACCACAGTTTTTCGATAGTCGCACTACTTAGATAAGTAATCAAAAGTGCTAAGGTAGCGGAACTTTTTCAGTTATGCATCTATATAACCCAAAGGTAAATATGGCTTTAAAACAGGAAATGTCCATAGATAAATAGAATATAATAATGATTGCATAGAATTTTGATTTTATGTACACAAAAAATTTGAAATACAGATGTTAGCCCAAATTCGGTTATGCACGGGCTAATTTAAATTGAACTTATTCGCAATTGTTTCATTCCAATTCTATTGAATGAGAAGATAGAACGACTTTAAGGAACGTAAAGTTCGTTGACACTTAGCCAATCTACACACTTTTGACTTATTTAATCGATTTATGATACGCCTTAAAATAAGGTAAAAATACTAATACTAAGATATAAAAGTAATCGCCATTTTAGAAATGTCATGTGACGTCACTGGTCAACTGTTTTTTGGTTGTGTGATACTGAAAGATTAGTACTTAACTCAAATTAAATTTAGTTCGTACACAAAGGAATCCAGGCCAATAAATAATATATAAATATGCTGCATTTTACAATAGAGACGTAGCTAAGTAGCGATCTCTTCTAGGCAATCTTGTGGATGGACAAGTTACATAAGCATGTAATAAATGAGTATAGTCTTCAGTGTACCATTTAATTCTATTAGTAAACATGACATATGATTTAAAGAATAATTTTTGAACAGTGGCGGGCGTAAATAAAAATCTCATGGAGGTTGTATTATAAGGCCATATGTAAACCTCAACCTGTACTTACATGTGAAAACGGAATCATTTTAGTGAGTACTCTTGGCCGCTATCCACTTCGTCTGATGAATAACTCTTGCCAACAATTCAGGGCTTGCAAAACATTTATGCAATAAGTGTTATCATATTCTTAATTATTTTTCTCAATAAAATTGGTAATTCACACAACCTACATTTAGTCTAGAACAATTAACCTAACATAACAATAAATATCGCACCTAACTATGCGCGCGCGCAAGATGCCACAGTTTCCACGTGATTACGTCACAATGAGCCAACGAAAGTGCCATCATACCATTGTGTGCATTAATTGTTGGTACTTAGGCAATAAAACAAGCAGAAGTAACTTGTTCATTGAGATTATTACATTAGAGGTTTGTTGAACGCAATAATTGTAAATAACTTGCTGTAGAATTTGTCAAAAACAACGCCTCGTAACCAAAACACCCGTAGATAGATTATTGAAACCCAGCAAATCTCATGTTTTTTAGAAATTTAAAAATTAATTTTTATTCCTACTGTTATCATGTTATTTAGAACGTTTTTACAAAACCTTTTTAATGTTATAATTTAGACAAATAGAAGACGGTGCTCTAGTAAAATTAAATAATAACGAATGCAAAATAGAAGAACAAATAGTCAAAAAGATTTTGTGAATAAAGCTTATAATTTTTTTAAAGTTTGAAGTTAGTCTAAAAGTGTGCTATTATAAAAATATCGAATACAACAAAAAATTATCAAATGTCGTGTAGTTTTTAGTAACTATACTAATAAAATAAGCTAATATAGCCTTAGCTATTTAACGCGAACATAATTTGTGGCCATTCATTTTTTTTATTTATAGCGATGATTACCATAGTAAACATATAAACTTATAATGTATTACACAGTTTGACTGCTGATATCTGCTCAACAGTATGTACCTGAAACAAAAAAATAATAATTTTATAAAATCATCCTGTAATTTAATAAATATTGTTCAAATCCGTTATTTTTTGGAGTAAACTCACATCAAGTCATCCGGCATTGAAAGGACCGTGAATACTCGAAATGGGTTTCGAATAATTCATTTGAGAGATATGAACTTTTTGTAAGTCTACCCATTTTTCAATTAGCTACTTGTCTACCCATTTTTCAATTAGCTACTAGTCTACCCATTTTTTAATTAGAAATGAGACCCGAAATCTGGATAGTGGGACGTTTGAAACTGGCTTTGTAAAAAAATCAGTCTTCATCAGTCTGACTGTTCAAAAGTACAGTGAAAACAACTGTTACATTACTACTGATATCTATAGATAACAAATAGAAACGAAACAGACGTAATTAGGTTCATATTGGGATTATGATCTTTATATATACCATAATGGTTTTATAATTCACAACTAGTTGTGAAACTGTAACTGTTATATCATGGGGATTAATTTAAACCAGTCCCATATAATATCTAGTAAAGACAACGTGTTATGACGGATTTGAGGTTCATTGCGAAATGGTTAATATAACTGGTCGGGTTATTGAGGTTCCACTAAAGATGTAACTGTTAATCGTTTCGGGCTACGTCGGCGAGTTCTGTATACGAACATTCAGGGATACTCCGAATAGAGCCCTCTTCAATGCCCTTTGTGACTATAAGCCTTTTATGAGAACCATCGTAAGTGCCACGGTTAGGTTTAGAACTAACACCCTTTAAGAAAATATTTTACTGAGGCCACGTACAGTAGAGGCTTCACTGCCTTGCGCGTGATCTTTGTCACTTAATTAATTATCCCGTTGTTTACAAACAGGGAAACTTCATTTACGGATCTCAATAAGTAGTTTTAACTTTTCAGGAGATATTGTGAATCATTCTCACAAAATTAAATCCTCCTTCAAGTGATTGTGCCTCCTTCGATTGACATATTATTACTGTAACTTGTTTTTTCACTTTTTTATAATTATTTGATTTCGGTTAAAAAAATTTCAGTCTCTTAGGAAGAGTAAGAACGTTTAATATTGATAGCTCATATTAGATATTTTTCAAAGGAAACTTCAATGTTACTGGACCTTCCTCAACACTGTGCATTGTTACAACATTTTATTTAAACAGATGTTCTGACATTTGATTCTGAATCTCAATAGACCTTATTACGTCTATATTAGGACTGTTATTAACGTATCTTTGTCTGTATGTACTACCGTCTATAATTATTTGGGTAAATAAAGTGGCTTTAGTACCTCATTTAACAGTTAAATTACCAACACGACAACTCTATGACTGCGCTTTTTTTCGGTCGCATCGCACTCACACCTATTTATTAACTCAACGACAATCTGGTTCATTGAACTTACAAAACCAGTTCAAAAACCAACCCAAACATTCTAATTCAGCTTTATTGGGAGCTCTTTAGAGCTCAAACAGTCGCATATTTTTTGTTAAGTTACAAAATCGACAAAATTTAACCGCATTTTCTTTTCAAAGTTTACACCCAAAATTGAGTTTTAATAGTCAAGCTTATGACTCTAACTTGAGTGTTCAGTTTCAATTTTCAGTAGCTTTACTAAGTTTGTGGTTATGTAAATAAATTTACTTACGTGACGAACCGATGAATGCCTCTTTTCATTACCTTCCATTCACAAAAACATGATTAATTTGACACTTGACTTGTGCAAACTGATCTCAAAAACTATTCGGGTTAAAAAATGCGCCCAATCATTGCCTTACCGCTTTGAGTTCAGTATAAATTAGATTGCTAATATTACTTACTGTTGGGAACTTTGACACTCTACCTTAACAGAAATAGTCGAATTGATAGAATAAATGGATACGTTCGTCACAAATATTGAAACGAAGAATGTGATATAGGGTTAATTTCAGCATCCGAAATACTTACATAAGTAGTTCGGATTCTGAGGTTTATATATGGGTTATGGTTATGGGTTGAGGTTATGATATATACTATTACTGTAATTAATCGTTATTATGACATCAACTTAGAGTATTCATACTAAAGGAGGTGCTATAAGCACTTCTTTCATACAAACGTCAGTTTCACGGATTGATCTAAAATTGACTGACGGTTCTTATTTGCAATATCTACCAATTTTGTTTGAATATTTCTGTGTAAATGTGAACTGGACGGCTCAGGCATTAAGAAAAGCCAATTATAGCCTATCCCAGGGCTATAGCCATCAACCGCATTACTTCTTAAAAATATTGACGGCATTTTAATATATAGAAACCAGATCAATTTACTTTATTTTTTGACTAACTGTGTCTAATTATTTTTACGAACAGCTCACAAAATATCTTAATAGAATAAAATAAAAACCATACGAAAGCCTTTCAAGGTGAATCAGAGAGGCATTTACTAATTGATAACTAAGAAGACCTAATAACACCATTTTTTCTATTTGTAATCATTATATAAATATTAGAGTAATTAAAATAAAAACTGATGATAGTTCTATTCGTTATATAATATTAATTTAATTACAATTTTAAAGATAGTAACGCTTACGATAATTCTGATGAAGACTTATAACAAAATAAAACATAAGAAGTTGAATTTAATACTTTTTATTATCGATATCGAAATTATCAATATTTTAAATAGTTGTGTAAAATTGATTAATTAACTTCGTTGTTTCATTTTTTCCGAGTAATCTATACATACGTTTCATATTAAAATTGAAATTTACATGAACAAGTGAATATATTAATATCGCGATTGCTAATTCGTAGTCATAACAACATTGTGGTTGCAAAAAAAAACGTTATCTTCATTAATACATTGGTTATCGATCAGATATTTTTTTAATATGTTTAGTACTTTTCTTAATTGCACGGCTTTTATTTTGTATGTAAAATATTAGTCACACGTAAAAAAAAGTCGAAATAGGATACAGAATTAAAATCAAAAAAGTGTCAAAATAATAACGAAATGAACTATAGTCTCTTATTTTAATAAAGTTTCTCCGACAAGCTCCACATTTAGCTGTCTTTGCTTTATCGGTGACAATATAAGAATATAATAAAAACAAAGAAAAAACTATTTTAAAGTGTCAAAAAATATTGCCGGAACTAAGAATCAACTGTAAAATCCAAATCCCTAGCTGGGTCGACTGCTCTTTTCCGTTTATTCCGTCATCCAGCACCACATCCAAGGTGACCTAGATGGAAGCTTGGATTTTATCCACAGATTGCTTTTCGGTATACAGATTATATCCAAGCGGCAAACACGCCGGACTCCTTGCTTATAAAATTGTTGTTCTCAGTCACAGAAATAATGAAAGTAAAGAACACAACTAAAGCGCAGGTTTAAAAACGGTAGCTATTCAACCTTATTGGAATTTGGAACTCATTTTGCCCTTGTATCACAGAACCCTAAGTAGAATTAAGCCATCAATGCGCACGTGTTACAGCACGCCCGAGAATTCAGTTTTTGTCTGCCAGTCTTGCCCTCTGATCTCTTGCTCGTGATACTTACATTGTTACAACGCTAGCTAAGCCTAACAAGTAAAAAGGTTCGGATTTATGTAAGAATAGGGTTTAGAAATATTTCTCAACCTGTTTTGACTTCGAACACAGGCTACTGATAATTTCGCTTAATTTTTGAGTAGCGCACGATACATCAAATAGAAATAATTATCCTTCACATTCGAAATCAGCCAAATCTCCTAAAATAACTTACACTCGTATCTTATTTTCTGTAATAGCTATACATACAATGTAATCGCCTATAGTGGTTTTTTTAGGCCAACAGAAGCCAAAACAACAGTATTTAATAGGTTATATCACACGAATTGAATATAGTATTAACTAAGGTATTGCTAGAGAACAAACTAAGTATAATATAACCATAATATCTTTATAGATACAGGCAAAGTCAGGTGCCAAAGTATATTTAAAAAAATGGTGCTTATTTGATAAAAAAAAATTTAGTAATAATGTACTTTAAGTATATACTTACATATTACAAAAAAGTTATGTTGAAGATAATATGGGTATAAATTTTGATGATTCCTTAAAAATATTATGTATAATAGGGTATATATACAACAGTTCGCCACCCGCTACACCTGGCTACACGCTAGAGGTGTTCGCTTGTTCGCTAATACGATACTGTCATTTATTTTTCCTTCATATAATTGGTATTGATCAAACCTGACTTGATAAAGCTATTTCTATAAAGAGTTATAAAATTCCAGATGAATAACAATATTAATTTCTCTTATCTCTAAATATCACTTAGTAGATTACTCTATAATATGGCTCCCTAAATAATACTTTTAATGAGCAAATAAATTTGAAAGATGAATTTGCAAATAAAAGAAAGCGTAATAACTATTTCGACTATTTCATGATCAAATTAAACGTTAAGTTCATTGTCATAAGAGTCAGTTTCTGCGTATGTGATAATGTAACTGTACAACACAATAACCCATGTCTAATGTCTAAGCAAAAAATAACCATCTGGAAACAGCACGGGTCAAGCAGATGCAAGTGAATACTCGAAACCCCCAGTAGAAAATGCTGTTTATTTTTAGAGCAGTAAAGACTATAATCATTTATTTTTAGGTTTAAGGATAACCACGTTTTGCTTGAAGAAATGTCACCCGATTTTAACTCTAACCTCTTAATGAATAAAGGTTCTACCGAAGTTGCAACAGATTGAAACATCTGTGATTTAAGCACGTGCCCTTAAAATATGAGGCAGAATTTTTTTTTCTCTTAAATGCAATACAATGCGTGTAAGAGAAAAAACTCCGCACAAAGCTTTGTACAAAATGTGTTTTAAGTATTAAGAGAGGACATCTGTTTATATTGATACCTTTTTTCACTGCCATAAAATTTCTTAGTCGCTTTCAGATCTTTTTGCTCTTATAATATCAGAAAAAAAACCAAAAATATTCTTGAATTATGTATATGTATATATCTACTTTTATATATTCACCGGAAAAACTTAGTTCCACGGTAATTGCAAAATAACTTTTTAAAGTATGTTACTAAGCCAGTGTATTTCATTTTAATATAAGTCCGTCCGCTTAATAAGGATGAGGTATAGATACCTATCCTAGTTATTTTGTAAATTCCGGAAAATGTTTTTTTAAAATAGGGGTTACTTTTTAAAATTATTCTCATATATACAAAAGTATTATTTAGCTCTAATCTTAACAGACTGTAGATTAATTACTTAAATTCTACCTCAGTAACAAGATTAGCTGTTGTATACAACCATTGAAGTAGAGTCAGTGCAACATATTTAGTGCTCATAATCTGACAGTAAATCTTAAATGAGTCTCGCAAAAAACAGGGTAAGAAATATCCAAAATTACTGTGAACAAAACAATTAGAAGATTCCGTATAAATTATATTTACTATCCAGGTTTATTTTTGTACTGCCCAGGTTTTTTTAAGTTACTTACGCAGTCAAGTATATTTTCAAAAATTTTAAGGCTAGAATAAATGATAGAACCTTCCTTTGTTAGTATTTTCAACATATCTTTTCAATCGTTTGTAATAAATTATAATTGTGACACTTTTGTTGGATGCTAGAATAAACATTTTTATTTTTTGTTTTTATTTTTCTGTGTATTTCGATTGCATACAACACAATACAATGCTATTAAAAACATATATTTTACCTGGCAACCTCCAAAAGCGCGCTTATATTTCATAGCAATGATTAAGTAACGTGCAACTTCTACACGCTCAGACGTGGTGTAAAGAAACCAGCAACCTATAACCATAGCAAGCCTGCACACGCCACTATTTCGCCCAGCATCGTCAGGACATTGGGCAAGCCTAAGGAGTCGCTGATTGTGTGTTGTCAGGCTTATGACCAGCTTTCATATAGAAAACCGTTTGATGTATTACATATCCGATGTTTATTTTTAAATAAGAAGTAGTGTTTCGAGCGCTCTGGTTTTGATTATTAAAACTAATTAACTTTCGTCATAGTTGGTTTCAGAATGGGTCAATCAAAATTTGTAATTTGAGCTGCTTCGTAAGGCACGATAAGTCCTTTCTCCCGGTTGTCATGGAAACGGCTTTCATATATCAACCCGCATGAGGCCAGAATGGTGGTGTTATAGGCCGAACTCCTCATGTGTTTCTACCACGTGGTCTATCCCCAGCAGTGGGCCTTATATAGGCTGTTGATGATGATGTTGATATGAATTACACAAGTACAAAAGATAGGGCGTTCCCATATTGGAGTCAATCATTTATTTGCATCACATAATTACGGTTTGGATATTTTTTTTCAGTAGTGTTGTAGAAAAAAACAAACAGATACTGTTATATCTTATCTATAAAGCCCAAACCTACTCATTTTTAACCACTTCAAAAAAAGGTTCTAATTTGAGTGTACGTTTTTATTACATTTGTAACGCGATTTCGCTGTAAATAGGGAACTGATTTTGGTACCATTTTTACCAAGTCAGGCTCGGATGAAGGGATCCCAGTGTAAACGAAAGCAACCTTCAAATTTCAGTCTAAAGCTATTATTTCAAATAAACGACAAACAGACAGACTAGTTGACAATCTGACCGTCATTCATCTAATTTTGACCTTTAAAACTTAACACTCAAAACTGTGAAAGAAAAGTTTTAAACATAAATTAAAACCAACCTTTATACTTTTCAAAGCAAAAATAATTAATTGTATTGCTTACAGAAACTAGAAAGAGTGAATCTCCGACTCCAAAAAATAATTTCAAATTAGATAATTTATTATATTGAATTATTTTTGCGGTTTTACTGTTTTAAAATAGTTATATAATCAAAATTGTGAAATAAATTTCATATCTCTCCATTAAATACTAGTAGTAGTAATATCAAAAATTCATTTTATTCCAATGAATTTTTGATAATAATGTCATAATGGGTAGGTACCAAACAAGTTGTATAGTAATACAATAAAATGTCATTACCATCTCTGTACCTTCTTATCAACTTAGTGGTTGTGATATTTTACTTCTTCTCCACGGACCCCTAGAGCATCTTCTCACGGCTATGTATAAAGGCCGTACGTCGACCTTTACCGCAGGATGCTTTTAATTAAGCAACAGTTAATGTACAAACGTTGCCGGAAACTAACGGTCGGCTTCATATTTTATACTTATGGAATTGACTTTGTTATTATTTATCTACGAAGTCACCGTTGCTGATAATACTTAGAGAAAAACTTCAGGGACATGTTGCCATCGGAGCTCATCTTAATATTGTTTATACAATAAGATAAGCAAGAATGCGTGCTGCCCGCATAATGGGAAGCGATCACCATGGGTTAATGGGTTGCGTTTCCCGTTCTGTTAAAAACAAATATATTTATTATATTTAAAAGGCAACACCATGTTCCTAATTATTCTTTCCTAACACGTTGCGTGCGGCGAACACGTTTGGCGTGTCCATTCAAACTGTGTAGCCACGCGGTGACTTATTCACATGTATGACAAACGAATTATTATTATAATATATATATATATATATATATATATATATATTTACTGTAATAAACTGATCTTGAACATTTAAAATTCTCGAATACTTTTATAAAATTTTGAGCTTTTTGTGTCAATTTAAGTATTGTAACATTTGTCCGTCACGCGTGAATCTCCTGAATATTTTTTTCGCATTGAACGTGTTAATGAACTCTGGAATGACAATAACGAAATCAACATTAATAGACTATTTGCGATTGAAATCTTCGAACTGATTATTAGGCTCCAAACACTGAAGTTTGTGACGTCATATTAATAGTAAATATGGGCGCTGTACTTTGAAGAACAACATTTCTTTACAGTATCGATGACGATCCATCCGAAAATTGTTAATTTAATGAAATGAAAATACAGGATATTTTTTTACTTTGTCTCCTTGTAGTTAAAGTGATAAAATTACCGATTCAAATCCCTCCTCATTACCCTAGTTATAATTTAAACAGTACAGTTAAAGCTTCATGGCCGCATCATCTTAATGGTGACCATTTAATAATCATTAGCGCTCATTCTGTAGGATTACGCACAAACGAAACAGGATGGAATAATTAAAAATCGACGTTTTATATTTATATCCTGTCGTAGAGCCAATAATTAATCAATGAACCGTTGTTTTATGAGCAGGGTTTGAGTATTTATACACACATACGTCCCTAACTCGTTAAGAGCCCACTGATGTACATAGTTATTTTGTAATAACGTTTGAACAAGACAGTGTCCACAACAAAAGTAAAACATAATGAATTACCTTTAAGGGTACACCGCGATGATTTTAAAAGCTAGCAATATTACTGATTGTATAATTATTATTAAACGGTAAAAAATAATTCAAACATATTTTCAAATATATTTTTGTTCCTACAATAGTTTAGGTACACGATATAACAAAAGTTTATTTCAACACAAATGTAGAATAACATTATCAAAACAAAAAACCTTAATTCAAGGCAAAAAGGATAGTTTTATCTTATGTAATGAAGATAGATATAACAATATTGTTCCTAAAGGCACACAGCACATAAATACGTATTCATGCTATTTATATGCAAATATAATTGTAAAATATTCATTTCAATTCTTTATTTTGCGTTCCATAGTTATATAATATGTAGATCTTGTAACGATGTGGCCTCCTTCGGTCCATCGATTTAAAAGTGCTGGCTGTTTTTATTCGAACAAAAATTTAAAAATATTACATGTCAAAATTGTCATTTCCAATTTTATTATTTAATATTATAATTTTCGTTCGGAAGCTCTTTTATCTCTATGTATCTATCGCTTCCCATATTTTAAAGGAACCCATAGTTTGGGTTCCTTCTTCCTTGTACTTTAGGTTATATTAAAGAAGTTTGTATTCAAGTAAATTGAGCTATGTTTTTATTGCATTGATCACCACCGAACCCACATTCAACCCTAGCCAAGAAGGCTCATGGTGACAATCTTAAGACTATTATTGATACTATTGGCCCAACACAACAAATTTCAGGATATACAGGAAAAAGGTAGACTACAAAAGGCGAAAATACTCTGTAGGGTTAAGTTAGTAAAATTAAGTGATTTAATTTATATTATGGTCAAATTCAAATATATTCATTTAAAATAATAATTATCTTGGCATTGTTTAGAATTCAATGCCCCGACGCATAAATAATGTAATGTTTTACTTTGTTTTAAGACTGTAGGTACGTCTAATATCGTAAGTATATATATAATATAACGGCACCTATGCAGCTGTGCATGTATTAATTTTAGATTTAAGTTTGTTCTAACATTTCTTTCAAAGCATCTAAAAACATGCCCCTTAAAATAAGTCAAAAAGTATCGACTTTCGAAAAGTCAACTTGACATTCGAAAAGTCACCAAAAGTTGTTACTAGTAAAATCGAATATTATTTTCATAAACATTAACATATGCATCAGCATTTTAGTAAATTAAAAACGTTTAGCGAAATTACAGATCAGTAAAGCCTGTTTGTCTTGATCCACAGCTGATCTACCCATGAATTTCTTTTAAGGTCGAAGAAGATGATGAAGATTTCTATCTAATGTTGCTATATAGTGTCTACCTCACACAGTCGATGTGGAATGCCATCGACTGTGGTAAAGTCTTCATTCGATTTCAACATCCGAATGAAGACTTTACCACAGTCGATGGCATTCTGAACTTTTATGAAGATAATGAGTTACGAGAAAACTTTTCTCTATTTCTACGCGTTATTATTCTAAAAAATGGTTTTGTACGTAATTTCTCTTCACAGTCATCGCTAACTACACAGCTCACATATCAGCGAACTAAAAAACGTTCTGCAGCTTGAGTAAACGGAGGGAGCACAGAGGAATGCCGCACCGCTCCCGGCGCGACGGCCTGTCTGCCAGTCGTTGAGATAGAAAATAATTATCGTACTCACCTTTTTTATTAAAGCACACCTTGAGTTAATGAAGCGAATATATTGAAAAATCATCCAATATTACCAATTTTTAATTGTCAAATATTGTCAAAGATAAAATGCCACGTTGATGATTAATCGCTTCCATCGATGATATGACAATAAAAATTTTAATTTTAACACTTGAAAATAGAGACGATAGTTCTGGAGACAAAAGATAGTCACGGGCTATCTTTCGCCAAAGACCAAAATATAGCAAATATCTCAGGCATATGAGGAATACCATAGAAAGGTGTCTAAATCTTAAACATTGGTTACAGTTCTGTGATAGTAGTGACTATATTCTTCTTTTTCTATGAATAGGAAAAAAGCAGGGGTTAAATAAGGAACAATGCTAAATAGACTTAAGAACTTACAAAAACTGGGCCTTCCTCTTTTAAAAATGTCATGAAGGTGGTGACAAAGATTGATAGAGACTGACAGTTTCGGAAGGCTGAGAGTGTCAAAAATTTAAGAGGCTAACTCACTAAAACTGGGTCATTCTCGTTTGAAAACATCATGAAGGTGTAAACAAGGAGAGGCTCTTAGAGACTGACAGTTTCAGAAGGCTGACAGTTGTGAAAGTTTTAGAAACTGAATGCTTCCGTGCAGCATGAATGACTACCACGCCACGGTCTTCAGATCTCACCAAATCATGACCGCAGACAGACACATGCTTGACACTAATTGTGCTTGATATTGATGATATAAGTAGCAGCAATTAATAAACATGCACATAGTAGTTGAAATCGTGAGCGGAAGATATAATTAACATAAATTAAACGCATGAGACATTCATTGTTTTAAAAGGTTCAGACCTAGAGTTCTTAATAGACGTTAGCATCAGAAATAAGACGGGGGCTACAATGATGATATTATGAAACTTCAGACACATATCCTTGACCATTCTGAATTCGGACAAAAACATTACCCTGTACACCGGACACATGTGAATAGGGCAAAATTTACGAGAAACATGAATTTATAAGCATAAAGGTAAACAAAACTACTTTGTATCAATACTTGGATGGGTTACCGGACGTATTAAGAAACAATCCGTGATTCTAACAGATCATTTAGGCTAAGAGTACGTGTACGATTGGCGATTGCCATTTAAATATATATCCTTTCGTTTTACCCGAATTATATTAGTAATACATCTGATAAGAAAACAAACAAATAAAAAAGCGCGTGGAAGTCCAAGCATCTGCAGTCATGAGCAAACGGCGCATGCACATGCGCCCGCGCACAGGAATGTCGCACCGCCCACGGCAGCGATCGACGTCCTGTTACGCTCCGTAAATTAATTTCTTTATTAAAAACTTTAAATTTTTCAAATACTGAAAATCGACATAATTGTCGATTTTCAGAATTGGTGAACAAAAGAAGTGTAGCTTCTGCAAATCCCAAGACACGCGATTAACAATATTTATACATCGTCCTTCACTTAAATTGCTTATGCTCTTGTTGTGGCAAATGTTATGCTGCAACAAGAAATAATTAATTCCGATGAAATCCAATAAAAAAATAAGATTGCGTGACATCTTAAATACCAAGGACCTACATATTTGAATGTCCTTTGAAGTGAAGTCTTGCCGCTTTCGTTCCATCCGCCGCTCATAATACGATCTTAACATCAGTTATGGAAGGTGTTAATTGTATAATTTATATATGAGATAAGAAATATTGCTGGAATAACAATAGAAAAAAAAATGTCACGAAATGGAATTCAACCTTCTCAATTACTCCTTCTTACAACATGGGTTCCTTTAAAAGAGGCGTGAAAAAGCACTTTTTGGGCCGGCAAGGTGAGGGTGGCTAGGGCAGTGTGTCGCGTGCTTCACTATCAGCTATCTTCATATATGGACTCCTCTACTGCTTATCATCAGGTGGTGTAGAGTCATTTGCTGAGATTTATATTTAAAAAAAAATACAAAACCACGTTTTTTTTTTGGACTGACTAATACTGTTGGCCGCAGATGGCCTTTACAGCGTTACCGGGGTTTTAAGGAGGCGAGAACCTTGGAGAGTTGAGGACTCTCCAAGGTTCTCGCCTCAAGGGGCGATTCGCCTCTGGAGGAGTTCTAATCGACAGGCATCACCTGCGGGGGAGGTGTCCCGCTGTCTCTTACATTCTCCAGAGCGCTCGAGCCATGAGGGAGCGACAAACCTGAGGGTGCCTCTAAAGGCTACAAAACCACGTCCTTTCACAAGTCAGTTACAACCTGTATCCCGGCTTGGAAAATCCCGTATGAATTTCTTCCAGTTCTATTGGTTATAATAAGCTAAAGTCTGCTGTATCTGTATTTCAGGTCAATTATCGTATGTCATAGTTCTTATCGCTCTTGCGCCCACACCTCGCCGCACGTGACGTGACATTTATGTGAAAATCAGTTCCCAAACCGTATTGCCATTTTGAGCGAGCTTTAGAGCGTTACAACAAAATATAAACATATTTCATATGCGGTTTCGCCATCCTTCGAATATTCTGAACATTAATTATAATAACAAATAGGTATCATACGCAACATTACATTGCCGTTGGTTGAATACATTCAATAACGCGAAATTGAGGATTTATCGTCAATATCCGTGGTATTAATTCAATTCTTCGATAGGTATTTTAATCGGATATAAATTTATTATAGAAATAATTATAAAGGCTTTATTTCTGAATATTTAGTTAGGTACGGTTCCACGCGAATTGAGGGAATAAAAAAGCTTTCATATCTCGCTTCATTCTCTCTTCAATTCCAAATACGTTGGTTCTATAGTGAAGTTCGCGGGTTTGAAGTGACAATTAGGTGCTTAGCATGGTCGCCTGGCGTCTAAGATTTTGTTAACACTTGTTAACGGTTGCACAACTTCTAAACTCCGAATGGACGGAATATTATTAGATTTTTGTAAAGACATTTCTACAGCTTTTTTTGACAAATACCATCCCAGCCCATCTTTCTGTCTTGTGTTCTGAAAATCCACGTTTTACCAGTGTAGTGTATACGTACCTTTACTTACTATTACTGCAACTTCACTATGAGCATCAGAAAATAAAACATCAAATTTAAATATTAGATTAATTTATAAAAATCCGTTCTCTCTCAATAATAACAACAGTAATAGCTTTATTCTCCGGTCGGGTAAATAACAATAATGTCAGAGACGATGATCGCTTAAATTTATTTAACTGTAATATAAGACAAGTAAGGAATTACGTATCTGAAACAATGTAGTCTTCTACTAGATCATTTCTACGCGTGGAAGCTTGTGAAATTGGAATATTGTCAATTAAGCTGTAAGCTTACCAAAAAAAATATAACTAAATTAAAAAATGTTCTGAAACAATCCTAGTTATGTGAAAATGACATCACTTTTATATAATCTTTGGCAGAGAATGTTCAAATTTTAACTGTCTCTTCGTCTTGGTTTCCACAGTATTTATAGTATCAAAAATAAATAATACTTTAAAGGTATTTCAAAAAAAAACATTTGTATATAAAATATTTGTAAGTAATAAAAAAAATTGATTTGATTTGTTTCTTGAAATAGTGAAAACGAAAATAAGTGACGAAGGGAGCTTTATTTAATTGTATTATAATACCGTACCAATAACAAGTAAATTAATTACTAAAATATTACCTAATTATTCCAAATTTATCAAAAATCAAATCACTTTAGGATGTTGTTATGTTAAATATACGAATGCTAAGGACGATATAATGCTAAAGGCATGTTTTATTAAAAAACGATGTCTCCGGGCATTCAGCTCAAGGAAATGAGATAACATCAGGAATCGCTTACCAATGCTAAGATACACTTTGTGGTAACGATGTGGTATTTCATGAATCTAAAAAAAATAATTAATAATAATATGTTTTATATTTTCTAAGCTTTGTTACCTAGTTTTCATTATTTACCATTAACTAGTTTATAAAAAAGCCGGCCAATGTTTACACTTATAAAAATTGTCTTTCATTTAAGATTTATATAACAATTTTTACTAATGCCATACCAACAAGATCATTCATAGATTAAGGGGCTAATAAATACTCCTTTTTTAAAAAAGTTCTTAAAAGGTAAGCTACATTTAAATACGTCACTGCAACTGCAGTTGCAAATATTTCATAAATAAAATTAGTGCTAACATTTATTTACGAGTAACAAAGGGTTACTTAAGATATGATATCGTCCGGTTTCACAATCCTAGCCTTGGATAACCAGAGAATAATTTCTTGAAAATTCTTATTCAGTGTATGTAAGAATAGATAGGCAAAAGTACTCCGTGATCGATTTCAATGAAATCGAACAAGAAATATTTCCTTAAAAGCCTGGAAGTAGAAATTTTCTCACTACAACAATTTTTAAAAATCAATTATATTATCTAAAAAGTTCATAATATAAAGATTATCATATTAAGCCCTAAATAGATTTTTAAATGCAAATCCTCTTTTTAAATTTTTGCAAGATAAGGAGTACTTGCACCGCTTCTTTTCCGAAGCCAAAGTGTTCGTTAAAGCGGTAAAAAGACCCTAGTAGCATTTGAATGAAAAGCTTAAATATAAAACCTTTTATTTAAAAAGGATTTACTAACAATTAATGATTTCCTTACTTGACAATATCTACCAAAATTAACAAGTTGTCACATTTAAATAAAAAGTTGCCTTCAAAACAAAATTGTGGGGTTCATTAACCTTTTCGGTAAAACCGGCCTTTTTACGATTATGTCGAAAAAAAAAACACAATTATTCAGATTCTTTACGATTCAAATGTAGATTAAAATTAACACATTATTGATATTGCAGTAAACGTTATTGCTGCTAAAGATATCAAATATTGATCGTTTTTGTATAAGTACTTACATTTTTGAGATATCATGGTGTTTTCTTGAAAATTGACATGAAGATTGACGGTCGCTATGCAAATAAACCATCCAACCTTTATCTACCTAAATTGACGAAATAACAATAAACTAATATAAAATTAAGATAAAATGCAATTCAAAAATCTTATAACTTTTGCAAGTTTTCAAAAACTCGTAGAGACTAATTTATTATTTAAATAGTCACTATAAATTTATAGTTATAACTAATTTATAATTTAAACAGTTAATTATTAGTGTAACCCTTAAACCGATAATAATAAAAACTGATAATAATAATTTTTGGATGCTTGTTTGCTTAAATGTCTAAGTCTCTGAGTATCTACCTACCTCGGTTTTTTTTAATGTGCCATCATATTATTACATATCCATTTAAAAATGATTATCGATATTATTATTTTCAGCCCATATCAACCCACTACTGCCGCCCCTTCTCTATTGCACCAGTTCACGGTTTTGTGCCAGTCATATAATGCCCCTAGACCATAGGTCAATGGTCTACACTCTACAAACTTATCTAGTCGTTCATCTTGCCTCCTATTCCATCCACGGTCCATCATTTCGTCTAGCCAAGTTTCTACACAACTCTACAAAAAACGGTAATAATAACAACTATAAAAAATGCAATTTCTTTTTGCAGGAAGGGTTAGAACTGTAAAAGTTGGTCAATAGGTATGTTCTTAATTACGTCTAAAGTGACATTTAAAAAGAATTTGAAGTTAGCAGTATTGCCAGCTCAAAATACTAAAATACTAAAAAACTAGAAATTAGTCACCCATAGTACAAATTATTTCAAATGATTTGAATTGAATAATTATGCAAAATACGTTATATATTCATTATTTTATTTAGTGTATTTATTATTGGTTATATCTAATTGTTTTGTGCACACGTTGTTTTTGTTGTTCGAGTGACTCCGGAATCTGAACATCAGTGTATTTGCTCATAAGGTAAAAACATCGTTAAGCTTTTGCCCAATTGCATCACTATCACACACACAATGGGGGCGTGTGTTTTTCTTTTCGTTTGTCTGTTATTTGTTTGTTTTTTTTTTGTATGTGTCTAATTTAGATGTGAATAAACAAATTTATCTGTACATCTATATATCTATCTACCTTTAAATTTAAAAAAATAAATTACGTTGCTATAAATAAAACGAATAAAAAATCAACTCGGCTGCAAACCGCTTTAAAATACAGGACAACTTAATTTATTTATTAACACTTTTATTTCGGTAATTATATTAAGTTTACCGTCCAATCAGTAGTGTATTAAGTTGACATTGCCAAATATCATTATTTATGTGCAAAATGTGGGCCGGGTTTTATGGCAAGTGCAGACATTCTGCCTCTTTACGACAACTGGAAACAAACGGTATAAATTTATGAACTTGTCGTATCTTGATTTTGTTTTGATCGTCCAGATATAAGACTCGCAATCTGTTTCATGTATTTTATGGTATTCTGTTAATTTTTACAAGGTAATATATTTCAATGTTTCATTCCAGATTTGAAGCTTATTAGGACCTTTTTTATCACTCACACCCATTATCCATTCAATTAGCATCATTAAAGAGTTTGTTATGAATACTCGATAACGGAGAAATATAGTTAGCAATATGTATATAAATACACTAAGTAAATATCACAACAACCATGTTGTAAATATTAGTTAAACAACTAGAAGTTTATAATTAGTTTGTCAAGTTTTATTGTTTTTGACGCGTCATAAGTGTAACTATTTGTTACCTAAATGATTAAATAAAGAATCTCATTTCATTTCATGACTAATATTCGTAGTCATATAAATAAGTGCTCCTACCGGGATTTGAGACCGGGACTAGTAGCTACCGAGGTACTGGAGTGATGAAAATCAATATTAGTGACACTAAAATTTATAGAATAGAATATATCTTATAGCACGTTGAAGTGCGTGCTCTGCATGACTAAACAAAATTCATTACATTAACTTTGTAGTTTTAATTTTGACGTCATGTTATAGTCTTTACTCCATATTATAATGAACCAATATTTTAGTAAATAAAAAAAAATCGGGTTAGTTACACCATTTATAACTCAAGAGTGACTGGACAGATTTTAATGGTCTCTCACTTATTGGCTTCGTCTCCGCCGCGAATAACAGAATAACTAATTAAATATCGGAAGATTTAAGGAAAAAAAATATTTTTCATTAAAAACAATAAGGTTTTATCTCCACCATATTCCGCAATTGCCTGATTACGTCACGCATGTCATTATTTGTTTTTCTCATTCATATTCCCTGTTGTGACGATTTAAAAGAACTTAGTAAATGAGTCTATTTAAATAAAGTTATTTTTTACTTTGACTTTGACTTTGACATGCTTATAGCTTATTTATAATTATTTTTAGGCTGTACGATCTTAGCGGGGTCGGCTAGCTCACAATAAAATTGACTATATATTATTTTAGTATCAAGATCCATCATCTTTGACTTTTTTTTGCTTCTTTATCCTGTCGGAACGCCACATCATCTCAACAATAGAATCTATTGTGTTTGGTGTGCGAAGAAGGATTAAATTTATAAGGTATTTTATTTTTCTGAAACATTTTCCGTCCACCTTACAAGCAGTCCGTAAGGAATTTTAGGTGCAGATTCTGAGAATCCTCCGACAAAGAGGAATGTGGAATTCCTCAAGGTAACATATACCTACAAGGAAGAAGCTACCTAATCGTTATGTTGGTCTACGGTCTAATTTAGCTTAATCGTTTATTTATATATAAAAATCGAAGGCCACTGCAGTTTATTCACCAGAGAACTAGTATTTCGGTTATGAATGGCTTAATAAATATCAATATGAGTTGCGTAGTTAAATGTAGACATAAAACACAGAGTAAAAATTTTCACAAGCAGGAATTCTATACCTACGGAGTAATATGTTAGTTACTTGGTTTAATATATAATCTTATAACGTACCTACCTAAGCTTTTCTTTCTATAATGTATGATGAAAGCTATTAAGATAAAAATAAAAGTCATCTGTGCAAAACGAGTATCTAGCTTAATCAAGCCTTTTACTTTTATAGGATTTTATCTGAAACCGTTCATATGTTTGACAGTACCGCTCAAGGAGCCCGAGAAGCACATTTACACTCTCAGTCACTATTGATAGATAGATAGTACACTGCCAACATACAGACTATGCTATCAATATGAGTGACAAATGGATTTAGTAACAAACATCACAGCTATGGGTGAGTGAAGCAATGCGGCGCACGCGCACGCTGGCTATGCCTCGCAATTGTATCTACAGCATTTTTAAAAGGAGGTTTTATCTTTAGGATTTAGACAATAGAATAAATTGTAATACCTACATTAGCATTATTTCCCTGTGTATAAAAAAGAGAATTCCTAAGCAAAAAGTGGATATTTATATTGTTTTGTTCACTTTTATTAAGGGTTTGTTAGAAATAAATATAACACGATAACTATTAAAAAGTATAATTTATAATTGGTAACTTATTATAGTATGAAAATTGGTTGAGAGCATGTATGTCTTTGCAGCTACAGAGTGATTCTTCTAATTTCTTTTTCGTTCCAATATTATGCCGAGGAATATTTAAAACCAGAATTAATATAATACTATTTTGTTAATACGAAAATACATCAACAATGATTATAACTTATTTCCGATGATACATAATTTAGACAATCGTACTGCCGAGAACACATTATCTAGTTCTCTATATAGTTAAGACCTCAGTGACCTTATGAATTAAATACGCATTTGATTAATAAAAATCTTTCACATTAAATAATTAAATTTAGCAGTGAATTATATTACAATTAAATTTAGAAATTTCTGTAGTGTTTTTTTATTATTTTCATATGTTTTAACCGACTTATATAGTTAATTCAATTAATGTCGGCCGAGACAAAGTTCATCGCCTTACCAAAATTGATTTGGTATTCAGATAGGAAGTTTTGAATCTCTAAATATGGTCTGCGTTTGTTAAAAGCTTTTAAGATGACCTCTTTATGCAACACCGCATTTGTACAATTGAAACAGTGGAAAACTTACAATATATAAAGTGTCTTATAAAGTGGTAAGAGTCGTTTTGTCGTAGATTATATTTGCCAATTTTTTTATAAAGCATGGCAAATTATTCCACACCGCCTGGTGGATAACTGCTAGAAGCATCCATTTGTGGATAGCCAACACAGCACAGCTGGACACTGTTCCCGGCGCGTCCACCCTGCCTCTAAATAAATATTCAGTTAACTGGCAAAACACTTTCTTGGTTAAAAATTCCAAAATATAATTAATTTCTCGAATCAATTCAATTTTATTTGTGCAGGCATGATACGCGTAACCTCCGTCAAATCTAAACCCATTTTAATTTGAAAAGAATCAGACGAAATTGTTATCTGTACTTGTACTTCAAAAATAACAGCGTCTTCTATAGTTTGTCATAGAGTCGCCAAGTGTTAAAATATTTCTAACACTACTTTAATAGGTTATAACTTTACATTGTTAACCAAGCCGTAATGTAAACCTCGAGAATTGTAGTGTGCGAAAATTAACGCTAAAATATTACTTTACTCTTTTATGTTAGACAGGAATTTCGAATGTTACTAATGATTCAAGAAAATTGGCTACATATTTTAAAAGAACATTATTTTTCAGTATAATAAATTATGCTTGCTTCAAGCTTTGAAAGTCTTGAATTTTTATAAAAAGCACAACAAATGACTCAACAACGAATGATTAAGATCTAGACGACTAAGACTTAAGAGATACGAGAAAATACCTAGCAAGCGTAATCCTGCCTTCCACCTTGCCGGCTCCAAAAGTGCTTTTCTCTGTTGTATGTAGGGGAGAATACGTGTGCCGTAAGGAATTTCACGCTCTAGCTGTGAGTTAAAAAAAGGAGTTATGAAATCTCTTTGTGCATAAAGAAAATGTGGAGACAGTGAAAGAGATGTTGCCAATGATGACTTATCAACCAAGACGTGGCCGATTACAATGGGCCTCATAAGAAGGCTCAAATTCACCCAAAGGGCAATGGCCAAAGTAGAGGCCAATGCTCAAAGTTTCTCTGTGTGATCAAATCAGAAATGATGAGATCCACAAGAGAACTAGAGTCACTGACGTATCCCAAGAAATTGCGAGCCTGAAGTAGTAGAAGGCAAGGCAGATGCCAGTTAAACTGAAGGTCGGTGGGGGCTGGTGATATGTGATGATCTGATTAAGGTAGCCGGACGCGGGCAGCGCAGAACCGATCAGTTTTGGTTTATCCTTGGTTGAGGACTTTGTCCAGATGTGGGAGTATCTCGGCTAATTTGATGATGACAATATAAATTATTAACTACTTATTAATATTGCACTTTCAGGGTAAATTAAAAAAATCATCGAACGGCGAATCTGACTCGCAAACTGAGGATTTCGTACAAATTTGTGATAAGAATAAACTTCGTATCGCAGGGTATGGACATTTTCACCAGAACGTCAATGTACTAGTTGTATCAAATAATTTTTCTGGTGTTTTTGCTGGTGAGTATAAGGTGTTGCTTACCACGTACCATCTGCTTACAGTAGTAGCCCCGATTTTGTTGTGCAAGGATATAAAATTAAATTGAGGTGAAATGTTATTTGATTTTTCTTAAATGGTAACCGTGATATAAAGCCTTACTTTAACGGGCTTCCATAAACATGCCACCTAAAATAATTCATTTAAGGATTGTCTAAATGTCAGCTAACTTGACATTTCTATTCATTCTTATTTGAATATAAAAGAAAGAATGATAAATTCTGTTTAGTTCAATAAGATGCCAGCAGAATCGCCACCAATGCATTGAAGAAAAGTAATTTTCTCTCTATTAAAGAAAAGGCAAAGGGAACTAAAGCCCTTACTGCCATGTCTTATGTAGTTAAATAACTAAAAATAACTTCCTTTATTTATGTTTTCGGAATACCGGTGTAACGTATCCCGTTTCCGCTCTATGCAGTGATCTTTTTTGACAGCGCAAAATACAATTAGACATAATATACAAAATAAAATATACAGCCCCTTACTAGCCCTGATAGCTCCCGCCAAAAACTCCATTAAATTTTTATTAAAAAAAAATAAGGAGAGGTCTACGTAATTGTTTCCTTAATAAAGTCTCTTTTAAATTAATTAAACATACGCCATGATTACCAATTATCTTGGTTCTTGGATAACCTCCAGACGTATGGCGCAACGATCAGGTTTTACTGACGCTTGCTGCACCGATTAAGATGCAACGCGTTTGCAGCGCTGCCGTATTAGGCGAGCAGATGCGTGCAACCAAACGCAAGTCAATACTTTTCCTTGAGAAAAACTTGTGTGACATCTTCTAACATCTTGATGTGTACCTTGGGAACTGATGTACTGTTTTTACGAATAACGAACAAATATAAATTTTTTGTCTTGTTAGTTACTGAAATGAAATACGAGTGTTCTTTATTTTAAAACATACACTATTTCGTGTAATGAAGTTCTAACCTTACTTTAAAATCGACTTGTTGATTAACCCGTTCGTAAAGAAAGATCTATGGAATTAGCATTATATAGATTCCATTTGCCTGCCTCAAAAAAAAATCATATTTTTGGTTGCGAATTAACAACTTAATTTTACATCACAGACATAAAAAAGTTATGTAATTGAGGTCAGTAGCATCAGAAATGCCGAATCGAATGTTATCTTTATTTACAGATATGCTAAAAGTCAATAACAGACAAATCGAAAAAGTTATATCAAAAAAATATTCAAGGACGGAAAAGCAAAAGAAATACTTGCATGAGTAGGCTGCATGGATATTTTTCTAAGGAGTTGAAATATGGAGTAATGAAGTTTGGCGTTATCTAGTGGCGTCGCTTATTCATTATAACTGTACGAAAGTCTGGAGAGAGAGCAAATCATCAACAAAATGGCGGTGCTTACCATTAGTAGTAAAAAAAACTCCATGAAGCAAAGGAATACATTATACTGGAATCCCGAAGATATAAATAAAGAAAAAACTAAAGTCATAGCTTAGAGGGCTTTAGTTACCCTTGCCTCCCCTATTACATGAAGAAAACTCAACGAAAATTTAACTACAGCCGAGATTCTTACAAAACCACCAAAATCTAATATTGTGAAAGATTATTTTAATGGTTTCCCGTATTATATTTTAGTTGTAATAGAGACATGTTACAAGTTCACAAAAAATTTGTGTCGCTGACTTGCGTGAGGGCAAGTAATTTTTATTTCTTTTTAAAAACTTTATAATATCCTAAAAGACTATAAAATACCACAAATAAGTATGTTTATTAGTTATTTAGTAACACACATGTTGAAGCATAACACTCGATTGTTTTTTTTATTATTCATTTATGCTAATGATTATGGAAATTGTATATTTATGTAAAAATTATGAAATTCACAAAATAAACAAGACACCGTTATATAATAATGCAGATTAGTTTAATTCTCACGCATTTTAGAGTAACCTACTCCGATTAAGCAATTCATTAGCCATAATTATAATTTTCTAAAACTTTAATAAACTGTCGCGGAACGTCATGACCTATTCATTAAAGAATTTTATGTTGTGTCTCTTAAAGCCTCTTTACAAAGCTGAAGTAACAGTAAGGTGAAAACAGATTTAACTTTTTGCATCGAGTATTTGTTAATAAAGGAGTTAGTCACGAGGAGAAAGTGTTATAGTACCTAACGTAATTTTATTGTGTGTTGATTACATTAGTAACTTGTATTACATGCGTCCCTAGCTGTGTTAAAGAACGAAGTCTGTTAATTTCGCTATTCTAAAAGATTATCTCGCTAGCATTACGGTTCTAACGCTTCGGATTCGAATACGAAAATAAAGGCACTTTCTCCATGTTTCATCTCAGATGGGCCCACTTTGGTATACGAGTATTAACCTCACTGGTATTATACTCAAATAGGAAGAGATGTACGGGCAATTCTCGACTCTAAATCCTTTATTTTTCGTCCGTGCTTCTGTGTTTACACTCTTCGAGACAATAGCCACGAGCTCCTTGCTGTCTTTTAAGTACTCACTTCCTACATACTTCACCTCAATATACCACTTATAGTTAAAATGTAGGTAGATCAATTAAAAGCTAGGATTCCTCCTCATTGGTCCCAGTTGATACTGCAAAGGTTACAATTTACATTCTTCAACCTTCATTGTGTTATTGATTTAAACCCCTCATTTGTTTTCTAAGAAAAAGATATTGTTAGCGACATGACTGACATCTCAGTTTATATTTTAAGAATGTTTTCTTATAGTTATTCGGTTTTGATATCAGATAAGATTATACGTTAAGCTTAGAATGAGTTATAAATGACTAATTAAGTCTTTATATATAATTTAGTTTTATGCGCTAAACACCAGAATCAGGGCCAGGTAGGTCACTAGATTATACGAAGCTAATAATAGGCAAATCTATACATATTTTAGTAACCGCATCGGTTGGTCAAAAAATCATTTAAATTCTATAGTTTGGGGTAAACGTTTGAGTTGACATATGCTATACGATACGTCATTGAACCGACAAAGTTGCAGATGCGGATTTTATGTAGGAGGCTTGTAAAGTTACAAGGGATACACGCAGCTCTTATCTAAGGGCATTTAAGTACTTAATACTTATATTTATATTTATATTACTTAGTTGTACGCACTTATGTAGTGGTAGCAGCTATACTAACAAATACCTGTTTCCAATAAAAAACTGTGAATTTGCCGGTTCTCAACTAAAGTTGAGAAGGAAGTTTTTGAATTATCCGATTGATTCATCAACAGTGGTTTTATAAAAAGGCTGCTACAGAAGCTTATAAACTTCTTGTCTTTGGTATTCTACTGGACAAGGAATGCTGAAGACGCAGTTCAAATAATTAGATTTCATTCCAAATTATATTTCTTGAACTTTCATCTATGCTCTAATAAGTTTTCGTGAATGAAACAAGTACTTTTAAAACTATTATTGTATATAGAAAAGTGTTACATAGTATTTACTTTAAAAATTAAATTTGTCTTGTAAATAATGACTTTTTAACGACTATACGATCTACTTTTTTATATAGGACTTTTTACTGATTCCTGGCTCAGTCATTTATAAAATCCATTACATAATTACAATGTTGAACCGGAATTTTGAGACGGGTCTTAGATTTAAGATTTTTTAATACCTATCTATTTCTTGTGCCAAAGCAAAAAGTTTCAAACTGGGTTTTATCATTTCAACGAATTGAAAATTATTAAAATAAATATTATTAAGATCTGCCAAAATATAGCATGAACCTACTTCATCTAAGTCGGTACATATAAGTATTGTTACAGAAACTGGTCCAAATATCTACATACACTAATACAGCCAGCTGTCTGTTCGACATTCACATTTTCTTTGGCCACTTGACATTCCGGCACAACTTGCACCAAGGCCGAAGAGATTTCAATACGCAGCATGCAAAAAATAAATGAACTATCGAACACAATAACGAATTTAATTTTGAATTGCACAATTGTTGACAAATAGGCCCTCTACTCCGCCGAGAATGCGATCCAACTTGCAAAAGTTGACTGTTTAACCCTTTCGAAGAGAACTTCACTAGCAAACTGGCTCTTAGAAATAGAGCCCTATTCAACTCGGCCGCATAGCGATCGCTTACCTTTACAGAGACTGCGTGTTGTGATGCTCGCATTTATCCGTGAATAACACACACTATATGTTCAATAAACTGTTTTCACGTTTAAATCGTAAAACACAATGCAACACTGCCTCGGAACGCACGGCGTTTGGTAAAGTCACGGCCGGAGCGACAACAACACGTTCACAGCTCTCGGCGTCTCCCGCATTACTGAGCAAATGGTTACGGAAACTCGTCGGTCGAGTCGGCTCACGACTCGCGCGCACTCAACGGATGGTCCGGTTCTTAGTTTTTCGTTTCCTCGCCTTTTGTCATACGAATAAAACCTCTTACGTGAATTATGTAATGAAATTGGATTGATTGTAACGTTTGTTTATGTCATCTATATCTTGTGTTTTTTTTGTTTAAAAATGTACCTAAATGGTTTGCAGTATTAAAAATGAACGGACATGCAATCTTATTTAAACGATACGCAGTAGTTACTTCGCCAAGCTTTAAAACTGTGATTTTAGTATAATATCACTCACTTAAATATAATTTCATTTAACTGCATCTCTACAATAAAATCTGAAGACGTCATCTTTCTAAGCAGGTTTCATTAGTAAGTATCGTTAAACACAACGATTAAAATCATACGAGCAAAAATGAAAATAAATAAATTGCACACTTCTACTACTAAATGACTTTATAATGCTACAGATAAAAAGAAAGATTGGATATGCTTTATTGTACACCATAAACTACAAATACAGACAATTTTACGGATACTACATTGTACAGGTGCGATCTTATCGCTAATAAGCGATCTCTTCCAGATTACCTTAGGATAGACAGGATACAGAATTTCTGTTGTTTCACAATAAAATAAATTATTTCAAAGATATTATCAAATTAAGCGAGCAAATAATCTATGTTATTCATTCTACCGTTACTTAGGATGACATACAAACAATAGGAACACAAACAAATCTATATTTGGTATACAGAAAGCAATACGACAACGTGGGCAAGTTACAAACAAAATAAAGACATTATTATGTAGGTATTAACGTATTCACCTTAACATGATAAGGAAACCAACAGGCAGCGAGCTTATCAAACGATTGACTGTTTACGCAAGACAAGAAGGATCATATTTAGAGCCATTAATTAATTAAATAAAAAAATTATACTTGATTGAAATAATTACTTTTACTTTATTTCTTTCGGTTAAGATATTATATTACTCAAGATATTTTTGTTTGTACATTCTCTGATTGGCATTAATGAATTGGTGTTTGTCTTTCACATATAATTCGGTTTGGTTCCCGAACGAACTAAGTAATTTATGAAAATCCTTAAATGCAGTATTGCTTACTTTTATAAATAAAATCAAGTATTCTTTCAGCAAAATAAAATCTGCAATATTAAAGATACTGTCCCTTCATGTCGCAAAGCCTTGAGACGCTCTGTCTATATAACTTCGATTGAGTACAAATTAAGGTGTTATTACTCTGTATACCTCATTATTAACGACAGCTTCCGACTTAAACATCATTATTTCCTTTCTAATGTTAAAAAAGCAAGTGTTACGCACAGTAATCACGAGATAATTTCCACTTGGTATTAATTAAAAATAATTCAGAAAGAAACACGGTTATCCAAGAAAGTACTCCACGTAAGTGATTACGCAAACGTTAGTTATGAAGTTATATTGTTAAACAATTTTCGATAATACAATACATAATGACGAATAAACTTGGACATTAAGTTATTTCTATAATAGATTTCCGTATAATGTTCGTAATTTAATTAGTTTTTATGCCCTCCGAAATTTTGCTCAAGTGAGATTAGTAATTGTTGAACAAATATTGTTATTATAATTTTTTGTCATTTAAAACTTTAACTGATTCTGAAGTATACACTCTAAATCTTAATTGAAGTGAAATGCATCCCGCTCTATCAGCATGTTATAAACTTTTTAGGAACTATATGTATATATATAGTTGTGATTCTTTGCTCTTTTTTAAGATTTTCACTATTGTTCAGATATTATAAACTTTTTCGCTATTGTGTTCGTGTTGATGGATGGTAACTTGGTGTATATTTGTAAAGATTTTGAGTTTGTACATCTAACATAACAGTTAATTGCTGTGGTGCAAATATTTGTGTAAGACACCAGTGGTTAAAAGTATTTTATATATTTTTTTTATTGCTCTCTGTCAATAGAGGTAGGAGAGCAATATAAAAATTACCAAAATATGCTTGCACTTAAGCAAATCTGCTTTCAATTTAATATTCTTAAAATAATAAATGGTCGTGACTGTACAATAATGCACCTTTTTGAGTGAAACTTAAACTGAAGGGCGCCGAAGAAAGTGAGTGATATCAAACCACAGGCTGCGTATCGGTATATCACGAACACGGAAATAGATCTACTGCTAAATGTGGCGAATCTAGAGCTCAGTTAGTACACCACAGAAAAATAAATATAATCATGTCAAACGTTATTAAAACGTGTTTTTTTGCACTTAACAGTTTGGTTTCATCACAGATTAGAGGGTTTCATACTGAGAATATTTTTTTGTTTTTTTTTTATATAAAGCACAGCAAATGAGTCGACACCACCTGATGATAAGCAATAGACAAGTCCATATGTGAAGATAATTATAATGTGTCGAAGTGAATTTTGGATGTGAAAATGGTGTAGTTTCATGTTGAAATGGATTTATACGTCATGAAATATATGAAGTATATATTTCAGTATAATTGATGACTTGCGGTGAGATTTACTATTTTCATTGACTCATTTATTTATTTCATATGAAAACCAACATTTATTAAGAACAAACTTAAAATATACAACAGTAAGTCAATTAAAAAATAATTCATTTATGGAATAGTTCATTTTGGACTATTTCCGTATAATCATTTCATAATTATTTTATTTCATCGCGTTCATTAACATAATCTCATCCAAATCGCAATATATTAAATTACATATCACATTTAAATTCCTTCACATTACACTTCTCTCGTAAATCAAAAGGCAAAGAAAAATAGGGAGAACTTAAAAAAGTTACTAAATCTTAAAAGAGGTGGACTCAAAAAGTTGATAATTACGCCGTTTTTACTCAAAGAATAATTACAATAATTCTGGCTACATTACGGAATGAGTATGTCTATGATGAAGATGTAGACGTGAGGACCTAGGCAGAAATCTTGCAACAACCCTTGAAGATAGTTGTGCGGTTGTCGATAAATGATAATGTGCAAGGCTGTGTCTTAATTTGAGCTAGGTTATTCTCTCTTTATAATGTGTAGTTTTGACTGTTTATTAATATTTTCATTTTTAATGTCGATGGCAACTGTATTTTATTTTACTCAAATAAATTGTTTAATATTCCAGAGAGTCACTTAGGGTTTACTGTTCCTGGGAATCTTTCAATCAAAATTTTAAATTTTAGAACGTAATATTTATCTAAAATATGTATTTATTTCTTTTATGTGAACCAAAAACTCGATATACAGCGAACTCTGCGAGTAAATTGTTCGATTGATTGTAAAGTTTTCTTATTTGAGAGTCTATTGTCTCTTGTCTATTGACTTCTCTTCTCGTACACGCGACTGCAGATTAAACGTAACACCACTGAGCATATAAACACTACGTTCTAACAGATGTTTATGATTACCTTACACCATTACATTAAGATTCATTTTCCAAGTAACAAGTTTGCCGCTGTATATTAATCTTTTTAGTTTGCAATATATATTACCCATACAACGTTGGATATAAACTTAGTTCGATAAATGATATTTTAATATAGACATCACTATCACTTCCATACGACTTTAGCTTTTCGTCTCATGCGATAAGTTTCCCTTGCTGCCCGTCACGTCGACGATGGTGTAACATTAGAGTGCCATTAGGAAAATTAACCACAGCTCGGTTGGTAGGACAACCATTATTAAATGAACTAATCTGTGCAACTGGGTCAATGGGAGAAGTTGCAGATATTTCATGGCCCGATCGTACGTAGTCAAATAGAGATTTTTTTATTCTTACACGCTTAGTAGCTTAGCGTTTAATAAAGAACCCAAAAACAAACAAACAACCTAGAATACTATGCTGGTAACATTATAGCGGCGTCATTTTTACAGTGAGGTGAAAGTGAATTAACTATTGATTTTTAGCGATAATTATTCATCAATTTTTGGACGGCGCTAAATGTAAATATTTCAACACAAAATGATATGAGTTATTTTTTCTGTGTATTTGTTATTAGTTAATTAAGATTTACTTCTCAATAAATTTGAAAATTTCATTTTCTAGTATGTATTTCTAGTGTAATGTGTCGTATAGAAAAGACTTCAACGAGCTTTCATTTCATTTTGCAGCGCTTCAAGCGGCGAAAAGAAGAAACATTTTGGTACTAGAGAAATCTATCGGTACAAAGCAAAACTAAATGAATTACGTTCCTTTTCTACTATGCACCACTAATAATAAAAGTTTTATTACAATTTCGATATAAGAAATATTACATCATTATTTATTGAAATTAAATATTTCGTTTTAGTTATCAGTTATCATGTAATCAATTCTGTTTGAGATTTATTATCTGCTGCGAGTAAATAATAAAACTGTCACAATGACAATGACACATAAGATCGTGTTGATTGTCATAGTTTTGTTGATATTATCATTTAATTCAGTTAAATTCTAATTTGTTATTTTGTAACTTATAATTCTAATGGCTGAGCTTGCAAACACCGTTACAACTGGAGATAAAACTAATAACAATGTGTCTAGTACTAATAAATCAAAACCGGTGGATGTAGCACAAAAAAACAGAAACGAAGACTTGAAAAATAGGCTAAAAAAATATATCAAGAAACTCGATGGTAATGCATAATAAACTGGTTTTTTATCGTTTTTGCAACAGGAGTCCTACGACTTCTGTAAAAAAGGCTGCAGAAGTTACTTAGAGTGAAAATTAGTATAGTTTTTAATTACTGAAATTTATTGTCAAATACAGTCAGCGTGAAATATAATAAATATAATAATTGAAAATACCAATGGAAAATCTTTATTAAATGAAATGTTTCATTTGATAAGGATTTCCACAAAAATTATAGAAATATTCTTCTGACAGGAACTTTGCTTAATTAACTAACCCTACATTTCAGATACAGGCAGAAGTGTAACAAAAGAAGAAAGTGAAAAGATTGAGATAGACACATTTAAAGATTTATACAAACCTAGAACAGACAGTGACAATGAATCTTTCAGGAAAGTACCTAAATTTTACTTCAAGTTGCCCCGACATGATGATGTTCTAGCACAAAAATTAAGAGAAGAGACCAGAGCACAGTTCCTTCAAAAGAAAAGTAAAGAATTACTTGACAATAGTGAATTAAAATATTTATGGAGTTTGCTGGAGAAATCTAATGGGAGTTATAGCATGGCTAACAATGATGAGTTAATGATTGATTATTTACAGTTTAAGAAAATTAGGGATGAAGCTGGCGCCAAGTACAGGTTTGATATAATTATTTCATTATTTAAGAAACGAGTAAAGTAGTCTTTTAAGATTTCTGCCCTAAAAAACTATTCTTATGAACATTAAGAACCAATTAGTATTTATTTAACATGGTGGAAAATTTGTGTTTCGAAGAAAAAAAGTAATTTAAAAAACTTAAGAAATTGTGAAAGACTTTTATTGCTGTATACTTAAACATCTCTAAAATGCTAAGATCTAATATTTTTGATGTTTACCCATAAAAAACTTTTGATGCTAACAATTGAAATATTATAACTATTTAAGATATAGTTTAGGCTCTAAACCAAACTGTGCAATCTTAATTAGAATACCATAAACAAAGATACCATGGAAAGTTATTCGAACTTTTTATTAAAAAAATATTGTACTTAGTAACTAAATACTAATAATACCTACCTACCATACCTACCATAGTGCAGTAAATTTAGTCACTGCTATGGTTATTTTGACCCACACTATAAAATTAGACAATGGCCTCATATTTTACACAGACTAAATTAAATTTAAGTTATTTGCATCTCTTTCAAACCAATTTGTTGAGAAGGGATATAATGACTAAGGAATGTCATGTTAGTTGACAATAAGACGATCCACACACTTTTGACTTATTTTAATCTGCATGTTTTATGTTGCTTATTAAAATAAAGCAAAAATTCACAAGAGTTTCCATTTAATAAACGTCAAATGTTGTAACCTGTCATCTGTTTATTTTTGGTTGTATTGTACTGAAAGAGTATTACTGAACTTAAATTTAATTTAGTTCGTACACTATGGATTTGGGCCAATGCATGAATTTTTGCAATGTATTTTGATATTTTAAAAAAGGCAAATAAAGGGCTTTGTTATTAAAGTATTGCTATTTCACTGACACTAGTAAATTTAACCAAATTGATCCATAAGCAATGTTTAAGGTGATTGAACAAGATTTTTTATCTCAAATTATTTATAATGTTACTGTAGTCAATTTTTATTCATTTAATATTTTGGTTTATTTCTATCTTCATATTTAACCTTAGTGTAAAAAATTTCTTTCACAGACCCTATTTCACAGCAGAAGTCTTTGGTCGCCTACAAGCAGGAGAGGGTAGTGTGGGACGTGTTAGAGGAGTCTCACTATTCAACTATGTTATGAGACGTGTCTGGCTACAGCAGACTAGAATTGGTTTATCCCTATACGACGTTACTGGACAGGGATATCTCACGGAACACGTTAGTAGGATATTTGTGACTGTAACATCAATTCAGCTATTTCAATTAGATTGTTATAACTTATTAGGTAACCATTCACCATCAAATTGGGATATATTTGGCTTTTATATTTTCCCTTGTGTGTCACTGTGATCTCCAATAACCTTTTTTTTTTCCAGGATCTAGAAAGTTATATAGCAGAACTTGTCCCGTCTTTAGCAGCTCTCGATGGTCTGGATTCTTCCTTCAGCTCGTTCTACGTGTGCACGGCCGCGAGGAAGTTTCTGTTCTTCCTCGATCCGCTAAGAGTCGGCCGCGTCAGAATCAGGGATGTGCTCAGCTGCTCTTTCTTAGATGATCTATTAGAAGTAAGTTGTGTTGAAATGTATTTATTAATTTTACTAGATTTTTGCAAAGGATTCTCAATTAGTCATTTATATGTGATGGCCTTGTGAATCATGTAAATCTGATTATTCATCGCGGCTTCCTCGTAATGCTTTGGTAAAAACTATTGCAATACCAATTTTTAAATTAATGTTTGTGGCAATGTCAATTCTCTCGTCGTCAATTTCAGCTCCGAGAAGAGGACTTGCCAATGGAGCTCCAAGAGCAAAACTGGTTCAGCGCTGCATCTGCGCTGCGCGTGTATGGACAATACCTAAACCTTGATCGAGATCACAACGGCATGCTCAGTATCAATGAACTAGCTGGGTGAGGCAACACTATAAATTTTATCATATGGCCATTCAATGATTTAAATTCTGTAGCTAACCTAATGTTAAGAAACTAACACTACTTACTTCCTGCGTACGCGCATGTCTATAATTTTTAGTAATTTTAAGTCATGTTAATGTATCAGATGTCAAATTAAATAAAGAATAATGTATAAGATTCTTTATTTGTGCTTCAGAAGAGCCTATAAAATCAATATTGAAAACAAATTTATTACTTACATCATTACTTTTTATTGGTAACCCAATATTTTTGTTTATGAAAATTTTAATGTTAGCAACACAACACCTTGTGTTATTGCTCCCGGGCTGCTCACTGTGCACCAAAGTTACCCAAATTATCCTTTGATTGACCAAGTTCTGCAATAAAGAGTCGTGTTAACCGCTCCCGCGGTCTAGTGGTTGAGTCCGCCTAACTCAAACCATGAGGTCCAGGTTTAATTTCATCAGGGTTAAGCTATTGTCGGCTCAGTTTGATTGGTGTTAACGCTTTTCCTAAGTCCGCCTGATAAGCTACCACCATCTAACCTAAGTCTGTCGCCATTAAAATAATGCTTGAAGCATCGTTAAGCTCAAGTAGTTGGTGGCAAGAAAGCTAGTGCCTCTATGGTTGACGTATCCGGATGTAGACCACATACTTGGTCTTGTCATCTTACGATGAAGGCTACCCCGTTAAGAACAATGCAATGCTTGAACGAGCAATGTTCCTTACGATTTTTTTATTTAAAACCAATAAACATGAATACACATTTCAACACTGTAAAACTGTATAACAGTTGTCTGCAGCGGCTCCCGTGGATTACAAGTTGTATTATTAGATACAATGATATATGATTTTTACTAGTTACTTCTTGTAATGAACCCTGGGGAAGCTCGTTAATATACTTAGGTGTTAAAATCTTCTCTCGCGTCTACCAAAATAATTTTCAACCTCCGGAATAAGTAGTTTAGGTATCTTAGCTACTCGGGTTGGGTAGCTACCATCCAGACAAAAAACGTGCTAGAGCTTTCGCAACATTTCAATTAATTTCCACTAATCTCCCCTCCCCTAGCTATGGGTCCGGCACTCTAACTCGTGCGTTCCTACAACGGGTGTTCCAGCAGTGCCTCACTTACGACGGTGAGATGGACTACAAGACGTACCTGGACCTAGTCCTGGCTCTAGAGAACAGGAAGCAGCCGGCCGCGTTGGCTTACCTGTTCAGAGTCCTCGACATCAACAGCCAGGGTTACCTGGATGCTTTTACGCTCAATTATTTCTTTAAGGTAAGAAAAACTCGCTTTAGTACAATCCAAGTCCACCTCAGTATCATATCATATTATTTGTCTTCCCAGTAAAAGGCATTGGGGTTTCACGCTCCTGTTTACAACAGTACCTAGTTACACAGTACCTAGAAACCTTGGAATCGCTTAATGTCATATGGAAGACATATCTGTCTAGTCCGCAATGTCCTGTCTACATTCTTATCAATACAGCCATGTTGTTCTGCTGAGCTTTATCAGTTCTTCAGTGAGTTTGCCACAGTAACCTTGTATGATACTGTGAGAGTATCAAATCAGGCGTCCTTAGCCAATGTTCGAAGGACTCTTTCATGAGTTTGATTTTTATATGCTTGGCTGGTTCTTTGGGATACCTGGTTGGGACTGGTTCTGGTCTTATCTGTTGTACCTTAGCCCCAGATCTAGTTAATTAGATAAAAAGAAGTTGACTAAGTAGACATGGGTACTGACCACTCGACGAGATGGACGTCAATTTGTTTAAAGTAGTTTTTATTTTGATATTTGAGTGTCAACTAAAAAGTTCCTATGGTCACCTTAAAGAAATATTAGACTTTGTTTCGTATCTTCCCCGGATCATAATCCTCCTTTTCCAGGCAATCCAAGAACAGATGGTAGCCCACGGCGCTGAACCGGTAAACTTCGACGACGTCAAAGACGAGATCTTCGATATGATCCGTCCACAACATCCCGCCAGGATCACCCTCCAGGACCTCATCAGAAGTGGGCACGGACATACTGCGGTCTCCATACTCTTGGAATTGCATGGCTTTTGGGCTTACGAGAATAGAGAAGCTTTGGCTGCTGCTGGAGACCATGCCTGACGATTTAGTACCAGCTGTAAGGCTGGTAGAAGGGTTATTATTGATTAAATAACTGAACTATGAAGAATTGTTAAGTTATACGCGTTGACTTTGTCATGAAATATACAAGAGAAAGAGTCAAAAGTATATGATTCAATTAGGTGACATACTTTCAGTCGTCTTTTTATATTAGAAATATGAACTAAAAGACATTGATATAAGGCTGAATTTGCTAGATTCATATTTTGATAACCTTTCTATGCGGTTTGTTTCTGCGCTATCTTGATTGACCCTAACGATCGAATACTTTTAAAATTTGCTACGTTTTGATCATTATATATTATATTGTATTATTATTATATATCACTTAATTTCGTTTCGTTGCACATCGTCCATTTTTTTTAAATAAACTGAAATATAAATTATTGTTTTCAATTGAAAACCTTATTGCAAGTGTTTTATTATTCATTTTACAAATACTATAAGTAATAATTGAATGTTGTTGATTTACCTTTGTGTAATAAAGTCAGAAGGGCTTTGAAAAGATCAAAGTTATAATAATAATAATATATATATATTTTTACCGAATCCTTGTCTTACTGTCAACATGATACTTTTTCTAGATGTTTATGAAAGGCGGGCATTTAGCCTTTCATAAACATCAATAATTGGATAAAAATTTAAATAAATAAGGAAAAGGAAAGACCAAGAAAATATTGAATAAAATGTATATTCATATGAAGACATACACAATAGGTAATCAATTTAAAACTTAAATTGTAAATAATACGATTTACTTGTAAATATGCGGCTTACTTATAGACTACTAAACCTACCTTAATTAAAATATAATGTTGCTCTAATTTGTCAAACATTTTAAATGAAAATAAAATGGTCTAACTCTGAAACTAATTTTCTGAAGCCGGTTTGACACATGTGACTTTTTGTAACAATATTTCAACTAAAATAAATTTAACAGTGTATAAGCAAGGCCGGTGATTTATAAAATGCATATAAATTATTTTTATAACGTTATTAACGTAGCGATTAAATTATTATATTACTCTGATTGCACACACAACTTACAATTAAATATAATTAAAACATGGCACTGTTAGGAATAACTCCTGATGTACTTATAGTTTTGTTTAAACTTCATAATACATGATTTCATGGGTAAAAATAAATCTAGCACCTTTTTAAATTACGATCAAAATGTATACTTTAGAAACATTAACTTTGTTCACAGACTTAAAATAAAATAAAATAAAAGAGAAACTAAAATATTATGCTTTAAAAATCGTTAACAAGTTAAAATGTCACCTGTATTATTTGAAAATGTAAGCAATGTATTAACTGAAAATAGTGGGCCTGATTATGAAGATATCTTAATTAAATGCAATACATAACTTAAAAATCAGCTGCCTAATATCTTGACATATAGATAGGTGTACTTATTTTTCACCATAAGACAGTTTAAAATATTAGTTTGTGTTAATAAACACATCTATACAGACCTAAAAGTGTCTATGGACATCACACAAAAAATTTTTTGGTATTCTTACTGACTGAACTATAAAATTCAGATATAGAATAGATTTTATATAGAATATAATAGATTTAGAATAACTCATTATCAGTGTACTAAATTTTTTTTAATTAAACAATGTCACGTTAGACCGACTCCTGCGCACTTCTGTATTCATAAACGCTGCCTCTCTCTAAGAACTCACTGTAGTTCTTGTTTGTCTGTTCGTTCGTGCTCTGAGAGTCCGGAATCCCGTAACCCCCGCCGCTGGGCGAGTTCATTATGTATTTATCCTGTGGAAAAAGAAGTAACTGAAGAAACGAGACAAAAAACTACTATAAGAAATATTTTCACACTAACAATATAATTTTAATGTTTGTAAAATGTGGTTTCTATAGCACACTGAATATATCATTTTTAATGTAAATGTTTCGAACTGTTAATTTAATAAATCACTAAATTAATGACAAATTAAACGAAATGCATTATATTGTCATATCAGGTAACCTTTAAAAACTGGATATGTCATGTTATTTATTTATAAATCGTCTGAATATAGAATATGTTTTTTTAAAATATTTTATCGTATTATTTTATACATTCAATTTAATTACATTGTGTCAAGGCGTGTAAAACGAGTATTTGAACTATGTTGGAAATTAATTATAAAAATGATGATGTGTGCTCTTATGAAGATATATGGACATATGAATAACTTTTTTATTATTTTAATGTATGAGTGGAGAACATTGCCAGTACCCAGTGGGCTTATTTTGTAAGTCTAACATCTATCGATATCTGTCAAATTTGACAGTAAGTGTAAATACATCGTTGGTTTGGTAAAGACCGTTACAATAGTGAAACTTATTAAACAGACAATGGTTATTAAATTGAAAGCAATTGCTAACACTGCCATAGTCAGAAAATAAAAGAGCAGTCCTCTCATTCTCTGTCTATGACGTGGGATGTATGTATGAGGAAGATCCATATGGTGGGATAATAAAGACGGTATCAATTAAAGACTACATGCCGAGAAGTATAATTAGGTAGAGTATTAGAGGTGTGCTTGTGCTTGTTATACTTGATACAAAGCATTAAAATATTAATAACAATTCATTTACTGCTGTCCAAAACATAAATTACAACGTTATTTTAGTAAATGACTTCCTGACTTAAGCGACAGCATATTAACGACGATATTTAATAGTTACGTTACTTACATTCGATTATACAGTCGATCGTTTAAAGTTTCGAAAGAAAACGATTTTTTAACCGACTGTGGTCTAGTGCCTAAGATCATCTACTTCAGATTTGGAGGTACAGAGTTTAATTCCCAGTGAGGGCAGAAACTTTCTGCTCGGTTTGATTGCCTAAGTCTGCCGTCATAATATTATATGTTAACTGCATTGTTGTGATTCGTTGGCTTCCATTTTCGACCTTATCTTAACATACCATTAGGTGAGATCAAGGCAAAGAGCTACCCCGTTAATAATCAAAAACCCTAGTAGCTTATTGAAATACAGCATAATAAAACTTACTCCTGGGTAGGCGAGGATGGAGGCTTTCCCGCCCAAATTGATGAGGCGGCCATCAGTTCGCTGCAGCAAATTAAGTCCTCTTTCGCCGGGCTCACCGCCTGGAATATATTTAATTCGGCAGATAATGTCAAGCCACCAGAAGGTTCCACTTGTAACTGGTAACTAACACTTCAAATCACTAAAAGGGCAAAAATAATTCAATGTATGTTATTGTAGTCATATTAAAATTCTTACCATTCATGCCGTACGGCTGGAAGGCTCTCCGCTCAGTCAGCACGGATACTTGGACCGCTCGTCTCATCACCAGCTCCCGAGTAACACCATCGCCGCCATGCCAACGACCTATCGTCATAAACAGTTATATCAATAATAGAAGCTCACCGGGGTCGTGGTTTACGAAAACAAAGGACCTTGAATCAATCAAAATTTGTTAAATCGAACTCGTGCTTCAGAAGGCACGTTAAGACATTCCTCTCGGTTCTTACGGCAACGTTAGTAGTGTTATGGTCCAAAGTTCTTATGTGTTCCTGCTATGGAAGAATTCTAACCTTTTACTAAGTTTTCAAGGGCAATCGTATCCTTGATACCTATGTAATAAGTCATAAATTTGATTTTTACTGTCCCCTCATTCTTCTCACCTTTCCCTCCAGAGCCAGATCGTAGACTAAACTTGGTGACTAGCATTGGATACCGACGTTCCACCACTTCGACGTCGGTAATGCGAGTGTTGGTCATATGTGTGTGTACGCCACCCGCTCCGTGCCAACCTGGACCCTAAGGCGTGGGAAATAAAGCCTAATTTAGTATAAAAATGAAGAATTGACCTAAGCTGTTTACGAAAATAAAGATAGATTTAAGTCTAGTTTTAAGACAAGTTTTATGGAATAGAAGGGAAATTATTACATTTTGTCTCTCTGTCAGAACTTTTACTCGTTAATAAAATTAGAATCATCGCGTTATTGAATTAGTGTGCAGTCGTAAGAAAATTATACCAAAATTCTCAAGCAAATCATTATGTATGCTTGTCACAGCGTTCTATCAATTATCGGATATATAATACTTTTTAAAAGAATAAAATTTCTTTTTGGATTTGATGCCTTTGCCATCTTTAAAGGGGAATTCCAAAAACGCTCGATTTTATTTTACCGTGTCGTGTATTTACGTTGTTACGTAGGATTTACGTTTGTATTTAAGTTTCTAATTTATTCCAAAATATTAAAATATGAATTTTACATGCACACATAAAATTATAAGTAAAAAAGTGATATAATGAACTCACTGCGCCACTGCCGCCAGCCACGGTCTCGTAATACCCCCAACTTTCTTCGCCCAAGGTAAGGTTGTTCATACAGCCTTGAGATGCCGCACACACCTGATAATAGAACATTTCGATACAAGTCCCAGTTATAATAGGGACGTGTGGATATGACAACTCCGCTCGTGTATCGAACGATTTTAAAATACATTTACGTAAAAAATAAAACAACGAAATCAATGATTAAAAACCTCCTTCATGCATTTGGATGTTATATGCAGGACGAAAACAAAAATCCTTAGTGCAGAGAAGAATAACTGTCAGCTAATGACGCATACGGAATAGTCTACTTCTTGAGCAAATGTGTAAAAAAATATTTTTCAATTCAACAAATATCGCAAATTGTTATTGTTTAATGCTTCTATAAACCTATAAAATCCTGTTACTGTTAACTTTCAGTGTCTGATAAGTGAAATTATTATATTTTTCGTTTTATGCATACTCCGATAATTCATTCAGACCAATATTCATTTCAAACAATTGTACTTTTTTCTAAATCAATAAAAAAACATTTCGAAGGAGTTTATCGTCAATGAAATGTAGACTTTATCGCATAGCATTTACACTCTACAACTTAAGGTATCAAGGTATTATTTATTCTGTTTGTCGGTTGAGTCTATCAAATTAAAATTTTACTTTAATCATACCTGGAATGCCTTGAGCACAACGTCAACGATGCGCTGTGATGTAAGCACGTTTCCCCCCACCACGGCTGCGCCCTCCGACGGGTCCAGGATCGAGCCTGGAGGAATCACCACCTTGATCGGGTTCAGGCAACCCTGCAAATATTAATTTGCGTTTTGACAAGTTCAATAATAAAGAAAATTTGTCGCATGCTGCACTAGCTGTCTTCACATATGGACTCCTCTACTGCTTATCATCAGGTGACATCGAATCATTAATAAATTAAAAAAAAATAATACCAATAGTATATCTGCAAGTAATGCTTTTATGGAGCTGATAAAAGTCATTAAATATAAAATGACGCAGATTTGTGACGTCACATGATAGCAGTGGTTACGAGTGCGCTCACTCAAAATTATAGATATATTTATAATTTATATGTTTACAAAATACATTTATTCTGGGAAAATTGATTCAATTTTGATACAAGTGATTTTAATGAATTTTGTTATTTTTAGTTCAGCACCTATTGAAAATTCCACATTCTAAACAATATCCTTGCGTTACTATGCATAGGTGACACATTAAATTTATTACATTAAAAAATGATAAACTAAAAGTATTAAAGTTTTTAACGAATCTTTACATATTTATTTCAAAATGTTTTGTATATTTCTACCACGCAAATAAAGATCTGAAAAAATCTGGAAGTAAAAAGTAAATAATACAGTATTTTCTTTGGAAAAAATAAGCCGTGTACGTGTGCACTAATTTTTCTGCATATCTTTTGTGCTTCCCTAATCCTACTGACCGCTGTCCTGGAATACCTCCAAGATGTACTTACTAAGTACACCCGGAGACAGCAGCCTTATATCTTCAGGACTGGGATAGCCCAGTCCAAAGAGACTCATTCTTTTCCTAGCAAGAGCATCACCATTAAATAGGATGTGTTACATTTATATTCTTTATACTTTTTTATGTGTACATACATTTATAAATAAAAATACACTTCGAATAGCTTATTCTATTAAGTATATAATTAAAATGTGCTTTATTTATATTCTTTAATTATTAATATGTTATTCTTACTAATCGTTGATTGCTCTGCTTAACTGTCTTCGCCATTTGTCATGCTGACAGCACTTTTTAAGGGTATTTATCTATTTATTTAAAAAATATACAATTGAAAAGGTGGACAGTAAGCATGAAGAATCAAAAAGAAAGGAAGAAACGAAGGAAATAGGGAGTACCTAGAGCAAAACTTACAACTGTCAATAAAATGTAATTGTGGAACTTTCTGTTTGTGTTGCCATAAATTTATATCTTATGGCATTGACTTAAAAGCTAAATTTTAACTTTTATTACCTGATTCAAAGGTACGTCATGTCCAACCATACAACGCAGGCAGTAAATGAGAGCAGACAGGGTGATAGCGCGGGGCGCGTTCAGGTTACCCCATACTTCAACGCCGGTCCCCCTAGAGTCATTATAAAATATTCCCTTGATGACATCATTCAGTACATCTAGTGTAAAATTAAATCCAATGGAAATGTCTCGATGGTGTATGTAATCGGCTGCCAATCGTATGAAAGCGATAGCAGCGCCTCTATCGTGACGTATTGTAAAACACTTTTTATATATTGATTTCCTAATTTGTAAAAAGTTTTTAAACGTAACTACCATCAAGTCGTCTCAATTCGATTGTACTTTACACTAGGGGTGCAGAGCTTCTGGATTCATGAAAGTAGAAATGGGTAAGAAGCTTTAATTGCAATCGTTAATTTCATTTGGCTATCTATGTTACAATTTTGTCAATCTACTTAACTGGAAAACCAATTTGTATGCAGTATTTTCGTTGTCAATAGTTTCGTTTCGTTTTTATAGGCGTATAAATAAAATGTCCACATTGCGCTTACTCCTTACCTTTTACCATTACCACGTTACTATTATAGTGTAGTAGTTATTGTTCAGTATATACCAGTGATTTTTATTTATCTACCAATAATTCTCTATATGCGCAGACCCTATAATTTTCATAATGTTGTTATCACTACATTTTATCTTTGAAAAGTATTAAATGAGGATCTAAAGTAATGTTTAATCATAAGTAATAATATTAAGTAACATTTAATCATAGTAATCTATAAGTAATGTTTATAGAGATCTGTTTATTTTTGTGAACGCTGTTGATTCTATATGATTGATGACGGCCGATGTGTCAAGTGGTCAGTATCCTGCCTACTTAGCCAGAGGTGCCAGGTTCGAATCCGATTAAGGAAGATATTTGTATGATGAGTCCGAACATTTGTTCACGAGTGATGGATGTTTCTATGTTTATTTAGTATAAACATATTAAATACATACATACATATTACTATCTATATTTCTCGGTTATACATTATTAATAAATAACACAAGCTCTTAATGATGTCTACTTTAGACTAGACAAAAGGCAAGTGTGAGAAATATAATTATAAATTTAAAAATTACTTAAAGATTTTTTTCAATAATATTAATATTATTTAAAAAACGTAATAAAAACCATTTATCAAACTCACGTGAAATCACACACAGCGCTTCCTTGCTTCTCGTCCAAGGTGACTGTCAACACTATCGGGGTACCGTTGTCCATGTATTCCGTAGCTCTCAACACTGTCGATCCAGTCTTAGCGAGGGCATTGCGAGCTATTTCCTGTAAAACGATTCATAAGAATTGTTAGACAGACAGAAATATTCCATTTATCACATTGCACGCAGATGATACAATAATATTAATCCTAATACAAATGCCTTTTATCTTAGCATCAACAAACATTTTAAATGACTTTAAGAAGAGAGAAAGAAATGATTATAATATATAGGAATTAAGTTTTTATGCACTTTCAAGTATAAGTATATTTTTGATAAATTAAACACGCAGAATTAATTAGGGAATAATATGTATTTACTATTTTAAAAGATTAATAAATATTGAAGCAGCAATTCATACAAAGTTTGTAGAAAAAGACAGAGAAAATGTGTTGCCAATATCAACACTTAAAAACTTACAAAAAGTGTTGCCACTAATATTCAACAGTAAATGTTATTTTAAGAAAAAATATATTACATTCTATTTTTTCAGAGATGCATACTTGAGGGTTATAGCTCAATTTGTCTAGTCGTTAATTATGTACATTTAAAAATTGTGGTTACCTTAAGCATATCTCGGACAGCGAGCTCTGCGTTCTTCTGTATATGACTCATATACGCTTGCACTACATCTAATCCATATTGATCGATAAGTTCCCCAACAAGTTGAATACCCTGTTAATCCAGCATCGAATCATTAGTTTAACGAAATTCATTACAGATAAGACTTAACAAAGCATCTTAAATGCTCCATTGAAGGTAAAGTTTTTAAAACAAATATATTTTGCACAGGCAATACCGAAAACACTACCCACTACTGGATTCATGACGTCATCTTTATAGTCCCTTTCTTTCACGAAAAAATACATTTTTTCAAACTACTGTGTAATTTAAAATTATTTTGGATAAAAGACTGTTACATTATGATGTCATCGTCATAAATACTATTTCTATCATATATATTGCGATTTTTCAATAAATTATAAAAGGTTAATTTGTGGTTATTTTGGATTTAAAAAATTTGTTCCTCTCACTTTTTACTGTAAAGAAAACAATAAACCATATGTATCATTGTTTTTACTGAAATAGCTTCAAAAAACGATGTTATATCACACATATAAGATCATTTTTTAAACAAAAAGTAAATGCTCTAGTTAGTACATCAAACACGACGTACGAAGTCAAGTCATATAATTTTAAATAAATGAAGTATAAATAGATAAAGATTATAATTGTAATTTTTTACATGACAATTAACCTTATTTCCTAACTCTGAATCTATCGCTGTCACTTAACTGTTTTACCAATGTGACGTTTCGCTTTAGCAAGCCGTGATGTTTTTAAAGACGAAAGCTATCGCGATAGATATGAAGTTACACAATAATGCAAATAATTATACCCGTTGATTAGCTGCCACTTGCGCCTTCAAATCAGATAGGTTATCAGCCAAGTTCCTGGTGCCAGAGCACCCCGGCTCCTTGCCTGGCTTCATCAACTCTAAAAATATTTAATATTATTCAGCGATATAAAGATATAAGACTAAAATAACCAATATTGGAGTTACTAATCATTCATCAACATCTAGCAGACTTCGTGCCGCCTAACAAATTATCAGCAATGAGCGTGCATGTAACGAGAGCTGCCAATTGTAGAACCACTTTTTTCTATTCTATTCAAGACGGATATAAACAAACAAAATGTAAAAAAACTAACAAAAAGGGAACATTGATATCGTTTTAGACATTATTGAGTGTACATCAACCGTATTATAGTACTCTGTGAACTAATTTAACTATCTTTTATTTATTAGGATTCCTAACAAGTTCGGCACGAGTGCGCTAGATGGCGTTGGATCACGTATGTCCTGTCACGGTCGCCAATTTTTTCGTGCGAACAATAATACAAAAGATTAAAGTAGGATATAATATAATATTAAAATATGGTATTTACAATCTATTCTATAAAATAAAAGAAAAATAGTAGACAACAAGAAGAAAAGAAAACAAAAGACAATCGCCGAACTCGGCTTTCTTCTAAAAACAGTCACACGCCGTTCATCCATACTTCAAGGAGGCGGCATGTCATGTCGCTACGAAGCCTCCTTGCGAGCTTGCGCGTGAACAACGTATGTTTCTGTGTATCTCATACATACTTTAAGAAATAAATATTCAATGAAACATTCATTCTAATCTTTTGAGTTTTCATTTGGTTACCTAAATTACAGACCTCAATTCATAAAGACTAACCTCTTCATATCATATTCGGTGCCGTAACCATGCTAATAAAAATGCTTAAATACCCTTAAGAGATCCATTACCTTCAGTGAGGAGTTCCTCATTAAAGCGGCCTTGTTCTACCAGCAGCATCGAGGTAAAGGCAGCGCCTTCATGGGCCAGCTGCGTGGAATGTGGCGGCATCGACCCAGGCGATAGTCCGCCGATATCAGCATGATGGCCTCGAGATGCTACGAAGAATATTGGCCGCCGAGATGATCTGGTACATACAGAACACAATCAATATTTGAATTTAAGTGACTTATTTACACAAGGTTACTTACTGATGGATACCTTTGTCTAGTAAACGGAGGTTTTGGGGTCAAACCTCGGTAGATGTTAAGATTTATGAGAAGTATGTCATACATACTGTAATCTGTTCAATAATTTGACTACAGATGTCAGTGTATCATACTAAAGTATTTATTTCACTATTTTTAAAGTCATGTGTAAAATTAAACATTTTTTAATGACTCAACCAACGCCAAAGACAACACGCACCACAGAGAATATAAAATCGGCGTATAAAAGCAACCGATCACAGATTATGGAAAATTACTTTTAATTTCTATTTTTTTAATGAAAAACCCAAACTAAATATACCTACTCCGAACACTGATGATAAATACGAACATACCCTTTCATATAAAAAGGCCATTTTTGAGCTGTGAAGGTGGTCGTATATCTTATGATGCACTAGCTTTCCTCGCATACAGACTCCTCTAACTGCTTACCATCAAGCGGTTTTAATTCATTTGCCGTTCTTTATTTAAAATAAAGTAATTTTTCATAGGTTATGAAATTAACCTATGTTAATTTATGCTTAGATTAAATAATGTATCATAGGATGGTTTTACAAAGCATTGAATTTTTATATAATTCACAAACTCATTATAAATAAAAATGATTAACCCTTTTTGTTATATTTTCGTAATCCCTACAAATCCTAGCCCCCTCCACCTTGCAAAAAGGTGCCTTATTAGAACTATTTATGTAAGAGGGAAACATGAACTAGAAGAGATACAAAATAAATGTATACCCGTGGAACACAGGCGTGATGACAGTCAAGTCAGGCAGATGTGATCCCCCTGCTTTAGGGTGATTAGCAAGCAACACGTCGCCAGGCTTCAGAGAGTCACCCCGCACTCTCATCTAAAAGCAATCAGACCAATTACCATAACAGCAGAAATGCTTTAAAATTTCTTCACAGCTTGCTTCAATAACCGTTCCTAGAGAAGATTTTTTGATTCTACGGACCTTATTGATGATTTAATGTTACCTTGTTTTAGATTTTAAATGTGATAGGATAAAGTTTACATTTCAAAGTCGACAAACTCTCGCATCGCAGTAAAGCATCTACAAACATACTATGTTGAGTTTTTTGTACGTTCATATTAAATTAAAACCCCCGGTAGATTTACGAATAGATGCCATAGAGTTGGCGTTTAATTAGCATGCCTTTAGTAAATGAACTATTTTGACATGGGCCACCATTATAACTGCATTGATCCACAGACACCATGCCGCTAACGCTTTTAAAATTATATTCCCTTGTTATTTTTACAAAAATTCACCTGGTACTGCACAGCTTCCTGCATAGCACCCAGGTGCACCGGTATATGTGGCGCGTTGGAGACAAGTCCTCCTTGCGCGCCGAACAACGCACAAGAGAAATCCAGACGCTCTTTGATATTCACGGATATAGATGTACGCTGCAAGACCCTAATGCATATTGAATATGAATAAGAAATTGGAAACCAAATTTTATTTATTTTTACATTATAAGTAAATGGAAACTAAAAATCATGTATCGTCATTCACTGTTTGTCTAAATTAAATCTTTAAATCCCAAATCATTGAAAATTTGTAGAGACGTGTTACTTTGTATCATATATTTAAAAATAACTTTATTTAAATAGACTCATTTACTAAGTTATTTTAAATCGTCACAACAGGGAATATGTAGGAGAAAAACAAATAAATGTAATTAAAGGCAATAGTGATAACTTTAAGTGGGTATCAACCGGGCATTTTAAATTGTCCCAGTTATAGAATTTAAAAATGTACTTAATAAATTGTTAGTTTAGTGTTAACACAGTTTATTGTGTTAACACTAGTATGCATATTTCCAATTAACTTTTAGTATTTATAATGACATTTACAAATCAATTATGTCATTATGTATTAGTATAACAAATATATACATGTTTTGTTTTACAGTGCAATCAAAAATCTAATTACCCAGGATTTATTATAAATAAAGAATGTTTATGACGATTTCGATCCTAAAATACTGACCTGCCCATCTGTTCCGCTATAGACATGAAACGGTGCGAGAATATGCTCAATTGTATGGAGTCTAGGTTCGTTGTAACTTTCTTAGGCTGCCCCGAGCCGATGATGATGCGAACGTCGCCGTACTTGGTTATTTCAGCACGACAGTCTGAAATTGATGAAAACCTTGGCATAAACTAGACGGGTAAGGTTTGAACCAGTTCGAAATCATAATAATGTTAACAGCATTGTAATGCTTTGGCAGTTCAAGCATGATCATCATCTATAACTATATATTCATAAGTCATCAGGCATCGTTAATAACGATGCCTCATCGTCATAAGTCAGTCATTAATAATCATCAGTCATCGTCATCATCAATCGTCAGCAGTCATCAATGATCATCAGTCATCAATGATCATCATAATTATTGTGAAATTATGCAGCGTTGCCAAATATAATGAATTCGTACGTGATGATTGATGAAATGTCGAGCTGTTATATAATTTACCAAATATGATAAATTGTTATTGTTCTGTTATGTAAAGTTTCTACATGTGGTGTCACTTGTTTCTTACCAGGTTCCACGAGTATGGTGGAAAGACTGTCCATGATGATGGCAGGGCCCGCTATCACTTGCTCGGGCAGGAGTTTATCCAGCTTATATATTTGCGTGTCTTGATAGCCTCCTTCGAAATACACTTTTACTATCTGCGAAAATGTTTTTTTCTATCGTTTAACGTAGCCTATAAAAGTATAAAATATTCAAAGATCAAGTGACAGTTAATAGTAATAGTGTTGCAACAGTTAATAGTAATTTGAATACTATTGCGGATCAAATAAAGCGAATGTGTTTGGATCTTTGTAAGTGGCAATTCACTTAGTTCCTAAAGGAAGTTAATCTCTTTCTTATTGAATGTGAGTGAAGAGCATTTCATTTTATTTTTATTAAAAAATCAGAATTGTCACCCCTTTTTATGACTTTTGTAGTTGAACTGTATTGAACGTTAAGTGAAGGGACATAAGTAAATATAAAATTACTTACTTTCTCAGGTACAGGTTTAATATCCTTCCCGCTAGGTGGTGCCACTTCAGTAAGCATCTCACTGACTCCTACTCCTCGTACTCGTACATCGTCAACCAGGATATCACGGGAAGTCAACGTGAAACCGAACTCGTTCTTATATCTACGGAAACATGAAAACTATCAAACTTTTTGTCGTGACAAAGAGTATGATTTTATTTGGTTTGGTTTATACTTTATAGGTTGCTAAATCGTCAACTAAAATACGATTGACGATAATTCGACCGTTCGTTTACAAGAACCGAGTATCATGCTCCACTCAAACGCGATTGGTTTATATCTCAATAGTAGTAGCTCCTCAAACTTAATAAAAAATCCTGTAATGTATTCTATGCCTGGTTAAATAAAATCTTAATCATTAAACTAAGAATATTTATGATTTTGACATTAATTACTTGGTTAAGTTTAGCTTCCTATATAGCATCTTAATACTGACCTGTCGATAAAAGCGGTATAAAAGTCGCCATGCGCACAGCTGGTTGAAGATCCCTTGGTAGAGGGCGCCACCATAAGTGCGCAGTCAGTGCCTGCATACCTCAGGTGGAGGTAAGGTTCTGTCTGTATTTGTGTCTCTTGGAAACCCTACCAATATTCCAATCATATCTTATTATGTTGTTCAGACTTATATTAAATTTAAGATCTCTATATACTTTTTCATTTTAAATCGATCCGAAACGAATGGGCGTTTTCCAGCATATTTTTCCTTACATTAAAGCACATCTAAACACGAGCCTTTTAAAAAGTGCCGAAGTATTATCTAACTTCACGTTTCTAAAACTAATTCTTACCTTTTCTTATTGAATTAAAATGAAAGAGAAGAATATAATTTAGTCTTCGTTTAAGGAATTGCCAAAAGAATCTACACGAGTATCTTCTAAAGAGTCCTTAGAACAAAACGATAATTTAAATTTTAAGTTGCTACTCGATTGAAGCGAATACAAGCCGAGCACAGTTTTTCTTGACAAACGAAAATCAACACTATTTTCGTCGTTTTAAAACACTTTTCAATGTAACTATGATACATACCGCCTCTCTCTGGTTTGAATATTACTATTAAAGCACCCTTGCGCTCGTCTTTACTTTCAAACTAAGAAATAATATTGTATATCTACTAACAAAGTATCAATCATCTATTACTTTACTGTAAAGTCTAGTCAACAATACCTGTGCTCTCAACTTGTCCCGACACACCGCGGCCAACACGTCTAGCTGGCGATCTAACTCTGCGAAGGAGTCCGGGCAATACACGAGGGCGCAAGGCTGTTGAGCTTCGTGGACTACATTCGCCAGAGCCATGCCGTACGCTGATAGGATGCCTGATGGAGACAGGAAATAAATAACTAATACACCAGGGTAAATATCTGCTGAAGTTACACGACATTGATAAATTATTAGATCTTCTAACAGTACTTACTATAATATGCAGAAGGCCATGTTATACCTAATATATAACATACACTAACCACTCCACCCGACAGCCGTCAATATATATTAAACTATATACTTAAATATTATTGTTTGTTATATCGATTATTGTACATATAACACATAAGTAAATTAAACAAAAAAGACACTCAAAAGTGGACTATCTCTAGCTAGAGATCTCTTCTAGCTTAACAATAATTAACGTTGAAACGACATTTTTCGAGGTGACTAATTGAGTGTAATATTTAAGTATGTAATGTTAACAATAAAAAGGTCATTTCTATTATTGAGAAATTAAATGAGTTTTCAAACGATTTTTGAATGTATCAGCACTGAAATAATTTAATAATATTTATTTGGTAGATGTAAACATTATTGTAGCATGTTCTATCAAATACATATGATAATTGTTATTTAATTTCACGAGAACGAACTGTGTGTGGGACGTACTTCTTTTGAAGTCCCCTTTAAACTGTGCCTGTTAGTACTGACCGGCGTACTTGTGCAGGAGTACAGTAGTGATGCCGAGTTGCGCGGCCACGGCGCAGGCGTGCTGGCCGCCCGCGCCGCCGAAGCTCGCCAGCGCGTGCTGCGACGAGTCGTGGCCGCGCGCCGTCGTCAGCGCTCTGGCGACAACGGCCGGACTCAGAACTAGCTCAACACTGTACTACCATGGACCTCATCGTGTAACTTCATGTCTACCGCGACAGCTTTCGTGTTTAAAATTATTACTGCGTACTGAAGCGAAACGTCTCAGTGATAAACAGTTTAAGCGGCAATGGAAATAGGGCATACGTCAAAATGAAAGCGATAGCGATAGATTCGGTTTTAGACAATAACGGTGCGTATCATGGTAAGAAATGCGTTTAGTAAGTAGCGACTATTACTGATAATTAATATTTAGGATGACATGGTACTACATTAGTATGCTACTTCTGAGGACGAGTGTTCGTATTTTATTAGGATATTTACCTGATAGGCCTGCACATGGCTTCATTGGCAACATTGACGAACCCCATGGCAACCTCCTCCATGGTCATCTATAGCGAAACAAATGCGACATTATTAAATGTAAAAATAAACAGGTTTTTATGAAAAAATACAAGAACTCAAAGTATCAAAAATATATTAAATGGTTTTTTTATACTTAATGAGGTAGCATTGGCCTTCATCTCACCTGATGGTAAGTGAAGATAAGGTCAAAGATAGAAGATTTATTATGGCGGCAGTTTTGGCTAAAATGGTTACCACCATTTTAGCCAAAACTGCCAGGAGGACTAAGAAAAAACCCAACCACCAACCATAGCCTTTTGTTAAGTTTACGTTCTTAAGCGTACAAGAAAGGTGTGTTCATTAATTTGTTGTGAAATGATAAGGGCTTCAATGAATTTATCTTTTGTTTATTGTAGATATTTCTTAAATTTAATTTTTTTATTCAAAATCATCAAAGAGGTTTTACATCACTTACTAAAGCTCGTTATTTTGATACTTTTACCAATTTGAAGGAAACTGATTATTGCTAATAATTTAAACAAAAAATTCAAAAAGAAACAATAGTGACGGCCGTCTGGTCGAGTGGTCAGTGACCTTGTCTACTTAGACAGAAGTCCCGGGTTCGAATCCCGGTAGGGATAGATATTTGTATGAAGAGTACGCATATTTTTGTCATGGATGTTTGTATGTTCATTTCGTAAAATACTAATATATATAAGCTCTTAATTAACTTTCGGCTAGATAATTTGTGTGAGAAATATTATTATGTAACCTGTTTCCCACCATCTTGTTTTAGGAAGTTATTGATCTCATCGGTCAACTTTCTGAAGGCAGTTTCCGTCGCAGTCCGATCTAACGGCTCATTTTCTTGGGCCCCGAATATTTTTGGAAAATATTCGGGAAGCAAACGACCTGAGAAATATATAAAAAGAACATTAAAGGCTAGTGTCTGCACATGTAGACAACGATCAATACTATATCGATAAAGTTGAGGTCACGTAGTAGTTCGTTAAGAGCTCGTAGTCGTAATTCGAGCACTCGTTTCGATTATGAAAACAAAACAACATTCTACAGTAAGTACAGTAAGCCATTGGCCCCGCTCGTTACGTCAACCGCTTGTACCCACAAACCCGTATAGAGCCAGCGTGGCGATGTAATTGCCCACACTAACGGTAAGACATACAGATATAGGCTGTTGATGACTGGGGGCTTTTAACTAACTTTTACCATTAATTTTAAGTACCTCATAAGATTTAACCAGATTCAAGGAGTATGTGAGATTAAAAAAATGTACAGAACTACTACCTGCTCCTTAAAAACGATTATGATTAAGCCACTCTTTTTCTTTATAAAAAGTACAGGAAATGAATCGACACTGTTGCTGGTTGAATCTTATTTCAAATAAAAAATGTGTATTAATAGAATATTCTATTGAGATGTTTTTTGAACATGTCATTGTTTTTAGTTCCTATTTGTCTGTCATGAAGTGAACAATACAAATGTAAAGCCATACAGTATTTCTTTATTTCCTTATTACTTTGCAACAAACACCTGGTAGTAAGCAGTAAGAGGAGTCCATATGTGAAGTTAGCAAGTGCAGCATGCTATACACTACCCTAGCCACGTCCACATTGCGGGCCATGCATGGCCTAACGCTCAACGAACTTTTTAATTACGGGACTATACATAAGTAAAGATCAAGTAATCCCACGGAAAAGAATATAATTAAAAGTTAGTTATTATATAGTAAGTTGTTGTTATATGTATAGTTTATTATTGTTGTTGTTAGTGGTTAGTTATTATATATTTAAAGTGAGAAAAGGTAGTGAAGATGTTAGTGTTCTGCACTCCTACTCCATATTAACTTAACTATACCAATACTTCCACTCCGCTGTACTCTGTGCTATGAAAAATTACATGCACGTTATAAAACTATTTGGGGATTCAAAAATTTAATAAGGCACCTGTATATATAACGGGGTGGCTCTTATAAATTAGTGGATTTATTTTTTTAAATTCCCAAATTTAAAAAAAAATCATGACATTTTTTGGATGATAACTAATAACTATAAAATCACTATAAACAAAAATTTGTTAGAAATCAGCTAATCAGGAACATTAATTAACTGGGTTCTAACTTGGGTTCAAATACCAAAATTAACGTTTTAACCATATAGTCTAGTCTAGTCTAATCATTCAATAAGAGTTAAAAAGTTAGTATATATTTATACATTATTTATATATATCTTCTTATATATAAAAATGAATTTACTTAGTTACGCTTGACTCAAACACCGCTTAACCGATTTAAAATATTTTTCTTCTGTTTTGTTTGCTTTGATTCAGGGATGGTATAAAAATATGAATCTGATAAAATCTCAAAGCAAAATTTTATAATTTATCATGGAAAATACTATTTACCATACCATAGCCACTTAGGTTCACTTTTGATAGATGACGTTAGTGTGATAGATGATGTACAAAAGTTCACCAGCGCAACTACTTAATAGGCTTCATAATATACATATTTGGAAGATTTTATATTATAAAGATGATTAAATTTATTACCTAGCAGCAAGTTAGCGTCGGTGACAGTGAGAGGCCCTCCCTTCCTATAACACGCCGGCCCCGGTTGCGCACCCGCAGATTCTGGCCCCGCCACGAACAGACCAGACCTGAAGAAGAGCATGGAACCGCCGCCTGCTGCCACTGTATTGATATCTGTATCAAGATAGAGATAAGGTTTGTAATTTACTTTTCACAACTCATTCGAGTAGAAAAGCTGTTATTTAAAAACATTCTTGGCTTACCATCAATATGCATATAATATGTTATATATGATGCGAAAACCGTTTTATACATCAATAATGTACATATTTAGAAATATTAAAATTGCTACTAAACAATGGTTGGGTTTCAATAACCGATAGTATATAGATCTACTGATAGTTTTGTCATATTCAGTTGAATGTGAATATATGAAAGATCCTCGTTAGCAACAACAAGAATTATCGTGTATTCTGCCCCAGCATTAATGAGATAATCTTTAGGCATCTTGCTTAAACCTAGCATCACTTCTTACCTAATTGTGGAGCTTGTATAGTGACCCCGGCTGTTGTAGCTTCATGCACGTGTTCCAACGCGCCTGCGTATCGGGACACGTCAGTTGAAGTGCCGCCCATGTCGAAACCTGAATACCAAAGTATTTGGCGCGTGCTTTTACAATGTTATATTCATACTTAGATACATAAAACCTTGGAACAGGGTGAATTTTGTCAGAGCTGCTATTAAGTCCTGAATTACTGACTTGTCTGACTTTTGGGACATCTCTGCTCTCAAAATAACGTTTCTCTTCATTTTTACGGGGTCAATTTCTACAATGCTTGGTTAAGGATCAAGGTGCGAACGGTTATTTGCCACTGTCCTCGTATTTATTATAGAGGTAAACTAACTTACATCATCATCATCAATTTGCCGGCCGTCTGGTCGAGTGGTCAGTTTCCCTGTCTACTAATCCAGAGGTCCCGGGTTCGAATCCCGGTAGGGGAATATATTTGTTTGATGAGTCATGGATGTGTGTATGTTTATTAAGTATATTTCTGATATTATTATACATATAACTATCTTTATTTTACCGCTACCACAAGCTCTCAATTATGTTTATTTTAGGCTAGATAATAGATCTGAGTGTGAGAAATATTATATATTGTAAAACAACATTCACTACCATCCGCGCCCACCGATCACGTTTATAAGAACATATATTACTAATTCCTAATTCGGCTTAATAACTGGTAAATTTTTGCATATTTTAAACTCTATTAATTTGCTTATAAAGTTCACTTCACACGAATTCTTCCTGTAAACCTCAAACTGAAAGGGAAGACGTATATATATATATATATAAACAATAAGGAGACTCCAAACGATAGCCTTATCTTAGCTGGAGATGATGCCTGTCGAATAGAAATCCTCCAGAGGCTCCTAAGGCTTTTGAATTCACCATAGTTCACGCACCCTTAAACCCTGGTAACGAGTTTATGTAATCCATCTGTAGCAAACTGCATTACTCACGCCTCCAAATAAATTATCCATATCAAATATACAAGTACAGTGTATCAGTTCATGCGCATGCTCAATAACATGTACTCGAATATATTCAACTAAGTTTATCAACAAAAAATGTGCTAAAACCATTATTAGCACTTTATAATAGATACGTACCTATCACCGGCAAACCAGTTTCCTTCTGGTATGACGTCATCGCGTACCCCACTACTCCGCCCGCAGGACCAGATAGAATGGCACGGGAGCCGTTAAACCTATAAAAATATTTAAGAATTTACTTTACATGAAAAATACCAGTCAACATTAACAGTCAACGTCCTACAAACGTCCCACTGTTGAGAACAAGTTTTTCTTTATACGAGCAACAGATGGGAATTATTGGGTTACATTACCGTCAGTCACCAAGCTGGCCTACTAGGACAAGCTTAAAAAGGAAAAGTTTAAGCTAATTGTATAAACTCTATTGCTGTCGCGTTGTACCCTAACTATCGAGCGCGATGGGAACAACTCCAGCTCGGGTATTCATCAAGAAAATTATACAAAAAAGGGTCAATATGATGTTAGAGTAAATATGATATATATAAGTTTTTATGTATTTAATTATATTAGTATTGGTACACGCCCCTCTACCTTTCGATGTCCCTTTTCTCATGTATGGGGCTTCTTACAGAAATAAGCAGTACCTTTGTACAATTCTCTAATATTCTGTTGTGTCCTTTTAATTGTCTTTGTGTGTACATAAATTGTTAAATAAAAAAAACATCTCGTGGTCCTCTGTTTCCTAATTCAAAACTTGACAGAGTCAAATTAAAATTTCTTAAAAATTATATTTCAAAATGTTAATATTGTACGCCCGAAAATGGCAATCTGTTGTAACTTATGCATGCAATTGTAAGATCTATTTATTGTACACAGAATCACAATAAAATTTATCTTATCTTATCTTTATTGCATTCATGGGCTTACATAGATAGGCCTTACAATATGTTTTCATAGAATTTTTTTTAAACTAGCTGTGCCCACGGCTTCATTTGCGGGGATGTCGAAAAATAACAAGATGTCACGTAAGTGACACACGATTTTACTTGGTATAGTATTTTAATCACATTTGTCATAAATTTGTTCACAAAAAGGTTATAGAATAGTCAATCAACGTTAAAGATCATATATTTATAAAATTAGTAGATTAATAAACACTCTGGCTGATTTTTTACTAGATGTTTGACCACAGAAATTCAGGTATTTTATAGGTTATCAAAGATTCATATATCTTTTAATAATGAATTTAAAAAAAAACAGGAAAACAACAGACTGAAACTTAAATAATAACTACTAATAATATATACTTTAATATTAATCTACTCACAAGTTCATAGGCGTCAATCCTCCATCAGATTGCATAAACAGTACATTAGTATTCCTTAGTCCATCAGCAAAGCCCCCTGCGAAACCCCGGACATATTCCCTGATGTGGGGCGTTAAATACGCGTCCGCGGAAGCAGTGAAGCCACGAGGAACCATACGCACCATGGACATGACAGCGTGAGAAAGGGACACTTGGGAAAACCCTGAAAACATAAAAATAACACTAAACGAAAATGTAACAATTCTTGTCTGTAATTTATTTAAAAAAAAAAAGCATTTACTGACATGACTTATTTTTTATAAATACTATCATATTACTTTGATTAAAAATATAGTGAGGTCATAACTATTTTTCTTAAAAGTATAATTTTAGACAAACTTGCCTACATCAGAAGCTATCTTCCCTACCCTCAACTCATGCTCATGAAATGTGTAGCTGTGTGCGAGTACAACGGCTATACTGTCTATCCCTTTTTCCCTCAATTTGATCAGGTTTTTCTTCAATGCATCACCATCCAAGTCTTTTATGATCAGCATCTTTTCTCCTGTCGTGCCTCTGACTTCCCGCCAGTGTTGGGGCTTGTCCATCTGACATCTGTTTTCTAGTGCCGGTATAACTCTGCAGTCTACTTCTACTACTTCTGTATAAAGGACGCTTGGTCTTTTGATGTCCTGGTCACAGATTAAATTTTTTTTAACAATAAATCATGTTAATTATTTAGTAACAATTTTATTTCTCATAATCGAAGTTACATAAGGTAAAGGCAATTAGCTTCATCAAACTATTCTATATTATTCTTAATAAGGTATTCATAACTAATAATAATAAAATGATCATAATACAATATTAAATATACACATATAATAATTTAATAACTTAGACTTCGACTTCGACTCAAAACAGGCGCATTCTGACGTCGATTTGTGGAAACAGTGCACACGAAAAAGAATAAGAACAAGAAGATAAGCAGTACCTTTGTACAATTTTCTGTTATTTTGATGCATCCTTTTTAATTATCTTTGTGTAAATGAATTATAAAATAAATAAATAAGACTTGCTACTAAGCTGCTCTATATTCCACTGTGATATTTGTTTTAAGTCTCAGTACTGAGAAGTAAAAACTGATGAAGCTTTTGGCTTGTCATGGAATACATTTAGATGAAGGATCATAGGATCAAAAGGTACTCAAACCTTCTTAGAAATCAAATGTGTACATCACTCACCAACTGAAATATATGTGGCCGAGCCTGATTTCCAATGTATAGTAAATCCTTGAACCCTTTGTTGATAACTAGTGCCATCTTAGTTCCCTTACGCTCCAGCAAAGCATTGGTAGCTACAGTAGTTCCCATTCGTATTGATTCTATTAGAGAAGAGTCTACTTTACCATTTTCATCTAATGCTTTTCCTGTTTCCTGATAGAGGAAAAAAAATACATAACAATGATGAATATGATTACCATCATAACTATCGAGCATAAATAAAGGCTTATCTTTACCTCTTGCAATATCCTTCGAATGGCTTCTCTTGGGGCATCAGCATAATTTTGGAGGTCAACAGACAAAAGCTTCATTACCCGAACTTTTCCTGATGGGCACCGGGCATAAACATCTGTGAAGGTACCGCCCCTATCAATGGCGAACTGGAATCCTTGTGGTGGACTCATTGTGTAAATAGCTGCGAAGAATATTCTTAAATTACATAAATTTAAATATTTGGATAATTTGGAATTTAATTTATCTAATCAAACAGACAAACAAAATTTTTCTTTACCACATTAATATTTTCAAGATATTTATTATAAAATACATACCATATACAGTACAATGTGATTGATTTAATGAAGTAATGAAACGTTGTTAGTATTGGAATATAGTCTGAGAGGGCTACAATTAAATTACAGTAAGGACACTAATATTCTTGTTCTATAAACAATAATAATCTTGTTCTATAACGATAATAGACTAAGAGCAAGAAAATGAAAACTAGAGTTCAATGTTTGATCTTTTTATCGGATGACTCTTAAGTGATAAGTGTCTTTGATAAGCTGATAACACTGAAAAAATCAGGGAAATTGTTTCTAGTTTCATTTTTTAACTTTATTAATTATTTTTATTATAACTAGATTTTTAGTTTAAATAAGACTTCTACAGAAAAGCAGTCTAAGTAGTATTTTTCACATATTAAATAAAAAAACTTTCAAGAAGCTATATGCTATTTCTGTAATACTTACTGCAAAGAAACTAAGTTAAAAACAGTATTTCCTCTGTTTAGTGAAAAGTATACACTATTTATTCTTCATAAAAAAGTCAAGTAATATAACTATAGAGTGCCGTGTTTGTGTGGTGAATCAGTAATCTATTATTAAAAAAACAAACTTGTTTACTAATTTTTAAGCTTAAAAATATGTGCGTATTAGCGGTACACGTTCCTATTTACATAAATCCGATATCTGTCAAAATAAAATACATACTAATTGTGATAGCTTTTAAGCTTTGTGAAAAGGAACGACATATAAGCGCATTCACGATGTAAATATTCACAAAGTATAGATATATATCTGCCAAACAATATATATAATCACAATAAAAAATTATATAGTACCTGCTTTAATATTCAAAACGTGATATTCTTTTCATAATTGAAAATATTTATTTTTGCATAAATACTATAAAATCTTTATTTTGGAGAATATTAATTTGTCAAAATTTTCAACTTTCAGAACGCGGTTATAAACATAACCTCTCACAAAATTGTTGTGATTTTGCACGATATATTTGAATTCGTGTTTTTAGTTAATGTTATATTTTTTTAATCAAATACGTGAAGTAACACTTGGTGCTTATTTGAGAAGAATGGGTCGCAGAAATCGTAACGTTAATAAGTTCGCCCAGCGCAAACGAGAGCGCAGAGAACAGGTAAATAAATAAATCTTATTGGAATGCAGTACTCATTTTATAATTTTTAATTACATACTGTTTCTATAACAAATTTAAGGAAAGAAATCCTCAAGCGAAGCCTGCTGGTGACACGCGTAAACATTATGAAGATATTGTAAGAGAAAATGCTGCATTTGAGGAGTATTATAAAGTAAGTAAGTATAAACTAGGAAAACATTCTGTTAATAGAAAGAGTACCTAATAAAACTCAATGTAATATTGTTTAAAATTTTTCAATAAATTCAACATATTGCTGTTTCAAGCGACCTACATTACTTAGGGTTACATAGGTTTTGATGCATCACAATCAAAAATATGTATCCACTGGCCTATTTACTTATGCTATCGTCACAAAGATAATATAGTAGAATATTAATAGATCTCGAAGATAATATTATATAATAAAATATAAAATTGCAGCTATTCAATACTCCACTGTTGAAAAACAGACAGTGGTGAATTATCGTTTATTGAGCTGCAACATTCTCTTAAAACCTGCTTAGACAGGTTAAGCCATGTAAACCTTATGCATGATATTGATGTCAAATTGAATACAAGTTCAAAACTTAACATATTCAAATAGTGGTTTGTATCAGGGACTGGGAACATAATCAAATAATAAAGTTCATAACTATACTTAATGTTAATATTAAAACGCTATCAAAGTATTTTTTATTCTTCTCTTATAACAATATTTGAGTTACACAATTTCGATTGCAGAAATAACATTATTATTATTATTGTAATTTCTGCAAGCATGTGACATAGTTGCTAGAGGTATGGGTTGGTTTTCTGTCTGGGTTGATTATTTTCTATCTCCAACTGTGATAAACCTTTGAATGTAAAGTAAAAAAAGTTCATAAAATATTTTATAATCATTAACTTCTTTGCGTGAATAGCTTTTAAGCTAAAAGACAACAATGTAAGAAAATTAAGTACTAAAAACATTATTAATAATTTAATGATGACTTTGATAACATTTCATATCAAAATGAAATTAGTACCTTAACCAAAATGTAACGTTATATGTATCAATTTACAGATATCCATTCTCCTGAAATTGTGGATACCATGATTTAGTCAATAATGTTACTGCTTTTGTACCGACATTGCAGTACCTGGTTTGCATACTTGTTTATATATCCACTCCTCAAGCTGTATGACCCTTGCATTCAGGTTACTTTCATAATTGTGTTATTGTAATATGATCTTTTTGATGTAACTTTTCAGGTATTCACTACATGATTTATTTATATCTTTTATGATCTATGCAGACTCAAAAAGTATGTCCTGAAGAAGAATGGGCAGTATTCATGAAATCCCTCAAACAGAACTTACCCACTGCATTCCGTATCACTGGGTCCAAGTGTGAAGCAAATGCTCTTATGAACATTGTGAAGAGTGAATACTTCTCTGACTTGTTAAATGTCAAACTTCAAGTTGATGGGCAGGAGGAAGAGGAGGAAATAAAGCCTATTAATCTGCCTTGGTAAGACTTAATGATAATATTAAAGTATGTATTACAAAGTTATGTTCTTTGTAATTTTAACATGTGTTACAGTAAATTTGTAACACATGATACATACTATACCTTTGTTTTACTATTCTTTTGTCATATTTAAGAAACTTAATTTTTTTCACACATAATTTTACTACCCCTATTGGGGGTGGCTCTGTAAATGTATTCCTTCTCAATAAAAAAGGGGTATAGTTGTCTTAAGTAACTTACTATTAGAGCACACCCTATGCTCTCTTTCAGTCTTATTTAACATAATAAGCTTTTTAGGTATCCTGGTGGTTTAGCCTGGCAACTCCGGTTATCTCGCACTGACATTCGTCGTAACGAGCCCTTATATCGGCTCCATAATTTCCTAGTGGCAGAGACAGCGGCCGGTGGAGTATCCAGACAGGAAGCAGTCTCAATGATTCCTCCAGTTGTTCTTGATGTGCAACCTCATCATAAGGTAACCTAGAATCCATTTCATACACATGTAATTACTTCACAAGCCGAAATGACTGCTATTTCATAAAAAAAGAATAATGGAGCTTTTGTACTCACATAAACATAATAAAATAATTAATAATATAATATTTATTAATTATTATTAATAATAATTATTATTAATTATTAATATTAATTAATAATTAATTATTTATAATATATTCATAATTTTGTACTCTCATATTTTGTGTTCAAAATATTTGCAGTGCTATTAACCATTGATGACATTAACTCGCAGACGTCATAATAATTTTATCCTAGGGCCGTAATTGATGCAACAATGGCTTCAATGTTTTCATGACATGACAAACCACGTTGAGCCATCAGAGTACTATTGGTTTTTGTCCCAAAGACCCCTTGTATAATGATGTGGGTACTAATTTACATTTATTAAATTTATTTATTTTACATTATTTTTTTTTCTCATACATATTCCCTGTTGTGACGATTTAAAAGAACTTAGTAAATGAGACTATTTAAATAAAGTTATTTTTGTCTTTGACTTATAAGATAAAAAACTTGCATAGATCAATTCTCAATTTGAAATGTGAATTATTATATTTAGGTCTTAGATATGTGTGCAGCCCCTGGCTCCAAGACAGCACAACTTATAGAGTTCCTACACACAGATGAAGAGAAGATACCTACAGGTGAGTCCAGCTTTGTTGCCCCAGAGGCTTGTTGGCTTATACTCATCTGAAATTTAGTGTGTATCCAGATTTCATTTACAAGGCCAGATATAAAATAACGTTATAGTAATTGAGTAAATGATTTTTCATTTAACTTCTGATGACAGCAAGAACCGTTAGAGATATTTTTTATCAAGCAACAATATTAGAAAACTTTGTGCCACCTTAATTAAAGATTGGTAGGGGTATGCAATTTGATCTAGAATTTGCTTAAAAGCAAAACAATTCATATTTTTACAGTAGTTAAGATTTTGGATACTTACAAAATAGTTGAATTAATTAAAGGTTATATAATAATGGCCTATTAAGGTTATATAAAAATAGCCTATAAAATCATGTTACTCATTATTGTTGCTTACTGTATAAAGGGTCATGTTGCTTGGCTACCCTTATATAGATAATACATGAATACTACAGAATCATATTACCTTGCTAATAATGTTATTAGCAAAATATTTGTATACCCTTCCGTTTATTTCAGACACTTTTTGTCAATGCATATGCAGAGTTGATTTGCAAGAACACCCTAAATTATTCGAATTACTTTTATATTTCTGCATAATTTCTCCTGTCGATGAAAAAATCGTACGCGTGGATCATTCGATCATGTTCATCGAAAAGGACGATGCTTGCTCACCATGAAATGTAAATAGCGGTATATACGCGAATATAAGCCTTAGTTGGCCCGCCGTCCTACGAAAGGAGCGGGTGGCTTATGTCACTCGACCGCGACGATGAAATTGAACCGTATATACACTACATAAATTTGTTGTAATCTGAATGATTGAGCGATATGCGTTCTTTTTATAGGTTTTAGTAAAAAATGTTAAAAATAACTTGATAAATAATAATATTAATAATAAATCAGATTTTTAGTTTCTTACCATTATTTAGTGGAAACTTTTTTAATTTGTCAACTTTTTTCGAAGTAAACCTGTATATATGTATACAAAATGAGAGGACTATCCAGGTTTCGTGATGGCGAACGACGTGGACAATAGCCGATGCTACATGCTGGTGCATCAGGCCAAGAGGCTCAACTCTCCGTGCATCCTTATTACCAATCATGACTCCGCCGTCATGCCTTCGCTAGTGGTTACAGATGAACAGGTGAAACACGTATCTTTGGTGTACTAAACATATATTCTTAAGCTTTCATTAATCTCAAATTTCTATAGACGATATATCGCGAGAGTTTCCCAGTGTAGTCGAAAAACCTTTATTATGGTGAAGGATAATTGTGAAAAGACGTAAGTAACAATATTTTGATATCGAAATAAGCCTTACACCTGCGGGGTACTTACTTAAGTGAGAAAATGTTTATCATTGGTATCTGCCGCGATTTTCCGAGATTCACGATTATACAATGCCTATACAAAATTACATGCCTATGGTTAGGTTTCCCTTTTCGTTTTTTCCTGAAGTAAACAGCCAATAAGAAAATTCTAAATATTAATTTACTGGAAAGTGACATATACAGGTTATATTGTATATAGGGTGTTATAAGTTTTTCTCAATGAAAGAATTCTCAGAATATAAAAACTATATCATTGATTTTTACTACCAAAACAATATTCTAACTAATAAAAAATAAAAAAATCTAATTCTAAACAATATCTATTTTTGTGTGTGATGAAGAAATGAAAATAAAGTCTTTCTATCTATTTTATGTATAAGTTATTTTACCTACTTAATAAAAAGTTTCCCTGCTTTATTCAAATAATTTTTTGCTGACCCCTCTTAATGTAAACAGCCTGTATAAACCAGAATCCATATACATTCTCGCAGGACCCCAGCGTAACAAAGCCCCTAAAGTTCGACCGCATCTTGTGCGACGTGCCGTGTTCAGGAGACGCGACCCTGCGTAAGAACCCTGACATTTGGCTCAAGTGGTCCACTGGCAACGGGAACAATTTACATGGGTCAGTCTCTATGTCCTGTTTTCTTTTTTTTTCAGATCATATAAGAGTTATAGATGATATGTCCTGAGGACCTTGAATTGGAAACACTATAATATTAACTTTTCTTGATTAATTTATAATGATAGCAGATTTAAAAAATAATAATTACTTTTAATTATTATTTTATAGTATATTACTCACAATTTCTTTGTGTGTGATATGGAAGTAGGCGCAGTACAATGATAATTGCTTTTTTTATTTTTTTTGCGAGTTTATATTATACAAGGCATTGAATTTGACAATTAAATGAATTGAGTTGACCTGTATAAGTATGGGACTATTGTTTTTTTTATACCGTATCTAGAATAAATGTTGCGTGGAGCAATTATCGGCACTGAGTTTTAATTTAATACGTAAAGTTAAGGTATATCAAGCAATGTTATAAATTGTGTTCTGAAGCTGTGCCTTTTTTGAATAAATAAATAAATAAAATAAATATTCTGCATGTGAAATTTATCAAAAATAATAACTTAAATTTATTTCTAACACTTTTCACTTCAAAATTAAAATTAAGATTTTTCGTATCCTACAGTGAAGTTATTTCTATTCTAATTTTTGATAGAATATGAAAAAAATTATATTTAGCGTTTGTAAATGTTAACATTAATAAACAAATATTATGCACATGTTAATCTCCAGAATTCAATACCGCGTCCTTCGCCGCGGCTGCGAGCTCCTCGCCATCGGAGGTAGACTGGTCTACTCCACCTGCTCGTTCAATCCCGTGGAGAACGAAGCCGTCATCCACAGGATCCTGCAGGAGACAGCCGGGACCGTCCAGCTGGTCGACGCGACCACCTTACTGCCGGGGCTTAAGTACCATAAAGGTAAGTACAGAACTAAGACAGCATGTTTTCATTGCCTTGCGTGTGTACATAAAAGTAGGATTTACCTAAGGCCAGTTAAATTTACAGCTCAACCAATATCTGACTATATTTTAGTTAATAGATTAAAGCTTGAAAATTTGTAATCAAGTTGAACACTACGAAGCTAAGCGTAAGGCTCAATTTGGTTTGACGTAGAAATAATGAAAAATATGCGCATGTGATTCCTTCGGTTTTGTATTTGCGCTTGATTGTAGCATACAATGATATTATAGCTATTATGATACATCACAGGTATGACACACTGGCGACCAGCCTCCAAAGACATGGTGTTCTACGACAAGTACGAGGATGTACCAGAGAAATGGCAGACAGTGGTCCGGCCGCAAATGTTCCCGCCCGCGCCTGAAGACCTGGACAAGTACCATTTAGACAGATGGTAAGTTCATTTACGCGTATACGAATAAATGGAAATAGGATTCGTTTATTTTTTGATTTTAAATACCATAACCACAGAAAAATCGAAAGCTCTTTCAAAAGTATTTGTAAATACCCGATTTACACAAGGAGTTCCCACATCCATTGATGAGAATACACCTTTTTCAAACTATAAAGAGGTTTTAGAAAGAAACAGTACTGTTTAAATTACAAATTTAAGTATCATGTGTAGACAGATAGGCTTTGCTGTTACACCTTACATTTCAGATGCTATTGATGCATTAATTTGGTGGTCATGTATATTTTTTCGATATTTTTCTTACATGCTTCCAACTTTTAAACTTTTATCTTTCAACTTAAAAGGATTTTTAATAATTCTTAAAGTGGTAGCTCTTGGTCTTCATGTAATCTGACGGAAAGAGAAGATAGGCCGACGATGCAAGCGAACTACACTCTAGAAACTGCTTATCTAACCTCCAACTGCCGGAACAGAACAATACTGTTAACATTATTGTTGTGGCGGCAGACTTAGTTAAGACGATGGCAGCTAGCTAGGCGGACTTTGAAAAGACCTCAATATCTGGATCTAGTTGGTCTCTTTCACTAGACCACAGAGGCGGTTAAATGTATCGAAATTACAATTCAAACATGCTTAGCTTTAAGATAAAATGATGAGTTTAATAGATATAAAAATAAAAATATTCTTGCTTCCCCAGTATCAGAATCCTACCCCATCACCAAGACACTGGTGGATTCTTTGTCGCAGTTCTAGAGAAAACATCTTCATTGCCTTGGGAAAAGCAAGACGCAGAAGAGAAACAAACAGAACTGACCACAGAAGAGAAGAAAGAACCTCCAAAAAAGAAGAGAAGATTGGGAGGTTATCGAGAAGATCCATTTGTATTCTTCTCCGGGGACGACGAAGACGTGTTCCCTAATATAAAACTGTTCTATGATCTTAGGCCAGACTTCGATTCAACATGTCTCCTCACTCGGTGTCATGTGGGGAAGAAAAAGAATATTTATTTAGTATCTCCAGTTGTGAGAGATGTCGTACAGAAGAATGAGAGTAATATAAAGATTATAAACACTGGTGTGAAAACATTCGTGAGATGTGACAATAAGAATATGACTTGTCCATTTAGGTGAGCAAACCTTTTATTTAACTACAGCCATTTAATAGGGCACATTCTACCTAGTAGCGAAAAGTAGCCCCTTTTATTTTTATTTTATTTAATTAAGAAAGTTTACAGCAAAATCTACGTTTTCTTCTTACTATCTATAAAAATGAATGAATTATTTTTTAATTATTTTTATAAAGACTGAAATGGCTGCAGCTTTTTGAATTGTTTCTTCGCTCTAATACAGGGGTGGTTAAGAAATAATAATAATAATTAAACTCCAAAAAATTTTCACTTTTATGAGTTTTCTATACTAACTTTCGTGATATACAACAAAACTGGCTTTTCTTCCATTGCTACAGCGGATTACTTTTAATAAATGGCGATCGTGGTGTTTGTAGGTGATATAAAGTTCACCTTGTCAACTAGTTCACAATATAAAAAAAAACAAAATACACAAAGGATTATTATAAGCTAAAAACAAGTTTCCAACCGCAATGCACGTTCTCTGCTCCTGCGATCCTTTAATGCCTAAACGAAGCATTTACCTTGGGAAGCACATAGTGCATCCTGAGGAGGTGCAACATGTCTCTGCACAAATAATCTGAAAATTTTTTGAATGAACGGGGCTAGGCAGTGAAATCTAAAGGGTTGTCACAAAAGATCAATACTGATCGAAGTGGCTTATGGGGCCCAAAAGTAACTGAATACAAGCTTTCAAATGAATAAATGATTTAGTAGTAGACTAGATGCAACACAGTTATGTAATACCTGACTTACCTTACACTGTAGCAACTTAGCAGTAATTATGATAATGATCCTTAAAAAATTTAAGGATCATTTCTTGAACTTCTTTGTACAATAGAACTTAAATTCTGGTTACACTACTCTCTGATTATCTTATAGGAATAATATGGCCAGAATTAAAACTATTAATTAACCTAAATTTAGACAGTTTTGTTAAGAAGGCTGCGTTTTAAGGTCGATAATTGAATACACCTTTCCAAAGGTTTTTTGATCTGCCTTTTCCCTTGTGCTTATCCGTTATTATACTATTACAATACTATTTGTTGTATTGAATGGGATGCATTTTAATTAAAATATGTTTTCTAATGTGTACTCGAGAATGATGTCCATTGATTATTTAAAAATGATCAAATTCTCTTCTCAAGTGCGCAACCATGTTTTTTTTTCAATAAATGTATTTTATTCACTGCCAACAGTAAAATTCCAATGGAGACGCTAGTGCCAAACTGTCTCTGTGGTCTTTTATGGCTTTGACCACCTGCCTTCCTCAGATCTACATATCCAGAGATCAGTTCCCCATGCTTCAATAATCTTTTGCTTGGTTTCGATTTTCAGCATTTCAGTTTTATTTGCAAATTCAGCAAAAACTGAAAAATAATAGGTAATCTTCTATCTTAGTACTCTAAAACGGATAAAATGATCAGTTTTCGGTTGAATTCAAAAATATTTACCGCGTTCGATGTTAAACTACAATTATCAGTAATCTTTCCCATTGATATCCTAGGTTAATATCATAAGTGATATTAACTTAGATGATAAGTCATCTGATAAAAAAATTTCTTCCGTTCTGTTCTACAGATTATCACAAGAAGGTCTACAAAGTATATCTCATAGTATCGGAGTGAAGCGCCGCATCAGCATCCTGAAGGAAGATCTGATCACAGTTCTGCAGAACGACAACCCAAGCAACCCGCCAGACTTGAAGATGTTCTCACAACATACGCAAAACCTGGTCAAAGACTTTGGTAGGTTAATATATATCATTTTTTAACTCTATAATTGTATGAGAACATTTTTCTGAGGTAAAGTTGTACAACTATATCTAATAACTATAAATAAAGAATTGGATTGTAATGTGTATGTAACTCTGATATTTTAACAGAATTAAAAATAACTATTCAGACAAGGCTTATCTAGTATCCATAACACAAGCTCATATCTATATGATGCTTACTTTGGGCTATTTATTAGGCGTGAGCATGAATATTATTATTATTATATTATATCTATCGCGATAGCTTATGTATTTTAAATTATTACTGCGTACTAAAGCAATATCCCACAATGATAAACAGATAAGCGCCGGTGGAAATATGGCGTACGTCAAAATGAAAACGACAGTAATAGATTCAGAGTTGGACAATGATGGGGTTTTTATAACTAAAAAATAACATTTTTTGCCATGAACGTTATCTTGAGCTTATTGGGTCAGCGTGATTATGCTATGACCCTAACTCTGTGTTTCTCTCATTTAGAAAGGCCCAGTAGTGAAATGTATGTAGACTATTAATCATGATTTAAAACAATACGATGACTACCTAAGCTATCGCCAGTATTAATTTTTTACTTGCAATTGTGGGGTGAAGTTAAGTTAGTGATGCCGCCTTGATCTTACTGTAACCACATAGCACAGTAATATACAAGAGGACTCACCTCTATTATAGATCTCTTCCAGTCGACCCATCATTAGGTGTCCATCCAAAAATGGCATTAGTAAATTTCATTTCTAGGTTATTGTTACTGGCTGTAAATGAAAAGGGAGCTTGTAACAGGGAAGAAGGGTTTATTTTGTAAATAATATATAACAAGAACTTAGACATATATAGCACTTAAAATCAACAATGAAAGCTGACAGCCTAGCTGTCCAAAATCAAAAACTATTGTCCTACACACATAAACAGAAAGTAAAAAGACTTATTTAGCTCCTATTCAGCCAATTCGTAACAGTTGTCTATGCTTCTCGATAAAGTAAACAAAATAATGGCGTCTACAGCTACCGGCAGCTGTATTCTGGAGTACAAGGAGCCGTCGCCTGGCCTGGCGCTGACGCTGGTGGGCTGGCGCGGCGTGCACTCGCTGCGGGCCTACACCGCCACGCCCGACACCGTGCACTACCTGCGGCTCTTGGGGGCCGACTACAGCAAATACGGTACGCTGTCTAACATTGTGACAGATAACCTTCTTATCAGATACTTTAACTGAACTCGAAAATTATGGCTTTTTAAATATATTTATTTATGTTGCAAAATGTACCTTACTTTGAACTTAATAAGGTTTTTATTAGCACGCCATTATAACGTGTATTTTTCGTTTAGATTACATGCGTACTTTTTGTAGAATTAAGTTGAATAATTTACGTGTGATTTTTTATGGGTCAGCATATATTTTATAATTGAAAAATGTTTTTGAAAATTGGGCAAGTCGTTGCAAATTGAGCTTGTATATAGTATTTTCGTTATGAATACTAGCTATCGGAAAATTATATTGTTTTCTGATTTATATTGTATCCATAACGGAATCTCTAAATTCCTTTTGGTACATCTAGTTACATATAATATTAATATGTACTACTATATATACTAATATACTCTAAGTTGCAATTTCAATATAGCCTTTGTTTTGAATGCCAATATTATAACGGAAACATGGCTTCACAAAATCGAATAAGACAACTTTTTTGCTCAAAAAGAAAATAATAAATTTAATCTAAATCTAAATTAACTCCAATTTTATTTATGCACCTGGTTATTAACAATATCTTAATCCGTAGATGTAAATAAATTCAAGAAAGCCTCAGACGTTCCTGATGCTGATGCTGAAGCAGTCTCTGATGACGTCAGTGAAGCCCCGGAACCTAGTAAAGACCAAAACGGAACGAAGTCTCAGGCTGAAGTTCAAAGTACTAGTGGTTAAGTTGTTATAATCATAAGAAAAAAACTATATCTACATACTGTGGCTGAAGGACTACAGGTAAAAGATAGCAGGGTTAATTAAAATGATTAATACAATAATGGACCAGAATGTATTTAATTTTATTATTACATTTTTGCTTAATTTATACCGTGGAGCTTTTCTATTCATGGATCTTGTATATTTGGTACATTAAATATTAATTCTTATGAAAATAAACTTTATTTAACCACATTATAAGAAAGTTTTAATGCCTCAAAGTTAAAGGACTTGTTTTCTAAACCCTCCTGTTTCTCCTAGAAATTTATAGTCGAATCATTTTCCATGGATAAATTATGAAACCCGAAACGAAGTTAACTTTCCGAATACGAGTCTGATTTTATCTACCTTTTCTTTTGATTGCGAAGCGTTAAAGCGAGACGGGAGTGACTTTCCGCATAGAGTTCGCTATCAGATAGTTTTCAATGCGGAGAAAGATAAGTAGTAAAACAAGAAAACATTATTTTTAAACCATTTATTCCATCATCCCCCTTCCCTCAGCTTCATTCGCAAACAAGCGATAACAATCTTTCGCTTAAACATATCAAGGTGCTACATTAATAAACCGTGCACGGTTATTTACTATTAAGTGAATATCAGCCTGAGAAATTTAAGACATTTGACACAATTTTTCACTTATCCCCAATCATATAGTGAGAAACCAGACCTGATTATATTCAGTGGCTACTTAGGTATGGAAATAATAATTGTTTGTTAAGTTCCACTATTATTATTTTACACAAGTATTTTAAACCATATCTAAGAATTACAATCCAAATACAGATTTTTAATCCGATTTGTATCCACAGGCGTCGTATGAGATTTTTTTTTTCCCACAATTTCAAAAAACTCAAAGTACAATCCAAATCACACCCATTAATCAAGCTTTTGAGCATTGCGCCAGCGCTGGTCATACACGGCGCAGGCGCAATGCTCAAAAGCGTGACTTAGAATGTGCCCTTAGAATGTTTTCCTCATCTCTCAACAATTGCACTTATTATATACAATTTGTTTCGATGACTGAGAGGCGATAACCATTTTTATTTTCTATTAAAAAAGTAGTCAAATACCCTAATAATAGTACCGAATCGACAACTACGTAAAACTAAAATGGTACAGATAAAACAGTTTTTTTTTATAATATCAAGTTCTCTTCTAATCGAAGTAAATTTTATCAAATTAAATTCAATCTAATAAAAATATTGCTCATATAAATAACGATAGTTACTAGCAGAATTTTTGAAAATTAATTAAAACAAATTTGTATACGTCATACATAAGAATGTATTGAACATTTAATTGATTTTAAACAAATGTTTAAGGGGATTTAATTTGAGCATAGTTTCAATTGAATCATATATTCATTTCGGTATATTAATTAATATAATTTTGTTTAAAAAGTAATTCAATTTTTTTTATTTTTACAATCAGTCCAATTCGTTACAGTAATACTTATTTAATTTTCTTTTTATATATTTGTGCAAACATGATTTTTTTAATATATAAAGCACAGCAAATGACACCACCTGATGATAAACAGTAGAGGAGTCCATATGTGAGGATAGTTAGTGAAGCATGCGACATACTGCACTAGCCAACCTCACTTTGCCGGCCCAAAAAGTGCTTTTTCACCCTCTTTTAAAGGAACCCATGTTATAAGAAGGAGGGAATACGTGTGCTGGTAAGGAGTTCCATGCTCTAGCTGTGTGACAGAGAAAGGAGTCACAATATGAATACAATTGCACTGTGTCATCTTTATAAGCACTGCTGATTTGCTAAAGACGATATTTTTTTTATTTCACAGTGAAGAATTTACAGATTGATCCAATGATACCCGTAGGAATATCTGAAATGATTCTGAAGACGTTTTTTGATTATGTTGAGATTTATATAATATGTGCATATTTCCTCGGTCTGACATATGTCCATAGATCAACCTTAACTTTAGTTTAAACATAGTTAACTTAATTAATACATTGTATAAAATAGACACTACATGGACGAATTCGAGATGAAATAAAAACATTTGCTTTTCAAGTAAATAATAAATAAAATGAAGTTATCATATATTTAGTGTAAAAAATACGTGATACTGTTTATTCGAAGTAGTTCATAAGTAATTCACAGAATATAAAGCCTTTTTAAATAACATAGTGAGGAGATAAAATTAAAATATTTAAGGTACTAAGTAATGATAAAACAATTTTGTAAGATTCATCAGTCAAATGGATAATTGTCTGATTACAATTGATGATTATATCTAATTTTTAAACATTATTACAGTTTTATATAGGAACAAAATGAGTATGGATAATTCCCTGTAAATATCTTTGAACTTATTATGATTGATCCTCTTCGGCCCTCTTATCTATATGTTTTTAATGTAAAACCTTAACTATTTTTCTAAAATCTATCATTCATTTATCCTAAAATGTCAATACTTAGCTATTACGTATTCTGTATAAAGAATTTCAGAGATTACTTTGGTACTACACTTCGGCTATTAACAGATGTAATACTATTGGCGACACAAATATTATTTCTTCAAACTAAATTTTATATCATGTCTCATTACTTCCAAAATATAGTAATGGGCGAAATTTAGCAGATAGCATTTAAAAAGATTTTAAAAGCGGAAAACTCATGCTTTTTAAATATCCATGCCAAAGTGGAAAAAATATTGGAAAATTCAAATGATGATTGATAATTAAATTCTTATATATTTAACCTTCACCTAAACTTTACTTAATATCTAATTACAATCTAGACCATCAACAAAAGACCCACGCAATAAACCAGTTCAGTGACTCGATCCGATATCACAGAGAGCGATGTGGCTCGTTACTCGAAGCTAAACTAATTATAAGCTAACTAGTCTACTGACTCCTTGATATCCTAAAACAGTTCTGTAATCCTAGTGCGAATTTTAATCGAATTGAACCGCCAAAATTGTGTTTTAAGTCAACTGTCACATCTAATGACACTGACAGCAGTGCCACTCTTGGGAAGTATTGGAAACCACTTTTTATTTATGCATTTGTACGTAACTACGACTGAAACGTCTCTATACGAAACTTACACTAGAGCTGATCCTTATTTAATCTAATATTATGGAACTACATTTCCGGAATTTGCAACGGTGAAATCGTTAAGCTTTGAATACTTTATATAATGGAATACGTACAATCGTAAAATGATTACTGGCCTAGGCAGGAAAAGTATCAAATATTGTCTAATTTCAGCTAATAAAGTAAGATTTTACGGATAGATTGCAGACGACTATAGATTGAAGGCTTTACGATAGTGAATCAAACCTCTATCGCAAAATTAGTTACATAAAAAATTGTTTTGAATAATTTCGTAAATATGTATCTGTAACCTATTTATAAAACTAAAGATTTCTTTGGTAATGTCTCTTCAGATAAAACTGTTTAACGTAACGTATTAATATTTCAAGTAATAAAGTAATAAATATCCTGCAATATTTTCTTCTTGAGTTTCCAAACAAAACTGAAGTTTTTATATTCTCGTTATTGGGAGTCTTTATTGATTAATCAATGCAAGATACAAAACTGTAACAATTTAATATTGAAAATTATATTCTAACAATTAATAAATTAAATATTCACTACATCCATTTGACTAAAAAATCTACAGCTGTCTATTTGAAACCTAAAACCAACTAATTAAAAATTTTAACAATAACAATATTGTCTAATTACATAAAAACAAAAAAAAATTAAGTGATCTTTGATTTGAACTACAGCAATACCGCACAATAGAAAAATTTAGAAAGTAAATGATAAGAATGCTTCAAACAAATACTGAGGAAATAAGTGTAGCTAATTTATCTTTAACTAACACTAACCGTTAAAATATCGAAATAATTAAAAAAAAACTTAACGGTTTTATACGAAACACATTAAGAACGCACTTTTTATTAATTGAAATCAAACATTTATATTAATATTGACTAAACAACATGAAATTAGATTAAATTAAAGTTAATTTTTCTTTTTAAATAAATATGTGGTTAATTGTATACTATATCTTATTTATTAGAAAAAATGATATTTCTGTCTCTTTCTATTTTTAGTAATATTTAAGTATTAAAAACATTTTGTGTTACACAACACCCGAATTTATCAAAAGTCAAATCACATCGAAAGTGTTCTAAATTAAAATTCAAACGAAATGAGTATGTTTGAGACGGATTCCATGCCTTTGGACGGTAGAAGTGGACAGGAAGCTACGCTTTTGTAATTGTAGATAAGATGCAATGACATTTAACAAAATATATTTATGATATTCATCGCCAAAGATTACCTATATGTAAAATATATCTATTGTTTCAGCACATTAAAATATAATAACAAAATACCGGCATTTTATTGAGTTTCTATTTGTAAAATGGAATAAGAATTCCGAATAGCAAGATATTTTATCGACATTCAAAAAAGATGGGGGTTCCGTGTTCCACTGTTTGTATGTTCACCGATTTCTTCATTATAATATCAATTGAAGGTTCTAGAAACTTAAGCCAAAAACTGATAGACTTACAAATTCTGCCGCTGGTTATATGATATGATGACCGTACAATGGTCTTATTAAATGTATCAAGGGTACTGAGCAAAATGGCTGAGTACTTAATGTCTTCAAACAAATTGTGCGCGCTTTCTAGACATAATTTTAATACATGTTTCGTATAGCGATTACAAAATGGGGAAGTTCTTTTTATATCCAATTTTGATCAGATAAAATCATTAATTTATCTTCTTTTTTTATATATATATTTGCAATCTGTATGTTATTTATTTTGGCGATGATATGCAAATAAACGCGAAACATATGTACCTAAAAGTTGAAATTACTACGAATATTAACATTTCTAAAACTTATCTAAAAACTTGGGATCTTGCTGTGTACATAAACAATTTAGGAAAGGTATACTTGATTAGAATAATGTAACAAATTGATAATTTTGTCAAGACGAAAAGCATAGTTGAACATTATTATCTACGTGCTAATAACTTTAGCATCGAGAATCGCACAAAATAAACCTACCATTTGTTCAAATATACGCAGCAAGATTATATTACAAAAAAGGTCTATCTACAACATAACAAACATTTTTATACCGGCTCTTTATCGGAGGCCAAGACACATTTTTTCACGTTATAATATCACTAAGTGTAACCCTGTTAAACTAATTTGAAACGACACAAATGTTTGCATATATCGTAAATTCTTGCAACCAATTTCCTTTCTTTTTAAAAACCTAAAGCATTGCTTGTAAATCTTTTTAATTATCTACATCTCTAAGGTTCACAGATGTTCGGAATACAAAAATCTTGGTTTGGCTCACTTTGCCTCATTTTATCACATCACAAGAGTGTGACAGGTACTACACTATCAAAATACAAATAGGATCAAGAACAAAGATTGAGTTGCTCAATCTCTTTCGGGATGATATTGAGACTTATAGTGTGACAGTAAAAATAATGAATTAGAAAATCTGAACGTGTGTCGATAAGATCGAGTCTGTTGTAAAAACTGAAGAAAATAAGGTGGATTTTCATTCCAAAATTCGGCGTTACTTCACACCGGGACAGAGTTCCTACTGTTCACCTATGAAGCGCGAATCCGACTGTATAGAGTACTGTTGAAACTTTGAGATGTATCTACTGAATACCAACTAGTTGCTTCATACTATTGGCGATCCAAGACTTTTCAGGACTAGTTGTAAGATCTGCAAGATCACCGACGAGTTTCTCGTCTGTCGCTTTTTCATATTTTCGGTGAATGCGCAAATGGTCAAATACACGGTCTGATTCTATCCACAGCATTCCACATTCAAGAATCTTGGTGTATCAAACTTGCAAACAGGTTGAGAGACACCAGTGCAACGTATCTACGCAATTATTGCTCTAAATTTGTTCGTAACCTCTGCAACGCCTCTGATACATACAGAACGATGCTGAGATTTGTCCAGTGGATCAAGATCAAAGTGCTTGACGGAGGCATCTTATAAGTGACAGTAACATTCCACGCAAGATGCTGTTGAAGAATACCATATCATTTTTGAATTTAGACTTGTACTACTTATTTATTTATTATATATATAACATATTCCATATTCCATCCTTTAAACATCAGTAAGATTTATTTGATGCACGGAATAGATTTTTCGTACTGTACCTGGTTTCAGTTACTGAGCTACGTATTGCAAGTATCGCTGGTGCGATACTAGTTATGTGACTGTCGTGGATTCCGAGCGCATTGCATCAGGTGCCTTTGCCAGGGAAGATCGCGCGCTAAGACGTTGCTTAGGCAGTATGGGCACTTCCATTCGTCCATGCCCAACGCTGGAAAAGAAAAGAGTGAAGTAAAATTTCCTAAAAAGAACTTAATTTTTTCAAGGTTTCTTTTAAACACCTGATTAACTTATTGCACCTCAATAAGATGTATTGTACTTGTTAAATTCATTTGTATTAAATGGAAATATATTCACATGATGGGAAATAAATGTATAGCTCGAAGAAGCTAGATATTTTAATTCTACTTTACAATAATAGTAAGAATGCTCACGTATGCAATTTATGTGGTAGTCGTTCTCTTCCAGCCGCAAAGCCGCGCCACATTTCTGGCACGGCTTCCAACTACCCTCACTCATGCTACACTCTTCTGTAAAGGTTTTAAAGTAACATTAAATAAGACCGAAACATAAAATAAGCATTATAAAAAGGTTAATAATATTTGAATAACTTTACATATAAAACCGATTCACAAAAATGAATGTGGTAGCTAAATAAATAACGAAACAAATAAAAACATCATCATCTTGGACAAAACAAAGTTTTTTTTTTCAATTATTTGGCCTGGTAACTAAGACCTTTAAGCCATATTTTCATTAATGTAGATTATATTTTTATTTATGACTCCAGGATACTGGTGCAATGTAGCCCTTTGCCTGATAGAGTTTTTGGCGACCAATGGTAGTTAACTGTTTTGTTAATGACTTACGCGAAAATTTTTGAAACTGTAATGTTATGATAATGATTACAATGAAATGATAAGTAAATGAGAATGAAATCATAAAATGTTGTTAAATAAATGAACTCACAAATCAATAAATGGGAATGAAACACTGAAAAATCTCAAGTAAGTAACTAATCAACGCTGAATTATGTATTCCATAAATTGCCAGATTTAATGATCCTTTTTATCATAAAACTACACCAATTTCATGACAAAAACAACAGCATAACACAATATATGAAATAAAAGTACAGCAACTAACCGACCCCGCCATTACGCGCCAAAGAACTCCAATACAAAGTTTCCAATCGCATGACTCACCCAGTAAATGTGAATGGAGTACCCTAGCTTCCAGGGCGAGCCTACAGTGCGGACACCGCGCTAGCAGCACGCAGCGCCGCCAGTAGTGAGCCTCCAGAGACTCGGCGCGGACCCGGCGCCCGCACCAGGTGCATGTCGTACTGACAACACAACATGACAGACTATCAATAGTAATGAGATATATCAAAACCAAAACTATGTCTTTCGACCCCGATTCCAATTCCTGTAGGTGCAGATATTTGTAAGATGATTTTTATTCAAGAGTCATATACATATTACAATCTATATTTCTGCGTTATCTATTATCCATAGCACAAGCTCTTAATTATGCTTAATTTGGGATATTAAGTGTGAGCGTGAAGAATATAATTATTATATATGTAAGCAATAGTTTTTAAATGTAGTAATACGTTTAACAGGCTCTCAAAAGTCGTCAAAAGAACTCGGCTTGTATAATACTTAATACTCAGTTGAATTATTATAGTGAAAACACATTTCAGTAACTTCTACCAATATCTTTGTAATTTATATGTTTTCCTTACATGTATATTTGGCATTATAAAAGACCTAACATTTAATATGGGCTTTAATAATAATACAAGTTCTAGATGAATAATACACCACACACTTTAAATATTTCACCGTTAAAGAAAAATAGAATAGAATATATCTTTATTGTACATCAGCCAATTCAAGAGGAGAAATACACAAAAAACATTTTACTAATTTTGTACAAAGGGCGACCTTATCGCTAAAAGCGATCTCTTCCAGGTATCTTTAGGATGGACTACTTCGCAAATCTATTTTTACATGTAGGCATCATCCTTATCACGTGCATTATCATCATAATAGGATGTAGAGCCATTAGCTTATACATAACCTCTCATATGTTTGGAGAAGAGTATATAAGTAATTTCTGAAACAAAATCTAGAAACCCGAATTGAAATTGTAACATACTTTCTTGCATGAACACACCTAAGTGTATGAACCCTTACAGCTCCTTTGTCGGCCGCCAGCCGACATCGCTTTATGTACGCTACAACTCAGTTGACAATATAAGACGTTTGCGCATTTAAATTAGAGTTGGCTGACAAACAATATTGAAAATAATTGAGTGGTAAGGATCAACTTACTGGCAAGCTGGCTCTGGCGTGCTATCACTGGGCTCGGCCACTTCGTACTGGTCACTTGTTGCTTGCTGCCTTCTACCTATTGGTATAAAACATTTTATATTTGACCTTTCTTAACTTCGGGAAAATCCAAAAAATCAGGTGTTCCTTGCTGATTTAAAGGTCCAAAAATACAATTGTTAAATCTTTATAGTCATATCTTTGTTTTCAATTATCATTTAATTGTAGGTAGTAAATTCAATGAAGTCACTGTTTACCCAGCCTTATAGAATATACTAGACAAAGGTGACCACGTGTGTTCCGCGATGAACAAGTAATCATAGAAAAATATCTTCAATTTTCAAGGGGTCACGTGTCAGTTTTAATCGTAACAAGATGATTCAATCGTAGTGTGCTTTAAACTTACAAATGGATATATAAAAAGAAGTTTCAAATAATTCACAACAGTTCCAATTCGATTGAAACTCACACAAGAGGTACGTGAAGTTATTAGAAACTATTTGATATAATCCTATGCCGCAAGCTGTTTTCCTGGTGCCTACCCTCAAAACAACCATTTTCAACCTACAATTTTTTACCATTTTTGCTAAATATTAATTTCAGAAAAACTTAATTACAAAAATTCTTGCCTGGACTGTAATATCCACTCTCCTCCATCTGACTGTGGTCATCCAGATGCATGTTCCTCAACCCAGCCACTAGTTTAGGAGACTCCAACACACTCTCTCTGAAATACTCCGCTTTAACCTTAGGAGAATCCAAACTTCTACAATCGGAATCACACCTCAAATCATTGCGAGATATTTGTGGGGAATCCATAGCTAAGGAGTCCATACTTCGCAGGTCCATTTTCGATGTTTTTGGGGAACCTAATGATGGGGAATCACCGTACTCTATATGTAAAGGCTCATAAACTGTGACTGGTCGTTCTTTGAGTTGTGGTTTGGAAGTCTCGTGGTCGTAGTGTATCATAGAATGACGGTTCTCTGTGTTACGGTTTGTTCGACGCAGTATTACTTCCTCCGTTTGATTCTCTTCGAAATGTACCTGGAAATTTGAATATCTAATATATATTGAGTGTTAGAAACCCAAGCGACGTGACTTGGGCGCCCAGTCCGTCTTGAGCTAGCGAGGTGATTGGTCGGTGACAGTGCGCATCTAATTATTCGGTGCTCCCGTTGTAGCTACGTGTTTTGCGTGAAAATTTAATCATATATTTAAGTGTTTGATGGCCTAAGATAGAGTCCCTGTCCCAGATAATTTAAAAAGGTAATACTATATTATAATTTGTGAAGTATCTACATACGTTCGAAAATACATTCAAAGATATAATCACACCAAATTTATCCTACCTTAACCTATTAAGGTTTTAATTTCGTTTCTATATCGGATCATCATCAATAATAAATATAAGTAGTTGTATTTGAATAAACAAACAAGATACCACGACATGGGACTTGAACCCGGGACTTCGGGTTTAGTTGAAGATACTAACTATCTTATCAACAGCCATCCCATATACGTCCTACTAACGTGCGCAGGCTTTCCTACAGGGTAGAAACACATGAGGGCTTAAGGTCAAAACACCAATATGCTCTCCCAATGCGGGTTCTGGGTGAAGGCGGTTACCATAACAACCGGAACCAATTGCATACCTTCCGAAGCATGGAGAAGCTTGACATAACAAATTTCATTCGCCCATCCAGGGAACAACCATGATGAAATTTGCTGTTTTCGTTATCGAAACTAAAGCGTTTGAGCCACCACCCCAACAAACTCCTCTAAGAAATCTCTTGCAAATAGATATTTTTAATTGATATCTATGTTTATTTCAAAGCAATGTTAAAAAATTGTCTACAAACATGAAGTGCTACGGAACCAATATGACGTGTCCGACACGCTCTTGACAGGTTTTTATGTTGATCTTGTTTCTCATATTTTAACATGTTTGCTCCAATCTGACGGAAATAGAATAAAATGTTTTCATATAGAGTACATGCTTCATGTACCTTTTATATTACAAAGTTACCATTGTGAAAGAAAACTAGTTAAAGTTGAGATATCTCTATTTTGGATAAGTCTACCTTTGCATACTACTGTTTCTTTATTTATATTAATTGGTCTAACTTTAAAAATGTAGCTACTGTAAATCCAGTTTAAGTTCATGTTCTCATTATGTGAAAGAAAAGGGTAGCAAAAATTTGAGCTTTAGAAACCATCTTTTTAAGCTATTTTAAAAGTCATGCAGGAAGTTCGTCTTACTGTTCCTGCATTTTGTATTCAGTGAAGTCAAAAATTTAATACACCTTTCTAAATATCACCTGAGCTGCCCTTTTCGCTATCATATTGAGAGATCGAGATACGTTGATGTTTAACTATGATTTATGGTGTAAACTTAAGTAAAATAACCTTATCCTTAGCTTGCAAGTGGCCAAATAGTTCAAATGTCTAGAATTGGTTAAGAAGCTCTTGAGAATGCCAAATTGGATCAGAAAGGTCCATCCTTTCCATCATCAGGTCATCTATCTCATTACCTTCTCATTAGAATTAGCTGCTGCTCTAGGCGAGTGTTTCGGACTGACAGCACTATCTAGCCTCAGTTTGTTATATCCGGGGTAGTTGGAGAAGTCTTTAACCGTTCTTGTGGGTGTGTACCGCTTAGTCGGAGATCTCCTCATACTGCTCTTAGTTCTGGAAGTAGTGAAACTGCCACTAAGACTAGACGGAGCTAGAGTTGAACCTGAAAAGATATATTACAGGTAATGTAAGACTTAGATCGAAATAGAAGCAAAAGTCAACGGAAAACTAAAGGAAGTTTATTTTATGAAACCATGTAATTCTTCAAACATTTAGACTACTTACATCACAATATTTCAAGACTATCATTCAGATAACTTATCTCTATAATCTTTTATTATCGTTAAGTTAGAGACATGTTCCATTGTTTCCAAGTCAAAGTGTCTTCAGAGAGATTGACTAACATTCTCACCAATGTACATAACACTACATACAAGAACACCGTATTCTGCTGCGATCTTCTGTAAAGAACTGAAGTAAGGTGCTTCTCAATTCGTGCTCTCTATATTTCGTAAGACTACTAGGATAGAAATTCTCTGTTCATTGCCCCTTCCAATTATTGTCACATAGAACCATTTTCCCAATTAGCAAGCTTAAATGAAACCTGAACTCACCAGACGCATGTGAATGTGATATTAAGGACTTCAAGCTATATGAAGAAGTCTCTCCCACAGAGTGTGACATTAAAGAGGCTGAAGTCCCGGTAGCAGCTGTGCGTCCTGATGCTGATACACTCTCTGTGTCTTGGGAGTCTGCTAACGACTGCTCTGTGGTTAGTTGTTCTTCCGTCGGAGCTTGATTCAGCATTTTCTGGTAATTAATGTGTAAGGCAAATTAATAACACTAAAGCAGCACTTGAAAATAATGAGGCAGAATTCGTTCCAATTATTGATGAAAATCATTTTAGAAAACTACCAGCACGAGTAATCATTACCATCAATATCCATATGATAAAGCAAGCATCTACACTTATCATTCTATTTGATTACATTATAATGTCTGACATCAACTTTGAGTAGTTTCTCATCAATGAGCTGAAAGACCAATGGTTCTTCATTCGAAGTTTTCATAATTGTAAATCTTGTAAGTTATGCTATCAAAATTAAAATTGTAGGCATCATTAACTAAGAAAGATAATGCTATGTAAGCTTATCTTTCTTCTTCACCATCATCATCAGCCTGCCAGTTCAACTACTAGGTACAGTTCTTCGTAGATACGAGAATAAATCAGTCATTTTGGCCCATAACACTATTATACTGACCCAAAGAGGTTCGGTGGGTAAAAGCGATTGTTGTAACAATGACTTAGTGTGTCTTTGGAAGGACTGAAGACCTAGAGATATCAAATTTTGATTGACCCATCTGGGACTAACCATGGTAAACGCTGCTTCACCTTACCACTACGCCAATCATCTTTAGAATCGTTATACTTACTTGCATATCAATTCTATCAAACTGCTGGAACAGGTGCCTGTAAATCAGGTTTCTTCTAGTAACAGCATCGTCTGGAGGTAGCTGTGCTCTGACTACTCTTGGTGATCTAGCGTAAGCGGCAAGTAGGATCCTCTCAGCTGCTGCCCGGACTGAACCAGCAGCGTGCTGGGCTCCTGCTGCACCACATTCAGCTAATCGACGTACTGTGAGGCCACTGGGAGTAATGAAAAATCTTCAAGAACCTATACTAGACTAGACACCATATCAAATTTTATAAATGTCCCTTGGTAAACTGGTCTATAATTTATAAGATTCCGAAAGATGTAAATTGAGCTTCCGAACTGTATATATGGCTCATATCATAGTTAGTACAATTCTGTCATTAATACCAGATACATAATTAATAACCAAAAAAGTGTTGGAATTGAATCATAAGCATGTTTCAATTTTCAAGAAGAGAGTATATAAATTACCAAAAGTCGTACAATATAGACACAATAAACTTTTATTTGAAGGTTCCCGGGAGATGTTGCGACTTAACAAAACGAAATATATCCATATAAAGAAAAAGTAAATTTGAAACCAAATTACTCATTTTATGAAAATGTAACATAGTTCCAAATTTGAATAGACGTAGTGATATAAATTCACTTTCGATTTGACAGTAGTTCAATGGATACTACGTTACTTTAGCCGTCTAACATAACAGGGGATATAGCTCAGTGGCAGAGCAATCGACTGCAGATCGATAGGTCCCCGGTTCAAATCCGGGTGTCCCCTTAATTCTTACATTTTTTAAAGTAATTTGATACGTTGCTAATGCATTTTTTCTTTTTATTATTTTCCTTCTTCTTTTCATATAATGAATCCAAATCATTTTTTCTGCACGATATGCTGCACCGTAACCCATCCGCAACGTCGTAGCCGCTACGACATATATTTCAAAGAGTGACCGCATTGCTACCTGTTCTTATCAGTGGAGATGCCATGGTTAAGCACCAACTGCTCCAACATTTGCAGTCTTGATAATGCTAAGCGAGGATGCATAGAAGCTGGTACTGGGCGGACCAGTTGTTGCGGGATCATGTGGAGGCTCCTGAAGAAGTTATTGGGATATAATAAAAGAATCAATGAACGTGTAAATACTTTACTATCTAGTAAATTAAATTTTTACTACAAGTCAACAAACAAACACTTTAAAAGTTTATAACAAATCTCAAAAAATAATGTCGATGAAAATAATAATCCGATGGAAACCGAGCAAAACCTTAATTAACAAAGCATATAATCATATTTTTGTTGTAAGTAACTATCGAATAGCGAGGGTTACAAGGGCACCAATATGAATTTCATAAAACCAACCTGACATGAGGACAATCAGCAACTGTGAGGACAGTGTGCTGAGCAGTGGAGTGGATCCTGGGAGCAGGGTCGCCACACGCTCGTAGTAACTCTGGTATTAGCTTCTCCAAACATCTGCCCACTTCAGCTGCACATACTCTGTAATTGGTCACATAAACAGGTGAAACATAAAATTTATCCAAGGCTTAAAATGGAAAGGCAAAATAGTCATTGTTCTCATGATACATGCATGTGGGATGGACGAGGAAACCAGCAAAAAATGACGAAATTACTCAGTAGCCCTTATCTTATCATAGGGCTATGATCAATTCACGGTACACTTCGAACGACAGGGATCTTTTGTTCTTTGTAACAGTAAAAGTTCCATGGCACATTAGAATGGTTATTTTCCTTCCAAAGAAACAGCGTCTAACGTCCTAATTATTTTTGACTTCACTCAGCAAAATTTCCTGGAGATTATATTAGAGATTTATGTCCACACAATATCAACATTTAGTATTATTTTCTATCAACTAGCTCATCACCTTGAAGACCTGCAGCTGCGGATATATCTGTGGTACTCAAACTCTTAGGCAGACAAAAACTTTCCAGATACCACCCCCGTTTTGAGTTACACGGTCCACCATTCGCTTACATTTTGATTCTGGTTTCCTTCTCTTAGTGGATTGCATAAAATCTCGACTGCCAGTCAGTAGAAGTCGCGGTCTTCAGACGTTGAGAGAATGAAGAAAATGACCAAACTGACATTCTCTCTCTATCTTTCAATCTGCACTTAGAATGAAAGCTGACCACTTATATAAATCAGTTTTTAACTAAAATAGAATTCACAAGAAATACTTACCGATCAGGCACAAACTCCTTGAAGAGGACTCGTACGACCTCATTAGTTTGGCTGTACACAGAGAACACCTTGTCCCTAATCGTCCGCTGCAGCAGCATGGCGGCGGCTCTTGCTGTCTTGTTGGGAGAAGTCTTGGTGCTCCCGTTGGATGGCGACGTGAGCTCTGCCCGAAGTCGTGCCAGCCCTTCTTCTTTATCCAAGTAGTTTTTGGAGTAAAATTTTTCTACCTGTTGTTCAGGATATTTATGTTTATATTATAGTAAATGAACATAAAATGTTTAAAGATGAATGATTTCGTTTCTGGACCAGCAAAGGTAAGAAAGGTTTGCATCCAATCGTAAAACATGTTTTTAGGTGCCTTGTGAAACTCAATGATCTAATCTTAAAATTTTTTAAACTTAAACTTTTAAGCTACATACCAGTGGATATCCAAATATAAGTATCGGCAAAGCAGCTTGCTTCCTCTCGCGTTCATTCAAGCGATGTGGATGGTGCTTAGTGGAGGTAGGAGCGCTGCTACCACTTGCTTCTTCCTCGCGTACTTCACGAGCCTCGCGCAAATACTCGTTAGTGTGGGAGCTGGTGAAACAATGACTATTTGTAACTTTTTGTAGGTAAATGTTCCTCAGAAAATACAAGAGAGTGTATCTACATTCTCGGCAATTACATATGTCGGTAAACATCTTGAAAATCTTTGACAAAGTTGGAAGTTCACGTATAGTCTGAGATGTACACACCCAATGCAATGTATGCAATTGGACTCTATTGTAGTAACAAAAAGTGCAAAATGCATATTTTAGAAACAGTCAATAACATCCTTTTTAAGCATTGACTGTACGTAATCACAAGCATACCAACTAATCAACTCACTTCTATATCGTACCACCCGTAGAAACTCAACTTTACTTTATTATTACCACGTTTTTCTTAGCTTGCTTTCTTGTATGTCTGTCTGTATGTATGTGGCGGTCAAATCTTGTGATCGAGTTTTCGACCACTTCTAATCATCCGATTGAGGATGTTTGTTTTCGGTGACAATACAATATTTCAAAACATTTATGACTCTATGATAGCCGCTTATGCGATAACTAATGTTTGGATCCGATAAAGAAAAAATAACCCGTGTAAGTGATGTATGAACATAAAAAGTCGAAATCATACATAAAACAAATGAAACTTGCATATTATCGATATAAACAAATAATTCTTCATAAAAGTTAAGACTTAGATTAAAAATTTGGTTTGGTATGTTATGATGGATCTGCTGGGATGGAATTTGAATTTAATTAATTTTTTTAATTTTAATTAAATTTACAGTTTAGAAAGAACGACCGCAATATTTATAAACCAAAACTAAAAAGAGTTAAATATATTATCTTATAACTTTTTCTCTGGGCTTTGAAGATTGATCAGTGAATACACATAAATCAAGCTACTTGTAAAATTCTACAAATAAAAACGTGGGGTGAACCTTCGAGTGTACCAACTCCACAAGAAGTAATAACTAAATTCTACGCAGTCAACACTTAGATAACCAAGATGATAACCTGCTAAAATTGAATATTGGATATCCAAGCGATGGGCTTCATCTGAAGATTATTAATATAACACGTAAGAATTGATTTTGTCTAAATGGCAACAGTTACCACTTATGATTAGATGGATGATCTAGTTGTAATACATTTGTAGCATTTAAACATTGTAATTACATAAAAATGCGATAGTTTTATAATAAATTTCAACATTCAAACGTTTTGCTTCAAAGCTTATGATAAAATATGTTATTTAATCAAAAGCTTATGAATATTTGTAGGTATTAAAATTTGAACCTTTTGATTTGTGTAATTCATAACGAAAAACTGTATTCTAATATTTCAACTACCAGGGTGTGTCGTAGTCTCGTAGCGTACAGTGCTACGGCGACAACGACACACCCCTCTACGGTACTAAGAAACCAAAAGATTTTTCTTTGCTTTCAATCTTTTGCGAGGGTGAACATTCTTATCAGTAAGAAAAAAGTAGATGCTTAATATAAAACAAACACTTATTGAGGTTTCTTTTGCAAATATGTTAGGAAGTATTTTTTTATTCCTACGCATGTAAGTAATATACCTATTTACTTTTTTGGGTAATCGTGAAGACAATAAACCTTCTATAAGTAATTTTAAAGAAGAGATAGTTACACTATTCAAAAAGAAAATACTAAATTGGAAAGAATATAAACATTGAACATTAAATCCATCATCTACACGTTAAAACTAAGGTGCTACACAATTATTAATATCTATGAAGAACTAGAAGAATTTAAAATTTTTATTTTTATGAAACCACTATCTAATTATCACGGATTAGCTCAACTAATACAAATATACAAACGTTTTAGCTAATACAGAGTAAAATGAGAAAAAATATTATAAATAAATTGAAAGGCCAATGTTTACCTCTGTTCAGTACTCGCAGTCTTACGGAATCTAGTGAAATTGGAATTTATTTAATATTAATCTTAAGCAACAGCAAACATTGATAATAATTATCAAATCGATAGTTGCATCTCTGCCGTTAAATTATTCAGTTTAAAATTTGAATTGAATTCAAACCAATTTTTATGTTATACAGAAGTCTTACTTACTGCCTTAGTGCCGGTAATAACCGTTCTTCATAAGCTTCAAATGTAGATCTAGGCCCAGCACTTTTATTTCTACGTCTAACTAAAGTACCTGAAAAATATTTAATCGAATTAATATTCAAAAACAATTAAAAAAACAAGTGTTCAATGTCAAACTCATTGGATTATTCTACTGATTGAATTTTGGCAATTAAAAAGGTGGCTACCGAGATATTTACCGATACATATTTATTTAATATCTTTACGATACTAGTCTTGTAATGTAAATAGTAATGGAAAAGTTACATTCTCTGTGGTTTTCACTTTAATTGTTGAAATGTATTAAAAGGAAGAAAAAGCCGAACGAAAATAAACCGATGCTTGACTTTTTGGCTTAGCTTACAATTTTGTACAAAGAGGTGTAAAATTAAAAGTTGAATGAATTTTAATTTCAATTTAATACTTTTGAATTTTGAACCTGCTTTTTCACCTTGTTGGTAAGCAAAATATTGACACACCTTTTTTGTAAGCAAAATGCCAGATAACAGTTAACATGATAACAGGACCAGATTCCTAGATAAATATAATATTCCTTTAGTCGTTAGTAAGGTCGTCATAATAATATTCACTTTGAACATGATAGAAAAACGTTCACTATATTCATGAACTATTTTCTACAAACACATGCTTTCTAAAAAATTATTACCATTAGCAGCATTAGGAGTAATGCTTCTACGAGGACTATCAGTCTCCTTCCTTATTTCTTCTTCTTCCAGTCTTCTAAAGTCTACTCTGTCTTCTTGCACCGTTTGCGGAGGAGGTTCCGGAGATACAGGCTGTATTTCATGTTGCATCGTTTGAATTGGTGACTGCAAGATTTGTAAAGGAAATACAATGCGTGTGCCCGCAAATTAATAATACTATTCTTATGTTTAAGATTAAAGTTTATTTTAGTATTAAGTAATTTAATGTAATTTAAAATAAAATTCTGAATATCAACTTTTACTCACCACCGGCCTATGGGAAGGAACTTCTTCATCGCCGTTTATCAACTGCTGGTCCGGTTCAGCCTCAGGGGGTATCGGTGAAGGCATGTCAATGCTAAGCGACCCCGCCACCACGGATGGGGACAGATGATGGGAGAAGTCGTACTCTTGTGGCATTGATGAATCGTTACGGGGGTCTGGCTGATGTTAAATATAAAAGTAGATTTAAAGATGTGTAATTATGTCCACACACACTCTAAACACGTAAAATTAAAGTATATTATTCTTTGTATAGTTGACTAAATTTTGTCAAAAACAAAAAAAAATATTGGATTATGAACGGTACTTTTTTTCGAAATAGTGCATTTTTGTGCGAATACTCCGTATTTTATTGCGCTAAATGCATAAAAATTGCTGAAGCTATTTATAACCTTCATGGTTATCCCCGATTACTCCGTAAATATTTCTTTGCAATTAGTGGCGGTTGACGGTGTTGAATCAAGTTCTAAATTTAAGAAAAATAAATTACGAGTTCTAACCGATTGCCCCTTAATAGTGGTAAAATGAACTAAGGTTAACCATGCGTTTGCATAAAACTTGCAGAATCTCTTTTAATCAACAAAATGTTGATGGCGAAAGTGCCAATTAGCTCAGCAGTACTCACCCCATCTTCTTCAAACAGTCTACATAACTGTGGATCTTCTGTAACCCCAACCAGAGCATCAGTAATTCTGTCTCTCATAGCCCGTGCAAGCTCAAAGTCATCTCGTGCCGCCGCAGTTCGTTTGCGGAGCCTCCAACGGCCTATACGTATACCTGCAGCTGCTAAAGCAGATCCCGCAGACTTTAATCGACGGGCGTATTCAAAACGTTCTTCTGAAGAAACAAAAAATACGAAATCTTCAATTTATTGAATATATGTGCAGAAATATGCCAAAACATTTTGTTTGTCGGACATTTAGGTAAGTTAAAGAAGATACCAAAATCAAACCTCTTCAGGAGATTGATACAATATTAGAACAATTAACAATCAATTACTTAGCAAATATATATGCAATTTTAAAACAAAGGCAATATTATCTTCTCACCAGCAACAGCGTACTTCTTCTTTTCATCCAAGCTCCTAACCAAATCTGCGATTTCAGTGTCGACATACATGACGAAAGCCAAATCGTCGTAAGGGGAGTAACTTGGTTCGGACTTCGTAGATGATGGCACTGTTTCTGTATCTTCCACTTCTTCTCCCAAAACGTTCACTGCCATTAGCGCTACCTGTTATATGATTCACATGGTCATTGATTTAAAAACATCTGAATTAAGAGGGACAACATATCAAAGGCTATGTTTTTTTGAAAAAGTGGTAAGGTTTAATAGTCGAAAATTATGTCTGCATTCTCAGTCTGCAAATTACGACTCAAGGTACCCCTAATTTCTTGCTTTACAAAAATTATTGCATGTTCTAAGCACCATCTCCTCTACTCTACATCGAAATAATAAAAAAGACAGATATGCCTTTTTGTACCTGATCATCATCTTTAGTTGGTGGATGTGGCCCTGACAATCTTAATTTTACAAAACGTGCTATGGTTGGTTCTGGTAGAGCAGCTGATCTGAAAACAAAATATTACTTGATGTTATTTCTATATTCATTTTAATAAGATTTAAGTCATGTCTAAATTTGTCTTCTGGTACTCCATTTTGTAGGGCTTTATATCGGCTATAAAGCATATTAGCCAGTGTTGATTTCCATTTATCTGTGGAGTATGTTATCGCCAACTATTCGCGAAAGCCCCATTACTGACAAATAAAAAAATTGTTTGAAGGCGCTTTTTACTTCTCCACAATCATGAGCATCGATCACAGTTTCATAATGACCTTTGTATTGTAAATATTATATATTATTATGTATTTGTATATTGATTTAAATAAAATCATGTAAAACACTAGTAGTGTAATATGATATATGTACGTGCTTAATTTTTGTACACTCAAATAGTCACGCAAATGCCGTCTAACCGTTAATTGGTGATTGGCTGGAAGAGATCTCTTGCTCTACTCTTTTTATGTAAATTTCTTATATGATTTACTCAGGTGTTTTATATATAAGGATATAAGATTAATACAGAATATAAAAGAAAATACCATCATTATCCATAATGTATTTGAGTTGTAAAGTTAGTGTTGAAATCTCAATATTACCTGAGCTCCCTGGTACGTGCTTGTGGCGTGGGTTTCGCGAGTGTGACCCGTCCAACACTGGTGTAAGTGGCTCCACATGGTGTCGCTGCGCCTTCTGATACCAATCCCCCTGACACCAAAACTTCCACACAAGATGCTGAAAATGAGAAGGAGTATTTTTTTATACAGTACATTAACAATGTGATAGCCACGTTGAAAGAACAGTAAATATTTTTTAAGCTCTGTCCCAATAATCTTCCAATGTCGCTCGCTAAGAGTCTTTCCTGCTTAAATAAAGTGTAGAACATAGGCAAAGTCAAAGCCATAATATTTTATTCAACTTTGGTTCAGATATATGTGCTTTTTGAACGTCAATAAGTGTATCTGCGTGGATCTGCGATTAAATCCTATGCCTTTGTCATGAACTTACGTATGAGCTGATGATGCGCCAGTAGTTGTAGCTTGTGGACATTGGTGACGCAAGTAAGCCGCAGCAGGAGCTCGTGGGGCGGTGCACCGACGCTGCGCCATCCGCGCGCTGCCGGACCTTGCGAGTTCAGCTCGCATGCCGGGTACGAGCTATCCTCGCCTGGAGAAGATCAGAAATCAATTAGTATACCCAACAAATACGTAACATGACGAACGCATGATGAATGAAAATTAAGTGTTAAAGTGAGAGGAATTATATCTCGATGTTGCAGTCACTTTCGAAATAAGATAAGTTAAAATTAATAAGTATGTATTAAGTAGTAGAACGTTGTAGCTCTTCTCTATTGATTTAGATAACATCAAGAAAATTCTAAAAACATACCTACTTTAGTTTTTCACGATAAGCTAGTGTTAATCTCATTATGACGTTACTCATTATGATGATTTTATACCGTCAGCTTATCTGTAGTAGCTGTTTTATTTTAACCACTTGTAGCCGCTAAGGCTAGATTTTTATTGTTTTATTATTCTGAGATTTTAATTATTCCTGGGAGTTAACACTCCAAAGATAACCCCTCCCACCACCTAACCAACTCCCTTGATAACTCAAATCAAATCAAATCAATTGTTACGTTAATATATGTTTTATTGTTGTTGTTGTTACAAATACAACAATACACGACACGTGAACCTATGATGCTTGAGTATGACAATGATGAAACTAACTAACAATGCTGTAAATTAGTGTTTATTGTTACTTTTCAAATTTACATAGTATTCATTCAAACTATAAAATACATTAATCACTCAAATGATTTTTTAATTTAGCTTCAAATATTTTATATCTCTTTATATCTCTTTAAGTATCTAGGAAAGGTATTATTTAATTTTATATACATTGAGTATGGTCTAGATCCAAATAAAGATAAATAGATAGAGCCAAAAAACGACAGTTATTAACTAGATTTACACCATGTACCATGTGTTTATGTGTGTTGAGATAGTACATCCATATTTCTGTCCATAACATCTCACCGGCTAAATCGTAAGTAACCTCCGCGATCGATGACGCTTGCAACGGTCCCGAAATGTCGGGAACTCAAAACCAAAAAGGCAGACGGTATAAATCTCGTTAATAACTATCCATATATATATTAATTATCATGAAAGTTTAATACAATATAAAGATAATGTAGTTTCAGGCAGATTTTTACAGGTGGTTGCCATCAGGCAACACTAATTTGTTATAACTATTAAAAATTATTTTTTACAGTAAGTCGGATTTTATGGTCCAATTAATTTCTTGTTATATGTAATTTGCATTAGTGGAGGTAATTAGAGGCCATCACATTTGTGAAGCGTCAGTGGCGTAGTGGTTTAGGCTTGTCTTCCAAACGGAAAGCAGCTATTCGCATCCCACCACGTACCAACGTATTTTCAAATTTGGAATTCTAAAGTAAGATTATTGAATTATAATACCTGTGGTCAATTTAAGAATATTAAACTAGGTAATTGGTGTTTTGTCGTAAAAGAATCCATCATTTTCTACTTCGCATAACTTATGCATCAGTATCGACTGAGACGGCCCAATCGAATTGCCCTGACACCGCCGACTAACAAACACTGTTACAGAGCTGAGAAATATTGTAGACAAACTGAAAAGTTTACAACAAAAGACACGTGTTTATTTATTTTCATGAAAATGGTCTTGATCTTAACCCCACTTTTGCTTCTTTTGCTCTTTCTTTATATATATAAAGCTCAGTAAATGACTCGTCACCACCTGATGATAAGCAGTAGAGGAGTCCAGTGATGTGAAGTTAAGCATGCGACATACTGCCCTAGCCACCCTCACCTTGCCGGCCCAAAAAGTGCTTTATCACGCCTCTTTTAAAGGAACCCATGTTGTAAGGAGGGAATATGTTTGCTTTGCTCTGAGAGAGGTTAAGAAAGGATCGGAGTGAAATGAACTATTAGACACAATACGCTCATTTGAGGAATGACTGTGACACAGCATTGCCACAACTTTGGTTAACCTTGAATATAACAATATTATTACAAGACGAAATGCGAATGCTTTACAGGTCTGGATGCAAGTCCTCAATGCCAGAAATAACTACACCAAATGCAATTCGAAAATAGGTTGTAATACTTGCATAAAAACAAAATTTAAAAGATAAGATACCTAATTCAGGTTCACACCTCTTTTGTTAAAACCTTAACGCTAGTAACACCAATAAATACTTAAACAGATGATTTTTAATTAAAATTGAATTCAGACGAAATATATTGCCGTTGTGACATTTTTGTCATTCGAATTAACGTGAAACTATGAATTACACGGCTTATATACAATTATTACTGGTTAGAAGTTAAATAGTAAAAAAAGTTTACGAATGTTATTAAATGACTGTTTTAATAAGTGGTCGTAAAATGTTTTAGATAATAGTCGCAAAGAAAAAAAAACCCATAAATAAGATTAAAGTGAACATTACTTAACCTCGTTTAAACTTTCTTAGTCTCAAGGATAAATGTCACAATAGTTAAATAAATAAAGAAGTTTCAATTTCCATTACCATTTTCGTAGTAAGAGTGGCAGCGATATGAAAATACATAAAATAATTCAAATGGGTTTCCCTGAATTAATAATAAACGTAATACGTAACAAATTTAAAATTTTATTGTAACAATTACATATTAAAGTACTTAAAACAAACAAAAAATAATAATGTAAAGTACTTACTTGTCGCATATACGACGTGGAAAGGAATACGTTTTGGCATTTTTTATGTTTCATCACTACCTCTCTACCATCAGCATCCACAATTTCACTTCCATATTTAATTATATTTAAAACAAACCTAGATCCACACCAAAGAAAAAATAACCAAACATTATTATTGACGCCATTACTAAGAAACTACTTTTAGAATTGCTGCCTATCTGTGTAGCATTTTATAGAGTTTTTACAATGGTTTTATATGATAAAAATATGTTAAATTGTCTACTACAACCCAATAACCGGAACGTGGGGGTGCGAAGTTAGCGGGAAAAGAAAAGCACGCGGAAAATCAATAGAATCCCGGCCATGTTCGCGCTTGTATTTCCTCTAACGTTATAGCGCCATCTGTCAGCTTTTTAGTCAACATTGGAATGAAAACTCTTTTCTATTCTTGTTTAACATATTATGCGTATTCATGATGGACATAAGTATATTTTAAAAGGTTTAAATAAAAGATTTTTTTCTGTAAACACCATGTACGAAGCAGGGGCGGACTGCTAGTTTATTAATAAAAATTGATACCTCTATTTATGCCTACATGCAGGAACCTATAAAAATGATACTTTGCTCAAAACAAAACCAAAGGAGACAAATTATTTGCCACCACACCATTTTTGCACATGTAGTTTGATGACTGCTTTCTACAAACAATTTTTTAAAAATTACAATCATTGTCGTAAATTACCATCTTGCATATATTTTCTATATATCTGATATCGATATATTTTTAGATTCCTTGCCTACGGCTTTGAAAATAACTCAAAAAAACTGTAATGTTGTTGTTTAATTTATCATAACAAATTTTGAGGAACCTGTATCTAGTATATATTGTTCAATTTTATAATATTATAACATTGTGGATAGTGAATTATATGGAAAAACAAGTAAGTAATTATACAATTTATCCTCATAAACCTGTTTCCCGGAAATTTATTGTGTATACATTACATGTTAAATAAATGTTAATGTTAAATACATGTTAATTAAAGCATACTAGTGTTATTTTTAATTTTAAAATAAGTATTATTTTAAAATTAAAACTAACAATTTATTTAGTCCATATTTAAATACTATAACTGGGACAATTAGCAAATGCCAGGTTGATACCCAGTAAAATTATGACTATTGCCTTTATTAGTTATATTTATTTGTTTTCTCATACATATTCCCTGTTGTGACGATTTAAAAGAGCTTAGTAAATAAGTCTATTTAAATAAAGTTATTTTTGACTTTGACTTTGAAATAAGTATAATTCAAAGTTATTAATGTATGACCAATAAAAACGATTCATAAATATGCTAGGAGTTTCTTGCGCCGCTTCTTCTCTGCAGCTAATAATTCGTTGAAGGGCGAATTGGAAATATCTTTATTTGTGATAATTTTAATTTTAGAATAATATAAAAAGACTACGAAGATTCGCGACCAAAACCATATACATGTGTAACACTATTGCGCCTATTGTGCACAATGAGCTGACATTGTCTTTATTAACGCGTATTCTGTTACACATATGGTTCCTATTTGAATAGCGAATTTGAAGCTTCGTTTCTTTGAAGCGTCTCAATCCATACTAAATGTCATTAGCTACATTTAAAAAAATCATGTGATGTAAGACGAAATTTTATTTCGGGAAAAAATTAATTGTGCAAAAGAAGTGGTTGAAAAGATGTTTAATCTAATAATTTCTTTATTTTTTTGTTGCTAGTGTGTTTTTCTTTTGTTACCGTTGTGTGTTTTTCTTTTGTTCTTTTGTTACTGTTGTTCTTTTGTGAAATTGAATTGCGACGCGATTTCCTTAATAGCGCTGATCCACACCTTGAACCACGGGTGTTCTGATTTACGGTTGTCAACACGACCTGCTAAAGCTGGGGGATCTGGAATGCAAAGGTTAATCATTTTTAATAATGGAAGTTAAATACAAATTAAGAGCCGGTTACTGTTGAAGTAGTGCTTAGCTCATTTTAATCTATAATGTTGAATTTCACAAGGATCTGATAGCGAAAATTGTTACTGCTTTCACCATTTAAAGAATATTAAATAACTACAAGTCATACCAAGGCCCTAGGTGAAATTACGAACAAGGTTAGGATAGAGATAGCAGCTTTATTTTTTTGATTTTATTTTATTCGTATAGCAGTAATGTCTTATCTAATGTATTTTTCCCAACCGTAACAACAATTCCTGACACATATACACTCGAATACACATAATAAAAACTATTACAATATAGCGTTGTACAAGTTATTCAAATTTACAACGGCAGCTAAAATATTAACCTTGAGTTTTTGAGAATGTGTTTCTTTTTTAATGTTTTTTTCTACTTGTAAGAACCTTTTTTATTTAACAATAACACTAACAAAACAAGCTTTCCTTTTCAGATGTAACTTCACATAGAAACCTGCCTCCGGTTGTATTGCTTGAAGCTTGTAGACCTGGAAATAAAACGTACATTGTATATCAGACCAGAAGCTGTTTGGCGTAATGGCTAAAACGCTCTGATGAAAGATGTAAAACAAAGCAACTTTCACCATGGTTGTTCTCTGGATGGGTCAATTAAAGAGGTGGTGTTATAGTCGAAACTCCACATGCGTTTCTTTTATGTCTTAGGAAGGCTTGTGCCTAGTAATGGAACTTATATAGGCTGTCGATGATGATATCAGACTAATATAAACGAGATAGGAGAAGGATCTGACGGATGTCTTTTCGAGTGGTTCCAGAGTTTGAATCTCGATAGGGTGAGATATTTGAATGATGAGAAATATTTGTTAATGAGTCATGGCAGTTTTTTTATATATATTAAGCTCAGCAAATAACTCGACACTACCTGATGAGCAGTAGAGAAGTCCATATGTGAATATAGCTAGTGAAGCATGCGACATACTGCCCTAGCCACCCTCACCTTGCCGGCCCAAAAAGTGCCTTTTCACGAATCTTTTAAAAGAACCCATGTTGTATGAAGGAGGGAATACGTTTTAAGAGGGAGGTTGTATGTTTATTTTGTAGATTTCTCTTATTTTTATAAACATATTCCTATCTATACTTCTTCGTTATCTAGTATCCATAACACAATCTCCATAATTATATAAGTATTAAGTATTAACTTATTATTAAGTATTAACTTAATTTGGATTTGATAATAGTCCAAAGTCATATTCGAGTTAGAGTTAAAAAAAAATTATTGAATAAAAAATTGTGACGTCATAGAAAATTAATTAATTAATTGGTAATCTTGAAATGTTTGATTACTTAAATATGGTACTTAGGTACAAATACTTAAGTGTCAATTGAAAGTTTGTTAACCTTTCTTTGCGGAGTGAACGTCAGTGGTGCATTACTATTTTATTGGTGATGCAAAATAGTAACAAAAAGGTATATTTCTATTATTTTGGCAACTTTCGCAAAAAATTTTATAAAGATAGACTTGTTTATAAAGATAGTTACTAATGCTCATCCGTCGTCCAAGAGAGACTTCTGTGATTGAACGTCGACCGCAGTAGAAGTTCGGCATCAGAAACATTGGATCGCCATTGTTGGAGACCAGCAAACGATCCGAGGAACAGGATGGACTCTAAAATTTAATTTAAAAAATATTTTTATAAAAATGTTGATGCTGCAACTTTTTCAGAGAGCTCTTACTAATTGATAGCTCTTAATATCGACTACTTGGGCAAGAGAGATGATCTATAACCATGATTTGAAGTAAACAATAGCCCCTACAAGTTTTTCCTTTGTTCGGGACGCAAAGTTCTCAGTTTGTGCTTACTCGATCTTTCGATACCTTGGATTTGAAGACACCGCACTATGATAAAGTAACTCTATTGGAAAGCTTACAATTTAACATACAACATAAAAACAATTGGGATACAATAAAAATATAAACATTTACTAACACCTTAAAACAATTTGATTTAATAACACTTTTTATGTAGCAGATAAATCTTAAAGTAACTTAAAAATAAAAAAAATAATTGTTAACTATTAATTTCGAAATTGACTTTTAAAAATGTATTTTTAATCTGATAAATGCTATAATATTGTATACTATAGTTATCAATTACGAGATCTAGACCTTTTAACGTTATTCTGAGCTTCGCTAGCCTCAAGTATTGAAAAGAGGAAAATGTTGCGCCGCAACTAACTAAAAGGCCTTGCTGCAAATTTAAATGTCTTTTGATCACATGTGAGCGCAAATTGCTGTGAGTGTTTCCACAGCAAAATATTAAACTACTAGAACATGAAATCAAAGAAACAACTTTGGCAGTTAATTTTTATATATATGACATGTATTTAATAAAATCAGTAACAAGATATTGCTATGTAACTGCTTTATTTATGACTAATAGAGAACAATGAATCCCCTTTACACAAAGCCACAGAGTTAAGAAGCAAAGTTACAATAGTTTCAACTAGGTTTGACAATTTAAATCAGCGTAGGAGTACAACAGCGAATCTATGTATATTCATGTATTTATGTTGACTATTGCACATAAAGGGTAACTTTGCTTCTTAACTCTGTGGCTTTGTGTAAAGAGGATTCATTGTTCTCTATTGTAGTCATAGATAGAGCAGTTACATAGCAACAATTCATTGTTGAAAAAGTTGAATTGTCTATTTTAACAATAGATTAATTTCTTACCTCAGCCAATACAATCTCGGAACAGTTCAACCGGCAGACGTATCCAGGTGGGCTGGTAACTATCCATCGACAGGATACTCCTGAGGTGTAATTGTGGGGATAACCCGGGCTGTAGATGTAATATGTCTGTTCTGGAAGGAGCTAGAAAGAATAATTGAATATGCAACAAAACGCACTTTGTTAAAATCAGACGATCAGAAACCTTATGTCCTTAACCTTATGTCTGAGACTCGAAGCTCTCGAATCTCTTAGAAAGAACTTACAAAGCATATACTTACAAAATAAAAATGCTATTGTGTTGATTAATTGCTATGCGCTGACTAAACCTGGCAAAGTATTTCATAACTGACAGCATGAAGCAAAAAGGTATACGAGGTGTAGTAATTTTGGGTTAAGGAGAGTAATTAAACAAGTACTAGGCACAAGATAACTACACCATTATCATAATTACGTATATGATGTACTTAGTTATGGATACTTTTTACCCGGGAAAATTAAATAGTTGCAAGGGAAATTCACCAGAGTGGAAGCTGGTATTTCATTACGATTTTTACTATATATGGATATATTATCTAGCCTAGAGTAAGCATCATTAAGAGCTTGTGTCATAGATATAAATATCAGAAATGTACTAAATAAACATGCACCGCTCGTGGACAAAATATTCGTACATATCATAAAAATATCTTCTCTAAGTTGGATCTCGGACTAAGTAGACAGCGATACTGACCACTTGACCAGGCTGACAATAATTCCAGCATTAATTAACTCAAAATTATACTTACATATTTCCTAAACTCACATCTTGTTATCGCCCCAACTGAAGTACAATATAGTAACAATAATGAGGATATCGTTTTCACGGAAATTCGCATAGTATATTCTGATTACCTGAAAATAAAGTAACCAGTATTTCAACTCATTAATTTTACTTCGTCAGGGTTACAGGTGTAATGGGGCTAATAACTCACCCCTGGCTGACGTTTGCGCATTAAGCAAATAAAATTAAAATAATATTATATAAATTGTGTGCAAATAGTTTTTTCCGTTTTACTTTACAGTTTACATATCATAAAACAAAATTAGGCGTTTTTAATGACATCATGTGTTATTTTACCCCTTTTCATTGCAACTTCGTGTATTAATTATTTCAAACCATTTAACCGTGATAAGTTTACCACTTTTCACCGACAAACGACCACTAATGCCATCTATTAATAAACCAGAAGTAGCGAAATAATGACATTTTGACGATAATCCATACCAAAAAAAAAATTCAGTTATATATTTTTTAGTTTTTCTTTAGGATTTTTATTTTTTAACCAACCCTGAATGAAATCAAATAAAACACAGTAAAAAATATTAAAATTAGTCAAGCCGTTTCCTAGTTTAAGGGCGACTAACGAACAGGCATTCAGTTTTTATATATAAGAAAAAGATATTTTTTTACTATATTGACCTCTTTGATTTACACCTTAGCTACTAAATTACACGATTAATTAAACAAAAAAATACTCTAAAGTGTGTTTCTAAGACGTATTGAATAAAATCTATATAAAAAACCGACCTACTTACAAAATAGCAAGTGGAGCCGAGTAGACTGATCAACAACTGAAATGATTATCTACAAATTTTGAAAAAAACCTATTCAAATACGATTGTCTTTTGAACAGTCAATATTACCATAGGTTATTGTACAGAGATGAAACGAGGACTACGGTTGTAAAAGAAACTAACATTAATCTTATCAAGGTACGTACACAACTTCTTTAAAACTGTATAACTTTACGAATACGTAGATGAATAGGAAAGGTATCTTTTTTGACAAGGTTAGGTAAATTAGCTTTCCTGTTAAATTACAAGTATGACCTGAAAGTCATGTCAAGGTCAGCCTTTACATGACTTTAGGGTGATACTTGTAAATTATTTTTGTTAAATAAAGTATTTTTTGTAAAAAAAAATGGGAAACAATTCGATCATCCTGATGATCTGATGATGATCTGTATCTTAGTGGTAATTATACTGTGGAGACAGGAATTGCCTGTAATAACGCTGATACCTGTCCCTTCACTCTGAAAAACATATATTTCACGGTTGGAACGACCCTGTAAGCGAGTCTATCACCTAGTAGAAACAACTTTCTAGTATTGTGTTGAGTAATTCCTCCTTTTTCTGAGAAGAAGAGAAGAAGAAATCTTCTCTTCCATCAAGCTGAATGCTCAAGTTATTTTTTAATTTGAAGTGAAGTTGAAGTGTACGGAGAACGGAAAATGAATTCTCTTTGTCTGTAACATTTGAACGGTTTTTGACATTTGAAAGACTTTAAATATTAACTTATTGAAACAAGAAATGACGTCATTGACTATAGAGAAATACAAAGAAATGGACATAGGAATCCTCCTACTGCTAAATGTCAGAAATTGTCTTTTCCGGTTACATTCTAATGAAAAAGGTAGATGAAATTAAATGTTCTTGCTTCCATGCATGAAGTCCAATCTACGTTCTTCAGATGCAAACGCACCCTTAAAACAACATCTCATAAAACAATCAGCTTAGAAACATGTGTAAAATTGAAATGGTTACGGATCAACACTTGAATGACAGCCGACGCTTTAAATAGGAACGGGGTAATTCATATTTGCATATATGGCTATTCGTATTCGTGAGTATTTGTGTATCTGAGTTGCCTTTAAACTAATTTTAGATTTGTTTATCCCAATTTAAAATTATTCACACGTAGATGTAAGTTCAACACTGCTATATGATATGTTGTCTAAACAAGACGTCAGTATCCTTGAAGGCGAAAACAGTATAGCCAGCCTTTAATTACAGCTAGCCCTTTATTTTATACTCAAACAATTCTATCCAAATAAAGTACACTAATAAATAAAACTCAGATGTTACGGTGTGATCATTTATAACAGTAATTGGTGCCAGGAGTGTTAGACACGATCCAATTGAGGAGCGAAGTCACGCGCGTGTTCACGCCTGGCTGCCCGAGTTCCGCGCAAAACCTCCCGCTGCTCACAATACCCATGTTGAACAAGGCACCGGTCGCGCTGTCGTAGTAGAGAAGGGGGCCGCCGGAATCATCCTGAAACATGAAGCGATTGTTAAGAATATCGCAAACAATCTTAAGAAAAATAAGTTTTAGTTAGTTCGAGGAACGGCAAAAGATTACGCACCACCCGTAATCAGAAAGAGTAATCCATATAATGCGAAGATACCTAATATAACATGCTTGGTTGACAATCCAAAATATGCTTTTTAGGCCAATTTGAAGAAGCTCATGTTGTAATAAGGGAAAATAGATACTATTTATCAGCGCAAAGAATTGCGCTAAAATTGTGAGAATAAATTTGAAGGGACTACAATTAAAATTCTTATATGTTATAGACACAAACCGGATATAGAAACCGTCCTGCTGCTTATTGCCAGAAGTTATTTAGTAGTTTGATTTTTATCAAAAAAAATTATTCACCTGACAAGCGTCTTTTCCTGGGGTGTACGTGCAGATTTGACGGGGCGTGAGTGTGGGTACCGTGTTGAGGCATGTGGTTTGGCTGATCACATCCACGTCCACCTTACGTAGCGCAGTGGCCGTGGGACCACCAGCGAAATAGGTGCCCCATCCTGTAACATTGATCATGGATATAGCATAGAAAAAGAGGATATGTTTAGATATAAGAATAATTTATGTTATTATAGGACCATCCCCCATTTCTATAAGTTTCCAATACGTGAAATAAATACATGAGAAGTTTTTGGGACATAACTCCCCCATGGTGGCTTAATCTGGACTGATACAGTATGTTATAATACTTAAAAAGCAAAAGAAGTTCTTAGCTTGGATTAGGTTAGTCGCATCCAGGTTCTCCAAGGCTTTAGACAGCTATAAGCAGTAAACATTAGAAGCCTCCACGAAATTACGGGGCAGTATCAGTCTAAATTTATACTCTTTATATTTAAAAAAAAAGTATTAAGTCATAGAGGCAGGTCTCTAAATACGAGTTTGTTTTAAAGATATGTGCACGATCCAGCACACATCACATCAGAGAAAATTTATACCTAACTATCCGTAATGTTACCTAAAATAGTAAGCTTGGCGCCAGCTAGGTTTGTCGTGGCGAACTTGAACGGCAAGCAGACGGGACCCACGCGGTCACTAAACACTATGTTTTCGGATGTAGTCAGGATTGCTATGTCATAGTCGTAATTGGTTCTGTAAGAATAAAGAATGATGTTTTTAATTAATCCATCACCAAACCTTCCACGATGCCAAATATGCCGACATTAGGGTTTTTTATATAAAGCACAGCAAATGACTCGACTCCACCTGATGAAAAGCAGTAGACGAGTTCGTATGTGAAGATAACTAGTAAAGCATGTGACATACTGCCCTAGCCACCCTCACCTTGCCGGCCCAAAAAGTGATTTTTCACGCCTCTTTTAAAGGAACCTATGTTATAAGAAGGAGGGAATACGATGGAAGAAAGCATTAGCTGTCAACCACACAACAAGCACAATTGAGACTCGTCTACCTCTTTTTAGCCAGTTTTTAAAGAAAGAGTAGTACTTTTTAAATTAAGATAGATTAGTAAAATTAATTTTAGATCGCACAAAATCAGATTCACTGTCAAATTCTGATATTAAACAAAACAAAATTGCTACGAAACAATGACAAGTTATCAAAGTTACGTTTAAAAAACTTAATAAAAGGACAATTGTCAATATCCATCCAATCGGTAGCGTAATTCATATAAATAATACATCAGATTACAATAAGAAAAACTCACTCAGTGTAAAGAGGATGACTGATCAGATTTGATATGACGTATCCCCTGGTAGCTGGAGAATCACCTAGAAATCAAAAGAATTGTTATGATGACTCGTAATAGAGACGACGACATAAGACGAGTTAATTCACGACACACTTTATTAATTTTTATTTCTATCCAAGCTTCGTGCAAATTTCGGTTAAACTATGATTTAGCCGTTGTATAAATAAATAAAAATAAATTTCTTCGTTCGTTCGTTCGATTTCGTTCTTTTTTCCGTTTTTCTGATTCCGTGGGAAGATTTAGGAGATTCTTAGTAAGCGACTTCAATTTCTCATTTGATATTTTGGCGTAAGATTACAAGTTTTGAAACACAGCTTTCTCATTTATTGTACCTATAATTATTTCGTTGCCGATTCAGATTCAAATAACAAATAGTGTTGTTAGATATGTAATATTGTTAATGCGAAATTAAACTCTATCTGTCAATTATGTTTTCGCACCTTTATATAAACTTTGTCATGGCGATAGATTATTACCCTAGGGAATACCTTTTTTACTATGTCAAAATGAAATACACGCGGGAGAAAAACTGATGAACTCACTAAGAAACTATTTAAACATAGTGTTTAGAAGGCTACTGACAGTGGGGAAACTTTCCTAATTCTGAATTCCATGCTAATTCGCTGGCAAAATCTAATCTTGATAGATTCATTATATTTACCAATGGTAACGTTATGCTCTCCCACTATAATGGCAAAATTATTTATGTTCTGTCCAGCGAAGCAGTGAGCGGCTGTTAGAACGTGTCGATTACTGATGATGACGCCGCCGCACTTGATCTGGGAAATCCTCTTGTCAGCAATTCCGACCATCATGGGGTACTCATTAACGCCCGTCTCCACTCCACCGACAATGCGGTTCTAGAAGAAAACGCGTGTACATTATTCACGGCATTCCATGTACCTATTCCTGAGTGCCAATAGATGACTGGCCAAGTAGTGAGTGCTTTTAGCTAAAAGCACGAAGTCAAAGCCGAGACACGAATATTTTTTCAATCAAATCAAATCTAACATTGTCGATTAGAAATTTTACTTAAACAATAAATTTAAACACATGCACCTGTTCATATCCGAACCACATTTATAGTATATTAATTAGTAGCTGAATTAATTTAAGAATAAAAAAATCTTTAAATTCCAAACTATCCATACAAAATTTAGATAATATTCTCTATCCACTATCTGTACATATTACTAATCTTTTACAGATAGCTTGTTACGATTAATTCAACTCCTAAATATACCGATAATTATTTTATTTATTCCTAAATGATACAATGTACCTACGATATTTTAATGATACATACATAATTAATGATCGGCAAATAGTAAAATTATTAAAACAACAATTCAATTAACGTCAACGTATTTATTACACGCGAGGAAACAACACATATGTTCACATGTTATGATATGTGATGACAATAACGTGTAAACATTAGTGTTAGTAAAATTTATTATGCCGGGTTTCAATAATCGATCTCCGGATAGTTTTGCTTACCAGGCGTTTAATTTTGATTAAATATATGAACTATGTCAAAATCCAACGCTTTCTAAGCAAAACTATTGAAAGCCAATAGTAGAATGTCTCTAAAGAAAAATCGATTTCGGGTTAGTTACATCGTTTTTAACTCAAGAACGGCTGAACCTATTTTAATTAATAATTATTAAATTTTTTGGGGAAATCTAGAGAAAAAATAATCTTAATTAAATTGATATCGTATTGCTTACCTGCTTTCTCCAGCCACAGCTGCAAGACCCTCCAGTGTTGGCCAGCTGTGCTCTCAATTGACACAAGAAGCGGCCTCCAGGACTTGTAAGAGCCGTTATCAACCCTGGAAACACACATACAATTGTATATTGTCAAGCTAGCTTACTTGAAAATACCATCTACCTAACCGAGCAGAAAATTTTTTGCCCCATCGGGAATTGTATCCCGGACCTCCAATACTAACCAACACTAATTTTTTGTCCCGTGGAGACAGCAGTCAACGTTCCAGTACCGCAGTAGTAGTCAGCACCGTTCAATTGCGTATCGCCAGTCCTAGACACCAGCAAACGGTCCAAGGAACATGAGGTTGACTGAAAAAGATTGTAAAATAGAATGCTGTCCGCTGAAACATAGAGAGTAACTCAAAATATCTTTTATTTAATCTCATCCCTCCCTCTCCCTTCCTTCTTTTCTGAGTGCTTCTACACGCGTCACAAATTTACCGTCACAGACAAATAGATTAAGAGGTTAAGTCACTTATTTCTTGTCCCACAACCAGAGCGGCATATAACTCCTAACCGGCATATGTAAGATAAGATAAGATAAATGTATGCCTCCTTCATATAAGATAGACTAACTCCTTTAAAAGCAACCTTTTTTCTCCATTAAACAGAGAAAGAGTACATTTTGCTTCGGTAACGTGGATGAGGCGTGTTGAAATACGAATTTTTGAACACAAATCTTCAGCGAGATTAGTCAATCAAAATTTTGAACCCGTGCGAAGGCACAAAAGGGCCGCTAAGCTGTTGTCACTAATTACTGCAATCGATTATACTCAACGTGTTGATGTTATATCCAAAAACTCTTTCTGTATATCTTATAAGTAGTTAGTTATTGAGAAGTAGACTGATACTATTTGGAATATTAAATAATGTTAACCATCTCTTTTATTGTGAAAACTTTTTCGCGCTATTTTTAAGAACTCTATACTGTATTCGTTTATGTTTTACGCGGGCAACATACCCAGCTATTCATGACGAAATCTACAGCAAATATTTTCAGCTAAAACTTACTTGAGGCAAACCGAGATTGCAGTCCAGACGGCAATTATATCCAGTTGGGCAAGTCGCTATCCAACGACATTGCACTCCAGGAGTGTAGCTGTTGGGATAATTTGGACTTGTCACGTAGTATGTCTGTCCTACTTGTACCTGAATGTTTACATAAAAAAATTAACCTTAAATATCTGCAAATCATAGAACGTTTTTGAATTCTATCGGCAACAGTTGAATCAGTCTCAAATTCAAAGGTAACTCTACATTGCAAGGTAACTCTACATAGCAGTGGAGTATTGCAAATAACGGATTTCAATGTATGAAATCCGTTATTTGCAATATTCTACTCTACATTGAACTCACGTTTTGCACGAAGTCACAGTTGGCGTTTTGCGCCGACGCATACTCTACCAGAAGTAGGAGAGTCGCCAGAAACCAGGACATCACTGCAAATAATGTTATTTACAATTTATACTGTCTTTCAGTGGATTATGAAATCTGTGTGAGTTGATTCATAAAAGGGTTCAAAAATTTCCTCGCGTGCCATAGCTGTTCTACCTATCGCAGTGCAGCACGCATGCTGGCGTGCGCGTGCCTCTGCACCGGCTGACAGTTTCAGTTCTCTTTTCCTGAGCCTTGATATATTTGCAGACAATGAATCTAACTTTAAAAACATGCCATTTAAATTTTAGCCAATTGGTTTATTTAATTAATAATTATTTTTTTGGCTTTTGTTTCACTTCGTATTTAGACATTAAAATCTCAAAAGTAAGCAAGTTTAGTAACATATAATAAAATACAATGACACTTTTGTTAAAGTAATGAGTAATGAGCTTTCTAAAACCAAAATATGTATGGTGAATATCCCTAATAAATAGAGACCGCGCAGACCTGAAAGGACCCCGTGTTGTTAGTGGTACTAAGAAAAAAAGGTAATTGAATGTGTTTTATGAAATCTATTACTTGATTAGCATTCTTAGGTACTTGTGAATATCAAAATTACCTTTAATGTTAAGAACTCAAATGTTATGATGTTCTCAATTCGGCTAATTCAAATTTAAAAAGTTTTAGAGTAATATAAAGTCAAGAAATATACAAAAGATTTTATACTACCTATGTAAGTACTTCATACTTTTATTATATCAAAATGATATAGTTATAGTTATTATTTATCTTCGACAACGTACAATTTTCCTTATTGTAAATAGACAATGTTATCTTTATAATAGTTTAATATACTTTCAAATACTTAAAAATATGTTTAATGAAGTTGAACGTTTGATAGCGGTATCTTTAACTAATCATACCAATTTTTATGAACATTCAATAAATTAATTATTATTATCTAATCTAATAAGCTTATTCTTACGAATGTGATGTTATAATCTTTCTTTCACTAAATACCGAGAAAAATAAATTATTAATTATTTAGAAAAATAAATCAAGCAATACTTTAGAAATAAGAAGAAGCGGTGAAGAAACTCCTCAGTAAATATTGTTAATACTTTTAATATTCATTATAATTCCTATAGTCACTGACTTATTTACGCCCACGCTTTAATATCAGTCAAATGATCAATTATTATGGGATTATAACACTTAAATAGGATAAGGACTTGATAATTAAATTATTTTATTGTGGAAAGTTTGTGGAATTGTGGAAAATTGTCATTTAATATGTTTCTGCAAAATTGGTGTCTTTAAAAAACTCCGCCTTCAAGAATTGTGTCTTCTGCGTTATAGGTGCGTTGAACTACTTTTCACGAGATAAGAGACACAAATTTTATAGTTTTCATGTGTAAAACATTATACACGGCATGGCCTATAGTTTACTGATATATCTAAATACAAGTGATCCATGAGAAAATAAAAATTTAAATGTGTCGGGATTGTATAGCCCATATACGTGCCACTACTGGGCTCAGACGTTCCTTCATAAGATAAACACAAGGCTAGTTTAGACCACAAAACCACCATTCTGGATCAATGCAAGTTGGTGGGAAGAAGCAGTTGCCGCATCAACTCGGACTCATGGCTAAACGTGATTTACCTTCCAGGGATTAACTTTATTAAGGATTAAAAGTTGCTTTTTTCACTTATCAAAACCAGAGCGTTCGGGCCAACACACCAACGAGCTCCTTGGCAGGTATTAAATAAAAGTTAAATAACTGCGAATTAAACAAACACTATTCAGAAAAAATAACCATCTTAATCAACTACAAAACGCTGTTGATTATAGTTAGGTTTAGCTTCGATGTAGGGTTAGGGATTATTTCCAAAAAGATCAATTCTTGAATCGCTTAAAATTGATTCACAAAAATCTAAGCTATAAAGATCGGTTTGTAAAGCATGATCTTTTAATGGATTTGCTTTTCAAAAAAAACTATCATGTAGAAAACAAAAAAGAACTCTATAATCTTTCATCGTTTTTACTTAATTAACATTTTTTTGTATAAATAAATCAACATATCAGGCAGGTATACATAACGACATTGATGTCACTTAACCATTGGTTATATTAAAACATATTCAAACGAACTGTTCCAGGAGCTTGATATAAACATTTATCACGACAGTCTATTTTTGAAACGAATTTCAGCTTTGAAAGGCGAAATATTGATCCATCGATTTAGATCGATAAAACGATTTAAAAATGTTTTTAGTTCAACTAATCAAATCTTTGAATTATCGATATCAAATCGACATCCGTGGTAAGCGATCTCTTTAGTGAAAATTGATTGGATATGTGCCAAGGTATCTTGCCTTGTCAAGGTCGTCACCTTGATAATGTAAATAATTACGAATTTAATATTGACAATTTGCAATTTGTTGAAAATGTTATTGATACAAATAAATAGTTATATGAAAACTATTAATTTTCCCAAAAATATTTTTCATTAATACCGGCGTAGAATGAGACGACAATAAATATTTCTTTTAATAACTTCATTTTACTAATATTTATATTTAGTTATTTTCTCATAAGGCTCAAATTACATTGTCGCAGAAAAGGAATAAAAAATACAATATAAATAAACTCACTATGAAATCTACTCGTATGTCGATTGGTCAACGTTTAGACTAGGATTTATAATTCCGAATAGTGCGTGAGATTTTCGTTGACAATAATTCGCTCTTTTTCCATTGCATGTATTTGCATTTTACCAGGTTGACATAAAGTTAAATATTTTACTTTATTTACATTCTGTTTCGTTGTAATATAAATTAAGCTCCAATCTTCCAAAGCGCCAATCCAATACTCTTTATGCAAGCTTACTTAAGTTTTGTTGTATAACCTTTCTTAATATACTAAAATTTACAAAGTCTGCATACTGTGGTAGGCCTGTCACTATCTGTAGATAGAATATTATTACCAGCTGTAAGTATAAAACAAATGATTTCATAAAAATAAAAAGTAGTTGCCAAGGAAATAGAAAATATGTAATTATCCATGACGGATTGATGGTATTTCAAAATTTAAGACAGAATTACTTATTACTATTGACTCAAACGGAATTTACAAATGTTACTTCTTTATTTGATATGAGGTATATGTATTATACAAAAAAAACATGAAATAGTTTCAAAAAACAGCCTGCATCTACGGCGTAGCGTTAGATATTCTACGTGCTACGCCGTAGATAACTATACCGGTAGTATTAGTTGCGAGCGCCTTTTTTTGCAATAGGGACCTCGGCTCTAGTGCAAGATACCACAAAAAGGGAGACACCAATGTGAAATTGTGTTTGATTTATTTGCATTTAAATTTTAACGTAAAAATCATACTATAAATATACATAATATACATCAATAAGGAAAATTTTATAGTTACTATAGATTATTTTATTTATGTATATAAGTATTTTTATTTAAGTGTATAAATAATTATTACATTTATTTGTATGGGATATTTTATTAAATTTTGTTTCTAATCAAAAATTCATCATTGCACCGCTGGGTTATGTATCTTAAATTTATTGATCGATTGGCAGAGCTTAAAACATTAATCGCCATGTAAACCATTTTGTGCAATTAAGAAAAAAAATGTTAATTAAAACTTTATTTTAAAAATAATTATTCATCTTCGCCATGTTCGCGAGATAAAAGATCTCATGAAAATAGTGACAATTTACCATCGAATATCGGTAAAATTATATAAAGAATATTACTCTGGCGTTTTGAATTAATATTTTAATCATTAGATTTCCTGAAGACTTCAAAGTGAATAACATCCTATCGTAAGTACACAAGTGGCACTATAAAGCAATTTAAATAACAATAGCATTAGGTATGCCCAGCAATACCACCTGAATAAACCGTCGACAAAATTATTATGATGTTATCGACTCGAATGGTCTGAGCGTGACATTGTCAATATGAAAATTTATAATTTTATAATATTTCTAGACAGGTATTCAATGTTACAATGAAAATCGACTTCAAAACACAAAAAGGAGAAAATAGGATTGTTTTATTATAGGATTATTAATTTGACGAGTTTTCCAATTTGAAATAATTTTTTGGACTTGTTCCTTCATTTTCTATTGTTTCTGTAAACAATTTAGCACCAACACCAAACATAGTTGATATTGGGATAACTTCTTAAATAGAATTAATTTTTCCTTGTGTTTTGAAGCCGATTTTTAATTTAGTTTAACTTTTTTCACAAATGCAGTGATATGTTTCGTAGGACCAAGTTAGATGGGTGATCGTCAGTGTTGTGGACTTGCCTGTCCGTTTGTCGTTACTTAAAAATACTCGAAAAGCTTTAGAAAAAATTAAGAAATACGTGTGGGCAACCTTCAGCCTTAAAGTGTCTGTATAATTCGAAGGTTGTCCTCGATTTCCATCATTACATTTTGACTTGGTAACGATTATACTCTATCGAATAAAGCATTTTGAAAATAAGTTCACATCTGAGAAGAGAAGACAAATCTGTGAACATACTTAAAAAATACATACAAAAATGCTTTAGAACATCCTCCTTTTTGACGTCGGCTAAAAGTGTAACTTAGTTCACAAGTTGTGTTCTGTTTGAGTTAGATTAAGCCTTTTAAGTTTTAATTGTCAATGCATTAGAATTATACAGAGGGAGACTGTGAAATCAATATGAAAGAAAATCAACAAGGAATTTGAGATTTTGTTGAAGGCTTTTGAATAGTCTGTATAGTATAGCTAACTGATGTGTGAACTCTCTACGGTTGGTTACTGAAGATTTTTTATTTATAAAACCATTTTTCTGTTCTATAATAATCGAACGCAGGAGAGGATAGACAGCATAGTAGGTAGATAATGTATTTAAATAACTTAGCAATTTAACAGAGATTTTTTAACATTAAAAAAGCTGAAGACAATCAATATAAAGATGATGTTTCTGGATAAACTAATAATTGGTATCTAAATAGTTTATCAATAATTTACATTATTTATCTATCTTGTGATACGTAATAGATTAGATCAGTATTTCAAAACAGATGTTTGGTATATCTACAGTCACGTGTAAGACATAGACTAACTTTTGACTGATGTCTGTAAGAATTTCCCTTAAAAGAAATGTGTGTTAGAGTCTCCAACATTTTTATGTTATCAATAATATATATATTATTTGTTAATTACTTGGTTTACAATTCTCAAGTTACTTCCAATGTATACCGCCCATCATTCCAGCAGACTGGCATAGGAATGCCAGTCTGCTGGAATGATTTCACGAATTAAGTTAATTTCTCTCTTTTATCCTACACTATGTTTCATTTTGATACTAAATCCTCATCTAGAATCAAAATGAAACTTAAAACTTTGTTATAGAATTTATTTATCTATTTTTTTAATGTCAATTACAAGTTGCGAACAAAGATTTAATATACAAGATTTATACTGTTATTATGATAACCATTCGCCGATCAAAATGAGTAAGTCGCATTGTGATAATATTTGGAGATCTAGTATCAAAATAAAACATAGTCCTTTTTCATCGGTTCAGTTTATGGTTGGTACTTAAACAAAGAATTAACACTATATCTAGAATAAAGTTCCGAATACTTCAAAAGGTGCCTCTATACTTTTGTTAGCGAAGTCAAAGCTCCGCTTACGCGAGCTCAAATGTGGCCAAACAATAAGAACTTTATTGTTATGTAATGTGAAAAGCTTAAATTTATAACGTCTAATTAAAACGGCTATCCGTTAATAAAATTTGAGCACTTTTAAAGATATTTTAGGAACAAGATGTTAAGGTTTATTTTGATACTAAATGAGGTTCAGTTCTTCCGTACATTACAGTTGCCCGACCTTAGAGTAATCAATAAACGACTTTTTCAATGCAATTTAACAGCTGCATACATAAAATTTAACATTACAATATTGAATGTACTATTATTCAATGTAATAAAAAATATTCATAATGCAATCTATTTAAATATTTAAAAAAATATATATACATATATAAAGTTATATTGATAACTATATATAGAGTTCAATACCATAACGCTGACAAGATTCAGTGGGAAATTGAACGTTTGCAAAGATATTTTATACTCAGACTTAAGCTAGAAGCCACATAAGCTGGTGAGATGAAATTATTTAAAAAAAATATTTAGAACAAGATGGTTAACACACTGCGAGACTAAATTAATGCGTTAATACGTTAAAGCCTTCAAACTCCAGTAAATACATATAATTGAGTTCGAATTGAAGGTATATAACACCTTTACATATATACCGAAACAAAATAGCCAGTCCGTGCTCGAAATAGGAAAGATGGGGGACTTCCCCCGGCGTAAGGCATAAGGTACTTGTTCTTAGTTGCAAATTTCAATATCATTATTTTATTTGTGATAACAGTCACCGCCAGTCAAAAGTGGGTATATTAATGTCTGGGCCGTGACTATAATAAAGTCATTTCATCTATCGCCGTGGTGTTTCTCTATGCTATGAAATGCATTTTCATGAGTGTAATATATTATTTATTCACAATTAATATTCATTGTCAATTTGACATTTAATTAATTTGTTAAGCCGAGATATACCTCCGGAAACTTTGATAATTAAAAAAATTAAAAAAGCAGTTTTGACTTCATATGTAAAATAGATGCTCCGTTATAGACTTATATTTAATTTTTAAGTGTTATTAACTCTATCTCAATTTCCAATTTTCGTATATATATGACATTGAGTGAAAGAAGTCAACTACGAAACAAGGAAATTCATAAAAAATCTAAATTAGTAGATATAGATATTTCTTACTTAAATTATATTCGTTGTAAAACAGATACAAATTGCCTTATTACACAAAATATCTTAGTACTGTTATTAAACATGCAATGAAGAAAATGCTCATTCTTGTCTGATATATCCCTATTATTTAATTGAATTAATTTTAAAATTTTCATGCCAGTTTGAAATATCTGTATCTAGGTTTTAGCAAAAGTTAAAAAAAAAATTCATATTTAATCACTGCATTATGTAAAAAAATATTACTTTTCCAAAAAATAAGAGAACGGGTCTCTATCCTAATTATTTAAGTAAGTACTCACTGTCAGCGACAAAAGTCCAGATACAAGAAAATTATAATAGCTGTGACGAATCCGTCACGACACAATGAGGTTTAATTAGCTGTAATTCTGTAACACTTGAACACATCAGATACTGATAACGAATGCCGTGGTGCCGCGATCATCGGTTTTTATAAAGGTTTCAGTGATAACAACGACGCTTCAGCCTAGACAGGCTTCAGCGCTGAAATATAAACAATAACATCACTCAATTCGTTTTCGTATTATTCAACTTTCCTCATTGTGAGATAATAACTACATCGACGTTTAAATTTATTTCGAATTATAAATTAAGATATATTCGAATATTTCAGCACTATATATTTTAAAGCGCAGAATATGGCTTAGAGCCTTCTATCGTTAGTATCATGGAAAGTGCTGTGAAATACCTTTCCTACGAGAAGAGAAAAAAAAATCACTTGAGAAGAGAGTTCTGGCTACAATGTTCTTATATGTATTTAATGTGGCGTAAAAATTTTTTAATGAATATGTCTTTAGTGTTGTAAGAATATATAAAAAAATATGTGAATTTTTTCCGACAAGGCATAGAAGAACATTGTTTAGTTAGGGTTTATGGTGCACCATCTATAGTTGGTCGTTATCCTTTGCGTGATAGGTCGCTTAAAGCAATCAGTACCCCTGTGTGAGTGAGTTTCAATCGAATTGAAACGTCTCGATCGTGTTTGTCGTCAACTGTCAAATTGTATGGAAGCGACAGCAGCGCCTGTTGTGAAGTATTGAAAACGATTCTATATGTATGCGATTATCAACTGAATGCAACTACGATGAAACTCACACTAGGGGTACAGATCGGACAGCATTTAGTAGCTGCAAAATCAGTTTTCCAACCGGAACCGGGTCAACTACTTTGGGAATCCCTCAAGCTTTTAAAGTGTCACAACATAACGAACCTTATCTTTAACTTTATCCAATTTATGTTAAGAATTTTGTGAGATCAATTGGTACAATTGTAAGATAAATAAGTCTTTTACTTAAAAAAGGTGGCAAAGTATAAAAAAAAGTTAGCTATAAAATATAAATACTTACCTATAATTATAGCCTATAAAATAATCACTTAAATGCTTATAACACAAATCGCACTGACGTGTTCATAAGTAATAAATATAGATATTTACTTACTATACATATTCCATTTAATTGTTCCGTTCCATCGATAAGATTGAAGAGTTAAATTTGCTCGATGTATCTACGTTCAAATCAAAAATGCATCTCTACTATGCAGTTCACTATAAAAAGAAATATTTTTATGATTTTTGGGGGTGGAATATATATCACGCACATATATTGTACAAGATCACAGTGAAAACTGTGATCTGGAAGAAGTAGGCATTAAAAAAATAACGATTAACCTTGATACGGTAATGGATACTACCATTATGATACCTCCTAAGTGAGACGAATAATCTCGTAGTTTAAGTCTTTAAAAAATCTATTTTTATTTGTTTTTTATTCATTAATATAGTAAATTACTAACTGAAGCATATTTTTATATAGATTTCATTACTTTTCAATTTACTTGATGCCCAATTTTATTCTGCAAAGGGTGAAATTCTCTTTAAGCGTGGTCATCTTATGGCTCACACTCCTCTGATGTGTTTCTACCATGTATAAAGGACGGTGCCCAGCAGTGGATATATATAGTGCATATGCTGTTAATTATACCGTTTATAAGCCATTGAACTAAAAACATTTTAAAATAAGATCGTAGAATTAGATAGTAAACCAGTAATAAACAGTCAATATGTACACAGATAAAGGTATGTTTTCATCCAATTGAGATTATTTAAACATTGAGAATGCTTTATGTAGTGAGATAAAACTCATTACTGGAATTGAAATATTATGTGGGCGAATGCTACGCTACTGTATATATCTTCCATACAGCGACCTTCCATTTCAAAGAAGGCCATTGGAAAGATTATTTTAAAGTGTATTATAATAATATATTTGGCAAATGGCCTTATTCAGGGTCTAGTGGGATTGTTTGCATTGTGTACATTGTCTTTAAATTTTAGGTTAATAAGAGTAATACTATTTACCTTGGAAACTTACCCCCTGAAAATTGTGAAAAATAGTTTTCAACAATACTAAAAACCTACCGAATTCAAAACACTGAAAAACAAAAATAATACAATTTACGCAAGAAACTAATCATCTAATTAAAAAATATTATTTGAAGTTAGCTCTAAGTTGTTTCCAGAAAAAATAGAAAATTAAGCACCATCTGCTTAAGTATTTTACTTAATACATAGTTCTGCACCTAATATAGATTTGTTATGTTAAGTATAATAATTTAAATGCTATCAGCAATAGCGAAACTGCTAAAAAAAATATTCAGAATTGGCATAGAAAAATGACGTGATATTCACGATAAGTGGTCATTCCTCCACCACTAATACAGTTTACTTTCAATAGATGGCGTTCATGGCAGGTTGTAAGTGATACCAATTTTAATCGCTAAGTTTCATAAGGGTTTAAAAAAAAGATTTTTTAATTCTAATAAATTTTATAACCTTTTTCATATGTATGCTTTTAAAATAATATACAGTGTTTCTATAGACTAATTAATAACAATAATCCAAATTACAATATTCGCTACATATATAAGTATGTAATACCTACATTGATATTTTTTATGATATGCTTCAAATAGAGAGAGGAAACTTGCTTGGCCGCAGAAGACTTATCTCAATCATAATATAAGTACATATGACGCCTGCACATGACTGTCTAAGTACAATGAGAATAAATACTAAATACATAATAGTGTATATAATGAATTAAAGTTTATGTAGCAACGCTCTTTTACACCATATTTTTGTGTTAATATCATGTTACAATGAATCAGTAAAAATAGAAAAGAGATGTTCGATATTGGAAGCTGAAATTCCCCCACGATAAATTATATATTAAACGTAAGGTAAGGAGGATCTTGAGTATACTATATTTTAAATTTTAAAAATTTACATTTGAATTTTCTCTGATTAAATAATGGTAAAAAAAATAATATTAAAACCAACTTGCGTGTTCGTTTAATATTTATATTTAAAAAAACCATTAAAACAGTCGTAGGCTGAACCAAATCGAACCCATACGTAGTTATAAAAAATATTATTTTCACAAGACAATGCATAACATTGACGTTTTGTTGTCTGTCTTATCTATCGACTGTGATATTTTGGATTGGTATAACGACATTTGAACCAGAATAAGATGCTGTTTTTTTGTAAAATGAGCATTTTCAATTATAGTTTAATATTCTTAATAATATACTCTTAAATCTCATATACCATAGACATATGCGACTAGCAACCTTTGTACAAAATCGGAACATCTCCTTTGTCTAAAATAAATTTGAAATACCGGCTTTTTATTGTAATTATGTACCTAAATTAACATCTTTACAGCCACTAACGTTAATTAAGGCTAATATTAAATAAAATTACATTTTATGAATTAAATACTTTTTGTTAAAATTACTAGCATGACTAGAACAATCAAGGAATAAAATCTACTTTTTAAAAAGTTGGATCATCTTATTTTCCTGTGTTATATCATTAATTACCAACATTGAAATAATAATGACTATACACTATTAGATATTGTACGCCTATAACCTTTTGATTTTCTTTAATTTTTGATAGTTACATAGGCCTTAGTTTTTTTCTATCTATTTCACTTTAACCTCTTTTTCCCTTCTCTGTCCTGGAAATAGCCCCCAGCCGTGGGCACGAGTTTAGGTTTCGTCTCCCGTTTATCAAGTTTAGGTGAAGGGTCGGAATCTGTTATGATGCCTTGCAGACGTTGCGTGTTGACTTGGCTCAATCTGTACAAAAGAAATTAAATAAAATCCACCATTCGGAATATACCTTGAACAGAGGCATGACCATTGACCTGGCTTTTCCTTATGCAAAAACCCTCTTGTTCACATTCAAAACTGGTGACAAGTTCCAAAGAAATGGTTTGTTTTAAATAAAATTGATCCTATCAAACTTTACTGTATGAAAACGTGCCCAATAGCCTCTTCAATAGGTAATATCTGGCCTTAGTCAAGAATACTGGTCTAATACGGTTACCATTTCATGACACAATTTTTACCATGAACTGGTGTCCTTATAGTATACTGGTATCTTTTATACTCTTCATGAATATTTTGCTCATAAGACTTGTTAATAAATAAGCTCATAAATAATTTACAAGGACAGTGTTCTTTGTATGCAATTTTTAATTTTTAATGTTGCATGCACGGTTTGCATAAACTGTTACTTAGTTTCTGAAATGTTTAACAAGATTTTTACACAATTTTGGCAATAAACATAACCTATAACGAATATAATACACACTAACTAAAGATCATTTTTAGATATAAAATCATCAACATCAACAACCTATAGGTAACAGTACAGGCCTTTCTACATGGAAGAAATATATGAAGATGTTGGACGATAACATGACGACGCTGGCGCATTGTGAGTTAGTGGGTGAAAGAGATCACTATAACAACCGGGACTAACAACTTAAAGTGCCTTCCGAAGCTCGGAAAAGCTCGAGATGACAAAGTTAGTTGACCAATCCGGGAAGTTATCTTAGTAAACGGCCAAGATTCACTCCCGGAGCACTTCGACCCAATGGTATCCTTTCTGTTTCCCTTATCCTAGTGTCTGCTATCCTGGAATACTTCTAAGATGTACTTACTATGTACGCTTGGAGACAGAAGACATAAGTCTTCAATGGGGTAGCCCAGACCGGGAAATTGTGTTGTTTTTGAAACAGAAAATAAAGCGCTGGAACTACGCTAGCGACCCATTTCTATTTGATCGTATTAGAAAGCATACAAAGTACATTGGAATAAATATTCGACTAGAAGTCATGTAATGCGAAAAACATCGCTAAAACGACCCCCAATGGTGTTGTGAACAAAATAATTTGTTAACAACACCGCCGAAGTGCTGATAACAGAATTGGCACGAATATTGAGCACTTATTTTGGTATATTTTGTAAAAACGATCTTTGATATGGTGGTTTACCCTAATTTCGCTTGCAAGATATAGCGGCTACGTAAAGCGCTACTTAGGCAAATTAGTATCAAGGAACCCAGAAACGATTGATCAGCGGAAAGTAAACTAATGAAGACATAAGAGCCAATATATAGCATCCTAGTGTTAATTACATCTTTGACTACTTTAACGTCAGCCATCTCATTAAGAGGCTTCAAAATACAATAAAACTATCCTTCGTAGCAATTGTCGTCATGGTTTGTCCCTGGATTGGTCAATTAAATTTGTTATCTCAAGCTTCTCTTTACTTCGGAAAGCACTGTTACGTCAATCGCTTTAAGTGAAAGCGATTGTGAAAGACTAGAACTAAATTATTTAAAAAAATGTATAAGCATTCATATAAAAAAAATACTTATACTATTTATTAAAGAACAAGCCCAAGTAGACCTAAGAAGTAAAATTAAGTAAGAAACGGATGTATGCAAGAAAGAACAACTAAGCGGAATGTTAGAACGAGAGGTAGTAAATGCCAGAACTGGTATGAACGGGTAGCAATAACAAAAACGCTCATAATGTCAGAGAAATAAAGTAAAAAAATCTCTATCTCTCTCCTGTACTCTGTTTGCACAGAACCAACTTCAATGGTCCGTACTCACCTGACTTTCTGCAAGTCAGATTTGTTGATCAGATTTCTAATGACACCGTCCTCGTGCACCAGTGCTTGTTACATCTCTCACTCTGTCATGTAGTCTGTTTAGACTAGAAAACTGTACCTTCCTTCCTCACTCACCTAACTTCTTCAACGTCAGCTACCTTGTCGATCAGACTCCTGATGATGCCTTCTTTATGCTCCAGTGCAAGTGATGCCCTCTCTAGCTCCCTCCTGTACTCTGCTTGTGCTAGAGCCGCTCTCCGTTCTTGTTCCACTATACGTCGTTCTAACTCTTCCAATGAAGTATACGCACGAGATTTTACTACCTGACGGAAAGAGACACTTAATATCACAAGATGTTCTTCAATCATACATATAAAAAAATGATCAAAATCATCGTCACACTGCTAGGCACAAGTCATCTTAAATACGATAAAAACACTAGGATGATTACTACTCAAAATTAAACAATATATAACATAAATTAAAATTATGAGTGGAGTACCTTCTTGTCCTCGTTGCTGTTGGCCAAATGCGCTGGAATGTTTAGAATACGAAGTAGAAATATACATAGGACTCGATATACCAATGTTCCATACAGCGGAGAGGACGCTTCCTCTCCTCTGTTTCCTGCAGGAGGATCCTCTAGTCGCCTTTCCAGCGCATACGAGTTGGTTAGGGAAGGCGAGTGGAAGTCAACATATTCTTATTGAAACCTACAGTTCGTGGGTATTCTCACAAACGTAGCCAGTGGCGAGAAGGATCCTAAGGGAATTCTTCTTCCCAAAAAATAGGATTTAATATACAATATATCCATAGAACACACACCTTGATCTCCTTCTTAATCCTGTCAAGAGTGTCCATAGCCTGCCGTAGTGGCTCGTTGTTGCTGCGCGCTTTACGAACACTCCTGCGCACGCGACTCACTCGAGCCGTCGCTGCTTTCACGCGTTGGCGGAATATCACTGCTGCTTTACGATATAACCTATTTATAATTAAAAAACACAGAATAATGTTGACAAAAGAATGACCAATTTTATTTCTAATTCTGCAATATTCGATGATTAAACTATGTAAATTAATAAGGTAAGCTACAAGCATCTTAAGTAGCCGTAGCAATAATGTTAGCCAGTGTTCTGGTAAAGAAATACTGGTGTAACTCGCTTCCATACTCGGCCTAATCGATATAAAATGGGGCTAGCCACAGTATGTCGCTAGTGCACCATCTATCTCGCATATGTCCTGCTCCTACTGAAAAACATCAGGCGATGTAGTCATTTACTGTTCTTTATGGAAAAAATATATTATTTATACTTCTTTACCTGACATTTTTCAGCGCAGCATTAAGTTCTTCTTTGACTGCTTCATGTTCTTGGCATATCTTGTTATATTTCTCATCGGTGACCTTGAGCTGTTCCTGAAGCTTGGCTAGCTGTTCTGTCTTGCGCTCATTTTCCATAGAGTATTGATGTTTTAATTCTTCTAATAATCTGACGATAAATTTTTAATAAAATCTTAACTACACGTTATTGACGAACACGCAATGTATTCCCCAAGCACTTACTCCTATTGCTGATAGTTAAACCAATCACTTTTAGAAGTGTAATACTTGTGTGATCTGTGTTAATTTATTAATAAAAAAGGAATGAAAGATAAGATATGTTAATGCCTCCCAAGAGTATTGGCCTAGTAGAATTGATAAACTAAAAAGCCTAATGTGTAATGCGTTACCTTTTACAGTGGTCAAGTCTTCGTTCATGAAGGTCAGCTGGAACAGTCCTCGACCTAAACACGTCCAGTTGAGCCAGCTTCCCTTCAGTCGTTTCCAGAGCACTCCTGACCGTGTAATACTCGCGATGAACTGTTTCATAGTCACGCATCATTGCGGACACTACGATGTAAGGGGTTTCGTATACAAAAGAATTAGTAACAAATATAAAACTTATTTCTTAAGGTTCATAATCCCTTGTTTGTTGATAGCTTAAATTGATAGCTTAGTACGTGTTTTTATTTAAAAATAGGGTTTGAAGGTTTTATTATCAGAATGAGTGGCAAAGAATCTTATAGCTCGTCGAATATAAGCAGTCAGAATATCCTCTAGACAGATATAACTTATATTTTCTCCACGAAAAGTAGATATATTTACATTTATCTTTACTCCACAAAAAAACCAACTTAAAGTTCATGTCACTTTTAATGAATGCTACGAAAAATTGCAACAGATTTTTTTATGAATTCGGTTTGGTATTTTTGACCTTTGAGCTATAGATATAGCTCAAAGGTCTAAAATAATATAAGGTCTATAATAATAGAATATAATAATAATTAAGATTAATGTAACAGATAATCTGTTTTAATGCTGTTACCAAGGTTTTTTGAGGTAATATTCATTTTAATTTTTTGATATAGCCACATTAAACAAAAATAAACAATATTTATAATCCTTTTTCCAAAACGTCACACCTTCTCACTCTTACAACAATTGTCATTGTGTCATTTGAAATCAATCACAAACTAAATTATACCCTAGTGCATATATAGAACAACCAGAGACAATTTAAAAAGTGAGCAGCATCCATCATTGCCTATTTTGTTGTAAATACGAAAATGATATTAATTAATAAAAAATCAACATACTTTTATCCTCATACATTTCATAGACTTCCTTCAACTTCGTTTCCGCTTTCAAAGCCCTCTCCACCAACGTAGCTTTCTCAATATCTGCCGTCTCTCTCTCCACGCTCAGCTTCTTCTGACTTTGTTTCACTTGCGTTAACTCCGCCTCCAAGATGGCGACCTTATCTGTCAAACTCTTGTTCTCGTCAACGATTCGCTTGGACTTTTTGTTGATGTTTTCAAATTGTTTCTCGTAGTCTAATATCAGGTTGTCTTTCTCTTGCAGGTTTTCTTGGTAGGCGTCGAAGAGTGGCGCTGTAACCAAAAAAAATCGCAGTATTAAAATGGTCAAATCAACAAATATCAAAACTCCAAATTTTTTGCTCGTTCGGATATTTTTCAGAAACCATTACGTTGATAGCATAGACAAGTCCCCTTGCTAGCAAGACAGTGCTAAATCAATAGTGTTCATATTAATGTATTTACTCCATATTTAAGGCATATATTCCGACATTGAATGGTATTAATGACATACAGTTATTGACTATGTTGTATGCAATGCCTGGATTGTACATGTTTTTTATATATTTACATGCCGATTTGTATGGACTTAAAAACTTGATATCTATTTATATAATTACCTTGTTTCTTGTTAATAAATGATATAACTTTGACATGCTTTCCTATCTCTTCCCCTAAGAAGGTTGTTTTAATCCCTGTATTTTCTATCATTTGATCTTTAATATTTTCTGATGGCTGTTTTGTCCATACTCTGAGTCTTAAATTATGTTAACAGTCTCTCTTATCTAGGCTTCTAATATTCGCTATCACAATCGCTTAAAATGTTTGGGACTAGATATTTACTCTCGACAGCAAAGTCAAAGTGAAAGTCAAATTTTGTGTGAAAGTATTTTATTCAACTGTGGTACCTATACGTACACTTATTGAACGTTAATCTAAGCCATCTATCCGTAAATCTACCGGGAGTTTGACCTGAGAAACAAGAAAATCAGCAAGATTTCTCCCTCTCTTTACACGTCATCCAGAATTGTTTAAGCAATGTTAAACTACACTGTCAATAATGAAATTTTGATTTTAAAGTATCATTTGGCGGGACTTCATTATATACTTATACATTTAACCACGAATAGCTCAAGCGATTGCGATATCTAAAATGTAAATTCTGAACTTAAATTAAATTTTAGTTTGTACACAACAGAATCGGAGCCAATATCAACAGAAATCATCATCCAGTTCATCACCATAAAAATCTTGTGAGTCGCAACTATGTACAAGTTTTTAATAAAAAATATATAGAAAAGTAAAGTATAAAAAAATTTGTGTTAAAAACTTACCTAAGGCTTGTGCACTCAACAGTCCAGAGAAATCAACCATTCTTGCTGAACCCATGTGAGTTTGATCATCTGCGCCACTTTTAGTGTACGTCTCGTCAGTGTTGCCACCGTCTAAAACAATAAACCTAAGAAATTGAATATTTACATTCCACTAGAACTTCAGGAAAATACACTAAGTTATTTCAAATTTAGATATATAACAATATAATCTTATTCCTAATATTTGTTATTCAAAAAAATCCTAATGTGTTCTAATTCTCCCTTTTAGAAAAGCATTCGCATGCAGGGCAACGCTAAGTAGACTACTGTTGACGGTTAAACTCATTTTAAATAAAAGACGATATCTTATCTATTTCCTTTCCCACTACGGTTTCCTGGAAGAGAATGCATTTAGCAATAAGGTCTCTTCCAGGCAACAGAAACAAAACAAGTGTTTCTTTTAAGTTGTAAAGTAAATTTGATTCGATTTGTTCAGTCATTGAATTAATTATTTCAAACTTTAAAACGCCTTCCTAGTTTCTAACTTACCTGGCCCTTTATATCCAAGACTAGTTGTGATGAGGGAGTCCAGAGCGTCATACTTGTCATTCGGTTTATAAATGCAGTCACCTTTGCCGTCAGCTAGACCATGTATATTGCTACGGACCTTCTCCTGATACCTTGATAACTGAACGTTCAATCTGAAAAAAAAACAACTGCATATCGTAGACAATTGGAAAATTAGTTAATTTGCGTATTCAAGGAAGCTGGCGAAATACTATACTACACGAATCTTTTCTTCAGAAAAAGATATATTAAAAATACGGTAAAATAAATAGGCTCTTAGGGATCCCTGCCAATCAAGTGTTTTTCTACGATCCACAAACCCGTAACTACTCTTCTAGGATTTACTATACAGTTCATTAGTAAGGATGCCTTAAATAAGATTAAATAATAATACTAGGATAAATAAGTAATAGCTCTATTCATTTAGATCCCTGAGAACAGTCATTTGGGCAGATTTATATTCTCCACCATGGATTCCCAAACTATTCTGAATAAGTGACCACATTTCCAAAATTAACCTTACCTCAGTCACTCACAGCCAAATTACTTTAAAAATTCTATCTCTTTCTCAATTATATCATATTCATACAAAAGACTTATTTAAAATCTTAATCAGTTATTGTTTATATCGTACCAGGGCAAACCAATATCAACCCCAAGGGTTCGATATAGACCACCAACCTGTACAAAACATCCTTTAAGGCCAACATGTCTTTCTGCAAGCGAGAGTTCTGCTCCCTCGCCTGATTTAGGAGAATCTGTCGACTGCTGCAGCTCATGCAAACCTCCACCAAAGGAATCGCCGTCAGGGGTCCTGAATGGTCTGGAATGAATAAAAATTCTGAGAACTAAGTCGATTTGTCTTAAAACAGTCTGGCAACTATTATATTTATGGTACAGTTAGAATTCTTCATCAGTCAAACTCATTTCTGCCTGTTTATCATTAATTTTTCAAGTAACAGTTCTAGTATAAACACACTGTTATCATAAAAGTAGGGCTTTTATTAGAAGATTCGTTAAGTGAGATTATAACTGCGTGTGATTTTGTAATTCTAAAGGTAATGGAAATAGGCATCATTAAAAGTTTCTTTCCATTGCTGTGACAAGCCTAATTATCAAAATAACGTTTGTTTATTTTTATTTAATTGATTAAATTATTAATTATTTTAACAAATCAATGACATTGGTGGCCAGTATAGGGGTCGACATAAACGAAAACAGATTAAATTTTCAATTGGTAAGTATTTTGTATCAATAGGAAAAAACATAAGAATCCCCACTCGATAAAAACTCTTTCAGTCGAAGCTTGCCTCCGTTCCCTTGTGCACGGAATAAGTAGATGCTAATGAAATAAATAGATGCTAAATATTTAAATTTATTAAATAATTAGCATCTATATATTTACATATATATTAGCATCTCTGTATTTATTATTAATTTATTAAATAATTAGCTACATAATATCTTTTCTATTGAATATCAGATAGAATAGATTTTTAGTAACATCAAGTTGGTTAACACTTGACTAATTATAATCGGCTTGTATTATGATGCGCATTAAAATAATGCTTAAGAGTTTACAAGAGAAACGTCTTATGACGTCACCGTATCACGTATATCATTGAAGACATAAACATTTTTGTATGTAAAATGTCGACACACTTGCAATATCAAGTGATTTTTTGATATTGCCTATGTCTATAGCTTGATAGCAATCGTTACCACTTTCCATAATATACTTAGAGTTTGATATGTAATTTTTTGATATCGTTACCTCTATCAGGAACTTCATACTGCTTCACTCTACCCTCCAACTCCTTACAATTTGCTTCTAACTCCCTGTTCCTGTCTCTCTCGTCCCGTAAAACTTGCTTGCACTCTTCCACGTACTTAACAATTGTGCTGTATTGGTTTTTGAGCTGATCGTTCTCATCAGCAAACAGCTTATTGTATTCTAACACTGTTTTTAATTTTTCTTTAAGTTTTGCAATGTTAACATCTTTTTCTGATATCTGTTGAATAACATGAAACTATATAGTTACAGATTTAATTGTGCAGAATAGAGTAACAATTTTCAATTACTGTGATGTCAGTATTCCTAACTTAAATATCTAGTAGACAAATTTAGTATTAGTTTAGCTTGATGGTCTCAACAACAAAAGTGATAACTATTGAATTTGACTGTATGCGAATTTTACTAACAGTAATGATTATGAGCTGTCGAAAGTAATAAGTTTATATCTGGACAATTAATACATGCCAAGTCATTGACCTGATATTGATATTTTTCGAGATACGTCAGGATATAAATAGAAGTAATGAATTGACAAAAGTGGGTAAATTCTATAATGTAAATTTAAATGTAAATTATTATATATATTTACCGTAACCATATTCTCCTCACACTTGTCCATAAGAGTAGTAATGAGGCTCTCATACTTCTGAGTCAGCTTCTTCTTCTGTTCCCGCAGAAGGGATTTGCTTTCCTTACCCAATCTAGGTGAGGTGAGTGCAACACCTTGCAGATTGCGTTTTCGAGGTGGCTTGGCCGGTTTGAGGCCTACAATACATTACTTATTAATTTTAGTATCAAGTATTAAAACATTAACAAAATTTTGGAAGTTATTATTTGTCCACTTATTATTGGTTCAGTGTTGCATATATATTTCTTTGATATGGTCAACAAGCCTAGTAGTTAGTCATAAAATATTACCAGTAACAATCTCATTTGAGTTTATCAAGCTTACAAGAAATCAATTGTTCTTACCAATAACATCTCTTGGGTCTTCATACAAAGGATTGTCATCCCTAAAATCTTGCAGGTTCTCACTCCCTCTCTTCAAGACCTGGGATTCTGTTCTTTTAGAGACTGTCTCAATAATATCTTTCTTCATGCTGGCTCGTAGCTCCAAAGAGTTAATATCAAATAATTTGTGACTTCTTGTGAAGTTGCCAGAAAATGTCAATTTATCTGGACTAGACTTCATTGAGTCACTCATAGAAGGTTTTCTACAGGGTACCTACTTAAAATATGTTTAGTAATCTTTAAGCCTGCCTTCGAGAATTACCATCCTGCAAAAATCAAAAACATATGAAAACGCTTTTTAAAATAAACAATTTGTATTGTTTTGTTTATTATTTTAAACTTTAAATTATAACTTTTTAAATTATACACAAAAATAACAAAATCATATATCAGATTCAAGCAAGGTATTTTATAATATTATCGTAAGGTTTAAAAACGGTAACGGTAGATTAATAATAATATTTAACTATTAATTTATTAACAAATGTACACACAAAAAAATTTAGTTACTACACTTAAATATTTTATCCAGCCCATATTAAAACTTAATTCAGAATTTATGTTAGAGATACTAGACACCAAAGAAATATTTGTATTTAATACAATGTATTATATGAAGAGGTAACACAAGTACATTTTTCCATACAAATATAGTCCCCTGAATAATGCCACTAGAGCAATATTTTTTTTTTATTAATTTATTTTTATAATGAACATGAATCTTCAAATCTTCTTGAACCTAAAAAATTGCCAGTACTGTGTTCAACAAACAACGAGATTACAAAGAAATGTAAATCATAGGAATGAAATCAGTTTTAGTTTTTAGAAATTAATATATCTAATTTTAAGGCACAAACAGCAGACTAAAAATAGTTGATTTATGTTTTGTTGGTAATTGCAGTCCGAGCTGCAGTTGTCCTTATAGCACTATATAGTTTGGTTGTTTGCGCACAGCTACTATAAAAGATATGTTTTTAATTACCCTCTATTTACTTAAAGGGACATTTTTAATGATGAAATGCGACATAATCCTATATGATAAATTATTTACAAAATTTTATTTAATAATCTATGGTCACCTCACCTTTGAATAATACGAGTAACTTTCTTTAATTTTCCATTGTCATCTTCCAGAATTAAATATCCATATTGCTCTATACATATTTCTTATTTTATGATAAAGAAGAAGGAAAAATCTATGGCGGTGTGGTTGTCACCGCCCGCAGCCCTTCGTGAGTATCGTGACTAATAACACAACAGATAGCGTGAACAGGGTCACTTAAAGTAGAACCAATCCAAACTAGGTCAATATTGTGAATCATCCACATAAATATAAGATATTAGCACCTTCCCGCAATAACGAACTATTGACAAAACTGTATTCAATAATGGGCATAATATTTTCTATTCTCTATCCTCATTTCTCTAGTCCTTCTTTCTAATTCTGTCCTTTAAAAACTTGCATTTGTTCATGAACTCAAGGTATGAATGACTTGAAAAATAAAATTACATTTTTCAACTCTATTTTTTGCAAAACGTAAACAATAAAATTGTCAGTTTGACACTTTGTTGCTATAGTAACGTGGGTTGCTAGTATCCTATACAAACATATTTCTAATATGAAAGTACTATTGTAGCTAGTGCAATTTTTATTCAATTGTAGGAGTTGACTTACATACATTTTTACTTTAACCGATTTCATTGCAATTATCGAAATGCTTCTCGTCTAGGCTCTCAGAGCTTATAATAGGTAATAAAAAACCTATCAAGATGTGATGTTTGTGATGTTCTCTAAAATGTTAAATACTAGCTTAATTACCCACGAGCTGCTGCTGCTAGCAAAAATCAATGATTTAATTTATATACCTAGGTATTTCTAGAGTCTGTCCGAGAAGAGACTGGTAAGAGTGATGTTTCTCTTTTAGTGTAAGTAAAATGTTCAGTCTGATTAGAAAAATCACAAGCAGTGCTTAAAAGTTCTATATATAAGTAAATATTATAGTTAAATTAACATATCAGTTGCAATTTAGACCCAATAACGTCGTAAATATATTAACTTATAAATTAGAAATCTCTTTACCTACCTACTTCATACAACAACAAGGCGGTGGAATTTAATTTTGTGGGCTGAAGCTGATAACCCTAAAAAATTAAAAAATTATGCACCAAATTCTACGATGTGACCTTTTATCAGTAAAGTTTATTTTATATCAAAGAACGACAGCACGACGATTATCTGTCATCTAAATAGTTAAGTTTCCTCAAGAGAGGGCACTAGAAACTCAATAATGGTTTATTACCCCGATAAAGTGAACGCAACTGTGAAAATGTTATGCGCAAGTAGAAAAGTGAGCGACTTTCTTATTTGGTCGTATAGCATTAATATGAGCATGCGCTGAAACAGCTGAGCGACTATAGCGGCGTGAAGCGGCTTATTCGAGAACTAGACAGTCGCATCATGTCTGCCCGCCGGTTCGGTGTATGACGCTCGGTAAATAAAATAACCTAAACACTTTGTTTTCACTCAGTCCTCTTGAATTTGAGGATTTATTTTACTGTTATTGTGCTAAATTATTAAATGTTTGGCTTAATTTTACATGTAGTGTAAAATAATAGTGAAGTTACTTATAGTGAGAATACATACTTGCTGTCGTTTCTTAGTTTTAGTTTATCGATTTTCGTTTTTACAATGAGCTTAACGTTTTGTTTACTTATAATTGAAGTGTAACGCTGCTGAAGATAATTATGTTTTCGATGTGGCGTCTTCAATTTTAGTGTTGTGCTGTGGGATTGATTCAATTATGTGCGAGAGTTCGCGCGAGACTTCGCGTTTTGGATGACAGAAACATGGAATTTGAGAACGATTTCAGCTTGAAAGAATGGGCGAAGGACAAACCTTTGTCCATTCTGCAGTTGGACCCGGCAGACCGTGCAGTCTTGAGGATAGCAGGTTAGTTGTACCAAAAACTTAGTAGTAGTAAAACGTAAATAGGTTAGGTATCCTAGAAGTTATACCTTCCGTGAATCCGTCTGTAGTACACGCATATGGCTGCCCATAATTTTTCGTGTCAAGTTATCTCTATTACGATAGTGTTGGTAGATATAAATGTTGTTTCTGTAATGTAGATAAAAAACTGATTTGCTAACGTTATATTCACCCAACCGCGGGAATTAATTCTTGTTGTTTTCGCGTGATTACGGCATTGCCCAGATTTCACTTTCGTTTAGTTTAATGAGTTTAGAAATATGAAAACGGTAGTTAACTATTTTCATATCCACTAATTGGTTTTCATTGGAAATGTGTCAAAGGCAGTTAACGTTGCATGCAGTTTTGTTAACCATGCTCTGATTTTGAAAACTGAAAGCCAGAAGTAAACAAAAACATTCATTTTCTATTTAATTTACCTCTTAAATACCTTTCTAGATCTGACCTTTCTAGTCTTGGTAGTTAACATTCATTTAACGTTATTAACTTTAGTTTTTCTATATTTTTATGTGAGCAATTGGTTAAGGTAGGTAGGGATCTAAATTGATCCAAAGAAGTCACTCACTAAAGTCATTGAACTTCAATCACGATAAAGTTGTTACCTTTAAATTGAAACTTTACCAAGAAATCGGGCACGCAAAATTCCACGATTCACGAAAGAGAACACAATGAAAGGCTGATGCTTTTCTTAATAATATTAATGGATATAATCAGTATTAGCGATTCGATTATCTTCATAATTTTGCTTCATCGCACCATCTTATATTCTTTGAATAAAAATTACAAATCTTTTTTATAAATTAACTTTAGTCCTTGCAAAAACAATTTCCCAAAAATATCATTTATTTTTTAATGTATGACGTTAAAAACTAAATAATAATCTACACAGCACAAGTAACGAATAATACTAATGTCCAGCCTTTAATTCTGTTCTAAATATCGGAGAAAGATTTTTTAAAATCGGATGAAGTTTTTTGCAGATTGTGTATTTTTTACACCTACAACAAATACAACAAATTGTACTCACGTAAAAAAATCGGGACAAGTGCGAGTTGGATTCTCGCACCGAGACGGTTCCATATAAAACCTACAGGTAGGTTAGTTAGGTATTTAAAAAGATCGCGAGTAAATTTTTTGTGAAGTAACTACAAATTTATACGGATTCCGAAATTTTATTTTCTTCTTGCTTTGCTTCTGGGTAGGTATCCTAAGTAGAGTTTTTGAATCCCTTGCTCGTAAGAAAAAGAATAGATATTAAAAGCCGTATAATTGCATTGATTTATAGGTTTGATTGTTTGACAACTCCAAGGGATTTCAGTGTAGAATATGTGATATTTTAAAGTAAGTATCTTGACATACACTCAACAGGCAGTAAAGAAATTCTAATTGCTTTTTTTATTTTAAAATACAGAACCCAGAAATGCAGATAATTCACTCAATGACGTAAAAAACAAATACGCACGAAATAGCCTGATTGTCTGTGTTTGTTCAATTGTCTTCGGGGAGGAGCAGGAGGCAAACACCTTATAATTAGACTAAAAACAGTTGATACCAGTTGCTTTATTCGTGATTTACTTACGTTATAGTTCGTCGTTATTGTAAACCATACCATCCATCACTCACAAGTATTTTAGATACGCTAAAATATATATTTAATCTCGTTAATTTTCTTACAGTGCTTATATCATATAGGTAGTTTGTTTACTGAGATAACGTCTACAAAATTAAGCAAAGGTGTTCAATCTATAAGTTCATTAACCAGTCCGTGTCTTGTTTTTCACTTTTTATCTGTATCAAGCAAACCGAAACCTGCTTTCACCATTGTCCGTTTCATTAGAATGGAGACAATCAAATCCACCATAGTCCAGCGAACGAAACGGTTCACGATGCTTTGCGTGAAAAAGTATGTTTTGACAGAAGAATAGTCATAAATGCTCACTACTTTGAATAGTCTCTATAATTGTAAAAATATAAGAAATCGACTTCAAATTAATGAGCTAAAATATATCATTCCAATATCTGAGCCTACCAGAATCCGAAACCTGTACAACAGAGCACTTTGGTCAGACGGCTTATTGACTGAAATGTTCCAAATTCAAACCCAAAGATGGTTCTCATTTTCAAAAGAGGTTAGATAATGATGTTAAAACTGGGGCATTTTGTAAGCCATTATTGTGTACCGTAAATAAGTAATTTAATATGATGTAATTTAGAATGGAATTAAACAAACTGCACAGATGCAAAAAATCTTCAGAAGGCAATCAAAAATTACATAAAAATTGCATATATTTTTTTAAATTAGATCACGTTTCAAACTATTCATTAATCCGCTAAAACGGAACTTATATTAAGAATAAATTTACCAAATTAAAAAAAGAAAATAACCTCATTTAGTTTTTAAATGCGACCACTAATCATTATATATACAACTATCATTACAGGTTAACACTTTTCCAGACTAGCTCGCTCGCTCATAGTATCTCTAGATATTTGCTCTTAGAATGTGTATTAAGTATTGAAATGCGTTCAATTCTGTCCTGACGTCTCGTATTCATACATTTTTCCCTTATTTACAATAATTACCAATAGCCTCCAAATTATTTGATGAGAAGGCATGAAACCACTGCCCTAGCCAACAGGTCTCATCTTATACAGATAATAATGCCAAAAGAATATCAAGTTCTGCATATTCACATTTTTCACTGTACCATCTTGGACCTACTATTATTCAATTAGAACAAAATGGGTTCAAGTTAAAAAGAAACATTAATGTGACTGAAAAGATTAGCTGATAATTAAATCGATAATTCAGTAGCACGTGCCTTATTACTATTGAATTTCAGGCGAGCGAATAACGTAACAAAAACTCACTTTCGGTAAGGCCGGTGCAGTTATGACGAAATGACTGAATAAGCGTAGAGTCATAAAGCGTGACGCCACGTAATACAATCTAGGCTAGATTAAGATTTGACTCGTTTTATGTACAGTTGCTCGTTGAAATGTACAATGCTTTTTCTTACCATCAGCGGATACAGTCCGTTATTCCCTAGTTTTGACAGCTAGTGAGGACGTAGTACCGGTACCAGTATCTGCCTGGTGAGACGAAACTGAGAGCTAAGAGGACGACTTGCTTGGTGAGACGCTAGAGGTTGACCAATAATGCGTCTACCTAGCACAAGTATTGATTGCAACTAGGCAACTTTGAGCGCGAAGAAGAGAACAAGACGGCTGTGTTTTGAAGCTGTGTCAGGTCTTTTAGTCATAATTAATATAACCGTCATACCTAATTCCTTAAGTTTGCAATCATCGTATCATTCCCGTATGATAACGGGGTAAAAAATTTGAACATCACTTTGAAGCTGTCTTCCTATTTTCAAATGACAGCTCACCACAGACAGTCTTTCCGTTTCATGTTGCGATAAAGTGACAGGTATAGAATTTCCGTCTTTCGATTGTTTTCAGACAGTTGGTTTTGTTGTGGAGTGGTCCAACGGCTTATTGCCCAGCGAGCTATAGAGAAATCAAGAACTATCCCGATCTAGTCATGCGTGAACGCGGGTAGTGTTCCGACGTTCGAACTCAATCCCAATTTGTAAAAACGTAAATTTTGTAGTGGTATTTCAAAGAAAAAACCGTTCTCATTTAGCATGTCCAGAAATGAACGATACAGATTTGTATACATTTTTTAATGCTAAGCATAGCAAAGGTCTGATGCCGCCTGATGGTTAGCAGTACTCATTGAGTAGAAGTAAGAGGTGTTTAGAGAAGTTTCTATGCTCGGATAACTAGTGCAGCACTAGACTAACAAAATTTGCAATTTCACGCCACTGTTATATGGAGCCCGTGTTATATTATCCCTCCTTCATAAGTTTAGCAGACTAGGCTAGTACTACTGAGAAGACAAAGTAAGTAAGACAATAGTATCTTAAGGAGTTTGAGCATTTATACGACTTTAAACTAATGGCATTAGAACATTTCACGGACTACAGTCAAATGGGTTTACATTTTGACCTTAACCCTTACTCTCCCATCGTATGCGGCTTTCGTACTGCCTTTGATACTGTACATACTCATAACAGTCAATAACCATTTGATTTTTAAGAATAGTTTTTGTTGAATTAGGTATTTAGGAATTCATTGCGGAGCTCGTTGGCGTAGTGGTTGAGCGCTCTGGTTTCGATAACGAAAGCAAAACAACTTTCGTCATGGTTGGTCCTTCGATGGGTCCATTAAAATTTGTTATCTCGTGTTCCTCCGTGCTACAGAAAGCACATAAGTCATTGGTCCATGTTGTTAAGGAAACAGCTTTCAACCACCCTCCCGCATTGAGCCAGCATATTGGTACTTTGACCCAAACTCATGTGTTTCTCCTATGTGGGAAGGTCTGTGCCAGCAGCGGGACGATTGAGGCTGTTGATGATCATATTTTTTCCATAATAAATCCGAAATAGTTGCTTCTACGTATAAATGGAGAAGAATAAATAACAATTTATACTTATTTTCTACGACAGGGATGAAGATCATGCGTCATACCAGCCTGAGTTCTTTGCTCGTTAGATATTCTTATAAATTACACATATTTCATATAACATTTTGTAAGTAGGTAACGATCAATTAAGTACCTGTCTTAGTACATTCATTTCATTAATAATGTAGTTCTTAATATTAGCTCGTTTAATACATATTATTACCATTTAAAGTACATAGTATTAATGGTGGTACTTATAGTAGATATTTGTTGTTGCGGATTAATAATATTTGGAAGGTAGGTTTAGATGTTTCAGCATCATTATTGACCTGCCGATTAAAGTTTGCGGTAAAGTACAAATCTAACTATTGACTACTCCTTACACTAAACACTAATCTATGAATTACTGACGGCGACTGTTTCACGAATCTAGGTATTTTATGGATGTTAGCTTTTTAGCTTTCCTGTATCCTTAGTAGTTTTAATTATACCTATAGCTAGCACGGATTCAATAAATGTCCCCTTGATATAGCCCTCGAAGGTCAAAAAAACAGACTAAATACTTATTATTCTGCTTATATAGACAAAATAAGGAGGAAAATAAGTATTGTCAATAAATATAATAATAATTCCTGCTGATCTAGTTCACAAAGTATTTCGTTATGTTTGAAACCAAAACCAGTTCCTAATTTGATTATGAGAAAGCAAGTTTAAAATAAAATGCGGGAAATAACGAATGCAAAAATCAGGTTACAAAATAATCTAACGCCTTCAAACTAGGGTTGTCAAATTATCAATAAAAGCTTTGAACAGTTAATACTTTTTAAATCATACTTAATCGCCTGTGGTAAATGGACAGGAAGGTGTTGAAATAAGGATCTTATATATAACAATGATTAAGTTTATAACTAATCAATGCGATTTCAAATCATCCTTAATGACCATATTATGTCTGAAATAAAATACACTCAATATAATTCTAGATATTCATGTAATAGCTAGGATAAATCGGAAAAAAAATGTATTACTAATTTGTCTTAATAAGGAAACGTTGCGCCCGCCTGCAGTTATAGAACAGGAAAGAATATTTTAAAAACTCCGCCAAAATATTTAAAGTTCAATGTTATTTATATAATAAATAACACAGGTAGGAAAAGTAAAGTTTTAGTGTTAAATTAGCTAAGGTGAGTAAGAAAAGTGAGAAATCAGCGGAAAACTAAACTTTTTCGGAAAACTAAATTATTTCAAAGTATTTATTTATTTATTTTTCATTGCACAAAAGCACATCACCGGACTTAATGCCTAAGCATAATAATGCTTAAGTATTAAGGGTTATTTTTAGAATTTTCTCTGTAATATGTGCTGTTGTTTCATTTAAGTCACTTCTTTGTGACTTGCTTCCAATCTCCTCTTTCTTGTTTCATGAAACGGCTATTTATAAAATTACAGATTATGCTTTGTTCCAATCTGAAAAACCTTAATAATAATCCAAAACAATGCAATACAATTTACTTAAAAACTTTTTGATATAAGAGCTACTCGGATTATTACTGGTAAATGACAGTTAACTATACGGGTTGCCAGTTTTTCTTTTCTACTAGTTTTTCGAAAATACACTTGAATAAATAAAGTTTTCTGTGTGTTGAAAATCCTTACCTTCATGGTCTCTAGATAGATTTACTTACATATTTACAACATTTATTATTATACTTAAGATAATGCTTACATTATACTTTTGTTATATTTATTATTATTACTTTACTTACTTACATTTTTATTTAATTTTGCTTTATTTTTCTTCAATAAATTTATTATACGTTTTTCATATTAGCGTACTACGCCTTATTGCTCTATCAATATCCCTCCATGTTTAGTTTGTCACATTCATTATGTGAGATAAGATAAACTTTATTTATATAAACTTAACTTTATATATAAAAACTAACGATGTCAAATGTAAAACAAGTTTCTTTGTAGGTGTAATGAGTGTTGAAGTAAATGAAGTATATAAGTTAATGATCTGAAATTTCTTATTCTTAAGAATGACAACCCTGCCACTCCAATTTTAGTCAACAGTCTTAATTGGTCGAGTCATTTAATTGAAACATTTCGATAACAGTTAGTGTTTTCGTGCATAAAGTATGTTTAATACTTACTTAAACCTTTGGAAATACCAAAAACGTATTGAGACGAAGGAGACAGGACATAATACCAAATCTTAGTTAGAAAAATACCCAGGCTATAAAAAATCAAGATATTCTTCTAAAGATTTTTCTAAAATTTATTTCATTTTCGAAGTAAAATTTAACAAAATATAATAAGGTCCTATTCTAACCAGTCCCATTGCAACTTGTGACATGCACCTCCTTTACAAAACAAGGATTAGACTTTATTTATAATAGGATAAAGTTTAAAGTTAATGCTACCTTTCAACAAAAACTCGCCTATAACAAGGTGGCCACCGGTCTGTATAACGTTTACCGGCTATTATGTCAGTGTTGATATATCCTGGGCGTTTGTGTTGTTATTAGTTGTTTATAGTTTAACGGTGTTTTCGGAGACTATTAGGACTTTATCCTAGAGCTTAATAATAAATATCTAACAGAATTTAATCACTGCCGGTACGCTTCTTCATTTGCGCGCCATCCGGCTTGATCCCTGGATCTCCTCATGCAGTAGTTGACAGCCACTCTGCGATGATCGTCATTCTGAGTTTTGTGTTATCCGAGCCGCGATGTCCACTCAATACCCGTTTACTTTAGAAGTCAGTTCTTCTGATAAATATAACCAGCTCGTTCTACCAATTCATACAACTTTCAAATTGGGCACTGCTGCTCCGTGAAGTTCCAGAAACATTTGTAATGACGAGAAGGACGCGCTGGTTCAAGACTTCACTTTAGGCTCCGAATAAGCGAAGAGAAACTCGAAGCAGTTGTTAATGCACATACTACCTGGGCGAATTATTCTATTCGACTTCGTATCGAAATCTTTATTTTTAATATTATGTTCCTGTACGCGTTCCTTGATTTTGAAGATTCACGAGATAGGCAATGCTTTTTTATGGAATCTTAGTTTTTTGTTTCATATATATAGTTTTAGTTGTTCTCTTCCTAACACGACGATCACGACGCCTTCTCTTTCGCCCTCTTATCTTTGATATAAAAATAAGTAGGCACATGAAAACGCTTAGACACATTGAGATATTAACAATGTTGAGTATTTACATTCAGCTTATCTTGTTGCTATAAATAGTCCGGTAATCCTATGCCCGTGTTTATTACTGTTATCTTTAAGCACAGAATGTTAACTTCTATTTAATTAATATTATCGTTATACAATATATTTAATTAATTCAATATCCAACTCCACCATCCAATATATCAACGTTTAACAGATTCCTTGAGCAGTACAATCTAATATACAAATGGTAATATCAAATTCCTCAAATATAATGTCAACAAAACTAAGGTCAAAATCAAACTAGTTTGCTCAATGACCACAAAAAATCATGTTGTAGTTACTAATATGCGTCTAACATCACCTTTAAACACGTCGAGTGTGAATGCTAATTTTTAAATCTAATATTGAAAATAAAAATGATTAACTCGAAGAATGTAACAATGGAGTAACGTTCCAATATTATCCTACTCGTCTCTTAATTCACATTCAGTATTACATAATTACTTACAAATATATAATCCTGAAAAAATTAAAATATCTCTCGGCTAATACTGCTATCTTTATACCATTTGATAAAACAGACGTTCACACCTGTGAAAGTTATTTCAAAACCTTTTTGGTATTAAACTGTATTAACTATTATAACTAACTATTAACTATTTATTATTATTATTTTTTTGTGTTTCTCTTTTTGAATTGGCTGATGTGATGTACAATAAAGGTATATTCTATTCTATTCGATTCTATTCTAAACTGTAACGTCAAAGTAACAGAATGACAGGCAGAGACAAATAATTCACACCTGAACGATTGAAAGAAGATTACGTAGGTACTAGATTACGTTATCCGTTATTCCAATACCTGACTCATAATTATACAATCTTTTGATTACTTTCAATACACAGTGCAATATTGAAGAAACACCATTGTCAATGCAACAGCGCAGGGACATAGCCGATATACTGCTACTTTTGAAAAGCTTGCGAAATATAATTGCAATGGATTGCCCAGAGCTTTGGTCCGTAATGACTTTAAGAGTCACCTTCAAGATTCTGCGCTACCATCCTGCTTTATATCTTAGTCCTACTGATTCTTATGAATCCTAGTCCTACTGTTATCTTATCGAGCAAGCGATTCAGCAAGGCGGATACTTAGTTTGTAGTGTCGTTTTAGTGTTGTAAATTGTATTATTATACATTCATGATCCTAATCTTTCCCCTTTTCTAAAACAAGCCGTGGTTATAGTAATAATAGGTGCAGTGTAATAACGTTTCAAGTATAAGTTATGTATGATATTCTGTCTATATCTATATGTGTAAATCTGTTGATGTATATTAGAAGTATTTCCATTGAGCAAAATGAACAAAATGTTTATGCAAAGTACAACGATTGTAGTTAATGCAGGTATACCAAAAAGCAGGTGCCATCAATTCTGTCAGCCATATTTTACGACAGCAGCGCAGAGGATGCTACTAATTTACCCGTGCGTTGCCCCTCTTACATACACCTACTTAAAATTACTACACCATACCAGCTTGTAAACAAGCACTTAAATCAATTAGGAATATGCCATTCATTATATATGGGGTGCCCGAGTGTAGGCTTAAAAATAATAGCAGCTTATTGGTACTTTGTCTCAGATTTGTTTAATTTTTGTAGAACTTTTCAATTGACAATACTGAAACGATTTTCAAAACTCTTATTTTATTCAATAGAGTATAATACTGAGAGGTTTAAATTGTCACCAAGTCAAAATCTGAATATGGGGTGACAGGTAAATCGAGAGTAAACTCCTAATTTAATAGGTACGTCGACAATTCTGACAGTCACCCATCTCATTTATGGACCTACCCGCCACTGGCTAAGCGGCGGGCGTGTGTGGGTCTCACCCAGTTCCACATAAAATTGGACCTGGGAATACCCACTAAAACTCCCCGGTAAGTCCATTGCCCTTCACGGGGGCGACCTGGGTTCTGCCGAAACAATTCACCTAATGGCCCCCAGATATTATTTTGACCTAAGAAACATACTATTAATATTTTTTTAATGAAAACTAAAAACCGTCTTCGACTTCTTCCGTCTTCACTTAGAAGTCAAAAATAATTCGATTTAACAGGTTACCCAATTTCAAAATTATTTTAGTCTTGGTTTTAAGTAAAACATAGTAAGTACACTATTAGTTATTGTGGCTATGGTAGGATTTGCAGGTTTCTTTTTCTATAATTTATATGGGCTGCCAAAGCTTCGTTATCCAGCCAAGATCTTTCTCCAGAAACCCCTCTTTTTGATTTACAAGTAGCTTGAATAATTTGCTTAAACATGCCTTGATTATAGTTCTACATATGTTATTTACAACTCATTACTTCTATTACCAATTAACGTGTTCATAATGCGTATCTACCCAAGATTATGTTTATTGAATGTAACATTACAATAGATTCTTTTAAGTGTATGTCATGATAATAAGTGAAAGTAAATATGGGGCGAATGCATTATTTATTTTGGTGTATGAAGACGTCGCTAATGATATTATTAATAAATTGGTAATAAAGTAATTATTACGTGTTAAATAAAAACGATAAAACAAATAGTTTTCAATTAAAGAAATGGCCTATTCTATTCTATAAATTATTTTACTTTATAACAAAATAAATAAAAACCAGTTACAATTTACCACAAGTAAATTACGTCGCGTAAAATTATTTGAAACGGGTTTATTTATTGATTAACTTCAATGAGTAGTTAACTACATCATTAATTCTATAACTTGCTTATAAAGTGAATTTCATAGAAAAATTATAAATATCCCTTATCAAATACCGTCTAAAAAGCTATTTTTACTATTTGACGGGTTTGATTTCCGGTTCAAGCAGGCGATTAATCAAAAATCATTGAATGTACTTTAAAATAGTTTTCAAAATCAAAATGAAGTCCTTTCACTTAAAATGTCTACAATATTATAGATTCATTCCTTTCATTACGACATTTTATAAAATCCCAACCTTTCTTTTTCCAGATGTCCTATCCTGGTACCCAAATCACAATCCTTTAAGAAGACACAAGTATTTTTTAAATAAAGAACTTCAAAAAACAAACGGTTTTAATTTTCGAGGCGGAAACGGACAGTAACTGCTGCTTGAACTACTCTAAAGCTAAGCTATGAGATTAAGTTCAGGTTCGAAGCTTTGGTATACGTTAGACCTAAATAAATTGTAGTTTATTTTCAACATTATTATTTTTTATTATAAAACAAATGCAAACAAGCAATCGATACCGTGTACCGTTGTTGAGTAACAGCACATTATATAAACAATATGATTAGTATATCTATTGAAATATTCCTTGATAGAAAATAGTATTTGTTAACGAATTAAGGATATTTGTAGATTTATTTAGTATTTTTCTAGAGGATCGGATGGTAGAGCTTCTCTCCAGCGTCAAAAAAAGTTAGTACTAGAACGAATGGGTGACTTCCGCCAGTAACTCAAATTTCTTGACTGTAATTATGTCTAACATAAAATAACCAGCATATTACAGTATCATATCTAAATAAGTTTATTCTAGTTTGTGAGTTTTATGTGACACCTAGTGTGGTACGAATCTTGATACGACTCTAGGATGATACCTGGTTTTAAAAAAGACAAGTACGTATTGAAAATGCAAATATACCTTCAAAATGCGCAATTTCACCACAAATTATGCGAAATTAACAACACAGGAAATTCCTCTCTAACCGTTTAACAATAGAATACTTTCATCCTAAACGGTTCTTTTCCGTCTGGTTGTACAATTGCAGCACACTTTTGACCAACTTTTTCCAGTTGTAATAGGGGTGGGTTTGCAATAAAACTGAGACTTGTGCTTTCAACTGTACATGTCTTCAGTTAGGTCAATGTAATGCAAAGTTTGACTGAAGAAAACAGAGGCCCTGTTAAACAAATGAGCAAGCGGCTACCATTGTTCATAATTTACACACTTGACTCATTAACAAAGAAAACAATGAGTTTCCTCTACCTAAGTACATTCTTTGCCAATGTATGAAAACTATTTTTTTTTAAATAACAAACAACACAGGTTTTACCCACCTAAGCGGGTTTTTACCTAATTAGGTTGGTCGCATGTGTTCTGTGTGTATAAATATTTTCATTTACAGGTTACCTGTCCTCTCTGAAACGTAAAATTCAGTGCAGTCACTATAAAATAGAATTTCACAGTTTATATTCATCGTTAGATAGATAAGAGGCTTCAGGGAGAACTGAGAGTCGCGAAATACTAAGATAGCAAAATGTTTTCTTATTTTTAAATCTTTCATATATATATGTTCATATTTGTAAAGATTGAGGGACACTTAGTAAATATAACCCAGGTTTTTTTCACAAATTTCAAGATTTGTTATACAATATTTCTTAAACTAATGCTAACATCAGTTTTCCGATTTAAATCACAGAAGATCTAGCCGAGTTTTCAATATACTCATCAATAAAACGCATTGATAATCGCAAAACGTTGACTTACAGATAAGATAACATATATACAGATAATATATATATATATATATATTATGCTATGAATGAAACATGGTTTTTAAGTATTAACGCAAAATGTTCTGCTTACGGGTATGTGTATAGAATATCTCTAGGCAACCTAGAAGTATTTCTAGACAGATCGATGTTTTGGTCTGCTTTCGGATATTCTGATTTAGTCTGTGTTGGATTTTTTGTTTTATTTATATGGTGAAATAAAATTGTGAAGAGAATTACGAACGTAAAACTAAGGAATTGAAATGTTTGTATAACTTGGACAGTGCGTGGGACCCTGAATTCACACGATTAAGACCTTTAAGGTTAGGAGAATCCTAAATTTATAGAAAAAGCACAATTCAAGGATCTACTTTAACTTTTTAGTGGCATGTGACAATAGATCTTTCAATAATAATGGAATCTTCTTATAACAATCGTTTACAGGCTTTTTGAATATCACATATTCTATAACGTTGGAGGTACTTCTACAGCGAGGCCTTTTAAATCAAAGTAATACCAGCATGCTGACGCTCACATAATATAGAAAATCTATTGCTGAGTCAACTCCTTCGGGCTGAAGGGACTACTCGTATAATAACGCTATATGATAAGTATAATATAAATATTGGACTAAAGGTGTGAACTCAACTTATCAATGTCCTTATCGTTATACGTTTATCAAACAGTTATGACACCATGATGCTATCAATAACTAGCATGTTAAAAAATATTCAGCCTAATTTTTATGGGGATATAATATATAATCGTCGTCAAATGAAGCAGCACATCAAACGTAACACGGTAATTGGAAACGGACTAATAAAAATGACCTTGGAATTTCAGTGTATCGTTTGATCTGTAGGGATGTGTACTCTTGTTCTCGTGTTTATTCATAGTATCCCTGGTAGTGTGAAGTTAATCGAACAAGGGTATGTAAGGAGGTCATATACAAAATCTTTCCTCATGAAATCAATTTTCAGGGATGAAAATCGTAACTTAGAAAATGACTTACTAATGTACCGACAATTATTGCCATCCGTTCAGCACCCACTCACAAATGGGAGGACTTATTTGGGTTATAGTTGAAATTCAGCGTTATCTTTTCTCATTAAAAATCCACTAATTATGAAGTATCATAATAACACTTACTGTATTTAAAACACTGCTTATTTCCTATACTACGTGTTTTTATTCACTTTCATTGTAATTATAACAATATCTATGAGTTAGAGCGAAATAAAGTACTTACTGAGTCTAAACTATGAGGTCACGGGTTCAAGGTCAGCGTGCGTCTGAGAGTTGAGACTTTATATTTTTTCTTCGTTTAGTTTACATTTTATCGACTCTTTCTTTCTTAGTGAGGTAAGTCGAGACGACAGTTCTCGAAAACAGTATAACAACCTATTTTGTGCTATTAATAATTTATTAGTTTGTTGCCTTCAGACTTTTGTCGTTGGCATTGGCGTCAACCTAAATGTAGATATGTATTCAATATCATAAAAGGATTCTTTTATTTAAGTAAATATAGAGATAGTTTGCTACACCCAATCCCCTTTTACAAATTTGGGAAATCTTAACTAATAATTATTGAATAATATCTTCTTCTTCTTCTTCTTATATATAAAATTTAATTGATGTTTATTTGTTTCGCTCAAATTCGAGAACGGTTTGACCAATTTGATTAATTTATTGTTATTAAGTATTGTTCGGTTTATTGGAGGTTTAAAAATAAAAATAACTAGCAAAATCCCAGAGAAAAGTTTTAAAATATACAACAGTTTTAGTACACAAACTCGCCTGACATGTTAAAACTGTCATTTCTTCCATTGCTACTTCGGATTTCTTTTCGTTGATGGCGAACGTTCACCGGATCAACTTTTCTTCTTACATGTAATATTCGTTAGTCTAGCTAAAACTAAAAAACAGCTGGACCAAATTGCATTAATTGATTGTATTTTCTTTGCTTTAATTACGGAAAAGTGGAAAAAGTGAATTACTACTACGAAAAACTAGATGCAACTAGATTTTTTTAGTATAGTCCCGGGTTACTTAGTCCCGTACTTGATTGAACGGATTACGGAGCTTAACATTGCTAAACAAAAACATGCAAAATGCAAGGTGCGCCTTGAGTTCATATTCAGTAAATGACTCTTATTTAATAAGGTAAAGGTTTATAGGTGCTCGACATGGTATCAAGAAACAATATCTAGCGCAAGAATTTTTAACACGCTGAATAAGTTAATAAATATAATACGAGTATTAAGGATTCACATAAATACTTATATATATTTCTTACACTCCCCTATTATTTAGCTTAAATTAAGCATCATTAAGAGCTTGTGTTATGGATACAAGGTAACGGAGAAATATAGTTAGTAATATGTTTATAAATGTACTAAATAAACAAAGATCCATGACTCGTAGCTAAAATATTCGTACTTATTCATCATAGATATATCTGCCCCTACTGGGATTCGCACCCGTTATGTTTATGATTACCCAATAATGGTTATGCAATCACACAAAACTTTAGGTTTTATTGAAAAGATTATAGATATGTTTTGATTAAATATTGAGATGTATTAGAGTATAGAGAACTGTTGGTTTAAAGGCATTCTCCCACTGCTACAGGACGGCGTTGACTTGAAAAATTTAATCATACATTTGATAGAATCACGTTTGATATATTATGGATACCCGAATATTGAATGAGCTAGTGAAACGTATAATTATAATTAAAAATTGTTGTATTATTACAATAACGCAAAAGTTTGAAATCATACAAGTTTCCGGACCCTATCAGCAACTTACTCGATTTGAAGGTTGCAGGAGTCAGGATTATGATCCAATTCTAACTATATACATAAGATAGATAGATTTATTTCTTTTACAAATAAGCCGTACCTTTTAGGATCTTTTTCTTGTTTATGTGGACTCAATAAAATTATTTAATAAATAAATAGGATGTATACATTACCATAGTGGAGCAATAAAAATGGCGTAAAGTAATTAAGCCGCCGGAAGGTAAAGGTTGTAAATCTTTAAAGCAATATAGCTTGCATGTACTAATGATGACAACTATTAGCGGTGCACCTCATTGTGGCTCCTCACAAATCGTATGCTGCTCCACAAACTATTATTACATGCACTGACCTTCGGAGAATCTTCTTTGTCGTATTGCTATTGTTATACTAATTGAAGTGGTCGCCATGTCAAATTGAGTTCCCCAAGCTTGGAGTAATATTTTTCTTGTATTTCAAATTAATTATTTTATTCAATGTAATACTAATAGTAAATACTTATAATATTTTGCATATCTAATTGAAAATGAACTAATTTCACTTTGTATGTGAATAAAATTTATTTAAACTTAACTGGTTACATAGCAATGAAAGATAAAACAAAGAATAATGAAGATAGTTCCAAATTTAACTATTAAATTCTTAGTTTAGGATCTTTTATTTGTAATGGAGACAAATACATTGATGATAGGTATATAATACTCAATAATATGTTGAAGTCCGTGGAACAATCTTGTAAGTCCATAATCTATATTTAGCATCAAAGTAAAGAAATTTGAGATACAATTTTACGACATATCCAATGGCCGTCGTAGTCGTCGTTCACTCTGCTACTCATCAATAACACCGAAATAGAAAACACAACGTTGAGTTGAAAGTTTAAAACATAACACATTTAACAACATGGGGTAAGTAAGTGACTGTGAGCGCTCAGGGGTCGCAAATCGCTCAGGGGACGCAAATACTGCTGTCTAGGATTTGCTAATTAAAAGTTTCTGGTTCCTTACTCTGTCGCTAGAATTTTGCAATATCGATATATCTGGACTAGTGTCTACGTAGAATTCGTTATTACTTAACATAAGGTGGTCCATTCATCTGCTTTATGATCGTCACATTTAAAAAACTTCGCTTTTTTCATGCATTAAGCAGCAAAAAGTTGATTCATCAATACATTTGTCTTCTAATTTCTTTTTTTTAGACTTTCCCGTACCCAAACTGTTACTTCTAAATGAAGTGAAAATGTAATACATCAATGTTTATTTGATTAGTTTATTTCATTAGTGAGTGTTTAGTCTGCAAGCTGAAACAATGCCCACGTCACTGCTGACCGACCTCGACCTTTGCTGTGTCACTGTGACGAAGAAACCTGTCTTGGTAGGTTTTGTAACAACATAAGTATCATTTTTTCCAATTTATTTATTTGTGTAATTACACACAATTTGATAAAACAACCTAACCTATACCTTTCATTGTAACTTTTCCCATATGAGGGGCTGCTGGAAGAGATTTCATATAGAAATAAGCAGCAGCTTTGTACAATTCTCTACTTATTCTGTTGTGTCCTTTTTAATTGTCTTTGTGTGTATGTAAATTGTGAAATAATAAACCTACCTACTTGAAAAACAAAACCATTATTAAACAGAAAAGTGGTTATTAATCGATTGATATTCATCTGGATAGTAACATGATCTATGATATTTTTTGGTAGAAATTATTAGTTTAACAACAGGTAACATTTGACAAAAAACTAGTTGCGATTGATTACTCAAAGCGGTACTCGAATAAAAATTTTCAGGTAGAAATCCTAATCTGTAGTTTAGGTAGGTAAACTTTTTATTAAAAATAATACTTTGTATTAATGATATCATACAAGTATCGGATATATTTTCCTTGTCAATGCAATTTTGATGCCTTTATTCGCAATCATTCCGGCGTAACTCACGCAATTCCTGTTGAAATCAATACCCAAGTTTTGGTGGTCAGCCAAACGTCTGACATATACGTTCTGATGGCACTGCGTTCTTAATCATGTCTGGAAGGCTGGCGCCAGACTAGAAACAACCTGACGGAAGAGATATTTATGAAACATGTTAACAGACTGAATGTTTGACTTGACAAGAGTAAGAAGGATATAATTTCCAATATCCTTCTCATATCTAATGGGCTTAAGTGATAACTCGATACAGGTAAAAGTCGATGTTAACCTAATTTTTCATTTTTATAAGCAAATTTTTTAAAGACCTAACATGAAGATGGCCAAACTAACCTACCTTATTTGAAAAATAAAAATTGAATTTGCGTTAATTTTAATAACATCAATATTCAGTTTAAAAAATTGCTTGAAATCAATTAAAATACTCATAATTTTCTTGCAAAATGATTCATTTATGCCAGCACGCAGGTGATACGATAATTTACATATTTAGTACTCAGGCGAGAGTAATGATTGTCATTTATTTACCGCTATTACTTTCCAGAGGCGAACGAAACTGAACATGTGCATTGTTGCATACTAATTCAATTTAATCAAGCAAGGTGTTTCATAAAGAACAGTTTTTGTATCCACTGGTTCTATGTATGGTCGTATACACTTCCCTCTTAAAAAGTACCTTAATGAGGCACGAGATTATGAAGATAACGTGCCTCATGGGCTGGCTGTAAAACTTGGTATGGTATTTTAATACGGGATGGTTCTGCAGCATTCCGAACCCTTATTTACAATAATCGAAAATCATTCGTATGACGGCAGCTACACCTACACCTTGTTTCTTGGTGCGTCAAAGTGAAACTAAATGTAAATATGAATAAGTGTTATCCTTTTAGACAAGGAATATGAACAGCAAGATAGGTACAGACGACAGCACGTCAAGTATAGCTGTTGTACCACGAAATCTGTCTTCGATAGCCTGTATTTTGCACTAAGCAGGGATGAACAGAGGTGTGGCACATTCTTTAAAATTAGGGTTCGTTCATTTTCACATTGAAAGCTATATTCTGTTATAAAGATTGAAAATTTCAACTACTTTATTAAAGTTTATAGTACTGAAATGAAACAAGGATAAAATTATGAATTTATCTTTTTTTGTTTGTGTTCTTAATTTGAATTTTTATAATTATAACTATGTACTAATGCGAGAGTTGTAGTTCCTCTCAACTTCACCAAGATCAGCCACGATTACTTTAATAAGTTTTTATAGTACTTATTATAAGAGTTATATCAAATCTGATAGTGCGGATCGTCATTAATAATAATAAGTGGGGGTACATGCACACAGCACGTTGTAGAAAACAGTAGTTCATTTGTGAACGACTCTGCCGTGACGTGACCACAATACAACTGGAGCACTTTCTTTTGTTCCCCGTAATTCTAAGAAACTGTTTTATCATAGAATTACTTATTAGTACAGTGGCGAATATTGTCATTCATCATATAATAGCCAGTGTTGTCATTGAACAATAATTCTACTATTAGGATTTTATTTGTTAAGTTTTAGCTATAATAAGTATGTAAAGATTAGTTGAGAATGAGTAATAAGTAATAAGCTAATGATGTCTTAATTATTGTTTGTAAGTACCTATCACTTTCTGCCAGATGAAATTACATGCTTTGAGAATATTCTGTAGAGGCTTGTTGCAGATTTAAGTTAAAAATTACTTGTTTCATAAATACTCCAGTAGCTTATTTTTCAAAAAATATTGAAGTTTATAATTCATGCTTTAAATTAACAATATCTTAATAAACATTAATTTATTTCTCTAAGATTCAAAAGAACATACATTATATGAGCCTAATAAATTACAAGGCTTTATGTCGCAAGTTCCTCAGAATTCATTGCTTACATCATAAAAAGATCTACGTCGTTAAAAATTATGTGAGATCACAGAAACATAAGCACTAGTATAATATAACTTGAAACCGTTGAAAAAACAAACTATAGCTACCACACTAGAAGTATGTGTACTATGCATTTGACAGCACGTCAAGCTTAAATGATTCTTAATATCTTCTAAAGCGCGTCGCTCACTGGTTACTCGAGGCGACGACGGCGCGGTGGCCTCGACACGGCGTCTTTACTTAAAGTCGAGGCGCAGGCGCATTCATTCTCCATGTCGATGTGAGACGAAGATATGGTGAAAAATTACAAAATGGCGGTGGTGTCGTGGCTCGAAATCTTGTTAAGGCGTGTCGCTTATACGCCAGCGTCTCAACTCTGCCTCGAGTATTGATTGCGTTAGGCTTAAAGGTTTTTAATACTATATGGTAGTTGTAGGTACCAACGCCTTCCCTATTACGGTCATGGAGCATTTTGCTGTTTGAGTGTGAACGCAGAGTTAGCCAGAGCAATTACAGGGCATGCTAGCAGGAACATCCCTTGTCTCAATATCAAGTGACTTTTTGATATTGCATGTGTTGCCATGCAATTGTTATCACTTATCAGGTAGGCAGATGGTCCACCTGTTGAGTCTAGCATAAAATATCTACTTAAATTGGAGTACCTATAAGCCTTTAAAAGAATGGTCCTAAATTTTTTCGCACATTCGTCTCTCACACATATATATACATCACACACACATACATTTTACACAGCATACTCAACTATTTTGTAGTCACTTAATGACAGTAGTTTTTGCATTATTTTTTGACTGTCATACATACATATCATGTCATGTGAATTTAGAAAAAAGTGAAACACGTAATATGTGCCTATAAAATTTAAAGTTACCCTCGATTTCTCGACTCCATCATCAGATCTTGACTTGGTGACTATGTCACCTCAGGAGTATACTCTATCGATTAAACAAAGAATTTTGAAATTCGGTTTACAATTGACAGAGATATCGGTGAAAATACATTAAAAAAAATACACAGAGAAGAATATGAACCTCCTCGTTTTTTCAAATCGGTTAACAAGTGATGGGTTAAAAATAAGAAAAATATTTCCCACACATTTTAACGTATTAAGTACTTTACTCTGATTAGAATAATTATCTCACTAATAACAATAATTAACATGATTGCATGCTAGTTTTGGTTGTGAATCTTGTGATTGCCAATAATCAAACATAATTATAATAATTACGATTAACACTAATAAGAGACATAGTTTAAAAAAGTTAAAGTCGACTTATATATTATATTTGGACTTATATATAACACTAAACACAAAATCAATGAGTTGATTATTTCAAATAAAACTTTTAATGCCATGCTAAGCTCAATTCTCGAGAACAGCTAGCCCGATTTGGCAAATTTTTCTTGTTGAAGTTCAAAAGATATTCTTTTGGTCAAGATGAAAATTCCATGACGGAATCGATGACTGACTGAAGTGAAGTCGTTAATTCCGTCGTGACGACGTATACTGTGCTTGTATTACATTAAAAAATATATATTCGTGAAATAATTAATATTCATACACTCAATTTAATCAGGAAAACAGTAAATGGTGAAAACGTCCAATGCAATTCCTTATTTCATAAGAAAACGATTCAAAATCGAATGGAGCGCTAGAAAAATGCACAAACACAGTATGAGTATGTATGTTCCTACGTTTAATTATTACATTGTGCAGTTATAGGCTTATTGTAAGCACATTTTAAGTATACCGACTTTAGTTTTCCATGGGTCCAAACAACCTGAGTTATAATGATAATACAGTTCATTTAGACGAACAACATTCACACAGTATTAATTTTATGCAGGTAAAACCACTCGCGTGCTCACTGCTTACATAATAAATTGTACGGCTGCATGGAATTCCTACCCTTGCTAGTTGCACCTTTTACCGATTGAGAAAGAAAGCAACCCGTTTGATAATTAAAAAAAGGAACGTGCAATGTCAGGCCGGGACCCTGACCGGACATTGGACAGTCGGTCCGGGGTTATTGCCCCGCGATTACGATATTAGATTGGTGGATACGCGCGTGCGCTTATTCGTTCACGCGAATACGCTATTTGAATTTCGAAGAGGTGATAGCGGAACTAGCTTATTCGGATTTAAAGTTTATTAAATCGTCTACGATGACCAGATCTTTCCATGCTCATATCACCCCCGAAAGCTCAATCATATAAAAATTATAATTTAGAGGCCAAGCGGTCGAGTGGTCAGAACCTCGTCTACTTAGCCAGAAGTCCCGGGGTCGAAGGGATATTTGTTTTTTTTATAGATATTTTTTTATGCGTACGAATATTGTTTAACAGTCATGGATATTTATTTAGTTATATTTCTAATATTTACATACATATAATATTACAATCGATATTTCTCCGTTATGTAGTATTTGGGCTAGATAATACGTGTAAGTGTGAGAAATAATAATACGCAAATTAATTTTTATGTTCCCCGTCCCTCGATATTATTATCCTTGTGTGCGTGACGTGCCGCGCAAATAGACGATGCCCCACTTTGCCAAACCAAAAGGTCTTTTCTAGCCTCTTTTGATAGAGCCCATGTTGTATTAAGGAAGGGCATACGTATACATACATAATCGATCTCGTTACGTAAAACTGAGTTCTGATTGTTTGATTGTAATCAAATTTAGATATTGTCTTTTGTTTTTGCAATAAACTTTAGTTAGTTTGAGTTGTTTATAGTTGAGATTATTTTATGTAACGCAAAGTATTTTTGGCATGAAATTTAATTTAAACCTTCCTTGCAAAACAATAATAAAATACCTATTTAAATTAAATTGTAGTTAGTAAATTAAATTTACTAACTACAATTTAATTAAATAAAAATATAGAATTAATATTTTGTCAAATATCTGTTGCAACATATTTATCTAAAGATTTGTAACATTTCAGGGAAATAAAGGCTGTTATTATTATTATCATAGCTTTGTTCATAAATTTCCAGTGAAGACTTGTCTCCTAAGCTACTAATCAAAAGTTTTATCTTAATTTTTAGACAACTTTTGTGTAACTAGTCAAACTATAGTATCTGTTTACCATCAGGAGTACCGTATTCTTGTTTGACACCCTACGAATTTGAAATATCGAACTACATAATGTACAAATGTTCTTTATTTATAAAAGCAGAACAAAAAAACACAGAACACAATAGGCGGTCTTAATGCCAATGCTTAATTCTTCCATTAACCTTAGGCGAAAATTAAATATAAAAATTAAGAAATATACAAAGTACTACGAACTACTTGCTAACTAAAGTAATGAATATATAAGAAAAAAAAACCTTGTTATTGTCTATGTTATTACTTTACCTACTACAGATGATGACAGGGTTAACAAATTGTGAGTATTTATTATTATGACAAAACACAGATAAAAAAAGACTATGAAAGAACTATTACTTTTATAGGTAATTTGTAATTTTTTTAGTCCGTCAAAGTTCGGTAGGCAAATTCATTTTAAAATAAATAAATGTATTATAAAACTAATATCAATGAATAACCTATACGATTTCTATAAATTTTTATTACTAAATCATTCACATTAACATTACATAGCTGTCGAAAGGAGTTGCTCTGCGGTATATACAAAATACCACGTTATGACGTATTACGCATTACCTGTTCCTTAGGAGCGTTTTCGAGAGGCGAGTCAAAAAATACGCTATTCAAATTAGGAATCTCTTGGGAAGTATGACAGGGGGAAGTACAATTATGACAAAACAATTATTTTAGCAATATTTCTATAAACATACTGTTTTTCAATAACATACCGAACAAAAAATTGTCCTCATGGCTATTAACCTACCTTCTTAGACAAGTGCCATTGTGTTCACTGAAGCGTGCGCTTGTCCCGTAATCCTGTGCGGAGTTGACAGCACGCTATAATGATGTCATCGGGCGCGGTCCATTTGTTAACCACCTGTCATTTCACTATAGCAGGCGAGGTAGGGTGTTGTAGGCGAGCGACCAATGCTCATTTTCACCAACTGTCTATGATGTGAGTCCAAGTAATCAGATCAAGATGTTCGGAGTATAATTCCCCGAAAGAAATAGTTTTGCTCGATTTCACTGGTGTTAGAACTTTTTCTGCCCGGCTAGCTACTATCATATCAACTAAGTATATCATCATAACAATAATGTTAGGAGCATTGTTGACATTGTCATGTTTCAATAGTTATTTATTTGTATATTTCTGTGTAACTAAAGGAAACAACACCTTATTGGCCAGCAGGGTTGAGGTTGCTAGGTCAATATGTCGCATACTACGCTATCTATCTTTGTATTTGGATTTGCTTACCACCAGGCAGGGTAGAATCAATGTGTGCTTTTTTAAAAAATAAAATAAGAATATGGATTCAAAATCTCATCAAAATTTTCAAATATTGTTGTATTTAAGAATGAATAGCTTTCGTTTCTTCTGCTCACGTCGTGTTTCCTCATTACTGAGGTTCCTCATCAATACGCTTGTGCCCCATTAAAGAATCAGTTCGATGTAACACAAGCGGCAAAATGAATGAGCATTACTGCAGATGTGTAGAACTGAACACAATTATGGAGAAACTCGTACCTCTCCAACCAGCTTTTATCAATACCCTCATACAACACAGTCGACGGTCTCCAAATTGCAAGAGCAGGAGTTGGAAGTTCTCCGCTTAATCCGCCATACATATATCTTGGGCCTACAGACTTCAAATTTTTTACCCAGTTAGGTTAACTTCAATATCCGAGAGACAGTACAAAATTCCTTTAAATCATTTATTACCCCCGGCCATTACCCATGGCCATTAATAAACTGCCAATGCATTGGCAAAGATGCATCGATTGCATGAGTGATTACTTTGACTAATAAAAATAAAAAATATTGAAATAACGTTTGACTTTTTCACACAAAACTGCAATTTGGCAGGTTATACAAATTTCACCGGGTTAATTCGTGTATGATAATTATTTTCTAATTTAGCAACTCGTAAGTAATGCGTAGAAAGATTATTTAAATTCAGCATTAAAAACTAGTGCGGGAGGATTTTGACAGTAAAAGTATGTGAACAACCGAATTCGTTATTAAATGCCCCTTTCTCAACTAGGACATAAATACGACATAACCTCGTTTAAAGCACTCAATTGCTTATTACTTCACTTACTTATCTCTATTTCACTTACTTATCTCTATTTAATTTAAATTTGAAGACAAATTAATTATAATTTTAAATTTAAACCAGGCTAAAGGGTAATTGATAAGCCGAAACTGATAACAGCCAAGACTTATTCATTAAAAATTCCAATGTGAGTAGATAAGTCGCCCGTCTGCACGGTACGTATTGCGAATAATTAGTGCTACGTCACGTGACAGCTGAGCAAACTTATTAACACAACTCTACAATGAAAAATACGTGAAAAACATGTTAAACATTTTTGTTAATACTGAAGATAGTATCTACTTTTATAGTTGAATATTATAAATATTATAAAAACGCACTAAGAGATTTTGTGACTCCTTTCTCTGTCGCACAATTAGAACATGGAATTCCTTACCAGCACACGTATTCCCTCCTTCTTATAACATGGGTTCCTTAAAAAAAGGGGTGAAAAAGCACTTTTTGTCCGGCAATATAAGAGTGGCTAGGGCTGTAAGTCGAATGCTTCACTAGCTATCTTCACATGTGGACTCCTCTACTGCTTATCATCAGGTGGGGGCGAGTCATTTGCTGTGCTTTATATAAAAAAAATATTACCTTTTACTAACTAAAATTTTCAGTTTGTAGAACAGATGTCACACCAGCGAAAACATTATCATCATCAACAGTCTATAATACGTCCAACTGTTGGGCAAAGGTCTTCCTACATTTGAGGAATACATGAAGAGTTTGGGTCGTAACACCATCACGTTGCCCCCATATAGTCTGGCGGTCGAAAGCGGTTGACGAAAACATTATATAGGCTGGATAACTTACACAGTAGCTAAGAATTTAGTCAAAAGATTTTTTTTTATATAAAGCACAGCAAATGTCTCGACACCACCTGATGATAAGCAGTAGAGGAGTCCATATGTGAAGATAGCTAGTGAAGCATGCGACATACTTCCCTAGCCACCCTCACCTTACCGGCCAAAAAGTGCTTTTTCACGCCTCTTTTAAAGGAACCCATGTTGAAAAAAAGAGGGAATACATGTGCTAAAATATATAAAAAACCTTTTTTGCCTTCATTTCACCTGATGATAAGTCAAGTCTAAGTTCAAATATCTTTATTACCACGCTTATTTAAATAGATTCATTTACTAAGTTCTTTTAAATAGTGATGAAAGGGAATATGTTTGAGAAAAATTAATATGTATTGATACGGCCGAAGATTGAAGCGAACTACTCACAGATTCCTCAACCACAGAGGAACTGGTTATCTGGCTTTCAACCGCGGCTCCGGAACACAACAATGACAAAATAAGCTGCTGTATATATTATTTTTATGTCAACAGACTTAGGCAAGATGTTGGTACCTAACCAGGCGGTCTTAGAAACAGAGAAATAAAACCCCGGTCAGAATTGCATCACCAGCTGCAATAGAATTCAACTAGGTTGACGTTATATTTCCTTCTGTTTAAAAAACTAGGTATTAAGTGACTTCATTGAGTAGTTTTTTACATAAACCGTTGAAGTGTTTCTCACAACCTGTTAGCGGAACATTGTTTGTGTCGCTGTGCAGTGAGCCGGTAATGTGTTCCAATGACTTTATGATAATAGAGCGTTGTCTAAATTAGGGTTGCCAGCTTGATGTAGAAATAGGTACGCATGTATATAAGAGGTTCGTTTATAACATAACAATTCATTATTATTAATTTTATATACACGATTGGGACCTGATTTGAAATGTGATAGTCGTGTAAATTGAAATAAAAAGCTAACTTTTTGGATACAGATTATATAACTATAAAAATTTTTGGGCAGGTACTTTTATTTTTTACATATATCCCACACTTACACCTATTATTAAGCCCAAATAAAGCATCATTAGGAGCTTACTTTTTTACACCGTCATAAATTATAAAATATATAAAAACCATTATAAAAGCAATAGATTACGCTCTCCCTAAAATTATGCACTCTGTTGTATATTTTTACTATAATTATTCGTTGACAGCCCTGCACAATTTCATTGCTCCAGTAATAATGAAAGTACACTTTTATTAATGTCGTTATATGAAATGAGAAAGTAAAATCTACCTGTATTAATAATCTTTTGTTTAAATACATTTCTAAGTATAATAAGTATATTAGTCAGACTATACGACGTATTGCTGCAATTAATTCAAACAAAATGGGTTCCTTTTATAAGGTGTGAAAAAGCACTTTTTGGCTCGGCAAGGAAACTGTGGTTGGGACAGCTTAGCTCATCTTCACAAATGGACTCCTGTACTACATATCATTATATCAGGTAGAGTCGAGTTGCTGAGTTTTTTTTTATAAAAAAAAGAGTTTGTTTATGTCAGAGGATGCCAAAGAATGCAGTCAGTAAGTAATTGGCAAAGATTGCCATCAGTGTTGATCACCATTAGCAATCACTAATGGTGCGTTTAGATTCTGAAGACACTACATTCTAATTTAAGGTAACTGACTCATGATTCCTTTCTTTTTTGGACAGCCAGAGCTTGTAATTCATTGCTGGCAGACGTTTCCCTCCTTCGTACATCATGGGTTCCTTCATAAGAGGCGTAAAAAGCACTTTTGGGCCGACAAGGTGGAGGAGGATAGGGCATTATATTTATAAATTTAATTTAAATATAACTTCAAAAAACATGACGTTATTTTAGAATAACATAACTGTCTAGTTTATTGTCTTTTGTTATTTATTTATGACATAATTGAGCTACGTTGATAAGTCGGTGGTACAGCCGCCTATAGACAGTCTCGTATTCAAGACTGGTTGATGATTTTTTTACTCATTTTAATTTATGTAATTGAGATTTATTTTTGATAATAGCGCCACCTATTGGACATATATCGCACTCGATATTTCAGTTGGTTGGGTACAGCGGGATAGCAAAAATGTTCATAAATACGTGATTATTTAATCTTTAAAGTTTAGTATTTCCTATTAATACACTTATTTATATAAAAAGCAACCAGTAAAAAACATAATTGAAAGTGAATGAATTTTCATAAATCACGTGCGTTAGTCACCGAGAACCCTAAAAAGCAGAGCTATGAATCTACTAGACATGCGATGATTCACCATAAATATGTTTTCTTTACAGGTAACGGCAGAATGCGAGTGGCAGTTGGAATATTGATGAGTATTGTCGGATCTATGTGAGAGGAGATATTACCGATTAACGAAAAACATCTTTAGATATAGTCTTTTTAAGGGATGTTTTTTGACAAGTAGAATTAGTAATTTTATCAGTTACATTTGTTTATTAGCTTTTAATCTTCTTTGACTTGGTTTTTCCGGTCGATGGACGTCTTAATGGATTGACAAATCATAATTACGTATAGTTATTTATTTATTAAGATAGATACACCATCGACAATATCAATGTACACACAAAATAAATTTATGCAAGTGTATAAGGATAAAAGATATGTCTTTGTTGGTATACACAAAATTTTCAAAAAGGAATAAACTAGACAACATTATGTAGTCAGTATCTACAAAATAAAAATAAATATTAATATTATAAACGAAGATATAAGGTTACAAATCCGTGTACTTTTTAGACCTTAGATAATTATTGGATTTTTATTAAACAAACCGAACTATTTATTATCTATTTACGTTTGTTATCCGATGTTATTGTAAATTGTTGAGCTATAAATTAATATTATTACTATAAATTAATATCAATTGATAAAACAGAAATAAAAGGGCAAAAATGTACTCATATCTATATTTTATATTTTCTCGTGGGATTACAAGATAAATTGCACATCTATATTTAATTCAATTAAGATAAGAGCTTCCAGCAAGAATACTGAAGGGATTTATCATGTTCAACCATATACCAGCACCAGTTCTCATGTTGTGATAAATTGATCCAGATTCATCAAATTAATTGAACAAAATCTAAAAACATTTATGATGTTTATCGTTACTACAGAGATGTTTAAAATATTTTCGAAGCACTGAGTGTGTATATCAGTATAGCTACAGGCTTCGCTTAGGGAGTTTGATGCCTTAGATGTTCTAAAGCTCTGTTTAAAATCAAAGCAACTTTCGCCATGGTTGCCCCTGGATGGGTCAATCAATATTTTTTTTATCTCGGGCTCCTTGATGCTTTGGAAGGCACGTTGTTACGTTACCGTAACGATTACTCTTTAAACATTTTAATTATTTTAAAGATTACTCTTTCACCCACCGACTATCGTGATGGGGCGGCGTCGCGTGATGGCCCACACTCTTATCACCCTAGTAGGTAAAGTCTACGACCAGCAGTGCGTCAATTTCGTAACTCAAAACTTTAAAAATATATATTAATGGATTCAATTGTAGTAATCAGCTGTAGATTCGCAAAAAAATTAAGTTATACATTTATATGCAATCGAGATATACTTTACTTGTCTCGCATTGCTTATTAAAGTATAGATAATAATGAAGATTACTGATTGTACTATGCAATTACTAAAATTAAATTTCAGTCAATTAATTTTAACATGTTAAATGATCCCGATTAAAATAACTCAAGAGTGAAAGTACGGATCGTCTTACTGTCAACCAACTTAACGTTTTCACATATATCTATTGTTCTGACATTTTCTTAGCATTTACCGCAAACAGGAAAAAAATTAATTTATATGAAAGTTATTAAATGTAATTTATAACGATGCATCTTATGCAAGAGAGCCAAATCGTGACCATCCCTTTCTTACGCACCTGAAACTATAATAGAAATAAGGTAAAACATTATTTCTATTGCTTTATATAATATAACAAAGTTAAAGTTCAATAACATCGAATAAAAATAGCCATTATGGTGTCAAGATTAATCATCTCTCCGTCAATAGCTATCTACGTGGGATCTGTTTATTTACAACAAGGTGAATTAAACATGATAAATTATATCAATTACAGATGGGATGAACTGGTTTTAGTAAGATTAATGCCTACCTCTTCGCTTATAAAGATGTTTGATATTTTTTTTAAATTTACTGTGCATGGTGTAATTTCTCCATTAAACTGACATATTTTCAGGGCTAATTTTTTGACAGCCTTAATGTTTTAGGCATTTTATTATTATACTACGGTTGGATTTCATGTTTTCACTATTAGCCACATAAATAAATTAGTCATTTTGTGGATTAGGAGCATGAACTAGTACTTGTTATAAAATGTGGCATACGTAGTCTTGTTTTACTAATTTTTTTTTTGAGTTTCGAATAAAAATACCATTTAATTTAAAGTTCAACTTATAAGGCTGTCAAAAAAATTTAGCGCTGAAAATATGTCCGTTTAATGGAGGCTTTACACCATGCACAATAAAGTTATCGTACCGTTCCTGAATGAAATATATACTACCGTTCAAATTTGTTTTTCAATTTCAAAGTTGTTCCCAGAATAAAAGATACTATTCAATTACAACTATACAGTACTATATTATATATCTGAGTTGGATCGGGAGTACGTTTTGTAATTTTGTTATCAAATATGTTGTGTTATTACATATCCGAGCGGCTTGGACATCCTTGGGGAAGGCCTATTCCAGCAGCGGGCGTCTCTTGGCTAATGTGATGATGATGTGATTTTTTTAAAAAAATACGATTAAAATGTTATAAGTATTTTTATGGTTGCATTAAATGAGGCATCATCTACTCCATAAATGAGATTCGATTGGAAACTAAACTACTACTTAGTATTTTTTGAAGTAAATTGCTTTGAAAGCTGTGTTCGCGTCTGCGTTATACGATCACATTGCGTTAGGTCAGGCACACACAAGCGTGTGGGCGCCTTTTTGCTTGCAACGTTTAGTTTATTGGTGTCTCATGACCGATTAACGGATCGAACGGTTCCGAGATCGATATTTTATCCAGTGGCCTTTTCTATCTGGTATGATCGTTATAAACTTCTTTTTCGCATTGTCCGACCGAAACAGAATTTTCTAGTTGAATCGAACAAAATATATTGTTGCATGAAATTTCGCTTATTTTGACTAAAACTGAATCTTGAATATCTGTTTCAGTTTCGATCGGAACACAATTTTTTAGACATGTTAAATGAAATTAAAAATAAATAATTTTAAATATTTTTTTATTATTATTGAAGTTGGTAAAATGTTTGTTGAGGAGGTGGTTCGGACGGCCACATCGGAGTTTAATTTATTCTTTGTAAAAGTGAATCAAATTACGTAAATAATGGTAATATGTTGGAGCAAGTTCCGGGGGTATGGTAGATGTCGCAGACATTCCAAATGCATCTCCTCTAGTTTAGTAGTATGGTGGTAAGGTGGCGTCCACATAATATCAACATTAAAATATAAAAAAGTAATGTTATCTAACTCAAAATTCTAAGGAGCTATCGGGCACATCAATTTGAGTTCTCGCCTACTTTTTTGAAATTTTAATTCATTCGTTTACTGCCCTGTATGAAAACTCTTTTGTTTAAAAAAATGACTATCACCTTTTTTTCGAGGAGGAATCTCTTTACATCACCTACAAAAATGAGCATGTACATAACTGGTTTAAGGTTTGTTTACATAAGAATTTGTCAGTGGTGCTAAAGTACAAGTATGCAGTGAACATAAATACTAATCAAAAGGCGCATGTGCAGGCGTCGCCTGGAAAGTGCTCGTCACGGTACGGTTAATAACGTACGCGTTTTTATGCAACATTTGGTGCTGGTCCAAGTGTACGCAGAGAGCGGCAATAGTTAATATATTTTTCTCACTTTGTAGTTTTCTCGGCTTTTATAAAAAGAACTCACATTTATATAATTAAAATTATCTTACAGACTTTTGTTGAACAAAATCATATATTAACAAATGTTAGACATATAAAAATATAGAAGTATATAAAGATATAAACTAATTTAAGAATAAATAAACTATATTCAATCATTGTTTCAATCATTTTTTTCGTTGTTCGTTAAACGAGACAGAATATGAATTTTCGAATTGAATATATGCTCTGAATGTGTGACATGATAATGATGAGTGATACTATAATCAGAACGCATTTTGGGTTTCTGTTTTCTATCTAGGTTAGGTAGTACCTAACGGAAAAAAATGGAATAAAAGAACTTATTATTGTACCTTCTAGATCAAAGTATACCAGAGTGTTTTCAATATAAACAATTAAACAGCTTTAAATATAAATCTATTAAAATTAGCAGCTTTGCAATGTACATATATTGTATGACATAACCGACTAACCCCATCAGCTTGCAGTTGGTATGTAATTCCAAATTTAAAATCTTGCTGTATAATCACCTCATACAGATTAATATAGATCGTCTAGAGATAATACTAGAGTAGAGATCTTACTTTTTTATAGAGGTTTGAGACCTCTTTTTACTAGACACAATTTTAAACTTATTTAGTTTTAAAATCGCTAAGTCTATGACTTATGCTGCAAAAAACGATGTAATTATAAAAAACTAGTCTCATCGCGCGCGATCTCAGAGTAATGAATAATTAAGGTCTAACGTTATCTCATTATTTATGTGATTTTTTATTGCATTACAATATTATGTACGTGTTTTCGTTTTCATTGTTGCATGAATTATAGTGTTATTTAGATATTAAGTTCGATTTTATCACTGTTGCTTGAATATTTAAAAAGATACTAATACAAATTTTTTTGTATCTCTTATATCAATGTGTGGACTTGTTTGTTATAGGTACTACTTAGTTATCTTTATTAACACTAGATTTACCAGACCAGTCATTTAGACTAGTCGTGCAATTTGAATTCAAAATTCCTACTATATTACACATTTTTTTTCAGAAATGATGTTATGACTTTTGTAGCTATAATTAGAGAGTACGTTTTATAAACTTAATGTTATTTTATATACATTAGTAACAAATATAATTTTTGTTGTTGACATATTTTCAAATCGCTGGTATATCTAGTGTTAATTAGGACTATTGACAGGCTAGTCAGAATGTTTCTATACTTTGTTGATAATTTTTTTAATAAGACTGCTGAGTTCTTTTGATAACACAAGTAACCAGGGAATAAGAAACGTAACCAAGATTTTTTCAACGGATCTTTTCATTCCTCTTTGCAACAGGAGTACGAGGGCTTGGATTTATACCATTACTCTGAGACTGTCAAGGTCTGTAAAGTAAAGAGTGTATTGGACGAATAAAGAATTATGAACAATGATAATCATTATATTTAGTAAGGGCCATATTTAACGCAGTAACTTTTAACTTAGAGGAATAATTTACACAGATTTCGTTCTCCGACGCATGTGTTTGTTTATCGTAATAATAGCTAGGAGAGTGTTTGAAGTTCGTATTAAAATGACTCAAAACAAGTGCGCTTGATGAGATGACAACAATATAAAGTAGACAAGATTTAAGGCTTTAATGTACTAGTATATTGTAAACTTAATTAATGGTAAACAATTCAAAGTAAATATATAGGTAATAAACGAAGGCTTGATGTTGCAGTATATTGAGGGTTCATAATTTTTAAATTTTAATATCTTCTTTAAAATATTATTTGAATTAAAATGCCGTCTCCATGATAAAAAAAATGCTTGATATGATCTGAGATGAACGTGTGTGCGTACGAGTCTTTTTTAAGTGCAATATCGCTTATTATACGCCTTCTAACAAACGTCTTCTGCGTTTAGTTAAATATTAAGCTTTTCATTACTTTGTAATCAGTCGGAGCATACCATTATGTTGCCGATCACTGCTATATATATGCAATGCGACAGTTCTATAAAACAAAAAGTTAGGACGATAGTTCACGCGTGCCAGACTCAAGCAAGTAAATTTTTTTTGTGAGTCTCATAGAAAGCTAATTTGATTTATTCTTAAGTGCATTCAATAAAAACCTGGATCATCTAACAGGATCAGTAGAAACTGGCTTCTGTTCCCTGTAGTATACAGTATTCTTTACTTAAACGTGACATTTTATGTCGTGAACAAGCAATCATTCCGATGTTTTTGAACAGTAGGTTTCCTGGGAATCAATAACTGTCTGGAGTATTCTGCGAAATATCGTTCAGGATTGCAGACATATTGATACAAACCTGATTGTGTAATATATATCAGTGTGCACCTTCACTTAACTCAAGAAAAAGCGATTTTTAACAAGCCAAATACATAAGTAACCATGTATTAGCTGAATGGTTAGCTGGATGCGTTGGTCAAAATTGGTTTTCTCGAGTTTCCCGTACTACCGACTTTTACCCAAAATTCCTCATTGGCCCAGCGTGTTATGGTTAGCCATAACGCCCACACGCTTCTCATGTGTTTGCCTACATAGGAAGTCCTGTCCTCAGCAATATAACACTGGCTTTTAATAACTCGTAAATAATTTACCTACTCATCCAGGAAGCGTGTTGTTGGATGCAGAGGGATTGGTATCCCTATATAAATAACAATTCCTGACGATAGACATGTTCGTAAGAACATAAAAACAATATTTTCTTGATAAAGAAAACTACACTCGCACCTATTATTTTACTGTCATTCCACCAATACTTACAATAAAGAGATTTACGACAATAAGTTTAAAAAAAACATAAAGTATTCCATTAACTCGGTTATCTTTTAAAATATTTTTTTCGTTATTAATTTTTGTGTTTACTATATCACTTTCAATAATTGTTATTTCACATAACCGACGAGTCAATCATATACGACCAAGTTAGCTTCTACAATACTAATCAATTTTCTATATAAAAAATTGGACACTATAGATGTTGTTAACGTATGTACGTATGTATTATTAAAAATTGTTGTTTATATTCTGTTATTAATAAATGACTGTTTGATGACAAAATAAATGACAAACAAACCTATATTGTATGATTCAACCGATACCGTAGGCAACATCGAATAGGGAGAGTGAAAAAACGGCGGGAAAAACAAAGTTGACATTCACCACAGATTATTAAACATCTGTTTTGTATGAATTTAAAGCAGGCAAGGTGTGCAACGGGTATGATATAGACCAAGCTATTAGGCTACCGCTAAGTATTATTATCAGGTGAGTTAATATTATAATTTAAAAACAACTATTTTCTATTTTAGTATACATTCATTCTAATCAGGCGAGCTCTATGAACTTCATTAATCTGTGCGTTTTGAAACAATAACCATTTGTTTTTAATGAATCGTTTTTTGTTGAATAAGGTATTTAGGATTTCATTGCGGAGCTCGTTGGCGTAGTAGTTGAGCGCTCTGGTTTCGATAACGAAAGCAAAACAACTTTCGTCATGGTTGGTACTTCGATGGATCTATCAAAATTTGTTGTCTTGAGCTTCTCCGTGCTTTGGAAGGCCTTTGAACCAGGTTGATACGGCAACCGGTTCAACCCACCAAGCCTTTTGCTAGCATCATGGTATTATAATACGGCCTAAACTCCTGTGTGTTTCTCCCATGAAGGAAGACCTATGCTCAGCAGTGAGATCTTTGCTATCGATGATGATGAAACTATTTAGAGTATAATTTAATTTTCAAGATTTTGGCAATTGGATTTGGAATATAAATTCCGACTTTTATAGTGGACCAGCCTTATTTATAAACATAATTATGGGAAATTTAAAGAGTTTAATGACTATTTGACGTTTTGATGATAACAGAGTTCAAATGAACTTTTACGAAAAATGTATCTTTTTTTTTTTAAATATTATTTTGTTTTTTTATTTATTATCTATTAACATATCTTAATCAAACGTCCCTTAACAGTTTATTTTTTTATATATAAAAAGCACAGCAAATGACTCGACTCCACCTGATGATAAGCAGTAGAGGAGTCCATATGTGAAGATAGCTAGTGAAGCCCGTGACATACTGCCCTAGACATCCTCACCTTGCCGGCCCAAAAAGTTTTTTTTCACGCCTCTTTTAAAGGAACACATGAATTGCACTGTTTTTAGAAGTATATTAATTGTTTATGAATTTTTTTTTATTGGAGAGTAATTACACGCTTATAAGCTTCATAACTTATTATTAATACATAAGTCTCTGAATAAATTTTCAAGGAAATAACTGTATCTTTTATGATTTTTGATATCATACGTGATTGCACAAGAAACTTCGCACACGTAACCTTTGCTACTTTAAATATTTATAAGACACTGATTATAATTCCTAATCTCTTATACTTACTCGTGACCCGACGCGTCTAGTTTTATTATTCAGCTTATCACCATGACATTTTATTAAATATACGACCTGTATACATGATAATATGTAAAGTAAGCCACTAGTGTCGATTCTGTTGGCAGTCTCAAAAAAGAAATAATAATTTTCTGTCTCCTTTTTTCAGTTCAATAAGAAAAGGATAGAATGATTTTTAGAATTGTGAAATTAGTTGCCAATTAAACTATCCATTAACTGAAAGACATAATTTGTTTTACGAGTCTAATCGTATAATACAATCCTACCAATTTACGATTACGAGACCCGCAGATTGTTAACCAAGAACTTTACCGTTTTTGTATCAAAAATCAGTACATTTCTACATTCTCAATAAACGCTTTAGCCGTTTCGTTTCGACGTAAAATAAAAGAGAAATAGCAAACTAAATTTACGTTTAGATAATGCAAGCAGAATCGTTGCTTCTGTATTACTAAATAATGACTAGACGGAACGTTTATATCTATTAAGATCAAGGTGACCAGTAATTTAAGGAGTGACATAATAAATCTCTCGTGATAAACCAGAACTATTTATTTTGTTAAAACCTTGGTACGATAAGGTCTTTAAGGGTATGTAAGCACACAGATGAGGTAATCTCAAACGAGATTGGAGTCTAATCCATTTATTATTCTTAGTATGTTTATTCTTTAAGGTAGATTATGTTCAGTTGATATAACTTGAATTCTTATTTCCGTGTCTTTATGGTGAACGAACGTAAGTTATAAACGGCTAGCGACCATATATCTCTCGATGACACGATCGAAACAGTTTTTGCATTAAAAATCGACGTAGCTGTTCCTGTTATACAAATGATATTAAAACTCGACGAAACTATTTTTGTAAAATTTTGCCTAAACTTTCGCCCATTCGGGAATATTTTGTTTTTTTTTTAATCAATAGCCGCATGATAAATATTTGGCGTAACAAAATTTTTTTTATTAATAGGAACAGTCAATATTGATATAATCACTTATAATGTAAGTACAGACTTAGTATACAAACTATCCTTAAAATTTTTAAAAAAATCAAAGAAGACAGATCAGAAGACGAAGAATCAATTCCAATATTGTATATTTCTCTTGGAAATTATAGTTATTACTCTGTTCTTCTATTTCTTTCTTTTCTTTATAATTAAAAACAATTAACGATGTACCTAACTTACATAAAAATAATATAGTAAATTTTACCATTTGTTTAGTAATTCAAAATTGTGAAATCCTGAATATGTGCTAAAGAATAATGAAATGAGGTTGTTTACTCACCACTTACATCTGAATTTACCCAAAGTACTTATAAATTTAATCTGAAACTTCTCGTGATTATTTGAGATATTTATCAATATCGTGCTGTGTCAATAAAATTGCAAATTGGCTGCATCAACTATCGCACCCACGTTGGCTTATAGTCTGGTACGAGGGAAAAGCGACAGCGAGAACGGCATTTAAAATTTTTTAAAGGCCTTATTTAAAAATGAAACTTATAGGACCTTTCTTCAGGCGTTTCGTTTTTTAATAAATTAATATTCTTAATTAGTATATATTTATTTACATGTATAACTAGGCAACTAGTTGCCTCTTCGCCGAGTTTAAGCGTGCGTGACGTGAGCAGTCAATTCGGAAGATGGCGTGTTCCAAATCTAATTTATTTATAAATAAAATATAGAGCTTTGGTTATTGTTTTATATTGCAGTGCCCATATTTTATATTATATTAATATTTTTATGATAATAGGAAACAGAATCAAATCAATACGGCAAACCATAAATCGCTGTAATCTTATCAATTAAAATATGAAATAACTTCATTCAATCTCGAGCAATTGTAATGGAACACTAGCATCTCTTGGGAATTTCTGTTCGGATGCCGATGACCGCAAACCACACACTATCAAACTCGAATTTATAGCAGATCTGAATCAAAGCTCTTCAAGTCCTAAACACAATAAAATTCAAAACTTTTCATTCATGTCTGATGGCACTCCAGAAGTGTCACGACATTTTTCAATTTCATTGAATTTAATATTCATTAAATTTTCTCCAAACTTAATAAAGTAGAAATAACAACGTAACACATGGCTCTAGGGCCTTCAGTTTCCTTTGCTTTTCTTTGAATTGAGGAGACCTTAACTTTAAAAAATGTCTAATCTGCGAGGGATTTAAACGCACTGAAATTCAAAGCTAGTTCACCTGGTTTATGTAAACAGTGTTGTCAACTTGACAGATTCCCGATCAGATTCAACTTAGGAGAATCGAAAACGGGAAAAATATATTTCAAAGACTAACATATTATTTAGCAAAATACATTATACAAATACATACATCTATAAATTAATAAAAATGGCAACACATGAGTTTTGAATGAAAACACTTTGACAGGTATTCTCTTAGGTAGCAATTATCTTTTTCCTACGTAAAATATTTTTATTTACCTTCTTAATAATGTGCTATAATCGTATTACGGATTATTTTTGGCAACTCTGAGTGTAAGTTAGGTAATCTCAATAATAGGAGTACAATATCATAATAACGGCGTTTACAGCAAATCTCACTACTAAAAGTAAGATGGGAAAGTTGTGTCTGTGGAAAATTGCACATTAATAGTTGAAAACGAGTGTAAAAGAACCGTGTATTGTTAGTATCAGAAATCTTGATAGCTAAAATTTTTCAACCGTTACGAAAAAACTATCCAATAAAATTTTATAATTATGCTAAACGCACACTGTGAGAACGACGATCGCTCGTTTTATATTTATGTTAAATTAAGAAAATAAGTTTTCGAAAACTCTTGACTAAAAACTTTTTCATGAAACTCATTTCATATCATCAGTTTATCGTTAACAATTTCTTTACTACAGAAAAAGCTAAGATAACCAAGCTTATTTTCTTATAGCTTACAAGCTACTCGCGCTCTAAAAATATCCACAAAAGGAGGTGATAGTTTCCCATAGCCTCCCACTACCAAAAATACGTCTAACCATGGTTGAAATTGATATTGAAAAAACATGCAGTAATGACTGTTGACACCGCGGCGTCTCCTCCCGACGGGTAATACACTACAGTTAGTAACAACAGCAACCATATCAGTGAGGAAATGTATCGTGCGGTAAGTGAGGCTGCCCTGCCACAGATCAGCGCCGAAGGGGAAATAGCCCTATGCAAATACCCTCGCGCTCTCCCGTGATTCGGTCCATATGCCGCAACGTAGGTAGGACCATCGGTTGGTGGAGGGTGCCCTGCTGGAAACGGCCCCTCCAACATGACAGCTGGGTAGGCGAGTATATCGCCTCATTAGCGCAGAGCCTCCATCAGGGTCAAGGCATGACCGCGCCCCTTCCTTGAGGTTGGGTCGTTCCCACCGCGCCGTTACCATTACCCAGTGTTTAATAAAAAGCAAAAACCGGGAAGTTTTGCCAATGTTTACGTGCTTGCCAACAAGCAAGCAGATCCGTGGCAGTCCGGATCGAGATAACGCTGCGATTGCTGCAAGATAGTTTTCGTGTGGGGGAAAAGACACTATGCACTGTACGAAGCCCTGGTATGGAACAGAGCTTGTACAGTGTCTTCGACCTTATGACTCACTGATTAAGGCAGGACGAGCCGATCCACCCACTTTAGGGAGTACCCATCTGGGACTCGCACTTATACCTACTTAGTGGGGTTTTGTAAAAATATTACATTAATATAATATAACTAAATGAGATATAAATATCGTTGCTACGATAATAAATACCTACTATGTGAGTGTACATCAAACATTAGAACAAATAGAGATAAGATTTGGGGATTACAATGTAATTTAAAAGGATCGATTTCTTTGATGTTGCCGCCATGCTTTTACTGTTGATTCATACAGAGAGATTATTATCTTATCTTAGTTAATTTTTATTTTAACTTATTACCACAAAAATAATCTGTTAAAATGTTGTAACCATGAACTGTTTTACCAAATTCCGTTGAAAAGACCAAGCCGAAACGATAAACGAGTAGTCAGATAGAATCTTTTAATATCATAAACTTTAATAATGTATCTAAAATGTGATGCAACCTTGATAATCATTTTGTGATTAAGATGACTGCCTTCACTGGTTTAATCCGTCAACAATGTCAAGATCACCAAATGATGTCATTTATGTCAATCTCAGTAGCACTTACAAAAGCTGGCATATTTTAATAAATGTTTTATTTTATTAAACTCTATGTTTTGAATATTATTAACACGAGCACGTATATTATGAATTATATAAATCTCTTATATTTTTACGTATGTAACTAAGCTAAGGCTAATGTGACAAATGACCTTTTTACACATTTTGACAATGAAAGTGATGACCACTGAAAAAATTGTCTGTCTATTCTCCTTTACAGTAAAAGGCAACTTTACAATCACATTTTAAAACACTAGCAGGAAAATTGGAAATTACTCAGTGATCATCACTTTAATTGTCAAAATCAAATTAGCGAACAACTAAAGCTTCTAATGTGGAATTCAGCCGAGTCGTAGTAATAATATTCGTACCTATAGTAAACTGTAAACTTTGCAGGTACAATATTTTAGGTATGTAATATCAAAATATTACATGAAATTTTCCAAAAAGTGGCAATTTTTAGGTGACGTTTCAAAAGTCACTCGAAACACTAAACTTAGATTAAAATTATCTTTGTGTTACACATACTACATGTTAAAGTTCAGAAACGAACACAAATTCATTTTAAATTTCGAAAAACTATAAAATCTATTAAAATCTCCTTTTTTTAGAGAAAAACTACATAGTCGCCAGTACAGACGTCGCAGAGTTACGACATGTAACTGGTCATAAATTTGAATACGATGGCGCGTAACTCGTGTGTGTCAAGTTCAACAAACCGGGAAGCGGCTATTTTGATCTGCGACATCTTGTTTCTTTTGCCTTGTTTAGTCTCTGAGTTGCATTATTGCACTTTAGTTTCGTTTTAACGTTTTTAATTAGTGCGTTTTTTGAGCTTTTCTTTATAATAGACTTTTCGGTCTGTGCAACGCCCATTAAACTTACTCACCAAACTTTGTACGTAATATCTACTTTAAAGAATATATATTTTTAATCTATAACCATGTCATGTCAAATCAGTTATGAAAAGGACAAAAACTAAACTGTTCTGATTACGCCAAAAGGAGATCACACATAATTTTCAATTAAGTTAATTTAACATCGTTAATGTATGATAAGTTGTCACCAATGGTAATTTCATTTGACCTTTTGATTTAAAAGAAGTAGCCTTAGAATTGATCTTGATGCAAATAGGTGATAATTAATGAGAATGGAAAAATTTTATACTGTAAATACAAAAATAAATTTTGATTAAGAAACATATTTTGATTAATAGACGTTGTGGGAGAATCTTCATACTATAAGGTGCAACATAAAATTATCACAAACAAAGATTTTGTAAAGCACTAAGTACTTATACTAAAGATGACCTTTCTGTTTAAAAGCAGCTTAACCGAGATATTATTGAGTAGTTTTTTTATGTATAAAGCGCAAAAAAGGACTCGACACCTCGACAGTACGTGTGCTGGTAAGGAATTCCACGCTCTAGCTGTGCGACAGAGAAAGGAGTCACAAAAGTAGTATGTGCACGAACCTTGAATACTTTAATTCGTCTTTGCTATCTGTGATATTACTTCTCTTTCCAGCGCAGGCGCCTTCATTTTTGAAGCGATGATTACATGTTTTTTATTTATAATTCTAAAGTTCATCAACAATACAGAAAATTTAGTTTGGATACAAATTACTTAGGGTGACCTTTTTGCTGATAGTTATCTCTGGGCAACTTTCGGATGGAAAAGATTTGTGTAAACTTGAAACTGTTTTTTATGAATGCTTTTAGCATGTCCCTTAGAAGCAAAGGAATATTGATTTTAGGCTTTGGACTCAAAGGACCATTACGCTCTACGTGTACCTAATGATAAGGTCTCGCGCACGAATTGAGCGGCATTAGAGCTGCGCGGGAGTGGTGCACTCCAATCGACAGGTGTTCGCGTTTGATAGGCATTTCGTTCGCACAAAAAGGAAACGTCCACAACACTACGAAACCGCTCCGGGCCTCGCCACCCGCCGACTTAATCCTTGATACTACAGGTGCGTCGATATTCTTGAGACAAGAGATTCCAATTCAATACCAAACTATTACTAATCTATACAAATACCATGTATCACAGTGGCCATCTTTACCTTCGCATCGACACACGGAAAGGCGGAGCTATACTTACTCAGGCTTCTTGCAGACGCGTCTATCTACACAGAATAAATAGTTTCTTTCTTTAGTTATATATAGTTACCGTTATAAGCTATTCAAGGGCGAGTACCTAATTGCAATATTATTCACAAATTTTCTTGGAAAATTTTAGTAAGTTATATGCCAACTAGGGGTCTAGTAATGACCTTGAACTCCGTTCTATATTCATGCAAGTTCGTCAGATGTCTCGTTTCCCAAACTTAGCATATTTTACCTAATAAATCTGTCGTGTCTGGTTTAGTAATACTTTAGTAATAACTACAGTTTAGAAAGATATAATTTTCGGTTTAATGGCGAACAAGCGTGAGCCTACAGCGCACACTCTGTGCGTGGTTACAGTGTTCTTGTAAGGTTTTTATAGATTGTTAATACGAAATACATTTAATTGAATGATTAGCAAATTATACAATTTGATAATATACTTGAGAGTTTTTAATCAATAATATGTCGAAGTGGAAACAACGTACTCGTATACGTCCGTAGAATTTGGACGTTTTATACATGAGAAACGTATCAAAACTTACCGCCTCGTTAGCAAAAGTATGTGTAGATGGATTATTTAAATCCAGTAAAACCCACATAAGGGCTGAGACGTTTGTAACACCAAGACTTGTACTTACACGTTTCACACCCACTAAGAATTAAAAGGAAAATTTAGTCGTAAGTTAACTGCATAGGATACCAGTTCCTATGCTCCAAAATTCTCCAAATACCCAATTTCAACAACATGACTTTCTGTTATTTGAATACCGTAACAAAGAGAAAATCTATGTAAAACTCACTTTATTAAGGTTAAAAACACAATCACAAATCTTAATCGTACTTACAGTACACTTTTAGTCAGTTTAAGATTAGGGAACTATTCACTTGATACTGAAATATCAGCTTCTGCCATTCTTCTTCGGTATGCACGGACGTGGTATCTGGATTTAGAACAATACCTATGAACCTGTCCCAATTCATCACAATTACTCGTGCGCTGTAGGAAGCTAGTGGTTGTTACTGTTAGAGGCAATTTGGGTTTCCCCGCATCATCTCGCAAATTGATACCATCCTTCCTATAACATCTTTTGTTATAGCATAGACTTGCGACCGAAGAGTTCGCTTATTTAATGACAATTGGAAGTGCTTAGTTTGTTGAAACATTTCTGCCAAACTGAGACTAGGAAAACCACTTATAGACGTGAGAGTAATTTTAAGTTTTTCTAAGTAAAATATATGGGCCTGAAATTGGATACTTCTTAACGTAAAAGCAGTTACACGTTTGAGTATTCTCTACGCCAGTGCAAGATACCTTTCGATGTTAGTTATTATTAAACAAAAAGCGTATGAGGTTAGCGAAACTTTGTGCTACGTGCTCGACTTTGCAAAATCACTCATAATGATCAGCCGCATTCACCGCCAAGACCGCTTTTTTGATCATTACTGAAACGCAATATCGCCTCTGTGGGTTAGTGACTGTGACCATCTACTTCAGATCTTGAGGTCCGTGGTTTTATTCCCAGTATAGGCAAAAATTTTCTACTTGGTTTGGTTGGTGGTAAGGCCTTTTCTAAGTAGTTCGCTTCTTTGTCTGCAGTTACCATCAGCTGAGATGAAGGCCAAGAGATATCCCTTTAACAATAGATATACCAGCGATTTGGATATATGTCAACAACAAAAATGATATTTGTTACTAATGTATATAAAATAACATTAAGTTTATAAAACGTACTCTCTAATTATAGCTACAAAAGTCATAACATCATTTCTGAAAAAAAATGTGTAATATAGTAGGAATTTTGAATTGAAATTACACGACCAGTCTAAATGTCTGGTCTGGTAAATCTAGTGTTAAGAAAAAAATACTAACATGCATTTCAACCGAAATACTGTACTGACTTGGGAATGTTAATCGTACCTTTTCCATTTGTCATAGACAGTGTTTCTATGTTATTAAAACCTTTTTGTAAGTAACGTCTTAAGCTCTTCGTGCCATTCTTAAGAAATAAATTAAACTGAATTCGAATGACTACATTTTTGAGGACGAGAGTACTCCAAGGACTGTCCCTCTTCTGCATGTTTCAGGGGTACTTATCTAAGTTTTATAATGCTTGGGTAATCTTTAAATATTTTGATTACTTTCTATTTATAAAGTTGAATTTCACCAATCAAGCTATTAATTACTTTATGAGTACGACCGCAGGTATATGAAACAAAACTCATTTAGATTCAGAAATTCATAAATAATTACGAAAATTTCTACATTTTAAGGTATTTGAGGCAGTGGATAGGTTGTAACCTAAAATCAGAAACACTGGAAGAAATTAAAAGGGGTCGTTCAAGTCTCCTTGGGAATCACCGGTAAGAGCATGACCCTTATAATAAGGTTAATAACCTTATTATGGGTTCAACTCTTGCTTCAAGACAGGAATTTATCTAATACTATTGACCTATTAACTTGGTATCACCAACTAACGCCACCTATTAAACGCAACCGAAATGGCGGCGATGAAAAAAATTACAGTTTAGAAATAGCACGACACGGTCACGTTAGACGGGTTTTAAAGGTTTTATTTAGGATTTTCCCTGTTATTTTTTTTTATTTAAACCGCCCTTAAATCAAAGAAAACAAAACATACTAGAAACAATTGAAATACCAAGTTTTTTTAAAGTTTTAGCGACATTAATGAACAGCTATTAAAAAAGAAAAGATCTGAATCTAAAATTTATCGGCTTCGTGAAAGGCACAGGCAGCAACCCTTTAGAAATGGTGACAAGTGTAAATGGTAACATATAAAGGTTAATTGCTTTAACATTAATTGTGACACATGGCCGCAATGTTGAGACAATAACTGCAAGTTCATTCACTGATTGTTGCATAACTGTGTGACATTGTTCAATCAGTGATCCGTGTCTCGCATTGTTTATTGACCTGTTGTAACAACTGCTGGAACTTACTGGTTGGCGTAGATTACGATCAGCCGGTCAAAAATTTAATATTCTGTTTCCTTTATGCTTCCGAAGTCACGTTACGCCTTTGGCACTGTTGTTACAGCAATCTTCCTCACTGCGTGTTAGTGAGGGATGCGTAGGTGTAATGGACCAAACCCCCCATTGATAGCTGTGGGATGTCGAAATTAATGATGATATTGACGTAGAAATCTGGAATAATATATATTTAAATACCGCATCCTCTTGATCATTATCTCTTTGAAAAGCCTCACATTAAGCACACAAGCCATGTCCTGTAACAAAAAACCAAAATAACAAATTTGGTTGAACTCCTCAATTCACACGGGCCGCTGCAGTTTGCATATAAATTGCCTTATAAAAGTTTCTAGGTTGCTGTTTTTGCCAAGTTTTCTTCATGTATTTGTAGAAATTTATTAGACGCTCAGATGGAATTGAAATAGTGAAATAGTGAGTTTAAAAGTAAGTACCAAACTTGATACTGCAGATATGAATTGGAACAAAACTCCATTGCATTTACAATAAAATTTTAGCAGTGGAATTATGTCAATAAGCGATACAACATTAGAGGTGCGTCACATACTACAGTATCAATGATTTATTCTGTATTGGGGAATTCCCCCGATATTACAGCATTGCATATTGCTAAAAATATACGATGTCGTAATAAATAGATGGTTAATAAATATGACACGCTATTATCGAAGGACCATGTGGATGCAAACAGTCACCCTATAATATGAGAATAATGCGGTTTTTTTTTATTATTTAGATATTTTTTGGATCATAGTGAAGTGTAAAATAGCTACACTGTAAGATATAAATTATAATTAGGTACCTAATTTATGTAGTTTAAACTTACATTTTACCAGAATTCAATGGTTGAGTAAGAATAGTTATGTCAATAAAAAAAATTTATAGGTATTATTACTACTTATCATGTTTAACACCAAAAAATTACTTTCCATTATTACTTACTGCCCAAGTGTATAGTTAGGTCCGTATTTCGATGTTTTATTTCTTTTTCCCAATTATTTAAAGCCATTAAAAAGTTTGAATATGTAAAACAAAAATATTATAAAAACTTCATTGTGAGAGACCGGTGTCCGTACTAGGAAATAGCTAACTACAAAATACCAAGATATCATATATCAAGTTATTACTCATTTATGTAAAGCTTTAAAAGTTACAAATGTCTTAATAAATACTTGATTGTTATTTAATTGAACCATCACTCATTAAATCTTCAAAATTTCCTTTGCTCATTAGTAAATTGGCGCGTCACGTGCATACTAGTGTCGCTATCTGTTGGCGTGTGAAACAAAACAAATTGCAAACACGAACCATATATAATAGCACAACTTGCAGCATACGGTAGTAACGTAGTACGCAATATCACTCACAGATAGCGCTGTTAAAACTTTTGATTTGAACTATACTAATTTCACATAACAATTAATGTCTTTTTTTTCTTTACAGGTAATTATTCTCATTCCTGATTCAGTTTATAACACGTGGTAAAGTATTTACAAGGTTTTTTTTTAACGTGAACATATTACACAAAAATATCATACGAGAAGATAGCTAACGAATAATAACATTTCATTACCAAAAAAAACTTTTATAAAAATTTAAAAAAATATTTAATTAAATTAAAAATCTAATCTAAAGATTTAATATGCTGGAAATATAAAGCAAGCTTAGACGGTTTTTATTTGAAGGCAGTATATGGATAATCGATTACATTTAAATAATAAAACATAATTATGAATATTTTACCAAAATTAAAATAATGCATTATAAAAAGTTTAATAAAGAAAACACAAGTGTAAAACAAAGGACAAATTACTTTATGTTTCTGTATCAAAAATTAATAATCAGTATAAACATATATTACATTAAAGTTTTTATACAAAAAGGTAAAAAAAATTATAACCTATTTACAATACATTAAAGCTTACTTTTGCTTCTTTTTGTCAGCCACCTCTTTTTCTTTGTCCAAAACAGTTATGATAGAGTTTATTTCTTCGTCAGACAACATTAATACCGGACGACATTTCTTTATGACGGCGATCTGTAACAATTACTTTGATCCAAATTTGATACCTCCGTTCTCACTAACTTGATATGTTTTAGTATTTATTTATTTAACAATTTATGTACACACAAAGACAATTAAAAGGACGCAACAGAATAATAGAGAATTGTACAAAGGTTCTGCTTTTTTCTATAAGAAATCTCTTCCAGCAGCCCCATATATGGGAAAAGTGACATCGAAAGGTAGAGGGGCGTGTACCAAAACTAATATAATTAAATATATAAAAACTAATATATATCATATTTACTCTTACATGTATACAAATACATACACATATACATACGCACAATATATTTAGATACTATACATAGTATTTCAAGTGATTAGCACAATTTTATCAATTGACAAAATTTTCTCAGATACGCTATTTTATCCAATTCTAATTACACGGATTTGCACTACACCCGACGATTTGCATCTGTAACAGTCCAATACAACCCAGTAGTTGCAGAGGTCTTAAAAGGTATGACAGTTAAATTAATTTTATGTGAACACGTATATTTTTCCTAGGACATGATTGTTTCAGTTTTCATGTACGTAATATTTAAAATATTCTTATATGGAATATACTAATTTAATAGCCTAAGCCACGAAATCCAGACAATTGTTTTCTTTATTGTTTCGGGGTAGCCATATGTATATTGCCGCTCAATAATCTAAATCAAATATAACTATTTAGACAAGGATAATCTATACTTAAGTTCGCAGACCATTACACCGAAACAGAGAAATTATAGATTAGAGGCACTGACCGCTCGTCCAGATAGTCGTCGGTCGGATAGTCGATAGTCGGTGTCAAAAAACAAAAATTTCTGGTTTTTTTTTCAAATTTAATTCGTTTATTGTTTGTCGCTTTGCATGTTATTATTTATGGTGGAAGGTATACACCAGGTTTACATGTGACGCTCTGAAAGGGCAGTGCAATTTAAGACGACTAAAGAGTTTACATTTTGTTTATTAATAATCATTTGAATAATAACAACACTAACATATTAGATATGTTTTATGAAAAAAGTTAAAGTATTTATTTATTTTATTTTACACTTTGTTTAAAACTCTTGTGTATCATAATAAAACTGGTTTAAGATGAATATTTTCAATGTGAGCAAGATAAATTCAGGCTTTTTTTTCTTTGATTAGGAGAAATAAACTTTTAGTTTATTTTGAATTCTGTTATTTCGTTTCACATTGTTTACGTGTGAACTTAAATTTCGATGTTTCTTTACAAATTTACATGTTTCCTATATGTAAATAGATGTAGGAGTAAGTATGTTATAGATCACGAAATGTGTTCTACACGATTCCATGTCCATCTCGATGTTTCATTTGACATCTTATAAAAAGCTTAAATTCAGCGGTTAGACAACTAACGTCAAGGTTTCTCCCGTTCGCCTTGACCTCTACCAAGGCTTTGACAGCCAACTTTACGGCCGCTTCGTCCGTGGCCACCAGCTCAGGCTTGTAGTTCTCTTCCAGGTATTCCCTCACCGTCTTATCACATCGACCGATGGAAGCTGCCTGGAATTGAACATGGAAACTATTTTATTTTAAACTGTACCTTTTACTTTTTATAATATGAGTAAATATTAAAGTAAGTTTAAATACTGAAGTATTTTTAGAATATTGAAAAAGAATATTAAGGTAATTTTTTTAGACAATTTAAGTTGAAATAAATGCGAAGACTAATATACATGCAAGAATTTAAAGGCAAATAAATAGAATATAATTATTGTGTTAAATGTAGTAAAATACAAAATGTATTAACAAAATAAAAAAAATAATTAATTAATTTATTGTAAATGTATTAATGTTGTTGTTATTATTTATGTAGTGTATTAACACTATTGGAAAACCCTACGAGAGAACAAGTTATATTCAAAAAAGTAATAGAAAGGATGAAGAAATAAAAGGCAACTAATTAAGTGTAAAGGAATGTCCAAAGTTAAATTAAACGTAGAACGTAGAGGAACGCATTAAAAACTATTTAATAAGAACTAAGAAGGAGTAAGAAAGAATAAAACAGTTAAAATGAGAACTACAACGTGTGACATCATTAATGTTACGGTCACACTTAGGCCTCAAATTGTTGCTCATAAAACAGCTGTTCTTCAGTCTGTCATTCATTCATATTCTTTTAGTTTTTAATTTAAAGCTCACTTTCCATTCATAGTAGACTCCTGAAGGTTCAGTGTGGTACAGATGTGAACTGCCATCATAGTCAAAGCCGCCAATGAGACACGATATACCGAAAGGCCTTCGACCGTTATTCTGCGTGTGTTTCTGCTTCATTTCGGCTATGTAGCGGGCTATATATTCCACTGATACTGGATCTTCCACTGTCAGACGGTGAGACTGGCATTCAATTTGAGCCCTAATATCAAAGTAAATAAGTTTTCAATACCATTAAACATCTATGTCGCTAAGTCTGTTTTGTCAAAACGTACATAAATTTTACCATATTTAAATTATAATCTAAATAGATAGATTTAATCCATATCAACTCAGGCTATACTACAAAAATTATAAAATTTACTATTAGTTTAAAAATCACAAATATAGTATTATCAATAGATTATGCAGACTGTAAGAAAGAGGTCTTTAACCAAAAGCAATTGAATTCAAAATCACGCCAAATTGTTTGAAATCCCTAAATTCCCCTGCTAGATATTCACTTAAAAGAAAATCCCTTAATTAAAGCAACACACCTGGCTATCACAACCCTAGCGTCAGCTCTCAACCCTGCAAAGGCAAGCGCTATATGTTCATCCAAAGCCATTATCTTCTTTTCTGTTCTAGCATCTTGTAGTTCAGCTACAGTTCTTCTTTCTACTCCCAAGACTATGACGTCTGGACCTCTAATCTGAGAAAGAATAAAACATTAAATAAGTAGTTGTGTCATGTTTACAAATTTGGTTTGTTTTGTATTCGACCCCAATTAATTTTAAATTTCCAGAAAGTTGTGAAACTCCTTTTTGATTTCAACAGTTTTAATAATTTCGCTGCGTTTTCTAATTGTTCAAAAAGTTCTTCATTGATCTTCTTGATTTTATTCTTGATCTCTCTCGACTCTTTTAACATCTCTTTAATGTTCATATAATTTACAGAAGTGGCTTGAAACCCCAAAACTAATGCCATATTCATATTTGTATATTTATCTACTTAAAACAATTTTACTTAATTTTCTCATGTTGGCAGTATTGACATCAATAAAACAGTACTTATACTTCGATGCAAAGACATCGACAGTAATAGTATCATAAATAGGTCATTTACATTTGCTTACATTTACTTTTGGTTAAAAGTAACTGTACTCCTATCATTTTCTACTCCTCTCTTCTTTGTTGCACTTAAAACCTTTGCATTTAAAGATCCATCAGCTTTCCTTACCCCTACAGCAGCAGAGCCTCTTCTCACTGCCTCTTGAGCATACTGGACTTGCAAGAGCTGTCCATCAGGTGAGAACACAGTTATTGCTCTGTCGTAGCTCGACATTACCTACAAAATAACTAGAAATGACCACAAATAGGGCAAACGTTTACAAATATATAAATATAATAGTATTGTAAAGATAATAAAACTTTATCAAAAACTAGAAACTTGAATAAGAAAATATTGTTTGATTGTTTCTTGTCAGTTCAATCAGAATGTAACGTCAAAGATGCATTTTTTAATATCAAATTCAGCAAAGCGCGTAATGATTGCTTACTAGCACAATGCTTCATTATTAATTATTATACAAAATAATCATGCATGAGTAGTGGAGGGTATAGAACCTTAAATGAACATAGTATAATATAATATCCAATACTGTATAATTTAAAGTATTTGATCTGTTTCATAGTGCACGCCGAAACATAACCTTCTTGCTAAATCTTACCTTTATTGGACTTTGAGTTATTTGCAGTCCTTTTTGAGAAAGGTTTTTTCCATTTTGACTATTACATCAAGAATGGATTCCCCGTCTGTATGATAACATGAAATGAAAGGATTCCCCGTAGAAGTTGAAAATATTTGATAATCTTTATCATACTGTTATCACACTTGATACTAATAAACAAAAATTTAAGTTACTTTATCTGAAAACTAAAATAAATACTAGGACTAATGGAATCGCAAGTGGCGTTTTGTATTAGACTAAGTAAATAGTTAAAGGGACGCCTTTTCTTACATATAAAAATCTAACAGCAGTTTGTTTGATATAGGTAAAAATAATATGATATTCCTGTAAATTAAAAAATCAATAAATTCAACACCGTTAATGTCTTTCTGTAATTGAATTTAGAACACTTATTTATAAAAATCTCCATTCATTCGCGGGAATCCCCTGAGACATGAGACTTTGTGGAGTGATAAAATTCTAATTTTATCACTATCAGGTTCTACTTTACAACCTCTCCATAATGAGAAACACAACGATATCAAACTAGGAAGTTTAGAGTAACACTCAAATAGATTTTGCTTTTTGCTGTAACATAATAATAAAATTAGCGGGAATGTGATAAAAAAATCATTTAACATCGTCCATGTAGATACGTGTAATGCCTAAATATATTTAAAGGCCTAAGAAAGTGTTACTGCGTACAATCCTGCTGTGTATATACTACAATTTTATACATGGATTGTATATATATATATATGTATATGTAGATGTTATGGTTCTGGCAATAAGTTTTCAATGGCTCCATTCATCTAATGCAAACAGCCTTCGATTTAATGAAGTAACGTTCGTGACAACTAATTTATGAGAAAGATTAACTAATTAGACGTATAGTTTCTCTATATTGGTCATTATTGGACGGCACTTAAATTACGATGTAATAACGTTCAAACGGAACACGAATTTGTAAAAATTACATTCTCACCAAAATAATTGAATTGGCAGCAAAATATCTACATATCACTAATTTATGACAGCTTCTTACAAATCAGGCGCAACTGCGTAGTATCACGACCTTGACGTAGAAGAATAATAATGACTTAAATATAAAACTGTCAACAATTTCTCATTATTTTTCAAATATTCAATGAAAATATAAAATATTAGATACAATTATATCCTTAAACTTCGACATAAATATAAAAATAGATAATTGATAAGAAATCGTATATTTAATTCTCATTAAGTTTTTTAAATTAAATTAAATCAAATAAAGTAAGTATCTAAGAAGTATTTATCCTTCCAGGACATATCTTAAATATTTAGCTGCGGCTAACATGGTTCATGATGATCAATTGTTAAACCTTAAGACCTATATGTAACATTATTCCGCTAATACCTGCAATAAATAATTTGAATTTAAATTTTGAACTACTTCTTTACATTTTACCGCATTTAAATTCGTATATTACTACATTGAAATGTAAAAAGATTTTTGAGAGATCACCAAAAAGCTAGGTTACTCACAAAATCCTTTCTACAATTTCTACATATAGTGAATTCTGGCACTTAACCACTTTCTTTGGTTCATTTAAAAGCTTAGGAAGTATATGGCTATATATACTTTCATGTAGTAGTCAACTTTATGTCATTAAAGCTTAAAATATGGCGTGAAATTGCTAGGAATGGCTAGGGTAGTGTGTCGCAAGCTGCACTAGCTATCTTCGCATATGGACAGCTTACCATCAAGCGATGTCGAATCATTTACTGTGCTTTTTATAGCAAAAATTACATTATGTAACGCATATAAAGTATTTAATACATGTATACCTAGTTAATATAGTTGCAATTGCGTCATAATGATGTTATAATACCAATCAATGTATAATTAAAAATGTACTCGCTGTATTAAGAACAGTCGAATGGAAGGATTAGCACTTACAATCGCGCCGCCATCCCGTGTTATATGGACATCAAACGATTTACGATCATATCCAAATCTGTCTCGGTCCATAAGTCTATTCGATTCATGTTAGGGTCAATGGCTTTTATATATCTTTGAGAATTGTCCAATTTGGTCACTTCTAGAATTCTTCGTTTCAAAATTTGATTTTCGAATTTCGATGTGTTGGTGCAAACCTCATGTTCCATATTTAGAATTTAAAAATTGATATTTAAGATTTTGAATCTTCTACCAACTTGATAAATTCTTAGAATCAATTCCTTCTAGTCATTGATAGAGGCTTGTTTGCCGTCATTATACGTTGATACTCGCCATTCCGTGATGTTCTTGTGATGGAGTGGATAACTACAAGAAAGTTGTGAACCTTTGTACACTATGTAAACGTTTATTTCATTGATATTGTCCTTCAACACAGACACTTATATCACATTAGTACACCAATTATATCAACACTGTTTATAAAAAAATATAAGTAAAGTTTCAAAAGGGTAAAGTTTGTAGCGCCTTCTAAATGGCACTAAATTAGTTAACAGATTAAAATGAATAATCTCTAAGTTCGCGTACATACATCAAGTCTAGACGATAGCTCTGCACAAATAGTGTCTATATCCCGCGTGTCTATATATTGAAATAATGCAAAGAGGCGATGAAAGAAATTACAGTTTTGAAAATAACGTCAAAAGATTTTCCATGTCTTATTACCATTATAAAATTTTATTGTTTAGTTTTTTTTTCCAATATTTTTATTGTAAACCACCCTTGAACTAAACCGAACAAAACGCAATAAAATTATTTGAATTGGTCAAGCCATTATAGAGCTTTAGCGAGACTAATTAACAGCTATTTTTATATGTAAGCAATGACGATTGAAAGACGATTTGTTCTGTACTATATAATCTTCCAATTTAAAATTCTTATTATCATAGCCCTTCTTTAGAAATTGCCCTATCAATTCTTTGGAATAAAATAATTGGTAGAATAGAATAGTAAATTTTCAAGTAATTCAAGCCATTCTTGAGCGCGAGACCAACGAATAGGCATTTACGTATTATATATATTTACTTGTTTTATACATAGAGATTTCCTATAGAAATAAGCAGTACCTTTGTACAATTTTCTGTTTTTCTGTTGTGTCCTTTTAAATTATCTTTGTAATGTACATTAATTGTTAAAATAAAAATATGAACCGACACACAGGTCCACCGGTGGATTCGAGAAGTGTCTAAATCAGTAAAAACGATTCACCTGGTGGAATGAAGAAGGTGGAGTCAAGACTGATGGACATAATTTCATTTCTTGGTTATTATTGCTTATTGCTTTAATTTTTAAACTAGTTCGTTTACCCAATCCTTGACTTTGGCCAGTGGCCGGCTAGGCCGTCTCCAATAACAATTGAGTTCAATCTTCAGTTCAAGGCCGAGGCGCTGCGCACGCGACGCCAAATCGAGATTCGTGGTCTAGTTTTTTATGCAGCAAATTTTTGATACGGCACTTTTTCTTCCATTAGGTAAACTCGCTGGTTCGTGTGCTCTGGATTCGATTACGAAAACATGTCTAATGTCAATGCAAGATGGGTGACCGTTTTAATTTGTGACTTATCTAGTATCATAATTATTAGTATCATATCATAATTACTCATTAATTATTAGCAAAAAACGTGTAAAACTAATGGTACTCCTCACGAGTATAAGTATTTTTTTTTAAATCCACAGATGACTAAAAATAGTTTAACATACATAAAAATATGGTCGACAATAAAACCTCTTTTATTTGAAGTCTGTTAATAAGCACATAATTATAGACATAGTTACAAGGCTATAAAGAAAAATGCTATTTGTTATTGGTTTTCTGTATATTTTCGTAAGACAGGGGTGAATAAAAGAAAGCAACTTAGGTGAAGCTTCCTGTTTATTGAACGATTACACTCCAAACAGCTCTATATAATTATCGATGATTTAATCTTTAATCATCATTATGTTAAACACATTTGCCCATATATCGTTCGTTAAAGCCCTTACATTGGCGATAGCGTGTGGCTGCGTAGGAGCAGTGGGGGCGATTACCAAATGCAGGTTCGACTCCGCTCTGATGTCATAGTTACACATAGCATGACAAATATTATCCAAGATATTCATGACGGTTATATAGTGCCACTTGTTTTTATTAGCATTTTAAGTGGTGCTTTTAAAAATAAGTTGTCTTAGGTACAATTTATGGATTTAAGTGGTTGTTTCGTGTTGGTTGGTAACTTGATATTTTATAACTGTTATTTATTTATTTCGCGACAGAAAACAAATAGCTTTTTAGTTACAATAAAGTTGGAACAGTAAGCATATGCGTCAAAATATTTCCGCAACGACAATTCGATAATTATACGAATTCTTATATTATCCGCCCTCTTTATTATTATTAATTCTATTAACTAATACCTAGTTAACCCGGTGAACTAAGTAATACCTACCAACTGCTACTAGCGCCATCTATCAAAAGTAATCCGAAGTAGCTGTGGACGAAATTACAATTTTAAAAAGCACGTCAGACATTTTTCATTCTAAATTACAAATGTAATGTATTATTTTTATTCTTAATCGACGTTTCTATTAAGAGCTTACAACATAAAAGAAATGATTCAAATTGGTCGAGCCCTTTATGAGTTATAACGAGACTAATGAATAATTATATATTTATTTTAATTGTTACGTTTATGGATTATGCAAATAATTGCAATGGATGCCAATCCCGGTCTGCCAACCTCTGCTCTAGTATACCTACATAAATCATCAGGTTATCACACTTGTACACTGCGCATATATATATGTATGTTCTTAAGTGGGTGCTTTATTGATACCTAGTTGTATTTATGTTTTTCAGTTGATTCACCATCATGTCTATGGTACTTAAACAATGTAAGCTTCGCTCGCTACAAACTACATTTTGAACCAACAGCGTTATCAACCCACACTTCCTTATTTATTATGTTATTTTTAAGGCATCATTAAGAGTGGGAAGGAAACCTTATTGGTTATGGTCCTTTGGGGATTTTTAAACAAAAAAAGTTCGGCGTCTCGACACCGCTCGCTTGATGGTAAGCAATAGGAGTCCATATAAGATAGAGTTTCTCACCACGCTGCCGTTTAAGTAGCGGAAATAGGTTTTAGACGACGCGCGACGACGTCTGGTCATCTCGGAGCGTTTTTCTTTTTAGTAAATAAGAATAAGAAGTCATATTTCGATTTCGATATATTTACTTTATTTGGTTTTGTCTCTACAATTATTTCATTTATTTATATGTAAAAAAAACTTACATTAAAACAATTGAGTACAAAGGTAGTGCTTATTTCTAACGAAATTTCTACCAGCAGACGATTATGACGATTTAAAAGAACGCAGTAATTGAACCTATTTAAATAAAGATATTAAGAGTTTGACTTTGACCTTGACCTTTACATGGCGTTTGCTATTAGGGATCGACTGAAACAAAATCTACAATCCATGGTGTTTTTTGTATTAGTCGCCTTATTATTGTGCAAAACGTTGGATTATAATTAAACTATTACGGCAATTATTATATGCCATATAACGTTGACACTTGTCTATACGCCTTGACACTTTATGGAGACCATGGTGTTATAAATCGTAATTACAGCTACTATTGTTAAGAAATAGAAACGACAATCATTTCACTATAATTTTTCAGTCTTTATTATTTTTTATGTTTTTGGTTACTATGACTACCGTTAGTATTTATAGTTTTGAATACAAGTGATGGCCAATATTTTACAACTATCAATACTTGCTTGCTTTTTTATATCTCCCAAGTAGCCCACAGTACTGTCTGTCATCGAACCTCGTACCGTTAGTCATGTGGCCGCGGATGTTGTTTTTGCCGGTATCAAATCTGTCGAACCATTTATAGTCGCGCTGTCAATTCTGTATGTAGGTCACGAAAAAAATTTACACCGCGAGTTTATGAATGGACTTACGGATTGCCTTAAATCAACTGTGAGAGCGGGCGCAGTCGAACGATACTATTGCTCTTTTTGCTTAAAAGGTACATCTGTAAGTAAATCTGTTTTTCCTTTTATTCGCAATTGTTTTTTTTATTTATACGATCACAGTTGTAATTGGACAAAGTTTATTTAGTGACCAAATTCAGATAAATACCACATTCTAAACGTGCCATTCGATTAAGGGCTACCACGCTAGGGTAGGAACGCAGGCGCAACTAAATATCATACACCGGCACACACCGATCACACACCTCTGTTCGTGTCGGGTCACGGAAGAACATGGACTATGAGTTATCCAATAACCATGCTCGCCATCCATTATATACTGATAAAATAGAATAAACATTATTTTGGAACTATGAAAAATTATTTAGAAGAACTGTTGACGCGAACGCGATTCGGAACAAAGTATTAAAAATCGACGTGGCTTTTGCCTGACAGTTGGCAAGACGTAAAAAAGAGATTGGAATTATTGATCTGAGAAGTAGAATATGGTTTTAGTGTATCCTATTTAAGAGTCTAGGAAAACTCCGTGGCACTCGATAAATTACTATAGAGTGTATCTGTCATAAACGTGACATTGGCAGAATTCGTAAAAACGAGAAGCCCTTATGGCTTCTATAATAAAAAATAAATAAAAAAAAGTAGAAAGCGGGATTTATGAGTGAATTAACAATTTCAGCTTTTACTAGACAAACAACAAAGATTTGGTAAGTCCTTATGCGACTTTTAACTAGAGATATTGTACTTCTATGTTGGAGAACAGTGAATGGCAGAGGGGAAGTTTGGAGGCGATTACGTCCTTCATAGTTATCAAAGATTAACTTATACAGATAACAGTTTTGGTTCTTATATACCTCGGTAAGATTATATATTGGGCCGAGCAAAAATCGACGAAAAATTAAGTCCTTGTAGTCTTTAATTTAAATTTAATTCGAAGGAGCTCCATAACAAATTCTGTTGACCAATCCTACACCAACCATGGTGAAAGCTGCTTTGTTTTTTTAATCGAACCTAGAGCGTTTGTTGAACTACTACGCCAAACAGCTCCTCTTTACGATACACTTTCATCGGTTTTCGGCAAACAACAAAACGGCATAATAATTTTACCCCACAGTTTATTTAACAGACTGTACTTTTACTGGTTAGGGCTCCATCCATGGGTGTGAAATAACCCTTTGTAGAATACAAATTGGTACTAAAATCGATGCGAAGTATGGCCGCTCTGTTATAATTACAATAGATTAATAGAATGTCATAACCTCATGATCCATTGTCATAGGTATGTTGACTACAAGTAAAAATTTACTTTATTCATTTATTAATTTGAAAAATATGAGTTATTCTGGTTATATATTTTTTAGTATATTTCTGATATTTATATACATATTCTATCTATATTTCTGCGTTAAGTAGTATTCATAAGGCATGATGCTTAATTTGGGTTAGATAATAGGGGTGTGAGAAATATTATTATTATTATGATTAATTAAATAATTTTTATATTTCTTAAAAGTGTATTTCTTTCGTATGATTCCGAAATAATGATTGTCTGTAAAAAAGATCGTACAATTTTTTTAAACAAAGAAATATCATTTTGTACTATTACAAATTAGGCTCTGTTTTTGAATAGTAGTTTCAAACGAACTTACCCTGTGTGCAATAACGGAAAATGTATAAAAAATGAGAAAAAAAATACGATAAAACTCAAGTTAAACCTTATGTCTAGTTGTAATGTATGTTTTTGATAAATATTTTGCTAAATCCATACTTGCACGGCTTAGTTTCTAGTTGCTACAAGCGGCCGCGTTCACGGTGACCTATATGACCGCTATTTAGTGCCTTTGGAGCAAATACAAAAAAACAAAGTATATTAAAAGCCACTTAAGGACATTCTTAAAATATACATTACATACATGGAAAAGACATCACAGTAAATAATACAAAATTGGGCAGGTGACAACACCAATCAACTTTGTCAGTTACATTAGTAGAGTCGCCTCTATTACAAAGCACATAAAATCCGTTTCAATGTAAAATAATTCGATACGTGTTACGATTGATGCGTTGTTGACTATACGTGGCAAAACCAAGTTCAAGAGCCGTGATAACTAAATACCGAACTTTAGGCGTTTAGTTATCATGAAAATTAGTATATATGGGCACCAATAACTGTCGTCTCATTTCTAAATACGGTCGGTTATTGAATCTATAACATATACCTACAAGAAAATTATTACAATTAAAATGTAGTCGCATGCAAGCTATCTATCTTCGAAAATATCACGCTTCCCCCTACTGCTTATCGTCAGGTGGTATAAAGTAATTTATTTAACCATATTATAAATCCATAGCAACAAATAAATTTATATCTGTAGGCACTATTTAAAGATATTTGCTTCTCTATAGGCTATCACCAACTCCAAAAGATATTGTTAAATCTGAAAACAGTTATTTACTTGTTTCTTGCATTGTACTTACTGTTAGTTATATTTTAAATAAGTTTCATAATATAAAATTATAATAAATTAGTAAGGTGTCCACCATTTCTATCTATGGACGTCTTTGAAATCTCTTAAGTCAACTCATTCTAAGCGACTTCGAGTAAAGGAAAAAGTATTTAATTTGACTATTTTTATCTGTGTGCATGGTACGGAATTTCGAAAATACTTCAATGAAACAACTGAATTTGACAGCTTTTAACTTAAATAGCTTGGAAAATGGTCGAAAACAATATTCGTTTGCGTGTTTCATTTTGCGGGGTCGATTCTGAAACGATTTCGGTAATTTTGAATTTTTTGACCCATCATAATACAATGTGAACCAAATAATAAGGGCAGGAGTTTGTTGTACACCCTCAAGAAATAGATTGGTACAGTCGAGCGTCATAAATATAACATAAGAAAATTTAATAAAAGTTACGATGTAACAATCGTTCGGCTCTGAGAGGAAATGCCCTGGCTTAAGAAAACATGCTGTGTATGATATTACCTCAACATAAATATTTGTTAGTTATTTGGCAAGAAAGCTCGCCATTTTAGGCCAGTCCGAGTTAGATCACCGTCGCCCACAGGTGTCCTACGCAAGCGGCTTGGTGACAACTTGGTTACAGATATAGTTGTTATTGGCTTGCCAAGTACCGGCATCGGCAGACCTCTGTTGACACTTGAAGTTAATATCACATGGTTAAATTTACAAATCACGTCACACCATCAGAGTTATTTTTATTCAAGGTCATGTTATGTAGAATTAAAAACTAGAATCAAGATACGTAACAAACAAGACAAAAAAATAACAACCATAAAAATCTACATTACATAAACTATGTCTACAGTATAAAAACTCTTTTCTTCTACTTTTTTTGTATAATGTTGCCATATGTATCTTAGCAGAGAAACGGGTGGCTTTCATTCAATCCTTGGTTAGTAATGTATAAATATTCTGTTGAAAAAGTACTATATTGCGTGATTCTTGTCTCTGCTTAAGTTAACATACGGAATACTAGACATGGGTTAAGATAAATTATTTCATTTACATCATTCCTAAAATAGAAACTTAATAGAAATTTTAAAAGATTCACTCATTTTAAAGTGGTTATGCGGTATTGAAAACAATTAGTTTATTAATTACCCCGTCTGGAGGTCAAACATCACGAAGAATAGCCATTTAATTATACGAACGTCCACCGGTACTATGCTTCACTCGTACTAGGAAACCTAACTGAATGAGATGCCTAAACAAAAAACCAAATATAGTTTTGTTTCTTCCTACTCCTCTGTATACTGCACAAGTAATTTCTGTTAACAATTCTCTTTATTGTCTATTGTATTACGGTTCAATTTACTATGTTATCCAGTTTAAGTAAAATGGCTGGGAAGGGGTTTGTTTTTGTGTTTTCTTGCTTTACGTACGTTTCATAAGTTAATTCTGGCACTGTTTTAGTGTCTTTTCTATTAGTGTAAGGTTCGGTAACCCCTGCTTTATGGTATAGGTGAAATTTGTACGGTGCAGGGTTTAGTTCAAGTGCATCGTAAAATGCTGAGGTGTTTCTGTAACATTCGCAAATAGATTCTGTGAATGAACTGTGCAAGTTCCATTGATCTTTTGTTTAGGGTTTAGTTTTCATTTCTAATAACTATGCACGATGTCAATTAATTGTTGAATAAAAATTCTACTTCACTTATTTATTATATGTAATTTCTATTCTAACAGATTTTTTAAATAGAGACAGCAAACGGACAGTATTGTCATGTGTGACAACCCTACCAGTGTTAGAAGTCAAAACGTGCGTCAAGTAGCAAAATATAGCGACAACAGTTTGCTGCTTTAAATTAAGTTTTTACACGAAGCACACTTAAATTAAGTACACTTACCATCAGGTTAGATTAAGACATTTATAATTAAAAGCGAAAATGCTACATACAAGCTCAAAAATAAATAAATGAAAATTGGTAATACAACGGCGAAATAATTTTCTATGAAATAACTAGATAAGACATGGCTGTATGGGCTTCAGTTTCCTTTGCCTTCCCTATTACAGGGAGAAAAAAACAATTTTCAATTCCGATTTAATTATTCTATATACTTATACGGCTTAGATACCAAGAAACGTATTTAATTTTTAGTAAATTATTGAAGTTTGCTGAGGTACAAAATTTTAATTATTTTTATTCAAGTAGTAAGTAACTAGTACCTACCTAACCATTATTCACACGGCATGTCATATCATAGTAAAAGTAGCCTTATTAACGGTTAGATGAACATAAAGAATTAATCTGACAGTTGAGAGACAAGTCCGTTCTAATAACAATTACGTGCTCGAAAGAATTTGAAACCAACATAGACTTGTTTAGAATACTTTGATTGTGTAAAATAATTATTTTAGGCTCAAAACTTATGTTCGGAGAGTTTAATAGATTTATTGTAATACTGATCGATTAAAAAAAGAAAAAAAGTACGTAAGATAGATCATTCTAATCTAAATTTCAAAAACTGTGCTTTCCTCTCACCATCGTTAAAAATCATACTCAGAGACACATAAAAGCTGTCAGTGCATTTATGTTTTAATATAGCAACACTAGAAGATAAGAGTCTAGTCTTTAGTCTAGCAGACATCCCCTGTTTTATGAGGAGGAATCTGTTTACCGGCTTTGTGGCCTACCCAGTAACTCATCAAAGCAGAACTGGGTAAACCCACTTAAACTTCCCGGTAACCCTATTGCGCTTCACGGGGGTGATTATGCCGATCACGTTCGACCCAGATCAGGTATGCCCTAATATAGTGTCAACCATCACCGTTCCATCATACCAGCTGAGAGCGGCGATTCCAAACTGGTCGGTCCTGCGTCGGATAGATTGCAGCCGATGGATGAACGCTGACTAAATATTTATAAAACTCATTTAAAGGTTAATCATAAGGCCTCATAGGCACAAGGTGGTTACCACTAAAGTAGCGGTAGGTTATTTCAGTTTCTTTTCTCGAATGTTTCGAGACTTCTGCAATTTTTATTACATGAGTTCAGAAATATTGTGAGTTAAATGGCTTTTATTCAACCTGTTTAGGCACATACCATACCTTTCCATTGGTTGGGACCAAGGGAATTTGGTTATCAAAATTAGTGACAATTTTCTTAAATATCTATTTGTCTGTAATCTTGATAATGAAAGGAGGTTCAGAGATATTATGTATTAACTAGTTGCAACCTTCATGTAAATCGTTATCGCCCACAGCAATGTCGCACTCGCAGCTGCAAATGAGTGGACTCGTGATAAATCCTACTTATTTCCATTTGCATACGAACCTGTTAACTGCTTTCACCACGCCTTTCGCAACTTTACCTGACTGGTTGTATCCTGGGCGTTGTGGTAAGATTAGGTTTTGACGTCTATAGACATTTTTTATTGTCTTCAAAAAGGAAGAGGTTCTATTTTTTATTTGTATGTATGTTGTTAGGTTTTGTTTGTCAATGGTGAACATAGTTTCTATTAATTCTTTTTTTATCCAATAAGTATACTCCACAGGTTGTGTCACCAACTCAACTCATACCTACTTACAGCCGAGCTAGCTACACCATATTACTACTACCAAATTAAGCGATTGATTTGCATACAGCCAATGATCTAATTTATTTTCTTATTTAACACTAGATTTATCAGACCAGTCATTTAGACTGGTCGTGCAATTTCAATTCAAAATTCCTACTATATTACACATTTTTTTTTCAGAAATGATGTTATGACTTTTGTAGCTATAATTAGAGAGTACGTTTTATGAACTTAATGTTATTTTATATACATTAGTAACAAATATAATTTTTGTTGTCGACATATATTCAAATCGCTGGTATATCTAGTGTTAAAATAGTTTTGCTTTAGTCTCCGAGGTGTGCTTATAAAATTTATGGGCTATCAAGCTACGTGCCAATGCTATGATGCATTTTATAAGGTTATCCGACTCAATACTAGGTAAAAAAAAATTCAAATAACAAAGAGTTATTTAAACCTAGATTTTAGCGAAATGTGCCGGTTAGCAAGAAAAGAAATATAAAATAAAACATTGAAAATTATTATTTCAAAATGGGCGACGCCTATCCCATTCTCTAATCAATCAGTTAATACACTTCGTCACCTTTCAAAATATCGTAATAACACGAGTGACATCATGGAAGTGAAACCGAATGTTGTACTCACTATCATTATGCGAGCTTCAATGCTAGGACATGCGTGGGCGCAGGAGGCGAGCTACTGAACCAGATATTACTTTTAAATAAGACAAGTTTAAAATTGTCTTTATAAACGTTGCAACTTCCTTTCGATTAGTTCCTTTACTTTGAGCAAAAATTTCCTAGTAAAAGTAAATTATCTGGTTTAGCCTTTATACAGGTCATTTGGTACATACCCTATATATAAAAACTATAGTGATATCTGAAATTAAATTAAAATTTCTCCATATAATTACTTCTATCAGTAAAATAAACTTTATGAGAAATTTCAAAATGAATTTTTTTTATATAATTATAGTATTAATATTTAACTACTATGTTAACATGGGTAGGTTTCGGCTTTGTGGGAGACTGTCGTCTCTTTCTGCGAGACCGAACCAGACGGAGATGGAGCGGGAGAACGACCCTCTAGCCGCTCCTCTCCGGCGTGACAGAACACTGCGTCACTAAAATGCATAATACAACGATTCATTAGGGCCGTAAGGGAATAAATCAAATACTATATTAAATGTTCTTGTCCTGTATCGAGACAGGTACTTGATTCAGCAAACTGTCAGTTGAATGAGGTTACAAAATAACCTTAAAAGTCCATTGGAACTGTTAACTGCTAACTGATCACCGGTGAGTAACGCCTACCGCCCACGCAGTGTTGCCTACTCGTTGGTGCTCAGACAGAAGTCGTACACTTAAGACCCAATAATAGATTAATTATCATTGTTATGGTCTTATTTAAGACACACAGAAGTAGGTGCTATTTTCATTATTATTCAACAATAAGTCAACAGCTTGAAGTAAATAATATAAAACAGTGAATTTTAATGAAATTGAAGCCAATTACAGATTAACCCTTTGCAATGTTAAGTTATGTAATAATATACAGTTGTTAATTAACTATTTATTATGAAATGCACGCTTGTGTGTGTGAGGCGAGGTAATTGAGACAACATGAGCACGAAATAGTTAGATTTTATAGACAATCAGTTCTAGGTTACTCAATTTAGTGTAGTATATAGTGTAAGGTAAAAAATTAATACAGAGAAATGTGTGTGTGTGTGTGTGTGTATGTGTGTGTGTGTTGTGAAAAGTGTGATATGCGTCCAAGTATCATTTCTCTATGCGAGGATAATAAAGAGTGAGGTTGTTGACTTCATTTACAGTACCCTATCTTAGAAAATTTGGTTTTCTAAGATAGTGTTACCACAATCTGTGTTTTACATTTAATTATTACTGTAATTATAAATAATAAATATTTCTGTCTTCGTTTTATGTTTATTTTGTCGTATTTTTCGAATCTAAATACTCCAAGGGTCTCAATGTCTCTGAAGTGAAGTTATATTAAAGCAATTCTTATTGAATAGAAATACAACGCACGCTAAGATATAAAAATATAATAGTATTAATCGAGTTCTTAAAAATAAGGCAAAGGGAATAAAGCCCATAAAGCCAATTATACCATAAAATTATCAGCTTTCACAATCGAATTAAACAACTTCAATTTTTTGAAATCAATTGATTGAATCCATAATTAATATCAGAAAATTAAATAGGCCGTTTGAAGCCTGTAATCAGTGTCCATAAATTGTCAACCTCATAAAGCAACCCACACACACAAAGACTGACAGACACATATTAAGGATAAGGCTGGGATTACCATATCGATCGTGGGCTATGGTTTCTGGGTCGCATATCAGGTCCTTATTCAGTCCTGCAAGGGAACTTTGATGGTTCATTAAGACATGTCTCGTTTATGAGAAGAGTTGAGCATAATAGAGCATTTGCTGCTAAAGTATTACATGCCTCTATATGCAGGTAAAAGTAAAGATGTATTCACAAATATTCTTATTCATGTTAAAAGTATTTGAGGAATCCGATCGTTGCTTGCTTCCATATTCGACCTAATCAACTTACTATCAGAGATGAAAGCCAAGAGTTAATGTAAATTGACGTGTGTTTATGACCTTTCAACTTATGGATTTTCACTTCATTAACGCACCTGCTTTTTAATTTTGATTTGAACTGAGATACTTTCCAACACTATTATTTTTGACCCATATTGGGTCTTATTTATTGATACCTACTTAATATACTGCCAGTTTTGTTCCGGGCATATTTTTTATGTAATTTCTAAATTCTTTTCCTAATATTTAGGATGGTTATCCAGGTGTATAATCGTACGCTGAAGTTATTCATAAATCTTTAAAAATCGACAACCCTAACAGTTACTTACAATGATTATTAAGTAGACAACCGAGGAAATCGTCAATATATTTTTTCGTTTGATTAATAAGAAAACATATAACATATGATTCCAAATATTAAACCACTTTGAACGAACCTCGTAGATCTTCTGCAACTTGTATACTGTTTGACGAGTTGCTGGTAGAGAAGCCAGAGATACTTTATTACTAAACCACTGGTCCCGGCTTCGATACCGCTTTAAGAATTTAATGAATGTGTCCAAATTCTAGTTTGAATCCATAACCGTTTGCAAAGGTTGTCTGTAAATAAAATTTATATCTTATTTTTATGGTTAAAAAAAATACTGTTGTCTTTGTTTTGTTGTCGAGATATTTTTTGGTACTCAGGTAACACTTCACCTAAATCATATTTATTATTTGTTTTCACTTTCTTGCTCCAAAAGTTCGGGATTCTGGGTATTATTATTATTATTGAGCAACAAAATGTTCAATAATAATACATAATCCACTTTGTAAGAGAAATACAGTCACGCCTTTTTGCAACCTTTTAGAATATTACAACATCATTGCATAAAATAGAATCATTGAGACTACCTTCTTACTTACTACCTTCGGCGACTTTTTCTGGCTTACCAAGCGGAGTTTGAGTATATTGTCTGATGTTTTTAGAATGTACTTCGGTTTTGCCAGCAAAACGTTCAACGAGGAAAAATTCACAAACCATCCATTGATATATCAACATAATAGTTTCCCTCTTATTTATTGCTGTTTCAACAAGATTATATTTTTATTTCAAGCATTGTGACGCAACATTGTACTTCTAGCTAAAAAATACGAGCTAGCTATACAACTGAAAAGTAGACACTAAACTGAATTCAGTATTTTCAGTCATGCATACACACACATAAACACACACAAACACATACACTTAGAACTATTAGTCTTTGAAATCTACCAACTTCCTGCTCATGTTCTCTTTAATTAACTTGCCTCTATAAATAGATACGATGTAGGCGTCAGTTTTTAAATGCTTATTGATGTCCCTAAAGTCTAGTCCAAAGTTAGTTGTTTGTGAATATGTTGTAGTTAGTCAACCAATAAATAAATTATTATTTTAATTATCTTCTAATTTTATTCAAAACAACCTTAGTCAGATCTTCTGTGACATCTGTCGTTCCAGTGAACAAGTGACATCATCTTAACGTATAAATTTATAAATAAAAGGAAGAGTCGACTCGCTCTTGACCTGTATTTTATTAGGTCGCAGTTTTGCTTTGTTTTATGAGGCAAATGCATTTGATTTCTGAGTAACAGAAAGGTTGAAGATGATGCATGACCCACATAAGGTATTTGTAATAATTTTGTGTGAATTAAATGACACAAACATAATTTTTATATACCATACAAGTTAGTTTTACCGTACATAAAAATACATGGAAATTTATATTAAAAAGAATTTCTCTCTCTTCAGCTGTTTCGAAATATTTAGTAGATATTAAGTTTTTTTTTAATTTAAAAATAAAATAATGTCGCATTCATCCTTTTTTGGTATTACGCTTGGCAGCTATAATACCAAGTGTTGTTTCATTTGTTTTTCTTTTTTTATATTCTACTCTGTAGACAATTCTCGAAATATATTTGGGCAAGATACCCCTTTTACAAAGTGTTTTACAAGTAATACCTCAGACCAACATAGCCAAATTACTTTAAAATCCTATCTCTAGTTATTTTCCTAACGAAACAAAAACTTTATCAATCTCTGTTTATGACTACCTCTGACGTTTCCCATTAGTCGAAATAGAAACCTAATGGTGCATATCGACACTTATCTGCTATAGAGCAGGGATTCCGATAAGTGTCGATTATACCTACTAACTTTATTGTGATATTATTAGCTTGACGCTTCAATGTGCAAGCAATTTCACTTATCATATCATATACTCGTAATATTAATAAAGAATATACTTTAAAAGAGCATGAATCCTAATTATTCTCAAGTCTGTCAACAAAGATATTATGAACCGCTATTTTCTTTGCAGGTAATCCACGACAAATGATTTTCAAAATTGGAACAGGATCCAACTATCAAGCAGTGTCTGATGAAGCCCGCGCTTTTGTTCAACTTTTCAGATAATTAAGAGTGTTAAATGCTATCACATTTCATAGACTTCTTAGGTATAATCATCAGTAGCTATTCATAACACTACTGAGAGATTTAATGAGAATTAATGATATTTTTTTATGTATATAAATCGAATTTGCTGTCAATTGTGAACCGATTTTAAAAATTCATTTTTTATTCGATAAAGTATACTTCTGAGGTCAAAAGTCAAAAGTCAAAAATAACTTCATTTAAATAGACTTATTTACTAAGCTCTTTTAAATCGTCACAACAGGGAATATGTATCAGAAAACAAATAAATATAATTATAAAGGCAATAGTCATAATTTTACTGGGTATCAACCGGGCATTTACTAATTGTCCCAGTTATATAAATATGTACTAAATAAATTGTTAGTTTTAATTTTAAAATAATTTTTTTTTTAATTTTAAACGTTAAAATTTTAATACTTTTTAATTTTAAAGTTTTAGGTGGTCCCATTATCACCAATTATAGACAAATATTAAGTGTTAAATATTTTTTTCTAAATATTTCCGAGTATTTTAACACGACGACAAACAGACAAGCAAGTTGACTATACTGACTGTCATTGATCTAACTTTAACCTTACAAATATTGAATTATCTATTTTTATTATTTTGAAATCGGTATTTAGTTTTATTTAAACCTTTTTTATTTTGAAGCCACGGCATGCTTAAGCATTATTAGCATTTAGTAATCGACTTCCTACTAAAATGCACTTGTACTAACTGAAATTATTGATTACTTATTCGTTTCTTTAAGGATACTATTGTTTTACTTCATAGAAATACTGTTTTTTTTACATTTGAGTCGGTTCGATTACCAGAAGTAAGTTTTACAAAATCTTTGAATGCAGTATTACTTACTTTTTCAAATAAAAGCCTCCTTGAGTAAAATATCTTATATATATTATCTAAAGGGAAAGTCCCTTTATGTCGCATGGCCTTGGTGTGGGCTGTATATCAAATATGTTAAAGATAATACAATATAGGTGTTTAGAACCAAGCTCTTCTCTATTAACTATTTTTTTGTAAATAAATAAAGGTATATTCGGATATTAAATTTCTATTAGATTTAAGATTGATATCCTTTTGCTTTCTGTAATAAACCTGTAATAAAACTTTAATCTGCTTAATCCACCTCTATGATAATTAGTCACGAATCAGTCAAACTATTTTGAAGTTAACGTGTTTCAGAATAGATATTAAAATAGATTGCAGCATTCTTTGGTGGAAGGAAACGTCCCATGCAGTGGAAGAATGCAATCATCATAATGCAACAGGATCCATTTAGATATCTCTTCCTTATTTAAGCTGATTGCAATTTTGCAATGTTTTATGGCGGAGTAATCTTTTAGATATAGTAAAAAATGTAACATAGATACCGGCTAATTCATTTTTTTTAAATTTAACTAACATTTTTAATGTATTAGAAATAGGATACGATAGCCAAATTCAATAATATAATAATTAATATTTTTTTTATTATTACAATGCTGATAGTAGAATATCTTTCAATACGAGACAATTTAAGGGCAATACAATTCTGGATGGCTAAACCCAAATATAATTCTCAACGTCTCAACAGATTTAAAATTATTACACATAATTATTAAAAATTTTCAAAAACGTAATAAAATTAAATATAAATATCAGCTAATGATATATTTTGTAATCTAATCATGATCTCATAAACTTACATATATGTATAAATGTATCAGTAGAATAAGTTTTTATTATTTCTTATTATTAGCTAGCTTTTTATTTTAATCAGTAGGTAAATTCATATCTTTTATTTTAATGATATAATTTTGTATACTGTGATTATTGTTTAAGATATTATCTGTATACTTATTAATATCGCAATGATATTACTAATGCATGTTTTGATAACAGATTTAAGAGCTCAGTGTTCGACATTAGGTGTGAACAATTACTAACTATACCCATTTGTGGTTAAAAACATATTTCGTAAGCACATCAAAACTTGAAATCGGAATTTTGTGGTACATAATCAAATTACTGACTTAGTGTCCACAGTATGCATGCACAGTGGGTAGCTTACTAACCACGTTTGCCTTATTCCATTCAAGCCTTCACAACACGCACAGATAAACAACGCACACAACTGCGACCAAGCCAGTTTGTTTGACAGTTCGTTATTCGAATCAGTTGGCCGGTGTACGGCGTCGCGGTATCAGTGTTCACGCCGCTGTTTGTAGTTTTTTTTCTATCGGGAGTTTATTAATAAAATAAACCGTAAGTGGATAGTGTTCAGTGTGCCAATGTTCTTTTGGAGGTTCTAAATTCAATTTCCGCAGTAACAAAGAGTTTTTAATATGAATCAATAAAAGAGCGAGGAATTCGGTATTTATCAAACGGTTTTCTCAATGTTGGTTTTTGAGGTTATAATACACAGTTCCGAGGTGTTTTTTGAAGCGGTGCCTGTGTTAGTGGCTACTATCATCGACAATGATGTAAATTTCAAATTAATTATTGGATATTTGCATCGGTGAATGTCCTCAAGGTTTCTGTTTAGTATTTCTTCATTGCTTTCTTTATTTATAATACGGTTCAAATGTGGGTTACGGTGAATGCCCGTACAGGAATTGGCTTAGAATTGTTAGCCAAAAGACTTCAACGCGGACTGTTACTTTGAAAAACTTTTTTTTTTATTACACACTAACTTATAACTCGAAAACCCAAAACAAAATAATAAGTATGATAAACGATGAGTAAAAATAAACCATTCAATTTAGTCATAGTGATGTCATTATTTACTGTTTTACATATTACCTGTAATGGAATTTTTACCGATCAAATTTATTTCAATTAATACGCAGTATATTGGTTGTAATTTTTCAAATACGACCGAGTTTTACCATTTATATTATGGAAATAAATTGATGTTTTAACTTAAAGCCACAGGTAGCTAAGTTACGTATCTTTTAATACGAATATTATTATTGAATATAAAGTTTTGGTTAATATTTAAAGGTTTTTAATGATGTTATACGCTATGGCTTGACCACAGTTGGCCAATACGGGTTGGTCAGTCAATATTAATTGATTTATACTTAAAATAAAGAAATATGTACTAATTCCCTCGCAACTCGTATCGAGCGGCGACTAAACATATCTTTTTTACTTATCTGACTCAGTGATAACGTCATTCTTTTGTTAGAAATATGCAATATTTAATACACTCTCACAATACCTATTCCAGGTTCGTTATTCATAAAGACAATCGATTATGAACTGTATTGTAAAGTAGGGTGTGTTGTGTATCATAAAATTTTAACTTTAAGGATAAAATATTGGTTTAATTACATTATTTTTGTTGTTCAAAATGTAATGTATAAAGTGTATGTTTTACAAAAACTATAAAACTCAAAAACAATAGGCCCAAATAGTGCTCTGTTACATATAGCATGTAAAAAGAATAGGATCGTTGTTTTACAGATAACTGAGAATACTGTTCACAGACTAAAATTTAATTAATTTGAGTTTGTTTTACTCGTTCATTGCAATATTAACAGGAAAAGACATAATAATATGGCAAATATAATTTCACATTTAAAACATCTGATTAACACAAGGTAAAATTGTATAGATATTAGACGTAAGTTTTACTTAACATATATATAACTTAGCATATATTATATGTATATGAAATTTTTTATTATATTGATAATAGTAATATTACAAATATTTCTATAGAATGCATTTTACTGTTAAAAAGTTCTCTTTTCCGTTCTTTTGAACACGCTGTATAGCTTGTTAGTAGTAATAGGCCATATCTAAAATCTATTTCCTATTTTATATGTTGCTGTAACCAAAGGAATTTAACGCTTTACTTCGTTTTTAAAATAGTCAAAATTGAATCACGAGATTACTAATATTTTGGACCCATCCGGGCTTAACCACGATTAAAATTGAATTGTTTTTCTAATCGGAAACCTTTCGATTTACATTTATTTCCTACAGAAAATTGACTTCCACTAAAAAACAAGCAAATCTTATCCAAGTCTTCGCTTGAAAATTATGAAGTTTGTTTTAGAAAAACGTAAACCATTAGCATTTCTCTGCAAAGTTAGCATTTTCAAAACTAATTTTATATTAAAAAAGATTACGCAGACTTTATGGTAAATCTAGAATTTGAAACGTATTATTATAGTTATCAAATTCACATAAGATCATTTAAATTTTCAACCAGTTTTTGCACTGCAACCTTGACTTTTAATTGTGCGTAACAAGAAAAATTATTGGCCAAACGAAATGATTATGTCTTGAATTTAATGATATTTAGATAAGAAATTAATAGAAGGACTGGCTGAACTAGATTTATAATTAATGAATGAGGTTATATTAGACAGAAATTCAAATTAGGATAGAACGACACGTGCATTTTAAACTAGCATTGAAAAGATGAGTTCTCTGTCTTCGTTTAAAGTTCCTTTATTGTGATTTAAGAAAACAAAGTGACTTTCGCTGTGGTTGATACCGGATGGACGACAATATCACTGACATCCAGAGTTCATGTGTTTCGGAATGTGCTACAAGCAACTTGTCCGCATTGGGCCAACACGTTAGTGTTATGACCGTGGGACTTGTTTATTTAATGATTGATTGACCAATGAAGGTTTACCTTAGGAAGCCGTTACATTTCCCTTAAGAATTCAACATATATAAATACTAATGACAAGAAAGAGAATGACAAGAAATCACAACAAACACGTAAAAATCTTCCCTAGAATTCGTCCACTACGAATTCTAGGGAAGATTTTTACGTGTTCACTTTTGTCTCTAATCGAAAATAGAAGTGTTTTTAAAAATTTGTGATGTTCCTCTGATAAAACGAAAGTGGCAAAATATATTTTTCAACTTTAAAAAAAGAATGTCAGACATTAAACGATTTGAACTAACGAAACGGATGTAAATATAACAATAACATAACACGCAGTCTTCTAATAATGTAATCTTTGATTGGGATATAGATAACGCGTATCGGTGTGAAGGGCAATTGACGTAACGATTTGTACTTGACTTTTTATCGTTTATTATAAGAAAAAATATTAACCAAAACAAATATAGCGTCTTATATAATTTAAAATTTTGATTAGAATTGTAAAGATGAAGAGAATGAATGAACGAAAATTCTGAAATATCTTACGAAATTTGTACGCACAATCTGCACTATGTTTGATGGCTGTCTGGTCGAGTGCTCAGAATGCATTTCTACTTAGCCAGAGGTTTTTGGTTTGAATCCCGGTTGGAGCAGATATTTGTATAATGAGTACAAATATGTATTGAGGACTCATGGATATTTGTATGTTTATTTAGTATATTTCTGATATTGAAATGAACCCTAACGCAAGCAAATTTGGGCTACATAATAGGAGTGAGTTTGAGAATTATTATTGTTGTTTTTCATATATTGCACGATATAAAGCTCTTTTTGGCATGAAATTACACCATCATCACAAAAAACACACTTCGACACAAACACCCAACTGACGCTAAAAACTCGTAATAACTAAACTTTGACAGCTTTATAGGAATCATAATTTTAGAAGTCATTTGTAAAACTTACATTTTACATTTTCATTAAACTAAACATTAAAATTTAAATAAATTACATTGAGAAAACGAGATAAACTGAACCTGTAGTTGGATTTTGTGTGATTTCAGAATTAAGTTCTTACTAACGAATTAAGTTAAGACATGAGAAATGAGAAGACTAGGTCTTCTCATTTCTCATGTCTTCCTAATCCAAATAAATATTCACTGTTTTCTGCAAATGGTTAGAACTTAATTCTGAAATCACACTGAAATGAGAAGACTAGGTCTTCTCATTTCATACTTAGAAAGATCACAAATTTAATCTGTTATATCAAAACATTACTTTGAAGTATCGATGATTATCTCTTCTAGACTTCACAATAACTTTTTGCAGCTCAACATCCGGGAACGGATGACCACTTATTTTACTTGGACCGTTTTTATCCATACAAAGAAAGATTACGCTATGAATCACCCAACGCAGCCAACGAGATATTTTGACAACTTCCTCTAATGACGAGTAGCCTTGCTAAATAGGGACTAAATTAATCTAATGTGTTAATAGAATTCTTAGAAATACAGTTCAGTAATCGTTTGTCAGCTGCAAATACGAAAGTTTAAATTAGAATGACGGTTGGCGATTTATTTCCAGCGAAGAGCAGGTAAAAGGATCCTTGATATTACAAAAAGAGCAAGAAATCCTGATTCCCAAATAATCTAAAAATATTTTTCCCATTACCATAAATAAACCGTCTCGATTTTATGTAACTTGGCATTGTTTTTAAATTTATTTATTATCAAACGGTAATACGGTACCTACAACTCCGCTAATGAGACCATCTTTTTTACAAATAAAAGCTTAATTGATAATTTGTTTACTATCAATTTTAAATCTTAAACTCACACAAACAAAGTGTCACAAAAGTGAAATACGTACATATACGTTTGTTAGTTTTGAACAGTAAAAATGTGTGGATTTAATTACTAAATTCGTCTTGCATTCAGATGTCCTATTCCAATTACAGATGCATCGTATTTTCACTATAGATACGTCACTTGTTTTCAAAGCTTTGGTTTTCGATTTTCGTTATTCGGTGTAACTAAGGATGTTCTAGATTTAAATTAGGTAATTTTAAACCTCCGCCTATCATTATTAAATCATATTTTTTTCGCGTCTTCATTAGTACGGAACGTGACTTCAATCAAAACTAGTTATAATTTATAAGCAGACCTTTTTTATTCCTCGTCTAAATATCATTAGTACAGTGACGACGATGGTCAAAGACCTCACGCCGGAGGAAACTCCTATACATGTTAATGATTTACTCTTTTGTTGGGTAATATTAACTCCTGTCACGTTAACATTGAGCGTTGTTACGGTAGGCTATGTTTCAATATGTTGTTTTTCACAAAAATTGGTCAAGGTTTTTGTTGGGGACAATATATTAATGAAGTGTATATTAACTATTATTATTTTACCTATTCATTTGGATATCCCTTTTAAAACTTTGTATTCTTTACTTGTTTTCATACGGAATTCGTCAAGAGTATTTTTAGCGATCATTTTTTGCTATATATAGTTTTACGCTCACTTAACTTAGTTTTAATAAATACCTTTTCGGATCTGCTTTTAATTAAATATCTTTCAATTAAATATATTTTAGAATTAAATTAAACGAATTCCCAAGCCTGCGCAATTTGTCATTATTGTTTCAAATTTCTTGGAATCATACTACTTTCGTCTTTCCGTAATAAGGCACAAGATTTACAATACAGTTGTGTTCACGAAAGTCTATTATAAGATAGAGATAGATGAAAGTTTCCCACGTCGCCATTATTAAGTTTAATAATAAAAACAGAATGTTCAGCAATCGGTTGTGGGTTACTGTTACAGTACGTAATCCCTTTTTTGATAATCTGCTCCTTCATCACAAAAAACCAACTGAAATAGCGACATATGCAACAATGAAACACAAAACTACGATAACTTTTATTCTATTGTAAACCTTAAATTAAAACATTAGTCTACATTTTTGTGTAGAACCAAATATCATATTGTTCAAACATCTATCCCGAAAAATCTATCGCCAGTTATTTATATATATATATGCTATTGTCTGGATAGTCAGGTAGAAGAAATTCGTTGCGAAATAAGCGAATCTCTGGTGCTTACTTTACACGCTAGTAATTGTATGTTTGCATAAATAAATGTTAATCATATTAAAAAAAAAAAATTTACTTAACAATATCTTTGTATGATAATTAACAAACTTATTTCGTAACAAAACTTCAGAAAAGTTTGATGTGCACCTAGAGAGATCTGTAAAAATGATGGAAACACCAAATAGCTAAAGAAATTTTGGTTTAATATCTAGTGAGTTATAGTTAATGACGTTTTAACTATCATTTTATTCAGGGAGATAATTCTTTAATGAATATGTAAAGTAATGTAAATGGCATCTAAATATTTATAAATATAGAATAAATCATTAAAATTAACGACGTATGTACCTTGTGACATCAAAAATACCGATCTAATCACATGTACTCACAGACAGACACGACCTCTTTGCGCCCAATTTAATCTACTTACCCAGACAAAACCCCTAGTCAGTGCGTATAACGATTTGGTATGGAACAAAACTCACGATAGCATCGATAATAACTCTGTAGCAGTCAGTGTTCACGTTGAAGCTTTCATTGCCCGGAGCTATGGACACCGCAATGGTCTAGAAAATTACGAAGATGTTGTAAAGGTGAAAGGTGTGTGAGCAAAGAAGTGGATTAATCACGAGATTCAAAACGAAGAGTCAAGATTAAGATGTAAATGAAGAGCTTTGTATAGAGACTAATAGGAATTGGAAACTTATTGGCTATTGACAAACACATCTTGATAATGATGAACAATTTGGAAAAGCCATACTTAGATGACCTTGCATTCAAAAAAGAAAACTGTCCCTAAATCAGTACTCTCCAAGAATTCTTCTGTTTTATTATAAAAAAGCGTCGCTTTGAAGAATTCTGTATCATTATTCATTTTCAATATGTGATGTTTCTTTTATTTAAGGTTTATTTCATTTTCTTTTAGGTATCTGCATTCTTTCTTCTCAATCTGATGTTTACACTTTGATTTTTTATTATTCTGCATTGCTAAGCATTCCAAGAAATGCCGTTTCGAGAATGTTTATTGCTGTCTTGATTGTTATGAATCTCAGCTCCATTTAGCCGTATCCGAAATTTGCCGCATCAAATCGTTGCTCAGTACCAGTACTGTCCCGTTAGAGCCTGGAGAACCGGTCTCGTGAGGGCCGCGTGCCTCACATTGTTCCATCGATAGATTACTTTTGTTTACTATATTCAACATCATCTGATTTTATGTCTATTACATTGTCCTCTTTATTATATAAAAGTATTACGTTTTTATTATCAGATAATGCGTTATCAAGGCGTTTAGGGTTACGTCTTTATCTCGTTATAAATTCTTTGGCCATTGTTTAACGCTTGTATAGATTTGGATTGGAACGTGCCTATGGCTTATGAATTATCAGATAGAACTATCAATCATTCAGAGATACAGGGGATTGATGGGAAGTAAACTTGCCTTTATAAGTCACCTTTTTTTAATACCGTCCTGTATCGTAGCGTAAATATTTTTTTTAAGCTCAGCAAATGACTCGACACCACCTGATGATAATCAGTAGAGGTGTCCTAGTGAAGCCTGCGACATACCGTCCTAGCCACCCTCACCTTGCCGGCCTAGAAAGTGCTTTTTCACGGCTATTTTTAGAAACCCATGTTATATCTGTGCCGGCAAAGAATTCCACGCTTTAGCAGTGCGACAGAGAAAAGAGTCACAAAATCTCACTGGGGACAACTGGCGACAGTGAAGGAGTATCATTTTTTTAACACGTCGTTTTATGATGGTGTTATTAAAATGTATTTTTTAAACTATTCGCATTTATGAAGAAATATTTTTTGTTTAATATTTAAATGTTCTATTGTTATGCGAATGCAACAAGTTTTTAAGTACACCGACGAAGACAAATAATTAATTAACGTAACACTTGAACTGCCCCCTTATTATTTAACTCTGAATCTATCGCTATCGCTTTCAATTTGACGTTAGCCATATTTCCATTGCCGCTTTACTTTTTAGTCATGTGACGTTTCGCTTTAGTACGCAGTAATGATTTATAAAGACGAAATCTATCAAGATAGCTATGTAGGTACTCCATAAGGTCCCAGGTATTTAATGTTAAGAATAATATAACATTTTCTGAGAAAGATTTATTCAGTTTTCGCGAAGGCACGTGTACGTATCTTATCTTTAGATACAGATTGACCTAGAGTTCTGTTACCTATTATTAATGAATAAGTTTATTATATTGATAAACATAGGTCCTGGTTAGTTACTCCAACTGCTTTCACCAATCTACCCGAAGGCCAGCCTGGTGGTGTAGTGAACCAACATCCTCATATATTCTCCCATGTAGTTAGATCTTTGCTCAGCAGCTATAAGCGGTTGATGATGATGGTATTAATAATGGATGGTCAAGAAAACTTGAGTGTATCTTTGAATAGAATATTGAAACTGGCCATGGGTGGTATGTTGTAGTGAATTTTTTCCACGATATAAAATATTTTTTGGATTCTTTAGTGGGTAGGTTCTTTGAGTTCTTTGAAGAACTTTACAGGTTACGCAATGTTACTTACATTCATAACAAATGGATTAATTGTAAATGGTCCAAAAGTTAAAATTGAGTTCGCAATTGATCGATTGGTCCAAACATTTATAGTTAAAGTCACAATATCTTTAATGAAATAGACTCATTTACTAAGTTCTTTTAAATCTTCATAGTCATGTATGATAAAAGTATGAATGTAATTAAAGGTATAGTACTAGTAACAGTGATAACTTTAAGAGGTTGGTATACAGCGTCGTGCTATATCACAACCAAATATCTTGTTATCTTCCCCGCCCTTCATTAGAAGGCACATCTGAATAAAGTTTTCACCCTTTAGTTTGCGTTCGCCTTTCAATTCTAGTTTATGCAGCCAATACTGCCCTAGAGAGTAAACAATAAATGGACTCCTACCCAGATGTTCACTTTAACTTTGTAAAGACTCGTTTGTTACTGATGGTTCGAAATATACTGCAAATTGTTTACGTATTTGGAAATAGAAGGGATATATTTCTGTTATATAACATATTTGGGTCTGTCAAGAACATACGTATTCTGAACCATTTCAATAGACTTGTGAATTTATCAGTGCTTAGAGACCCTTCATTTTATGCCTTGTAAATTGAATTGAATCTGTGGGAGAGTTACACTTTCGATATTTTCTCCCGAGCGCTGTCGCCACACTTAACCTAGACAATTTTCTTGTACACAACTCTCGAATAGATTATTAATAAATTAATACTCACATAATTCAGTGATACTTAGTTCTTGTGTTACTGAGAATTCTTCTTTGTAGTTTGTAGACTTTATTGTTGTCTTAGATATAAGTTGATGTCCTTGACGTAAACATTCACTTCTAAATTCAGCTATTAAATACTGTGAAAATATTCCAACGATGAAAATGTTATTGGAGGAGCAGCTACGGTTTTTGACAAATGAGAATAGCAAGAGGTTGTTAAATAAGAGGGTGAAGAAGTTTACGCAGCGTCCCCAGAGAAGAGAACTTCCAAATTCAAAAGCATTAGCGAGCCGTAGGTTTCAATGCCACGGCAATTGTAAGAAAAAAGTATTTTGTTGTGTAATAAATTAAACACAAATACAGCTTTATACTTCTTTTAAAATCAAATCTATAACACCCTACTTTGAAGTCGTAAAAAATTACCTTGAAATAGTGATAATTATGAAGTCTAAACACGCACATCGCATGTACTTAAGAAGAAACAACCTAAACTTCGCTTCAGTCTCCAGCGGTGTACCTATCAATTAGAACCAATTGGAGCAAAGAATTGAAACTGGTAATCCTTCAGCCTATTTAAGCAAATAAAACTGTTTTTTTTTTATATATGAAGACGTCTTATCTAAACCACTTCATAAATTAGTAAAGATTAAAAGAAGTTCGGAAGGCTAGTGAATGGAACATACTGGGTCCAATTCTGACGGCACTCTAAAATAATAATTAAGTTTAGTATATCTCGCTGTCTCATTAATAATCTTAAAAGGATAGATTAAGAAGTGTCGGATTACCTAAATTTAGACAATTGACTACGGGCTAAAATTACACAAACAAAACTTATTCCAAATTCAAATGTTCACGTTCTGAACTGTAACGGTCGTCGGTCAACGATCAGACGGAGCGGTTATTGTTCATAAATCTTAAAATTTCACAATATAGAACGCTTTGCCATGAACAATGGGTGATTCGCCTGTGAATTTTTGATATTTCACATGAGACTAAGCATTTAGGGTACTTGCAATAATTTTGAATACAACATTCTGGTAATTCAATTTTTATTTTTTTATTTTGTTAATCGTTTTCTAGAAAAGAAGCACAGAGATCAAGGTCCATGAAGCTTAATTTCTATTGGCTCATTATATCAATTTAAATAATAAATAGCCAACTACATTACTATCATTAGTAATCTTTTACATTATTTAGTGATTATAAATTACTGATTTGAAAGATCCGGTGAAGAAATAATTCATACAACGTAAACAGAACAGTGAAATCACCCAAATATGTCAAGAACAAAAAATAATAGAGAGGTACTTAATAAATAATTATGACAGCATACAAACCTTATTGCCAGTCGTAAAGATAGTATACTCTTTTGCCTTTGTTTATTCTTCGACTTTTATTCTATTTACATGTCATGTATATCAAATGGACGGTATATAAGGAAATAGCAAGTGATATGACTAGATTTTATATTATACATATTATTTTAAAAATAGTAAGAAATCAAGGTCGCGTTAAGCATGTCTATATAAAAACAAAGTATTTCTCAAAACAGTTTCTGGTAAGGAGTACCTACAGTTTTGATAGCTTTTTAATTGTGATAAGTCTATATTTTAGGTTGTTAAAATGCGAACGATTTCCAAGAAGGCGCTTAATTTTTTTCTCGTCTGCGCGTATGTGTGACATTTTAATAAACATAGCTATTTAATTCAACACTTAATACTGTATATTTCTGGATTTATTATTATTAATAGTCAGCTAAAAATATGTGCCAATAAGGCTCCAACAAGGAGCGAGGGATGATCACACTATTTAAGTATATAGTACTACATAAAAAAGAAGCCAATTACGACAGTATTACACCAGGAAATCACGTTAAATGTTTAAGGGCTTCCCTGGGACTACCCGATAGTAAATAGGTGCGTTTACAACATTGTGTATACTGAAACGTAACAATTATGTTATATCTGTCGTCATTACAAGTAAAGAAATTGAAATTCTCTTGTCAATATATCAAAAGATTGTACGTTATTTGGAAGAGAATGCCTAACAACATTAAGTCTGCGCATTATACCTTTATATGAGCAATAAAATATAGATAAATAAGTTATATAGCTCTTGCCTAAATCAATATATTGGAATTGAAAATGAATGAGATAAAAGCTGGATTAAAATGAGAGGGAAGTATTGATTATTTTGACAAAATGAATTAAACAGTAACCAGCGCTTATATTATCTTCCGTTGTAAAAATTGTAAAATGTTCATTAATAGAAATTATGGAAGCTAAAATAAATCTAAGTCGCACTGCGGTACGGACGGAACCCACACAAGTCCAAATGAAACCTTTCCGTCCTACTTTATTATAACCAAATTTTGCCAATGTTTCGGCCCAAAAGATAACATTCAACGAACCAACGAATCTTACGTTTATCTCGACAACTCCTAAGATTGTGAGAACTAACTTTTTTACATTAAAAAGGTAATAAAACGGAAAATGGTATCTGGTTTTGGAATCCAAATAAAAACTGTTCTTCTTAATGCTTCATTTTAATGCTTCTTGTTAGTGAACCTCGATTAATGTATTTAAAACTTGATTAGACACTATTAAAAAAAAATAATAATAATAGTTACAAATACGATTTAGTGTTTATTGCGTTTTACTTTTACGATACACTTTTAAATATAGCTTTGGAACTATGATCAACAATTTGGCATATCATTTGAAGTGACGGAGGAAATAAAAAAATATATACTAGACCTTTTGCTATTATCATTTAATTTACTTAAGAAGCTAGCTTAATTACACTTAATTACCATATATGCAAAAAAAAATATCCGAGATCAAACTGCGGTAACATCAGCATTAACTTTAGTATTAAATATGGGTGGTTGTCTTAGGTTTGAACCGAGGCTGCATAAAAACAGTATAAGAACGATTACTCACATAACCAGATCAACCAGAGCTTCTTCTGGGAATACTACATTAGCAGTCGAGAGTTCTCTTCTAATGCATAGGGAATGTTTAATTGTGTGGTGTGTTTATTAAGTTTATTAGTCTATGATTTTATAAGCACTTCATAATAATTTATTTAGTACATATTTAAATTCTATAAGTGGGACATTTTGTAAATGCCCACGTTTGCCACGGTTGATACCCACTTAAAGTTGTCACTATTGTTTGGTTTTCTCATACATATTCCTTGTTTAACGATTTAAAAGAACTTAATAAATGAGTCTATTTAAATAAAGACATTTTGACTTTGACTTTGACTTCTGTACGCTATATTACTACGTATCTATCATCTGTATTTTCTGTATCGTGTCGCTGCTTGCTGAATACATTCGTTTATAATCGTTAATACGTCTTTGAGTTTAACCTAAATAATAGCAGGGAAGCCTCAAATACAAAAGATTGGTGTAACAGAAACATTAGGCAACACAGAATTTATTGTCGTCTTTGTATATACTATACCAACTTCGGCTAAGCACAATTGGATTTTCCGTAAAAAAAAATATTTTCTCCAAATAGTTTGCATAACCTTAATATTTACAGAGGTGCAGATTACGTGTCAAATCTAACTAACCTGCACAGTGGGCTGTCCTCAACAATTTATTCTAAAATTGTATTGTTAATATTAGTTAAATATTGACGTACGCCAGTAATACACATTACGTGTAAGTTTGTGAATGTAAATATTAAAGAGAACGGTGAAAACGCTTAATGATGTATTGCATTTACTGTGGACAGAGATAGAATTCTAGGAAATAGAGATACAATATATCCCAGAGTGAAGGATAACATACTTTATCAATTGCGCATAAACTTTATATTAAATTATTCCTGAGATTATTCATTTAGACTTGATAAGTTTAGTGCTGTTGGATAGTTATATTGTTACATTGACACAAATAATAGACTTTTCCATGTGTGTTAAGCGTATGGAAAGTAATTCTTTTCCGCACAAGGGCTTTTTGTTTCCTGCTTATTTAGATGTTCCAAATGCAAGAAGGAGGTTTTAATCAAAAAGTTGTCTCTACAAATTTTTTATATGAAATTACTGTTTCACAGCGTAAATAAATACGATGAATAATAGAATTAAATTTAAAATTAATTTACTTTTTCAATATATACCGGCGTATGAAGTGAACGTATAAACACCGCCGTGTGAAGTAGTAACCTATAGTCTGAACCAAAACTTACATAGCTCTCCAAAACGTTGAATATACATATGAGTCTCAACAATTGTTCAAATTCTCCATAGATTAAACTGTTTTTCATTGATTTCTTTTTGTTTTTTTTTCGCAAATGTATTAAAGATTTCTTTCGATGCACATAATGGAACTTTCCGCAGTCGTATTGCAATGTGTTATTTTACTCTTCTTCTTTACAAAGAAAACAGTGGTGAGATATACGGGGTAGGAAATCATGAAATAAATCTATAAATATATGTTAAGTTGTCGTTAATAATTTTTAAGCGACATTTCTTAACTGTACTGCTTATAACGAGAATTGCTTAGCCGGATATGGTCTTCCATAACTTGTTTTATAAATCTGTATTTACGTATATAATAATGTACAAACGGCCGCCATCTTGCAAGAGGCGTCATTTCAAAATTATCCTTATTGCAAATCGTTAAGCTTTCCCTAACCTTTAATTTATTTTTAATATGGTCTTTTATATGAAAGTTAGTTAAGCAGGTCTACTTTATAGGCATTTATTGTAGTTTCTCTATTAATAGTGTAGCTTAATATATATATTGCGTTATTTAAGTACGATGTATATGTATTTCTATTTATATACCATTTGGTAGTAGTTTCCTGTACTGATAGAGACTCGGTATTTGTGAAACAACTTTAAATTATAATTAACATACGAATGGTTAATATTGATAAATGTGTCTAAATTGTGATCAGTGATATTCTTGTACATGCAGGGTGAAACTCATTTATAAAATCTTGAAATTAATAAATATATTAACGATCAGTAAATATATATTCGTTTGGCGACGAATTTTTTACTCAAATAAATAGCTTGTGCCTGACATCATCGTCAGCTGTATTGTTTAAAATACTTAGTTAGCTGTGGGCAAACACATTACAATCGATAATGATTAATTTGTTTAATTTTGCGCATGAGTCACAAATACTTTCCTTTTTGTACTGACAGTAAACTTATATACGGTACCGTTAATACTGTTAATTGTAATATGACTTTACGTATCATTTAGCCCTGAGCCTGAGTTTTGGATACTAGATAATCACCAAATTTATAAAAATTATAAATATTCTTAATAGATGTTTATATATTGTATGAATGTCTGCAATTCTGTGAACGTCATATATGATTGCATTTTTTCATTATAGACTTTGTATCACGTAAAACCTCCAAAAACGCCATCTATGAAAAGAATTACGAATTAAATAGGAGAAATTTAAAAATTTTGTGGGAGACATGACAGTTTTAAAAAGCACGCTTTATCACAATTAGGTGAGGCTGTCTCAAGGATTTTTCCAGTTGATTTTTTTTTCAATCACCCCTGAATGAAACAAAACAACATAAAAATTATTCAAATTGGTAAAACTATTTTGGAGATTTAGCTAGACTAAAGAACAATTATATATTTTTATATTTAACTTGACCTTTGCGTTATTATTAATTTTTAAACTATTGTTTATATTTTAAAATTAATTTTATTAATGTATTTGCTGAAATCGTGTTACTAAAAGTAAATAAATAAATATCTATGGCACATGAGCTAATGTTCGTTCATATTGTAAAAACTACTGCTACTACCAATATTTTTTTATTCCATAGGATTTGTCAGTCACGTCTTAACCTAAACTTAACTCGGAATATCTTAGTGTAATAATCTTTTAAATAGACTAAATTATGGTAATCATAGTCGCTCCCACTTTCATCTAATTATAATTATTTATGTTACAAAATTATTTGTAAACCGGCTGACAAAATAATGTTTAGTACTTAGATTACATGTCTCTTATGAAACAAATACATGCCCATGTACTTAATTCGTGGATTTTGTTAAAAACGAACAATGCGTTGAAATCTGTATCTCAGTGTGTCATTGTGCGACCTTACGTGCACAGTGGGCTTAGTGCTAGCGATTTTGGAACAATTCTATAAAATAACTTTATTTTTAATTCCAATATGTTTTAGTTACTTTGATAAGGACGTTCATATATTAGATCTTATTATTTATTAATAGAATATCTACGATATAGATGACGTTTTTGAAACTACCAGGTATATTATTAACACTATTTAGTGAGCCAACTAATTCGTGTAAAAACTAGCAAACTTATCATATGCAAAAACACTTTTGAAGAAATACCCCATATAGTAATATATTGTTACAGCTACCCTAAATTAGACGCCGTTTAAAAAAATTATTTATTTTGTGGCGGCGAAACCCAATGTGTTCCACATTTAAAAAAAGCTCGTTAATAATACTTAGCCAGGATATGTATATAAGGATTCCTTAGCGATTGTATTTCATTTTATTAATTATTGAATTGTATTTTCAAACTGTAACGCCATATACAAATACTCATAAAATGCGTGTAAATTCCAATTGAAACTACTCATAAATGCAGGTCCTTATTCTAAGCAACACAAATTCAGAGCAATTCAGCTTTGGTAAACTGTACCAACTGACTACACCTTCAAAATAGGAGACTTTTAATTATTTTTTTTATTTGGCACGAAGATAGGGACTCTAATATATAACTTTTATTTTTAACCTGTTTTAGAAAATAAAACTAGGGAAAACAAACACACACATAATATTTATTACAACACATTTTACATAGTACAAAATATGATTTACTTATATTTTACAGATTTTCAAGCAATTTACTTGATGAACTGTCAAAATCCTTTCCTTTGTTTCCTTAAGAATCTTGTATATCGCAATCATGTTTAAATAAATAAATACAAAATTACGAACTTTTGGTGAGTTGTGACAATGTATCAAAAATAAAAAATGTAAAAATGTAAAAATGTAATGTGTAAAATGTTGTGTTGTAATCTCTTTACAGTGTCTGCTTCTGTATTCATAATATATAACAATGAACGATACGCTAGTAATAGTATTCGCGTCCCGCTGCCAGTGGCACCTCAATAGTACGATTGTTTCCATGACCATATTCCCACGTTCAATTCGGGCATTTCACGAAGGTCACACGACCTTGGACCACTGTCGGACAGGGGTCTACGGAACCTGGAACCAGTTTTGTTCATGCTTGTCTTTAATAAAACCAGGAACCCCTAGCGAACATTTTGATCGCCGATTCACTATCGTATGGAATAAAATGATATTACGTGAGTTATTACGGTTGAGAGCACGTTAACGATATGTATCATCTATAGATACGATTACATTCGAAATTTAAATTCTGGCGTACCGGCATTGCGTAGCAACGACTTTTAATGTTTTGTTACCTATATACATAGTTTAATTATAAATAGTGTCGACACGCCTACAGTTAGGACTCGGGAGTGAATATTGGTTATATCTAAAATTGATAAAGTATTTTGTAATAACTTAAAACTTAATTCTTAGAAATATCATTGATGCCTATGTAGACAGACTGCTTTGAAATGTTTATTCGGTGCTTAAATTGTAGAGAATTTTATCTATATTTTGTAAATTTAGGTACTCTATTGGACGAATCTAAAATATTTGTCGTCCGAAATTAGTAAAGAATACAATTTTAAAACATGCAAGATTTTATTAAGGGGCTTAATGTTCCTAATTTAGCTTTTTTAATCCGTTAATTCGTAAAATATATTCAATGGAAGAAAAATAAAAATTATTTAAATAACATATTTTTTAAATTATAGATTATTTCTAAGGGTCCTCGTCTGTGATTCCCCAAGTAACTCTGGGGAATCTCCATTGGCTTGAAGCCCAGCCGTAAGGCTGGATTGCCTGGGGGCCAGGTGAATTGCTTCGGCAGAACCCAAGAAAATCAGGTCACCCCCGTAAAGGGCAATGGAGTTAACGGGGAGTATTAGTGGGTATTCCCAGTTCCTCTCTGTTGAGGCACTGGATGAGCCCCACACACCACCACATAGCCACTAGTCGGTTTTCGGACGAATTCCTCCTCAAGAAAAATAAAGGTTATTTCTAAAGGTCCGGGTGTTGTCTCATATAAATTTTTACCGTGAGCTTCTAGGATAGGCTCCGTTTAATCATTGTATTTAATTATGTTCATCAAATAGCATACTTAACTCATCCAAATATATAAACATTTAGTCTATATAGATGGATTAATAAAAATTCTCAATAATGACAAGCTCATAAACGGTTGAAACTCTTAACCATTTGCAACCTTTATTAACTTTTCAATAAAAGTTCATATATTTCTGATATTGACAACGTCGGGCACATGCTGATTATTTCCATTTTCTAATAGAACACCTTTTTTAGCGACGCAGTTTAGGAATTCGCTGCAAAACTATTCGTTCAATACCCCGTTGATTAGGATCGCTGACCTTGAAGACTTGAAGGTTGAAACCAGATTAGGCGATAACTGGTTTCCTCAAAGGTGGAAATAAATTCTGTCGTTATAAACAGGTAACCTTTGAGGTTGATTTACATACTACATAGTCATGATTATGAGGGGCAGGTTCACGTCACAAGTGATATTACGACGTATTGGATTCTACTAAATACGGTATATAGTCAGCTGAAATTTTCGGAGCGCAAGTCCCGGGTTACCATACATCTAATATTTAGCACTGCACAGCAGTATTTCGCGATAATTTTTAGTTTTAGCTACTCTGCAACGAAGTTTGGGACATCATCTCTTAATAAAACTAAACGTTGAATTGAATATTCAATAAAATAAAAAAGAGACCTTCTTTCGTTATTGTTTAAGTCATCTTTTGGCTTCTAAAGTGATATCTAAATTATTGTGGTTTTGTTATTTAATATTTGTTCATGATTTTGATATCCTTAGTTAGTGTTGGGTTTATCTCTTTCTATCTAAAATATCAATTTTAGATTATACTTATTTTATTGATTTTTGTTTAAAGATGCGTGTAATGAAACAAAATTATCAACATTTGTGGATATTTAGGGGATAAGTAAGCCTTTTTGGTGCATTTTTTAGTTTTCACTTTGATTTAAGTTTTAATGTTTTCTATTGTACCAAATAAACTTTACGATTCTATTTTTTTCTATATTATAGTCCATGTGCCCCATCATGCAAAAATTTGAAATTTTTCAAAATCGATCCCATTCTTACCGTTCGCCATTGTTGCTCGATATGATTCAAAGTCAAATTCTGAGTTGCCGTATTTAAAATTCTAAAATTTAAGGGAAAATCCGAATAAAATTCGTATATGAATTAAAAATGGATCGTAATGCTATAAAAATAAAGTTATTTCATTGTAAGTTATTAAAATTATATTTGTGTCAAGTGTATTCGAAGATAAAGCCTTAGCGTGACAAATTAATGTCATTTGTCACGGCTCAATGCATACGTATAGAGAGTAGGTTATTGTGTGACAAATGGACGTCGGAGTGAAATAGAGATCTAATAGTTTAGTTTGACGCCGATAGATTTATAACTTGATCTAACAAAAGTGGCAACCAAAGCAGCATGACGAAATTGGAGAGGAAACATTAATGCGTTTTTATTAAGAATTCTATTACAGGGATTAGCGCCCTCATATAGACATCTAGATATAATAATATCATATAATATTTCTCTCACTCACACCTATTATCTTTCTTATACTTACTAGATAATGAAGAAACTATCTATGTTTCTTAGTAATATGTGTACTAGATAAACATACAAACGCTCATAACCGGTTAAGAAATATTCGTACTCATCTTACAAATATATGGCACTACCGGGATTCGAACTCGAGACTTCTAGCACAGACTAACACTATTCCACCATAGCCGCCTTAGATAACAGCGTTCTAAAAAAGAAATTAAGACGATGTAATCGTTTTTCAACCACATCTGTTCCGTAGGATATACAAAAAATGCTAATGTGATTCTTTTCTCATTATTTAATAACTAACCTTCTTTTGATAAACCTTACCTGGAAGGAACGAATACTTAATCGTTTATCTTTCAATTGATAATTAAAAAGGTCTCATAATATTCACAATTATATTAAACATTACTAAACTTCTTTATTTTAAATAATGAATTATTTAAAATGAATATTTTTTAATAATTCTCAAAGCTATCTTATATACTAGATAAAAAACAAAAACTGAAAAATATTCGTTAGAAATATACTTTCGAAGATAACAAGAATAGTACACCTAAATAAAACTACAAATACCCATGGAAACGGACTTGAGTATAAATGTAAACCATACAAAACAATAACCATGTGTAGATTCAATGTTATCTTCAGGAATATAAAGTTACCGACTCCAAAAGTTACCAGACAGTAAAGGCCGCAGCGGCCGCTTGTGAATTAACTTTTTTCGGACAAGGTCATCGACAAATTACCGAAAATCCTCGCTCTCGTGACCGCTCCGTCATTACTTCACCTCCCAGAGAACTAAACTCATGACTCATTTCAACTTCGAGGCGCTTCGGACCTCGATAAAAATATGTAAATCAACCAAGTCTTTTGTCTCCACAGGTCGTGTTTCATCGTTTCGTTATTTACACAGATGACAACGAAACTGAACGTGATAACCCGTAGACATTACGAAGTGATAAAACGAAACGAATCGAATTAAAAATATTAATAAAAAAGTAACCTAAGCATTCCAATATTCCAAATTTTCTCTAAATATATTCCAAATTTAAAACTAACGTATTACATAAAGTTGCCATATTAACATTAACAAGCTTTTTTAATTTAAAAACTCGGTAAGACTTAAAGCGAGTAATCAATAAATTAAGTGCGTGAAAAATTGTGTCAAGATCAATTGTATGTCAAGGGGTTCTCCTCAACTTTCCATTTGTAGAACACTTACTTAATGACATCGATCGTTTAATAAAATTGCTGTGAGCTCAAACGTGACTAAAGATTTGTAAAAGGATTTTGGCGGATCCTTTTATAATTCGTGTGCGCGAAACGGAACTGAAAACTAACGTTGATCAGTGCGAAAGACTTAAAGGCTTTGGGAATTTGCCCTTTGGCCAGTGTGTTCTTGTGAAGTGTAATCAAATAATGAGAAGTGTTAGTGCGTGAATATGTCGACGCAGGCCTATTACAAGGAGCGTCTTGGGTTTGATCCCCAAGAGGCGATGCAAGATGGTGTTAACGGAAGCTACGATGGCCACCAGCCGAAGAGACACCGTGGTGCAGGACCAGAGAAACACGATCATGTTTACGAAGAAAACTTGACCAAGTTTAAAGGTACTACATGTTGGGGATTCTTTATTCAGCAGTCAGGTTCGTGGTGATGGGATATAGAGAATGCGCGTGTCGTTTGTTTATTAAACACCGCATTGTTTTGACATTGATACTGGCTAACATTTTTTAGTGTCTGTTGTTTTATTAATCGTCGCAGTGTTGCCATAATATCAAACGTCGGATCTAATAAATTATAAATATACATATAGACAATTTTGTAAAGGGATACTAAAATATTTATAATTGTTTTGTCTGATAAAATTACTCTTAAACTTGTTGTAGTAAAGTTATCTTCAACAAAGTTAGAAGCGAGAATTTGGTTAATTTAAATATCATAAATAAATTAAAATTAATTTGTTCGTCATCACTTCAATTGGCGATTTAATAATGTAAGCTTTTTTAGATATACATTACAATAACGATAATAATTTTCTCATTTACTGCGAACATTACCACAATAACTTGAGATTGAAACCAATTTTTTATTTATTGTTTTGTCGAAATATTATTTACATCGACAACGAACAAGTCTAATTAAATAAATAACATCAGATTCTTCAATCAAATCATTATTAATTACTTACAAAGAAAACGTGTTTTGACTTTATATACAATTTATTAACGGATTTATATTTTTGGTTTCTGTTGTGTGTTTTCCTACTAACTTAGCCTCGTTTTGAATATTTACGTGCTGAGATAATATCATTTACTAACGTATGTTTACTCACATTTACGCTTATCCTTCATTAAGATCCGTCCCGTGTTACTGAGATAAATTATCTAAAATTTAAGACTTGTGTTGCCAGTTAAATTACAAGATACCTACCATAAAGGAATATTAAACAATAACGCTGACTTCGAGAAACTTAATCTGCTACAATCTAAACCTAAACTAGGGATCATAATTTTCGTTATCTGAGTCGGCAAATCAGCTGTCAATTCACGTTCGAAATTTAATTTTCAAATTATACTCGGCCACATTGACCAGTAAGGTTGTTTAAGCTAGATCAAGCCGTTTCTTAGATATAGCGAGACTAGCGAATAAGCTAATCCTAATTATCAAGGTGATATAGAGACGGAAGTTAATAGTGGTATCTCCTTCATGTCGTTCATTGTACCTATTTTTAAATCGTAACTTATAGTCTATCAGAGGTGCCGATTTCAATATATTTTTTGCTTGCTTATATTTTAGGAGCCGATGACAGCTAATCATAAACACGTGTAAAAAATAAATTACCGTCGTTTTATTGACACAGAATTTTCAGAGTGATTCCTCGCATTGAATTTTGAACTTTATTTTCATAAGTTAATATAAGTTAAGTTACGTGGAAAACTGACATCAAACTCCTCATCTCTCAATCTGCCTCTACGCGGCACCCCATCAATGTTTTGCTAATAGGCCGCTTCTACTAAAAAAATAGCTTTTACATATTTTACTTCTTAAATAAATTTCTAAGTAAGGTGGATAAGGTATCACTATAAATAAATTAATATAATTCATGAAATAAAACAAACAAACAAGATGCTTAGCCTTATTACTGTTGTTTAACTAGTCACAGATAAGTTCAGATAACTCGCGATAAAGAATTTCCTTTCTTGTGTTTCTATCTTGCTCTCTGTGTTGTGTGTAACTGAGAATTATTCTTTACGATTCACCTAAAATATACATTAAATAAAGTTCATTAAACTCTATTTATTATATTTTCAGAACTAGTTTAATCGGCAATCATTGTTTTACCATATATTTAAAAATAATGTTTTTGTAGAGGGATAGCCTTATCCCCTAAAATATAATCTACTATTAGTCTGTTCTCAGACTTTCCTATTACCTATATACAAAAATTTTCATTAACATATTTTCCTTAGACGCACACGACACGGCTCCCGTGTTCACCCTATAATGAAGGGTTTACTAACTTACAAAATATAGGTAGCGCTGTTGGGAATGTTCTTAAACAGATTACAATTTGATGTTTATGAATACACAGGGAGTCACAGTCGGCACATCAATGTTGCGAAATAGTTAATGTTTTATTGGAAAAAATATTTAATAAAATTATTAAAAATATGGCAAATATTGCGCCACAGTGCAAATATGGGCATTTTTATGGCGCATTGAATGTGTTAAATTGATCATGCAGATTCGGAGAATTGAATTAAAAACACTGACACGAGATTTTTATGTTTAAGATTACATCTTTACTAAACCTGAGGTTTGATATAAGCCCATTAAGCGGTTCGATTGTGCAAGGTCTCCACCGTGGATAAATAAGTACGTACGTTAGCTTGGAATCCTCCGAATCCTTACTATCAGGCGTTTAAAGATTTCCGGTAGTTTTAATTTAAACAGTTATCAGGTTACATCTGTTAGTTACTCCATGTCTTGTCCCCTGCTGTGGGTCATATAGGCACGCATGTGTCGCTTTTGAGAACTCACCGCTCCACATTTCCCAACGACAGTATATAAAATCTAATTCGTTTGAGGTTACCGGCGAAGCTGTAAGCTGAATGCCCGTAACCCCGGAGCCAGTTGATGACTGACCCTACAACTACCTACTATTGGAACAAATCGGTTAATAAGCTTAATCGGTTCTGCAAATTAGTTTAATCTACACGCACGTTTCTTCTTTTATTGTAGCCTTCATATAAACTGAATAGAGCAAAAAGGACTTCGTAATATTGAGTCAAAATTTGAAAAGATAGTTTACACTAAAGATTTAAATCGTTACATATACCAGAACACTAGGGTTACCAACTTTTTTTACAAGAAATAAAGTATATTTAGGTCTAAGAAGAATTTTAATTTTAATTTGTTTAATATTATTTATTTATTCTATTAATGGATTTTATTTAGTTAATGTTTTAAATACAATTTTTTTAGAGGTTCTTGTACAACTTACTAATTTACAATCTTTTTAAAAATTTCATTGTTCCTCACCTCACATGGTTATGTTTTAAGAACGTATATACTGGCATGTCTGTGTCATTGAGTGATATTCTTGATGTCTTGAATATTTGATATAGACATATTCGTTCTGAAACTCCATTAATGTGATTTGTTTGTGGGTAGGCTGCACTGAACTCCTCTGACTTAATAAATAAAAGTCTGAGTGTCTTTGATGCTGTAAACAGTATTTTGTATAATGTAGTGAGAAATAGTATATTATTTTAAACAGTATAGTTGGCAACCCTACATAACACCTTAGAAACTGTCATAATTTTATTGCTAAGTAAGACAGCTGCTCCCAAAAGCGGCCAATGGACTGGCGGCATAGGACGCGTACACCGAGAATGTCGAGTTGTCTCTTTCTATGTTACCGCAATTGTAGTACTGTCCTTTTTCGCGGTCGCTAGTTTTTCTAAGCAATTTATTATATTGACGGAAAAAATAAATTCAATACCTATAGAAATTAGCATCAGCTTTATGTGTGGTATTAAAATTATCAGTACACTTTTCAGAGAAGCACAATTGCATTTTGGCGTATTATATTTTCTTTGACACTGACTGGTGCTGTGTTCATGTGAGTACTTCTGTTTACATGCTACAGCTATGGTACTTTATAGGGCATGCATTTGAAACATGAAGGATTATCGCGATGGCATATCTAAGGGTTTAAGTGAAACGGAACAGAACTCTGTAAACGGCACGTTTTAACAAGGCTAATTAGCCAACCTCTATTCGCATTCTTAGTCGGGCGTCCGAAGCGATGACAATGCCATTCATATCATCAATTGTATCAGCCATTCATTAAAATAGCTATAGGATCATTGCTTAAAGTATTTAAATACGGCTTGTATTAAACCTAACCAAACTAACCTAACTTTGCATCACCAAATGAAGATTTTCAAATATGAAATTTGTTGATTCGCTGTCGTCTTACGACAACTACAGTTTGACAAATTACTCAGTTACTCCGTGAAATCTTATCAACTAACCTATAGTTTGGTTAACTTTAAGTGTGACGTTTTTGTACAAAATAGCATTTTATTTTCCAAATGATTATTTGCAAGTTCATTTTGATTGTATTGTACACCTGGGAAAAGAACACAGGCAAATGATATAATACGGCCGCACTATACAATCGCCAACTTACACTTTACAGAAATTGTGACATATTGTTGTATCGTTTCTTAATTGCATAAACTGCTTCGTACGGCTTCTAAACCAGTCCTCGCTTATGAAGACTAATCTTTAAACATAAGCGGGTTACGTTGGGTATATTTAAATAGATAGCTGAATATGTAACACAATTATACACGATATGTCAGTCATTATGATAATATCTGTCATTACTATTCTCGAAGACTTTAGTGTGTATATTTAGCATAGAAGATCATCGAAAAAGTCTTATTGCAGGCGTAGCATGTGCCGCGATTAGGAAGATACTGTTCGTCTTGGTTTTACAGCAAACACTTCCACTCGCAAACTCGCATTTGTCTTTTGTGGTTGTGATACGGCAAAAACGTTAACATGTGTAATACTAACCAGTATTACCGCCTGACTGCCAACCTACAGCTGGTTTAAATAGTCTATCCTCAAAAGTCATAATATTTTTATTGAAATAGACGCATTTGCTAAGTTTTTTTTAAATTAGAAGAAGTAAATTTAACCTAGCATTCTTTATTTATTTACTAAAAATCCATTCAACACTTAAAGCCTTAGTATATTCCTCGCACAGGAGGGGCTGTCGGACAGTTCAGTGTTGTATACGTATTATCTTACGTACCAAAAATTATGTTTCTTTCACGTCTCGAATTTATATGTATTGTGTGTTTTTATGTGTACTCTATTTTGAAAAAAGAATAGAAACACTATTATGGCTAAGAGAGTTAAGAGAGTTCTAAGCATAAATACAATTTTTGGTTGACTGTTAGAGAATATCTAATGGCATTAAGTTTAAATAAATAAATATTCTAAGCTAGTTGCAGTTTATAGTTTTAATTTCAATTAGATAACTTAAATATAACGTGCGTGTTCGTCCCATACAACAGATACTTCAGTCACCTTGACAGTTAAGCTCCTGACCCAGTTCAGATATCTGCTGCAATATTTATCATGTCAGTACCACGCTTGCTTGCCATCTATGCAAATATGTTTTAGTAGTGTTCGTGGTGTAACAAAGTTCCAGTCATTTCCACTGAAACTACTGACATTCCAGCTATATAATTACGTACTAAACTTACGAGCTGCCAAGTTTTTTACTGTCAAAACTTATTATATTACACAAATTACTTTGTTAAAAAAATACATTGCAGCCTCTTGTTTGTAGGCTTGCTTATGAAAATTTGAATTGCAAATTAATAATGTATTTGATATCTATGATTATGTTAGTACTCAAACCACAAAATTCAATTAATTCGGGTGACTTCAGCCATGTACCAATTATCAGAGATAAAGACACACATCTAACCTAGAAAACAAAAGACGGCAATTGTCCAATTTACCACTGCAAGCAATTACCCACTTTGGAGAGTCATAACGAGAATGTCAAATTAATATAAATTGAAATTGATTTTGGACGAGCCATTCATTTGATTGAAAATAATTTGCTAATCTATAAATAATTCTTCGAACCTAAACGAGATTCCGACTGCATTTTCACTTTTGAGGTTTCAACTTGAAGTTATAACAGCTTGTATTATAATAACAAATTCAATAATTTACTTTTGATATGCCATTAATGTGGTAATTAAGCATTCCCGACTATCTATATGATTGTGTACATATTGTAGTCTATGGAAGCTTACAACGCCAGGAATATTAATTCGTGTTGCCGTCCCTGAAAGAACTATTCCACCGCCCTTTGAATAAATCCATGCTGAAATTGTCTGAGCGAATTTCTGCAGGGATTTCACAGCCCAAGTCTATGTGAGGAAGTTTATCTGAAATCGTTCTTTTATTATAACCCGATCAGAAACACAAGTCTATCGATGACGTCAGGTGCTGATCTGCCGATGATAAAAGTAGATTTTCATTTAGGTTGTTAAAAGCCGAATGAAAATGGACTCGAACAACACCATTCAATGAGTAGGGAAATGTTTAAAGTTCTTAAAAGACATTATAGATCGAAAAAACCGCAAGTCGTTGAGCTAATTACTCATTAGTGGTCACGCAAGCTAGTTAACTGCGGTTGGCGCCAGTATTATGTATCATTCGCTTATATTCAACCCGCTGCCGGACGTTACTCATGATAGAACATTCTAATCTGCCTTGAGTGGTATTTATTGGTAAGTTTTTAATTCTATCTTTCGCGGAGTAACTGAGAAATTTGTCACACTGTAGTTGTCGTAAGCACGACAGATGTTTGAAAATCTTCATTTGGTGATGCAAAGAACGTAACAAAGTTTCTTAATGTTCCAAGTAGAAACATCAGGGCAGTATAAAGCCACTTTTAATCTAGAAATCAGATTAGTCTGGAATGTAGAGATCTCTTGCCAGAGATAAGCCCACCTTTGTATGTATCTTTCTTGTTTAATTTACTCTAGAAATCCCATAATATACCAAACCAGTTCTCTTATTTAAAGCATTTTTTCCTTACTTAAAAATCCTTATAAATAAACTTGACAAGCATCTCCGCGAAGTGACCAAATCTATCTAACTTCTATTGCGAAGAAAATTATCAAGCGTTGGCCAAATCTTATTAATAGTGTTTTATTGATATTTCCATTTAAGTACACTTGATTGGGCAATTACCATTAACATGGATTTCATACTAGAACTTTAATATTGGATAATATTATGCTTTTATTTTATTACTTTAATACAAACCGCGCTAAAATAAACCTATAGCATATTCTAGTTATGTACGCAGGAATAAAATATAGTATTTGAAATGCAACCATTTGCCTGTAAGCGTGCATTCATTAATAAGTAGGTCATTCTGTGTCCTAAGGCGTATCTATTGTCGCTTTTTGCAATCATTTCGTTTATTGATTAAATTGGTCGAACAATTGCTGCTGTACTTACGTGCTGATATATTAATAAGCTTCCCGTGTACGTAGCGTTCTTCTGGTAACATCAAACAGCCTGGACATCTCATAGTTCCATTTTTATCAAGCTTATCCAATTTACCGCTAGCCACTCTGCAATCGTTGCATCTGAGTGTGAGGATAACGATTGTCCTCGGGACATTTAACAAGTACTTCAGAAATTAACATCATTACCACTATCAACGTTTCGTCCTATTCCTAGTTATAGGCCTTTCCTGGTTGCCTGTTACGTTGGCTGATAGCGGTTTGCAGTAACAAACGGGACCAACGCCTTAGCTTGCGAAGCACAGAGGAGCTCGAGCTTACAAAATTCCTATAGAACAACTCCAGCCAAGAGTACGGCAAGGAACTTCTTCAAATTAAAACCTCATAAGCGTACGGCTCGCCTGATCAGTATTATTTACGTCAATACTGAAAACAGACTACGTCATTTATCATTCCGTGAGACTGAGAACAATTTTGAGTGCAAATTCACCCCGCGATAACCTCAAGTGCTAATTTGCATTCGTGAACTAAATAAATTCAATCAACACAAGCAACGAGTGCATTGTGTGGATGCACTTAAGTGCTCTCTTGTTTTATGGCGGCCTGGTACATTCAACTCAATTTGTGTGCGGTTTCAAACAGTCGTTATATTGACAAACTGAGTAATTTAAAACATGATTAAATGACACATACAAGATAAGATCTCTTTACACATTTTAAAATACAAAATTGAATGCATTATTCTTTCTTGGTCTTGTAAGTGACAAGAAACGCAACGTGAAGTCATAAAATAGCTTTATTTACTCTCAATTGATTGTTTAGATTGAAGTACCTGATTGTGATCCCCAGTAAATAATTAACCACTATTTATTGTGAGATCTTCATATTTTTATAACAGCCTGGTACCAGTATATAGTTATTCAATTATGGTCATCGTATAGACGGTAAATAAACCACTAATATTGTTTTAATTTTGAAATGATGTGTTACAGAACCAAAATATTGTTAAATTGATATTACTTTAATTATAGTTTAGTATTAAAATTCTGCTCAGCCTTTTACTAATTAATTGTCATAATCTATAAAAAGTAATTCGATAGAGTAAGGCGAAGCACACAAAATTCTTATAAAAACGCAGTTTTGTAAAATTCAGAATAATTAAATAAATTATATTTTATTTGTAATTTTTTTCTTTTAAATTTTTTATATATTTTTTTATATAAAATGTACAGCAAATGACTCGACACCACCTGATGATAAGCAGTAGAGGAGTTCATATGTTAAGATAGCTAGCTATTATATTTTGTATTTTTTGGTTGAATTGTACTGAAAGAATAGTACCGAACTAAAAATTAATTTAGTTCGTGCACAATGGAATCGGAGCCATTATTTAGCAGACTTTCTAAATAGCTACTTTTGCTATTCTATATTTGTCTAATTTACTTTGCATTTTTCATCAATATTGCACAATAAAGATTGTAGGCCTAGTTTTCTATACGTGTTTAATAATTATTATTTTCATAATTGCATGATTAGGTTATATTTATGTTAATTTATGCTGTTCGCGTACTTTTACTGAGTATTAGCATTAATTTTACAGTAATACCAATTGTACATATTTAATATAATTACTATTAATTACTGGCGAAAATTTTTAACAAATTTATTGAAATTTCAAAACAAATCTGACGAGAATGATGAATGATGATTAAAATGAAAATCTACAAATTTTATTCCAATAATTTCATAGATATGAAAATGAGTATCATTTAAAATACGAATTTTATATCGCTGGAAAATCAAGAAATGTATAAAGACAAAACGATTACAGAAAATGAGTCCTAGTTAACCATAGTTGGATATAGCGCCGCGACAGCCAGGCATCCTAGACATTTTAATGAAACATCTTGCGTTTTAATTAAGACATTTACCACGTTTTCGCTTATCTCTTTCTGACACCACAAACTAGATAAGCTAGAACGTGTTTGTTTAAATTTCAGACTATTCTTAAGTGTGTAAAGGTCTATTACTAGTGATTTGCTTGACGATTTAGGAGTAATTAAAATAGTAAAGATGTATGCTCTCAGTAAAGGTGTTTTACAAGGAACTGTTAGTTCCTTGACAGGAAGTATTTCTGTACTGTCAAAATAAGGGAATGAATGTGGTGAAGCTTTAAGCAATAATTTCTACCTCGAATCTCCTTGTCATAGACTGTAAACTCTTTTTCGGTTCTGGCTTATATTATGATTAATCGTATTATTATAATTAAATTAAATATATTGATACTTTCTTTTATTTGCTTAAGTAATTCATGCAGTCCACCATCAAAAAATTTACCGACAATTTTGTTTATCAGTTACGCCAGTTCATATTATACTCATAAAACGGCCGCAATTGAGTTATTGAGATCATTTTATGGTTCATGAAGTTTTACATATTAGATTTCATGTGCGAACATAATAAACAGTAAATTATTCACTAAATTTTGTCGGCGAACATAGAATATACATTATCAAATAATCTATACAAATATCATTACCTAACTTTCGAAAATAAAAGGAAAATGAAAGGCATGCGCATTCCCAGCTGCTCATAGTAAGTATTGGTCACTCTAGATGCGGTTACTTTAAGCGACATCGTGCGGAATAGGGCAGCCTTATACACATAAAATTGTTATTTGTTACTGCTTCGTTGAAATGAAATACTGTCTGTCTTAAAATTTGCTTCAAAGCACAGAGTGCGTGAAATTCTTAAACGGCATACGTATTTACAACCTTCATATAACATTAGCTTCTACAAAAGAAGTTGACTGGTAGAGAATGCCTTACGCATCAACTCCGCCAATTATGCTTCTCTGCAATGAAGAACAAATTGATATATAAAAGAGGCGAGAAGCTTTTCTAGCGCGTATTAAATACGAGTCGAGGCCTTACTAGTTTTATAGAAAAAATTCTTTATCTATATTTAAAAATATTTACCCAACAAAGTATTGCATGAGCGATAGTTTATGTCGCAAAACATTCCTCGTCCACTTCCGATTCTATAAATATAATTTGGCATCGCAATCTGGTGAGACACCAAAATAGATCGATATTATTAGACCACTTGTGAATGATATCGATCTAGTAATAAGTTCGTTCACCCGTGCAGACTATTGTTCTCGGACGGGTTATAAGCGATAAGCATGGCGTAAAAAATAGCAGAGTGCGAAATAATATGCGCTATTTAATGAGACACACTATGAGAATGGTTCTGTAGTTTTAAGGAAAGAAAGTACTGTTGATGACATGAAGGTAATTTGTTCTTAAGGTAAGGGAGTTATTTAAAAAAGAAATCGATTTTATTAAACACATTACTATCACTTATGTTCTCTTTTATTTTACTCCAAGAAGGAGAGAATAAAGCTAGTTTATGCCCAGTGACTGTACCAAAAAGGATAATAAACTATGATACCTTCAGCTCCTAAGTTTTTAGCTGTGGTTGATTCAAATTTTATCACCAATATTAAAGATCTTTTTTTATTGTTTTCAGACGAACGTGACGCCATACAGAAGAAGACGTTCACCAAGTGGGTCAACAAGCACTTAAAAAAGGTAATTAATAACTTTTATTATCCACGTTTAAGTGTATCTACTCGTAATTAACGTTTACGCTGTCACAATTTTTGGAAAATGTTTCTTTTGTATGCAACTGAGATTTGCTAGTTATTTATTTTGTAAGAATAGTATTTTGGCATAATCTATTTTATGTATAATACCTAACCTGAAACGTAATAATATTAAACTGTATCTCAAATCAGACGGCGGTGGCTTAGGGCGTAAGGTCATCGTCTTCCATGCGGGAAACAGCGGTTCAAACCCTGCCACGTAGTAATGTGTTTCAAGTTTTGAATTTATATGTTCGTTAATTCGACGCTTACCGTAAACCCGTGAAGAAATTCTAAAGCTTAATCGCCTTAATTTAGGGTAGACTCGAGCCTCTCGGTTGGGACTTGTATAAGCTGTTAATGATTTCAAATCATTTAATTTGCATTCAAGCCGTAAACCGTAGGTTCGTACGTCACGCACGATCATCTAATGAGCCACGTTTTATGTCAAATAAAGTGTCACTTGATTTAACGCTTACCGAAGATAGCATTTACGTCCCTTTTGTTTTATTTACAGATATGGGTGGCAATTCTTCTGACATTCGCTTAAATTTACACTTATGCCTATCTTAGATTCCAATTTAATATAAAAAGGATAGAATGACTTAAGAACATCATGTTAGTTGACACTTCAGACGATCCATACACGTCTAACTTATTATAATTGGCATAATTATGCGCGGGATATTTTTTAAATTTTTTTTATATACATATATTTATTTTACTTATGCGCCATAAAATAAGGCAAAAACAATTAAGATTCGCCATTTTAGAAACGACAAATGACGTCACCGGTCTTCTGTCTTCTAATGGTTGTATTGTACTGAACTTAAATTTAATTTACTTCGTGCACTGTGGAATTGGGGTCATAATATTTATAATATTTAGTGCCGCGTAAATACCCGCGGCGTAAATTTTTACGCCTACCTGAATCAGTTATGACTTCATCTTTGACAACTCACTTGATATAGATCGTTCTAGACGTTAATATTGGAAGGGCATACCAAACTGTATACAGTTTATTTAAATTTAAAAGTTGATTTATTTTAGACTAATTTATTACAAAAACATGTAATGAATAAAATAATATGTATTATTGGCATGTTATGCTTTATGTTTGAATATAAATATTGTATTCATTGCATTTTATATGTACCCTGAAAAGGGTAAATAAAATACAAATAAATTATTATTACTACTACTAAAGGAACAAGTTCCTTTTTGACTGTGTAGCAGTTTGCTGTATTTCGTTTTAAAAGGTAACCCATGTAATTACAGGCAAGTCTCTTGACTCTAGAATAGAAATTCCTAGATATAAAAAATAGTCAAAGAATCTTAAAAGGCAAAGTTATGTGATCCTGTTATTACTGTCATAAATTGCCACATTCCTCGGCTTCCTCTGTTTATTGTTTACAATATTGTTTGTAATCTTAGGTAATACAACAAAATGTAAAATTTCAAGTCATGTCAAGACTTTTCATGGTTGTTATAACCGTTTGAATTTTCCCGTGTAGCTTTATTCATAATTAGAGCGATAGGCAGAAGGTAACTGAACATATATTTCTGTTAACACGAAGATGATATTATTATAAATGCATCATTGCATTCGTATGTCTTAACGTTATCAGCATATCAATCAACAAGGCACAAAGCTCCTTAAACTGAATGAGTCATGGGTCAACAACAAACCCTTTATAAATCGAAAGTGTTACGGACATATGCGAAAATAATATTTAGATATCAAGCCTTTAAAGCTTTGCAATAAGGCCCAAAATGCTGGTTTCTTATCTTAGGAACTTTACAACAAAAGTTCTTTGTTTTTAATACCAGAAATTGTCAGTTCATTAAATGTATGGAATTCTTTTTCGTAATGAATGAAAGCTGTTTATGTATTTGAAGCTGGTTGTTTTGTAATAAAAAATCTTTTTCTTTTTACGGAAAGGTAAGGATAATTATTTAAGTAACATGACATACCTATTAAACAATATCGTTACGAAAAATATTTTTGTTTAAAAATGGTGTTACTGAAGAACGTTAATTAAACCATATTAAATACTCACCTACGAAGATATAAGAATAGAATATTTTGTGTAGGTTGGTAGTATCAATTCGAAATTTAAAAATTTCCTGGCACAAATTATTTGATATTCGAACAACGAATATGTCATTGTTTTATCAATGCTTGTAAGTTTGCAATTTACAAAATCCTTGTAAAAAATGACTTTTATTCGCAATAAATTTTTTTTATTTAATTTTTTTTCGATAAAATTAAACGGACTAATTTCTTAGTGCTTTAGTATGAAAAGAAACTCGAGTTTACATTAACGTCGCTATTATCGAATAGTTTTTATAAACTGTGTCGTTATACTCGAATTCTATTGTATTTACCCCCGATTATTATCAGTAAGCAATGTGACTCATGGTAGAACCGCGCCATGACAGAACCAAAACCCGCGGCCATCTTACTCACACCAGGAATTTGATGATGCAGCGTTGAGCTCAAAAGAACAATAGCTTTGTAAGAACAAAATATTAACAGAATATTCTAATTTGGTTGTCTGTAGTTACATGGTTTTTTTTTTCAAATGTTAGTAATGTTGCAATTGAGTTACCGGGGAGTTTTAGTGGGTATTCTCAGTGCCGGTCTTGAGGCACTGGGTGAGCCCCACACACGCCCGCCGCTTAGCCAGTGGCGGGTCGGTCCGTAAAGGGATATCTCCTCGAAAAAAAGGCCATACAGCCACGAATTATGTTGTTCTTTATTTATTTATAAAGTCTCCCTTCGCCTAATTGAGTTTTGATAGCTAATGTTAAGCGCCTCCACAATCATCTTCACTCAAAGGAACCGAAAAAGTAGCTTAGATTTACCAGTTGTCAGCTTTCGGCCATATATTATATATTATCTATTGTGTCGGTTGAGTGGTTACATCTGGAATAGTGTGTTTCTACACACACAGGATCACATAACTATGTCTTTTCAAACTATGTTCATGCTTACTCATTTCCATTCAAATAAGTATTCTTATTTGTAAATAAGGATACTTTTTACTAGCTATAAATTATTTTGACAGATCATTTTTTCCCAGCGGTGGCGCCGCCCTACATTAAACTCTTTTGAAATTCCAAATTCAAGTATGACGTAACCAGTGGGTGTAATAATCGAATTTATTGCTTACCAACGTATGTGAGACCTTATGTGGTCATATGACCAAACGTATCCACCCCTGTACTTTTACTAGTCTTAAAGAGAATGCAATAAAGGTCAAACTCGTAGAGTAACATAACGTATATCATATATCGCCCACTTGGTCGATCAGCCTACACTAAAATCTTGTCAACGTGACTTAAAAATGTTTCTTGATGATTTAATTGAATTAAATTTCCAATGAAATCGAATTGAAAATGAAGGTTTGTAACACGTTTAAACCTGGCAAATATTGATTAAAAATATTAAAATTAATTATGATATGTAAGTAAATACTCACGTATATCTCGCAAAGGTAATTTTTGTAGATGGGTAACATCGTCTCTCGAAAAGCTGGAGATGAATTACAAAAAGTACTGTATCAAATTCAAAAAAGGTACACATCAAAACTCCAAAGAAGTCAGAATAGAATTCATTTATTTGATCTTTTATACCACATAACATTTTTTCTTTTGATTTTAATAACGCAAAAGTTTGCTGTTTATTAGAACAATTATAAAAACTATGTAGTATTTTAATAATAGGCCACATTAGGTCACATTACAATAAAACTTAGATAATAACACTATGAATCACAGACTTCCTACAACACTTGCAATAACATTAGAACGATAAGAAATGCGATAGTTATAACTTTCATTGTTTATGTTTGAAATCTTACCTTACCATTGTTATGATCTACACGTGTACCTCTTAATACACCATGGAGTTTATATATTTGAGTTTATTCATCGACGGCCTATATGCATCATTTCTGGGCCCAGGTCTTTCTACGTCAAATAAACACGTAAGGAGTTTTGTCCATTACACCATCATGTTCACAACATCAGCTCACAACAAACAACTTGGATGAGGTTAAAGTGCTTTCCAGAGCACGGAACAGCGTAATATAACAAACTTCGATTGACTCATCCAGGGGCCAACCGCACGAATCACCACGCCAGCTACCTTCTCATAAATCCTTTGAGCATTGTCTGTATCTTCATTTATCATTGGACATGACCAAATTGACACATCGACGTAGAAGGCTCTTTACTGCCTCCCCAGCCAACTCTTTCTGGACCTTAAATAAAGCGGTCATAAACTTTACCATCCCCAGGCCGAAAAAGCCTGTAGTATTCTGGTTTTGGATAACCTAATTCCAATAGACTGATTCTGGTTCCTACTTTGACATAAAAGATATATACCATTCATTTCTGGCTTTCAATACACGTTCTACAAAGCTATGTGTAGTATTCTGTGAAGCAAAATGTCCTTTAAGTGTTCTAGTTAAGAATCGAGTCAGTGGTTACCCATTTCTGTGGCTGTGGCATATACTGTATTCATTGTATTTACTCCGCTTTAGTCTCTATAATTGTAGTCATTCAGTCTTCTGCCCGTCTCATTGTCCATAGCAACTAAATCTAGAACTTCTACTTAGTACTGTTCTGTGAAACTCCTTTGCTTTTCCTATAAAAGATACATAATTAAAAACCAATCTTACAATAATATAACTGATACATTAAAGTATCAAATGGTAAAGATATAAAATAATAACAATTCTATTAGTGTAAGTTTTAATAAAGTTAATGTAAGTTAAGTATTAGTATTTTGTCCTAAGTGTTACGTTATTACCTTTATATACATTACAATTATTACTTTTATATACATGCCTAAACGTCTACTGGGATTTCAGCTAGAAGCAAAGTATGAATATTTTATCGAATATTTATTAATCATAAGACCATGCAATGTGTCTGCATGATGGCGGCAAAGCTGACGAAGTCTTAATGCAGTTTATAAATCAAAATCATGAGTCAGATCCGAATGCCGTCTGCGCTTCGTTTGCACACCTAATCGCTTTGTGAAGTTTTGTAAACAGAAACCAATATAGGGTCTGTTATATTATAAACAAACCGTTCAACAGCTCGACCGTGTTTGAATTACATAGAATAGAATAGAAGCTGAATAAAATTATCTTCAATTAGGTAGTATCACACGTAAGCCACCGCCGCTGCACCCGCCGTTGGTTACGCGGGGTTTAAACGCCTACCGACAAAAATTATTTAAATATTTTCAAATTTACTATTCTTAATTTCACCAACTTTACGTACCTCGTAACTCGTGCATTACGTAACTGCTCCAGAAATAGCAATATAAAAATTTTTCAAATTTAAATTTAAAAACATCTTTCATTATATTCATTTTAATGTAAGTCATGCAGTAAAAGCAAATAATATTAAATACGACTTATAAATATTCGAAAACGAGGGTTCTGGAGTGACCCCAGGTGACCGACCTTGTAACATAAATATAACTTACTAGCTTCTGCCCAATTAATCGCTCGAGTGGTTGAGTTAGATATGCCAAATGGATAAACAATACTATTTTTGCCAAAAAAAACCTTAAATTAATTGGTATAGTGATGTACTGTACATATCAATTGCGAAATAATGTGCTCCCCACACGAAAAACATTCAGTAACCTATTTGTATGGCAAATAAAATGAAAAAATCGGCGCCAAAACTCCTGTACTGGTTGGCATACTCAACATATGCCATGTAAGTGATATAACAATAATAAACAGTTTACTTCATTTTAACGTGTTTAAATTAAGTTTAAACTCGTTCATGATAATAGTGTAATATACACGAATTCCTTTTAAAATACGGAATGCAGTTAAAGATAAACAAGTAAAACCATAATTAGTTCTCAACATGAGCTTTGATCACGAACGTACAAACACAAAATGAAACTCCATTTGTACTCAGGGTTCATTTGCAACGCGAAAATTATGACATCATAGCGTATGACTAATAAAGTAATGGAATTTATTAAAAATGCAGATTTAAGTGTTCATTATGACGAACGTGAGAAGATATTACTACAAATATAACCTTATTTTAATGAAATTGTAGCTGCTGAAGAGTATTTGTCCCGCTTAACGCAAAAGCTAATTATAAAAGTTAATGTTATACAATCATCTCCCTCTTTCTTCACTCTAAAGAGCTTTTGTAAATTTGATCGATGATTATAAGAGAAAAATATGATCTTATACAGAACTAGACATTTCTTATTACATTTTATTCTTTAAATATTATGGAAAAAGAACAATGACGGATATTGATTTTCCTTAATTGATCGGAAGAAAGTCGCAGAAAATTTACAACTATATATAGTTACAAAACAATATATATCTTATAGGAGAAACGGTAAACACTACATGCATATAGTAGAATTGGGAGCATATAGTATGAAAATATACACAGGTCTCAATAGCAAAAATGCAAGCAACAGATTCGGAGGTAGATCCAACAGGCTTTATTGAACTTTATTTATTATAAATTGTTAAAAAAACAACTTACGTAAAACAATAGAGTACAAAAGTACTGCTTATTTTTATAGACACACTTATCTTTGTTCTGATAGCTTAAAAACCGACTGAATCTGAGTAATGAATACGGCTACGCCTGCCTTGGGAGAGGCAGGTCCAAATGCGGGCTACGATGACCTGATTTGATTGGATGATTGATTACTTACAGCAATTTGTGTAGCTAATATATTAAAGGGATTATTACACATGATGCCTCTTATAATATCGAACGATAAAAGTGTAGATGTGTCAGTAGATACGTTGATAAAGAAAAGAGTTTGTTCAAATGTAACCAGATAAAATCCTTCTTTTTATTGGTATCCTGGTTTTATCTGTGACACAGTAGAAACAAACCAAAGACGACCGTAATTCACCAGTTTGATTTACTTCTTATGCCACAATCGATTGAAGTTTTCGCTTGTGTTTGCGATGCTGAAACACCCTTTTAGATTCGCTAGATTATCAATTCGAAATCTCATTAAATTTCTTAGTGCTCTAAGTGGAAAGGCGGTTTTCCATTTAGTGACGAAAAACCGTAGACCGTCAAATTAAACGTGTACCTTGAATTTCGCAGTTTCGTAATTTGCGTTTATGTGTTATAATTATAATTTATATTTTTAACACAACTTATTTCGTAGTAGAATTATTTTAATAGAATAAAAGTATATTTTATTAGAGGGAATACATTTAATAAAATTGTGACAGCGTAATTTCTGTTGAAAATTACGCCCACTTCTGCCAAATTTCTGTCTATAAACTTTGTAATCAGTGTTCACGATAGACTTAAATATATTAAGATATGAATTTGCCATTATACGAGTAGCTTAAGACGTAAGTTTTAAAATGAACATTACTGTATTATTATTGTGTTAAATTTTCATCGCTTTTCATTTGGAACGGAGCAGCACTGGAAATATCTGAAGGTCTGTAATATACACTGGCGTCTTTATCGTTTTGGTTTATGCTTTTGTATGTTTATTTACATTATCTTTCTTAACTAAATATCCTTATTTGTAATCAAATCCTTGCTTTATTAGAATCCTGGTTGATACCATAAACAATTATGATAGTTTATTCATGATTTTCTAATGTTTTATGAGGACTATGTAAATACCTTATTGTTTCAGTTCTTCCACTTTTGTCAATTTCGACATTCTGTTTTTTGTTTCTTACGAAATATTAATCTTCTGGTTTGCCTTGTTTCGTTATACCGTTGTTGTTTTTAAGTTGCAATCAACCATTTTAGTTCACATTACATACCTAAATATTTTCTATTTGTTCATTATTACAATTAAATCATTTAAATTTATCGTATCTTCATTATCTGTCTATCCCAATTTTAATAAATAATTAATGAAAAAAATATTGAATGGTAATCATAAAGATAGAGGAGCGTATTTGATACCTTATTTAAATTAGATTCGCACTTTTGTCATCTACGTATATATTGAAGTGTTAAACAACCTTGGAGGCCTATAACAGTTGTAGGTAATTGGATTGTTTACATTATGATCTCACCCAGGTGTTAACAAATTTTCTACCCATGCTGCTTGGACAGACGTACACACGTTTACACGTTTGTGAGATCGTCAACAACCAACCTTGCTGTCCACCCCAACAAGTAAGTTTTGGTGTTGTCTGATGGCTTCATTTATTCTGGTTTCCGTCGCTGTTCGTAGTTTTTAATGTCTCATTCAGCCAATAGTATACACAAGAAAAGAATCGATACGATGATTTCATGGGAAAATTAACACCAATGCTATTTTGAGCTTCAATGAGTTTTTAGTTCGTTCGCATGAGGTTTGTTTCTAACAGAACCGCTTTTTGGTTATCTATTTTAATTGATCTCGATTTTATTCTTTTTTGTTTTGGGCTTTTTGATGTCACTTAAAGTTTTGTTGGTAGGCTTTATTTTTTAGGCAGATGATAACTAAACTATTTGGTTGGTAAAATAATGATGTTTGATTCTGTTTTATGTGGCTTTAGTTATAACTTAGGAATTCTTCGCTAATTGTTGTTCGTTTGCGTGAGGCAAGTTTTTAACAGCGCTTAAAATAACAGTAGATTTATCTTCAATCCCCTATATCTCACTAGTGACTCAAAATTCTACGAATTATATCGTATTATTTAGTTTAGTGTTCTCTCTTTATATTGTTTCTTCATTTATAACATCGATTATTGTATCCAGATAGTCAAGAATGCTGCAAAAGAAAGCAGTATTTTTGACATTTTTGTAGTTGTATTTCTAATTCCTTTCTCTGTACAGGTGAATCGTCATGTCGGCGATCTGTTCGAAGACTTGCGCGATGGACTCAACCTCATTTCGCTGCTGGAGGTGCTTTCTGGCGAACACCTTGTAAGTATTAAACTCCTTTGACTTTTTACCAACTTACTTTTTTATTTTATTTTTAATTAGGAAATTCCTAATTATTTTTAATTAGGAATGTAGCGCAAATAGAAAGGCTAATAAGAATAGTGTATTCCTTCAAAAGATGACCTCGTACAAGATTTTCTCTGAATCTTATTTGTAGCGTCAAATTATCTATTTCAAAACTATAGGAGTCATCAAATCATTTTAGGAGTCAAACAAAAAAATAATTATCAAGATTTTCCCAAAAATTAATTATTATACATTTAGTTTTATATGTTAGTTTAGTCATTTTAAATTAATTAAGAATGACTTGAGATTTGTTTATTTATGTTAGCTATATATATAATTACTATTTTATTTATTGTATAGTACAAAATAGATCAATACAAAATATATCATATCGTATTTTCTTTTTCTATCGAAAGATTCTGTCATGTGTTCCTAATTCTTGCACGTGTTTCTATTTATCTAAAATTCAGAGCTATAAGAATATTTTATATTTGTTTCTGTTAAACTATAACGTCCTGATTGACATTCATTAAGGTATTTGTACGGTCAGCATCGCAATGTTTATTGTAATTTATATTTAAATTAATTAAGCTCCCAGACTAAGCTAAATTAAAATTGAAAAAATAAAACAAAAAGCACTAGACTCGAATGCTGTAATTAGTTAATATGTACACTATCAGCCAGGTGTGGCTCCGGAAGCACCCGCTGGGGTCAAAATAGGTCGGTTGAGTTAAGTAAAAGGGGTTGAACACACGATCTAAACCTTAGTACAGTTAGCCTCAGAAATACATTAACATCTAAGACACAATTCTCAAAGTATCTAACTGTACAGTGATTGTTCTCAGTTGAGAACCTCGCATTTTGAAGCTATTTATATTCAAATAGAACGTAAGTTATATTCATATGAGAATAGAACTGTTAAAAGCAACAGAACAACAGTGTATATAAAGTGATATCCGTATCGTTACCTGTTCACGTTCAAGATACCAGCAACTTGTGCTAAAACCATCCAAAGGCTATTCATTATGGAGGCACGCGAGGAACTCATTAATTTGACCTTAATGGCAACCAGTCATGAGAATATCGAAAGAGTTCTACCTTTGTTGTGGTAACTTTAAAACTTATCGTAAAAAATGGATGAAACCTTTAAAAATACTGAAAGTCTAAAGTTCATATCGTCATTGCTAAGCATGTTAATATTCGAAAACAGCAAAATTAAAACTAAACTCAATGTAGGTCAGAATCTATAAGGGGGTATTATAATTAAATATACCATAAGATGCACATCAAAATTTGGCCATGAAAAACAAAATTGATCGAAAGCGTTTAAAAGTTGATTGTCAATTGCTTGTATTTTGTAAAGCAAATTGTAGGTAACCAATTTTGTATAAAATATCATCGATGTATGAGAATGATATATTGGTAATAACCAAGACACAATCTACATATAAGATATCTTTTTGTGATTAAATAAAGCCAAAATTATTTCATTGGGGTCTTAGCCTGAGAAGAACGGCCAGGAAGTGAAATCACTAAGTAAACGAGACAATAACAGATACAAATCAACGTTAGACAGATTTTAACTCTGTAGGTATTCTTATAGCTCTGAATTTTAGATAAATAGAAATACTCCAAAGCATTAGTGCTTTACCTCTCTTAATTCTTATATTTTTGTTAAATATTTCATGCAATATTTCTAGTCTTTGATAATATCATGTTCTTACAAGGATGTATAGTTTTAATCATTCCGTTAATTCTAATTTCAAATATTTAAAATTTCAGCCGCGCGAACGAGGCCGCATGCGATTCCACATGCTACAGAACGTGCAAATGGCGCTTGACTTCCTACGGTATAAGAAAATCAAATTGGTTAACATCCGGGCAGAAGACATCGTGGACGGCAACCCCAAGCTGACACTCGGCCTTATATGGACCATCATCCTGCACTTCCAGGTCAGTGATATTTTTAATTCGATTAGGTCACGGTATAATATTTCGCAAACAGCCAAACTGTCAGTCATATCCCTTTTTAAAAAGGCTATAAACTTTTTTTTTCAGAAAAGTTTTGAGATATTTCATTTTAGGAATCACAGCAAAGATTAGGATTTTGTTTGGTTTCTTAAATGTTTATTTAAGATTTGTATTTTATTAGAAATATAATATCATTTATATTAACGACTGTAAAATTTTCAAACAAAAATGATTGATTAAGCAAAGAAGTAGAACGTAACGACTGTCTTCATATTTTTAACTTTTTATTCTTTTTAGGTATAAAATTTGGCATATTTATTGTGTGCACGCTGTCCACACAATATCCGCTCTGATATAATTTTGTAATCATGTAGCCATTAAAAAGTGACAAAAAATCTCGACCAAAAGTCAGAGGCAGTTTTTGCAATGTGTTTTGTATGATACATTTATCGCGCTGGCAACAATATCAACACCTTTGTTCCGCAAGTCATGTTTTGACAATTTAATCAAACACCGGAATAAATATTGATATAACAAACCAGGATAAAACTGCTCCGATTATTCATACACTGCCAGGCTATTCCACATCTGACCTTTATATCGCCATCATTACATCAATTAATCTCAATCTTAAATGCTTATAATTATAAATACGAATGATTGATATGGCTAAATTCAGATCTTTAACTCTATCATGTCTTATTAAGTAATTACAAATAATTATACAAGCCTTTTGATTATATGGTTATTGTAGACAGCGTGTAACGTGCGAGGAGTGTAAACAAAAAATTATAAGGGCCTTGACTATTATTACAAAATATGAGATTCAAATAATAACAAATATTTCATATGCTATAAGAATTAATAGTACGCCACAATTCAATCGCAAAACTATAGGGGTCACGCGTTTACAACTTCAACGCCACGAAGTATGCATAGGTATTATGACGACTCCTATCCTAACTCTAATCCTAACTGCTCATGTACGCCTGGTACTCGTAGGTTTCAACACGCATGTCATGCACTAGCCAGCATATACCGCACTCTAACAAGTGTGCGTAGTACAAATAGAGGGACAGCTAAGGTATTCAATTCTATTAAAATTAAGTACAATTAACAAAATAACACTTAATTGATCCAATCAACACTTGCAGCTATTATTAGTATTATCACCGTAACGAATATTCCGGCAGTATGTGCCGCGTCCTTGACTCAAAAGAAATAGCAACCGCGTGACTTTTTACACAAATCCTATTAAAACGGTTTGTACCTGACCGATATCGACGTCCTATTGCTTGCCACTCAGAATTTACCCTTAAAATTCAAAATATAAAGTAGAATTCGTCTTTAACTTAACCGCGTTTGATACTATACATATTTATAAAACAGAGTCTGATAGTATTAAGTTTTGATGCTGGCTGTTTTTTAAGTATACCGTAAAGTTTATTCTAAATTTAAAATGCTAGAGTCATTAGTCACTTCTTTCAAACATAAAAATTTGATTGTGACGAAAAGAGACTAGGCTATATATTAAGAGAAATCTGGTTAAAGCATATGCAGGTTGAAATATTAAAAGGTAAAATGTCAGTTACTGAACTGATCATCATAATGATAACTTTCGCTTATGATTTCGTTAGAGCTATAAAATTGATTTATAATATCAGATTTTCAGCATAACAATAAATGTTGTGTGCAATTATTTATCCTAGAAGCCTTAAGTAAGTATTCGAATGTAACAGGCATTAGCCAGTTCTACTTTTATTAATTCAGTTAATACTGATAAGTTAATGGAACTTTTGAGTATGTTCTCAGACTCGATGTAATTAAAACTGTCACACTACTTTTATCCATGTTTTCGTTTCGCCGTAAACATTAAAGTCGTTATTGTGAACAAGAATCTAACTATTCAGATTTTTTTGTAATTCGGTTGGCATTCGAACGTATTGTTAAATTCTCTTTGGGCATACATATATGTATAGGTCTCAGAAAATTGCATTTCTCTATGTGATTGAAGACTGTAACTTAAATGTAGACGGTTTTTAATATTGTAAGTTTTATCATACGCCTATATTCATCCCACCGCTGGGCACGGGCCTTACATGGGAGAAACACGAAATAAGCAGAAAATAAATAGAAATAAGCAACACCTTTGTACAATTCTCTAATATTCTGTTGTGTCCTTTTACTTGTCTTTGTATGTACATAAATTGTTAAATAAATAAATAAACACTTAAGGAGTTTGGGCTATATCACCACAAAGCTAATTTAAGCTAAAGTAGCTATGAAGTAAAAAATACAGTTAATTATATTCTAAATGCGCCTTTATTGACTGTGTCATTACATAAACGGATAGATATATCACCAAACAGTCTATTAAGTACAAATTTAAATGTTTTTCTCACGTCGCTCACGAAAGCTAAATAAATACCTTATACGTCGGCGCCATGACACCAATATCACGTATTCAGATCACTCCGATTGTCCGTGGTGTGATGTCATTGGTTCTGAGAAATTGTCCTCGATAGCCTTGTTTCGACCAAAGTAATGACAAGGGTTAAGGTTTTACGCGTTCATTCATTAATCGGTTGACTTATAGAGCTTACAGGTTTTTTTTGTTGACGTTACGATCGTCCTCTTGAACTACGAAGGGCGATGACGAGCCTAAGTTAAGGCGGATTATGAGTTTGGATGTAGATCGTTATGAAGAAGAAAAATGGCTATATCGAATACATGGCAGGATCCAATTGTGGTTAACCTCTGGTCCTTTTCCCATATCGTCGGTAACAGTGTAATTACTGTCCATCTGAGGTGTTGACATTTCTTGACTCCAAAGAGTTCGTAATAGAAATAGATAGCAATAGAGATTCTATCGAATAGCCTACCATCAGGTTCATCTGTTGTTTTTATTATTTTTATTCATCTGACATTTTATTGTACAAGACAATCAGGCTTAAGTTTTTTTTCACTCTCAACGGGGTCTCTCAACCGATTCCTCTGTGGTTGAAGAATCTGGGTTTAGTTTGCTGACTATCTAACCTCTATCTCCCGAAAAACCAATGCTGTTAAAATTATTGTAATGGCGTCTTAGATAAGATGTTGGTAGCTAGCTAGGCGGTCTTGGAAAAAACCCTACCACCAAGCAATTTCTACCCCGCCTGGGAATTTCACCCCGATCTGAACTTGAGTTCTAGATTTGAAAAAGCGGTCACAGCCACTAGCCCACAGAGATGTTAAAGAATTAATAGGTTAAACCAATAAATGACTATCCACGCGAAAAAGCACTAGAAACTGTAACTATCTCAATCATGACTTGAATCCTCACGTTTGAAGCGTTTCCATTACAAAGCTTCTTTGATCGTCATTAAAATTTGAATCACGATTCTCCTAATGTGATTACGTCAAAACACGAGCAAAATTTGTCGTCCATTGAAAATGTCAGCTTACATAAAATCCTTCAAAGAGAACGTATATCAAAAGATCGTGATCATCATACGCTCTCTCTTTCGTTCAGTTGCGTAATATTCGCCTTCTCTTTTACACAAGGACGCTCAGCCTTTGTTCGAAAGGGAAATTGCATTTTTTAAAAACCGAAAGTTGTTTTTTCATGTGGTTTTTTGTCGTCTCGTTTTGGGATAATTGTATTTTGTTTATGTTGTAACCTGTTCTGTTGTTGTGCTTCATTTTTAAATATTATTCTATAAATATATTTGTTTTTTGCCATTCCTAGAAAAAGGAACCACTAAAGCTTACTTTTTTTCCTTTTGACTAGTATATCTATATATTTGTCAGTCTATCATAGACATATACATCAACCTCAGCACACAAAATATAACATGTTTGCTGTCAGAGATGTTTTTGCACAAGAACTATAAAAAAACTCCTATAATTGTCGGAATATCCCAAAAAACACTGATTGTTTGATAATTTTATTATTAAAATTCTAAAAATAATAAAACATGGGAAAAATTCTCTACAACTCGTTGCTAGGCTACCACACTACTAGATCGCGATGCCCGTTTCCGCGCAAGCGTGCAAAATTAAGGATGGCGACTATGAGAGTTGCAATAAGGGCTGTCGAATCAGCTGTGTTACACTCCGTATTATATTACACATTATACTCCAATATCAATATATTTAAAGGCAAATCATGTATTGTGTTCTTTGCAATAATTTAGCTCGACTGACCCTGATGGAGGATAATGTTCGGGCGTAGATAATTTATACATAGAATACAATTTTAAATTATTATTTTTTCATAGTTTCTATTTGGGATTTTCTTATTTTTTTTGTATTCCTTAAACTACCCTCAATTAAGGCGACATAACATATTAAAGTTATTCAAATCGGCTAAGGGTTTTAGATTTTTAGTGACACTATCGTCACCAATCTATACGCATGGATGAGATGCGATGGTCCAAAGTACTCATGTGATTCTGCCATGTAGGAAGACTTGTACCCAACATTAAGACGTATGTAGACTGCTGCTACATTTTTATATAACAGAAGAAATATCCACCTTTAGTGACGCACACCGCGTTTTATAACAGCAGTATATAATGTACTAGATGACTCGGTGAACTTTGAAACACCCAAACTCTGCCATTACCGCCACCAATCAAAAAGTATCTGTATTAGAGATGTAAGAAATGACAATTTTGAATAGCACGTCACTTAAAAGATTTTCCATACTAAATTACCAATATAGAATTTTATTTTTTTACATTTCATTCAGTATTATATAAGGTGCAGTTCGTTTTGATGCATTTCATTATTACAATCCATTACAACTGCATCTGTACGCAAACGGACTGCAACTAAATTAGGTGTGCCTTAAAACATTCAAAACGATTATTACCTTCTCCTATAAATAACCATTTTGTTACGTTCTACAAAAAGATCTTTCTCCCCTCGTCACTCACTAATGAAATAATGAATGTTTTCGCTTTGAAGTCAATTGTAAGAGTTGTTTGATAGTCACAATGGTGATTAGTAAGTTTCTTAGTTGATGTGAATGATGTTCGTATCGCGGATAAATTAAAGTACTGGACTTTGCATTCATTCGATTTGCATTATGATGTCTATTATAGGTTTTCCATTATAATCAAGTGTTGGGAATAAATACTTCGAACTTTATTTCGGCAGTATGGTCTTAAGCTCCCTTTGCCTACCTTTACATAATTCCGAAGGTATTAACAAAAAAAGTTGTACAAAATTGTTTGTCACCATTTTAAACTTTTTAAACGTTGTTCCATTTCGAAACTTCATACAGGTAATTATTAAATTCTTTAATTATTTGATCGCAAGCATTCAGTGTGGTAATTAAATTATATTCGCGGTGCCTTTTAAGGATATTAAAATCTCAGGGTTGTCAGTATCTTGTGGGAGTCAGTTTCATGATAATGAGTGTTCGATGCGTAGGCGCAAACCCGATGCGATTGGCACACTTACCCACATCCTTATAAGGGGACGGCGCTTATACAAGCTGATTATAATATTTACTAATTTTTTTTTCAAATATAGTTTACTTATTAATTAAAAGATACACAGTACAGTTAAGGTACAGGTTGCCTTATTAATGCCATATAATGCCATTGGGCATTATTTACAAGTAAATTATTGAAAATAAATGTTATATTATTATTAGTTAATTTAAACTAAAGTTTAGGTTTTTCTGACAGAGCAATTTTAAAACTAAGACTCATATTGAGAATAATCAATAGAATGTTTTGTTCACCTTACGAACAATTTTTTTGTGATTTGGACAGGTTCAAGTATACGAGTCATATTCTATTTAGATAGATAGATACTTTATTTCATTTCTTCATTACACACGAAAATAGTAAAATCTAACCAGTATATTATATAAAGCTAACATTTCCACAATAAATAATATCAATGTACATTGTGTAAACTGCAGAAGTGCAAAAGGGACGCAACTCAGTCGGCTAAATTAACACTAGATTTACCAAACCAGTCATTTAGACTGGTCCTGCAATTTCAATTCAAAATTCCTACTATATTACACATATTTTTTTTCAGAAATGATCTTATGACTTTTGTAGCTATAATTAGAGAGTACGTTTTATAAACTTAATGTTATTTTATATACAATAGTAACAAATATAATTTTTGTTGTAGACATATATTCAAATCGCTGGTATATCTAGTGTTAAAGATAAAAATATCATCGATTTATTGTTGTTGCAAAAAGCCTGCCGCCTATGGGCAGCCGGGTAAGTAATAAAAATAAAATATTCAAACTTTTTTAGCACAGCCTGTATTTTATAATTGTAATCGGTCGGATGTTTATTAATGCGTTCTTATTCTGTGTTACGTAATACTGCAATTGCATTGTATCTAAAAGGACCTTTACTTTTTTGGGGTGTAAGTAAAAATTGTAAGACATTATAAAATATTTTTCGTTGACTGAATAAAACGGTTGAATCAACTGTGTTGCGTAATGACGTGAAGTAATCGTGTGTAACAATGGATGACAATGATTTTACGGTGAAGAATTTTATATATATAGGTTGGTTACTCCTAAAAGTGTTAATTCCTTAACTAACTTTTTAACCTGTTACAGGCTAACCATTTTTAATATAAATATATCTAATTGCCCCCGACACATCGTTCATTATTCAGCATATATTAAAGAATATGCTTTAAAAACCGATCTATAAACCAACGAAATAACTTTTTGGTATTTAGAATGTTACTTCTCGACGATTGTTTGCGAGCGTCAACTTTCTTTTGTTATCTCACTACTTCAGGACAGTGACTGGTCTAATTGAATGTGGTGTATTTATGCCACTCCCTGTTCATAAAAGGCGGTTATGATGCGAGCGGAGCGGATCTCTTATGACTTATGTCAGAGCGGTTAAGATGTTTGTAGTCATGAAAGCTAGCTCATTGAAGGTAATGAATTTATAAGTATCGCAATAGTTATGATAGTCATGAGGACAACTATTTAAAAATAAATTTTACATTAACATTTGAGTTTTTTATATCACCGTAGTATTTATATTAGTATGGATAGGTTTCGGCTTGGAAGGGTATGTACCAAACAGGCTATATAGGTTTTCAATAATACAGAACCATTTCAGTTACAATTGATTTAGCTGCTATCAACATTATCTTATATATATATCGAGCGTTAACAAGTAGCGAAAGAACGTCTAATAGAAAATGCTATGTTACGTCACAGGCTAGGAAGTGACTTCCAAACGCTTATGGTCAAAATAAATGTTATTTGTGTAATTTGTGCGTATACAAGTTTTCAGCGAATTTTTTAATGTTTATTTCGTAGTTTTTAATTATTTTCCTAGCGTAATATAAAATTAATATTAATTTAATTAAAATTAATCATAGACAAAGTTAAAATACATTTATTCAGTCTAGGTACATTACATAGATACTCTTATGAAAGTCAAGATTGAAGAATATAATTGTAATACTGAAAAGTATTGAATTATAATAGTTAAAATTATCAATCCGTTTTGTAAATCTCTAACGCTATCAGTAAAATATTGGTTTTTTCATAATCTTTTGATGAAGTGATTATACAAAGAACAGACCACCACTTATGTAAAATAAAATAAAATCAATCAGGTAATGGAAACGCTCTAACTATAACCACAGCTCAATTGCGAAACTTGGCAGTCGTGACAGATTCGCGCGTTTACGGAGAAAGGTTAAAGTGTTTCTCAATCAATATGTTAAGTGAGTGTCAAATTAAGTAGCAAGTAATTAAACACAACCATTTATGAAGAAGGGTCTCTTATTTAGTCTTCATATACAAGCAACGAATATTGTTATGGCTGCATGAACCTACTCTGTTATATTCTTAATTTCAATGATTTTTTTTTAATGTAAGGCCTACCATTTTTGGTTTTTAGTAAATTTTATCAAGTACTTCGCACGATTAATCAAATCGAATTGTAATGAAAGTTTAAGCCTAATTTTACGAACCTACTAGTCTACCTAACTCTTTTCCTGTTCAATTCGATGCAGATAATGAAATAGCATTCAAAGAAACCCCGGAACTGAAGTTGCGTTTGACCTCTAAGGTTGCCTTAGCGCAGTTACGCTGTTCGCGGGTCATTAACCGCCGGTTATTAGCGTTACCGCTAGATGGCACTGGATGTCTTTTCAAACAATTGACAGTGCGTGTTTACATTCTTCTAAAGTTGTCAAATACTGTTATCCAATTCAAGTCAAAGTCAAAGTAATATCTTTATTTAAATAAACCCGTTTACTAAATTCTTTTAACAGGGAATATGTATGATAAATGTAAAGGCAATAGTGGTAACTTTAAGTAGTAACTAACCTGGTATTTGGAAATTGTACCTTATAGATTTTAATTATTTATTAAGTAAATTTTTTTAAAATTAAAACTTATACTAATATGCATATTCCCAATTTACCGGCCGCTTCGACGAATTAGTAGCTGCAGTGAAGAAGGTGCGCAAATAACTCTCATCTTTAGTGTTTGTAATGACATTTACAAATTACCTATGTCATTATGTAATTACAAACATATTTTTTGTTTTACAGTACGATATTTTATACATTGGTACGTATTGTCATTTCCTGTTCGATTACATGTACAGTGTATGAATTCTAATCACCTAAATATTCCTGAACTTTGTAGTAGCCTTTTTTCATTAAATTTTATTTGATATATTTTTTAAATTTGTGTATAGGCAGTTCAGTTATGTTTGGCGGGATATTGTTATAAATGCGTATACATTGTTCCATAAATGAGTGACTTGTGTTATGAAGTCTAAAGATAAGATAATAATTAAGAGTGAGTTGCGTAAGTTAGTTTTATGCCTTAGATTATCTTCGTGTGTTCCCTCGTGAAGTTGAACCAGACAGACGTAACGATACCAAGTATAATAGTTACAGGATTTTTTTAAAATTGATTTATTCACAATGAATGTTGTAGTAACAACGCGATTTCTAATGAGTTATAAACATAAATTATACGTGTACGAGTCCGCATATTCACACGCATCTGATTTGGAGCCAAAAAGGCGGTTTTTGGCTTCTGTTGTTATTAGGACTCTATATCAGTATTTAATCTCTATTATTACATTTTTAATACATTTTTCTCAAGAAGTAGACTTTTCCATGTGTGCGTGCGTTCTTTTGTGCACTATTGGTTTTAATTTTCCTCCTACTTATAACACACAAATACATGAAAGAGGTTTTTAATCAAAAAGTTGTCTGTACTTAATTTTTTATATGAAATTACTGTTTTACAGCGTAAATAAATAATATGAATATATGAATTAAATTTAAAATTAATTTACTTTTTCAATATATACCGGCGTATGAAGTGAAATGTATAAACACCGCACTGAAGTAGTAACCTATAGTCTGAACGAAACCTTAAATAGCTCTCCAAAACGTTGAATATACATATTACTCTCAATAATTGTTCAAACTCTCCAAAGATTAAACTGTTTTTCATTGATTTCTTTTCGTTATTTTGCATGCACGTGCGGTAATGTCCTTTCCACTCGTCAAACCGAGACTCGTGACGAAATGACATATTATACTTTCCTCACTCGTATCCAAATTAACTAGTAAGTACAGTTTATCCCGCTCTTTTATTATATTATAAGAAACTGTAAAATACCCTGAATTTAGGGTATTTTACAATTGTAAAGGAGCCATACGCAATTTAAAAGGTATGTGGGGAGACGATATAAGGACGTTTTAAGGTCGAAAATTTAATACACCTTTCTTAATGTCACGTGACACGCCAGGTGTCCTTTTTGTTTTCGTATAGACAAAACAAGATGCAGTGCACTTTCTCAGATAATTTTATTTGACAATTTTAGTTTAATAACACATTAAGATTTTTCTAGGTGTTATTACTCTTAAATAATAACTTCCGAGTTTGTACGTTGTGTACAAACCAAACTTACTAATACTGAATTAAAACTACTACCAAACTTACTAATTTCATTGAATAAAATATAAGTGAGTCTAGGTTAGAATTATATTATTGTCTATTTGAACTCAGTTTATCAATGTTCTAACTGTTGGAATGTGGACTTAGTGCCCTTGCAGTAAAACGAAGAAGCGGAATGGACGATCATCGCCCAATATTAGTAAAGTTAATATTTTTTTATCAGAAGTGGTTCTTAATAAAATCAAAGTTATTTGGATAGCATTTCTCAAATGATATCATTACATTTATTGCAATAACAGTAGATCGCTAAAAGATGTTAAATTAAATTTAAAAAAAAACCAGTTGGTTGAGATAATTTATATGAACATGGTCTTTTTCATTGCTTTAGTATCTTACTAACTACGAGTTATATGTAATAATTCAGCAATTAACCTTGCATAACGAATAGATAGACACAGAAGGTGGTCTCTTTACTGCAGCATACATAGCAGAAACTTACATACGTTTTGTCATAATTAATAACGAAAACACTAAGATTTCGTAACACCTTTCTTTGTCGCACAGCATGAATGTAGAACTCCTTACATGCACACATATTTCCTGTTTCAAATAACATAGGCATAATTCTCCCTTGACAAGCCACATCTTTTTCTAGCAAGCAAGAAATATTTTTATATTTTCAAAGAAATATTGTTTTTTTATTGACGTACAAATATCTTTTTATATGCCTTATACCTTATTATAAATGAATAACTGTTTGTAAGTCCCGATAAAACTCAAAAATGTTTAACCGACTTGAATAATTTTTGTTTTTTCGCTTTAATTATAAGGTTAAGGTTTCGCTTTAATTATAAGGGGGCAGGGTAGTATAAAAATAAAAATGCTAGGGAAAATCTTAAGGAAAAGCTATATAGCATAATGTCAATAACAATTAGTAATCTACAATAGAAAATCGTCAAACGTGCTCTATAAAACTGTCATTTCTCCGATCGTCACTTCGTATTACTTTTAACAGATTGCGTTAGTGACAGGTAGTAGGTAACACATAGTTCACAGAGTAAACTAGTAAAAGAATAATACATTTAGATACAAGTGCGGAAAATATGTTCTTTCTTCCCTAGTTCAAAAGTCCCTACGGCTTGGGTAAACAAATATACGAATACATACGAGACGAGTGACACGTCACGTGAAAAATCTCCTATTTAAGCTAAATGTAATCCAACTAGACCTTCTGCGTTGACAATTATTTATGTTCGAATTCCACATACGACTGTTTAATATTGCCATCTTCGGCGACCTATTGCCAGTAGTTTAGAGGCCATATTGGTTCTAATGTGAATATAAACAGGTGACTACAACGTCAATGATTTCAATATCCTTGGTTTCAACCAGGTGCTAATTATTTGATAAAACTAAGTAATCAAACACTTGTGTGTTTTTAAGTTATTTGTGATGACTGATTAACATTTTCAGCTCATTGACAAGAGATGAAGCTTAAACTGTGCAGGATTTTTAAACTGATAAAATGTTAAAATAGGTTTCGTAACATACTATAACGAATAGCAACCGTAATTACTATAGTGTTACAGCTGATTATGTTTTGTGCTGATAAAGTTACCGTTATATTTACAAAACTGGCTTTTAATAAGTTTCAGTTCTTGTACTTTTAGTACACAATGAAGGACATGTATCCAAGTCATGAATTAATTAAAAATAATAAAAAATATCTTGTTCTAATTTCAAAACAAAAATGAATTAATTTTACTGTAGGGTTTAATTTGATTCGTGTTTTTAACACATCTATCATATATTGATTTAATCACACTCAGATATTAGTATGTTGTTATAAATTTTTTATTACTGTCTTTGTGACAGCTTACATCGCAATTGACTTGTTGTTATGACTTTAAAACACAATTACTTTATAATTTACAATGCTTACAACTAGTTACAGTAAGAAATAAAAAACTTAATTATAATTTAAATATTTTCAAGTATAGTGTTGAATGAAAAAATGAAATCTCCGGTTTCGAAAACTGAATTGTAGAGCTCTGAAAAATTAAATTGTCAAATATTTTCTGAAAGAAAGGTGATGTAGAACGTAACCAAAATTGTGACATCACAAATGACCTATAGTGGTGCTTGTAGGCCGCCCGAGGACGTGGAACAGATGGTGCACCCACGCCGCCCTCATACCCTTGCGACAGACGACTATACGCTTTTTCTGCATAACTGTGCCTACGCGCAGGCCCAAATCCAATTACATAGTATTTCGAATCTCGAAGAAAATGTTTCCTGAATTAATATGCACTAATAACTTCATATACAAGAATAAAGAAAAATATTCAACAACATTTTGGTGTACAATATTGAGAATATTTTTTTACATTTACTCCTTAGAAAAATAACAGCTACTATGGTAGTTTTATACAAACTGTTCTGTCTTGAAGAGTAAAGAAAAAAGAAAAAAAGAAAATTCGAGTCGAAATGCGCGGGCGCACAAACATGATCCAAACAAAATATTCCCATACTAATTAGCTTGTCGAACTTGACGAACTGTACTCTAAGCTATAGCTCACATTTTTTGCGGAGTGCAGAGTTAGCAATATGAAAATGATTACCTAGTTTTTTGTAAAGGAAAACATTAATCTGGTTAAACTAGATATGTCTCTTATGAGGCTTGACCGGTCGATAGTCAAATTGACCCAATTTAATATTGACCCAATTGATTGATCCAGTAAATCCATTTATATTGAAGAGCCTGGTTGAGAGACCATAATCAAATGCAACAGTTTTTTAGACAATGTTGTTAATTTTAATTGTGTCTCTTGGGTTTTTAAGTCCTTTGGCACCAATCTACTTTGCTTGAATACTATTTATACATTCTAGTAATTATTTTCAAGTCAACTAAAAACTTTTATTTAATTACATCATTTGTATTTCCTTCTATAAAAAATTACCGATGATAGTAAATACAGATCTCGTTATTTATAAAATAAACTCGATATTAAGGTTATTTATTTATACATGTTAGATAATTTACTATACACTTTATTTTGTCCATGCACCCCTCTGGCAGACCATTATGGTAAGTTGTCGAGCGAAAGCGACGAACAGCTTACTTGCTTCACGCTTGCGCTACGACAACAGATGGCGCTGACAGAATGGCTTGGGTGTGAAACTGGGTTCGTATCTAAGCTGGCTGCTTAACTATGCTTTGCGGCAGCGCTCGGTAGATGGCGTTATTAGTACCACAACAATAATAATAAATTATTATCGCAAAATGCATTTTAAAAACTAGTTTATTTTATTGAAACTTAAATTTGAAATCCAAGATAACAAGATAGAGGTTAAGATAAATTAAATGTTAATATTATTGTGGTTACTGAATGAGTATATTAAAATACTATTTGCATACAGGAAAAACTAGCCTATCCGACAGATGTTAAGTGCGTATTTGGCCTGCGTAGGAGTTAAGAATCTAGTTACATAGCCTTTTTAATTACAATATTATTTTATGATTGTGTGGGGACGACCTTTTAATCTGTAGCGCAATTTTGTATTGTTATACAAACTAGGATTTAAAAAAAATTATAATTAAGCATTATTAGAAAATTAAACGCTATTTGAACATGTAATATTTCGCGAGCTGAGGTTGGAAATAAAGTTGTCAATGTCAAAATCGTTCATTATTTTAAATGCAGAAAAAAGATATGGAAAGAAGGAAGGAAGGTTGTTAAGTAAGAAATTGAATTTAAAATTACTTACCTTAATATATATATATATATATATATATATAATTAAAAATATAAAAATAGTTATATATCATATGTATAAAAATAGTTTGAATAAATGTGTATCAGCGATAAGAGCGATAAAACAAAACCCTTATAAATTATCACAAAATATCTCAAAGATACTTATATCGAAGATAATTACATAATTATCCCACGTATTTACCTAAGTTCACATAACTTTTTAACTGGGACCACCCGTCACGGGTAACTTACCGTTTGCCATCTGCGTGCGCAGGCGCACCACCATCACCAGTCACCTGTACGCTAGCGAGCGGGCCGCGCGCGCCGAACGCAACAATTGACGATTCAAAACTACGAAACGATAAATAACCTAATACTAACACAATAACAAGTGTTTTGAATTTTAATTTGTGGTTTGTTTTCGTTTTATTCTTTTTTAAGTGGACAGTGCGATATTACGGTTTCGATACTCTTTGATAAACACCGGTGACAATAACGGTTTTTAAAATTGTATTGTGAAGTGGGAAATTGTCAATGACATTTTATTTCTTAATTGGCGAAGTAATTTTGTTTTCATCAATTCATACTTATGTACACTTTGGCTTATCATTCAGAAATGTTTTTACTTAAAAATGACTGAAATTCTACGACGTGATAAAATTTTATGATCGCGTAAAAGTTATATACATTAATCTCTAAATAAGACGTTATTTAAAAATTGTATTTAGGCGAAGATTTGAAACGATACATGTTGATTCATAAAATTAATCTAAAAATATAAAATTTCCAAAGATTCTTCTTTCATAACAAATTATGGTAATTAAAAAATAACAGACCAGACCTAGTAATTCTTTATTTATCGGCACTATTTATCTATATGCCCCGATAGTGTGTAAAACAATTTTTAATATCAATGGCAAAATATACCAGGATTCAAACACTTCAAATCTTTCCTAGGGGAAGAGGTTGGGATTGAGTAATTAAATCTATACAAACGGAACACAAGCTTGTTTATTAATTGGAGCACTCACATGTTACTTAGGCTACTTACCACACGCTACACCAAATGCTTGCCAACACAAGTTTGCAGAGTGTGTGGTGAAAACAAGGAATCTATCGAACATTTACGATATCATGTGAAGTCTCCTGGGAATCGCAAATCCAAAACCGGAAGACTCTAGGCTCTGAAGAGACACATTGAAGCTTATGTCAGATTTATTATGGACACAGGAATATTAAAAGTTTTGCACAAAAGGGTCTAAGTGCATTGTGACGCTTTTCACGGCCCCAACATAAGATAAATATCAATCAATAAAATAATAAAAATATTTATTTAATATCTTTCACACTACAAGATAAAGAAGCTTACTTAGGGAAAACTAAACCGAAAGCTTAGGCGAACCTATGTCAGGTGAGAAATCGTAACACAAGAGTTCAATAAAGTACTTAATTCAAAGTTAAAATATATTTTCTTTTGTTACATGACAATTCATATTTTTCAACTTATAGTTTGCTTAGGAAGCTTATCTGTAGGCTTCATTACATTATATATTAGGTAGGTAAGGTAGGTAACTAGTAGGTACTAGTGAATTAATATTTACAATATTTGTAAACAAAACGACTACAACTTAACCAGATATAAAATTACATCAGTTGAGAAACCATGACAGAATAGTATAACTTAAAACCTATTTGATTTTCAATATGATATTATGACATAGCTCTGTGAAGAATTCAAACTATCTATCTATTAAAACTAAACCGACAATTCTAGCAGGCCATATTAAGGCTTCGAAGGTTGTCTGTGGGCGACCACCATTGAAAACCTTAGCTTCCCCCGCAAAAAATGCGTCTAACTTGTCACCCACACTGGCTATCGTTGTATATTTAAACTTTAAACAATGTGTTGTATACGAAATGTCAAAAATAATTAATTACCTTGCTGCGATACGTGCTATAAATTGCTTGAGCAGGATTCAAGAATTGAAAACCCGAAATTGTGAAAAATTATTGTACCGGTAACCTGATGGCCTTAAAGTCTCGCACTGCCACTGGCTAAACCTGATCCCAGCCCTTGGGGAAGCACGAATGCATCGCTGATAGATAAGGCGGGTGCAACCCCCCAATTAGGCGGCAATCTGGGCAAAAAACAGCAAATCCTGGATAAGTTAAACCCATAATTGACCTTATATCGACTATTCGTTCAGATTAAGGTTTAGATCATAAAGGCAGAGTTTTTATAAGTCCGATGGAAATCATTTTGTTAAAAACCATAGACAATCTAAATATAAGGAATATATAATATTTTGAAGTGAACGAAATTTAAGATAGTGATCGTTCTTGAATCTATTTAAATCAATTAACATTTGGGTAAAACCCCTTTGAACTCGGACAATAGTATTATGTTATTTACGTCCTTTCTATTCTAAATTCAACTCTGGAGGCTACTGGTAAACTCTGCAACTAACAACTAATGTTGGCTGTCCATAATCTATCTATGGCTTATCTTACGAGGCGTCAGATTTTGAAGAATTTCACTTATACATAATAAGTAAACATTTATCGCCTTATAAGCACAATCATCCGTAAGTAGATTATTGAAATTAGTAAAGCATTAGTAAGAGAAGTTGGAGCGAAACCAATTCTGCTTTTCCAAAGATACAATGCGTTACAAACTCTCCTGACGGTGCTGACTGGTAAATTCTAAGTTCTTCAATGACAGACAATGTACAAAGAGAATTACAGTGACAATGGATTTTTGAGTTTCTTCTCGACTCTTGATTTCGTAGTAACGATAACAATATTGTACTATCAAAAGAATTCGAATCTGACGACGTGATATTTTGCTGAGATACCTGCTTGTAAAATCGAGCGGAGATCTCTGTCAATAGTTCCATTCACATTTTCTGTTGTCATCTTAAGTCCTCGCCCTGAAAACCTGTATTATTTAACATTTATTTAACAAACTAATATTTACGTTATGTAAAACTACTGGAGTTATACACTGTTAGCATACAGCAGCCCGTATGTAATTAGCATTTCCGTCATAAATATACACAATGAGTTTAAACAAAGATATATTAGGGAGACAAATCTACGATTCTTTACTAAGATGAGTTCAATCGAAATTATATTTCAATTAATTCTATTATTTCCTTTAGTTTGTCTATTGCGTACAACTGTGTAAAGGGAAACTTTTGTTTTTATTTAATACTAGCTACCGCCCGTGGCTGTGTCACAAATGTTGTACATTAACGTTCCAAGATAAATGGACTATCCAAAATATTTATTTAACTACTACCAGTAGTTCCAGATATTAGCACGTTCAATATAACAAACTACTCAGCTTATTAATATGAGTATAAATAAAATTATTAGAAAATATATTTCATCTAGGATCAAAAAGAGCCAATTTGCTACCTTGAGGAATGGGCCTGCAGCAAGGAGTGACCACTTCAATTCACAATTCATTAAAATCTACTTACTTTATCCGTATAATTGCTAATATATGTTTCTAATCTATTTGTGTAGTTCTCGGTGGAATATTACTTCATCAATAAATTTATTATAACTCAATATTCTTGTAAATGTCACGTAGGAACAATTATATTGTACTTAATAAATGATCGTGCGTCGTACGCCGCGCTATAAACTTGATCTTCAGTTATGTAAACTTTATTATGTGTTGTTTGCACAGGTATTTTGGTCAAGGTTAACTACGTTTTGTTTTTAAATTTTATTTTATTGAAGTAGGAAATTATAAAGCACTTTCTTCCAATCTTATTTCCGTTTTAGATTAGATTGAATTGAATATTATATTTCAACAAGTGTCTTTAGTGCGGATATGATAACTATTTTCCTCACATATTGTCGCTTTGACGTGTGCCGGAAGGGCCCACCATATTCTACGCCCATACAGTCTATTTAAGGTCCCAAGAACATGCCTAATCCGTCACTTAATTTGCATGCCGTACACTTTTAATTTCAAAGAAATATTAAACTCGCTTTTCTTTATTATTGAGACTATTTCCCACTCACTATCTATGATTACTTTGTTTGATATTGGTATTCTTGTATCGTGTTTGATCTTTGAGATTTGTCACTGGTGCTAACGGTAATTGAGGAGTGTATCGAATCTGTAATAAGAGTGATCCCGCTAATGTTACAGTGCATGAACAATATTATCACGAGAACAATATTATGCCTGTGAAGGCTTGAGAGAAACGAATCGACAATGTCAATGTACAGATTCGTGAAAGAAGGCAGCAGCAAGCGCCTCTTCGTCCAGGGAACTTTAGAGGGCGAAGAATCCAAACCAAGGAAATCGAGTTTGAAGAAGTCCTCTCAGTCACCCGTGGGATCCCCTATCACTACAAGCTTGAACCTTGCTTCGGTACCGAGAAGCTTGCGGGAAGGTTTGACGAAACATGATACAGTTTACGATGGGAATTATCCCGGTATGGAAAGGACTTCGAGCTATCGGTCGGGTTCATATCGAGAGGAAAGCTACAACGGCCGTGTAGTTCATGATGGGGAACAGACCCATTTCGAATATGATGGAGAGAGCGCTTTGGCTGTGCCGACTTCGGCCGGCGGGAGAGGAATATCGGAGCTACAGGCGATTCATACGAACAAGCGCATGGCGACCGAGGTCCTCGGCTCTTCCTTAGAGTCGACGAAGATCTCGAAGAAAGACGACAGCGGACAACGACGGATCACAACAAGGATCGTCAGGAAAGTTACCACGCTTACGCGAGGCGAAGAGAAGGCCTCTGCTGAAGATTTGGCGAGAGGAGGCCGAGAGGTTCGCCGATCAGCTGAACATTACAGACATGTTGAAATGGAGGAATCACATCCTAGAAAAGTAAAGGTACCTTTTAGATGCACTAACACAACGTGCTTTTTATTAATCTCACTTTTAAATTACGTAATTTATAAACTCACAGAAAATATCTGATGGTAAAATACTACAGGGTCTATAAATATGAAACGTCATTGATTATATTCTTACCTCTAACTTTTAACAAATGACATGATGTCAGATTTAATCATAGTTTTAACTAACTATTAAATTACTTCGTTTTACGACATTTTCGTTTAATTCTAGCTACAAAGATTCTTTGTGAAAAATCGTTTTAAAAGTTCGGTCTTCTTTATCTTTATTTAATTTAGACGCTTTTACCCATTTACTATACATGTCATTACCTGATTTACAATATATTGCTACATAGAAGGGACGAGGAGAATTAAAGGTGCAGAAATATATCGGCCAGATATTCAGAAGCCAATGGTTCTGGCAAAATACTTATGACGGCACTACATAAATAAATTAGGTTTGAGGATGATATTTTTCATAAGAAAATTTCTATTTTTATTGTCTTTGTAAAATTACGGTTCTACTATTCGATTCGAATCGGTTTCCTAAATCAATGGAGCGTAATTTGATTTATTTTTATTAAAGTGTTTTGTCCGTTCTTACTGTTCGTCTCTTCATTAAAACCCAACAGTGTTTTGTAACTGTGAAGTAATGTTCAAAGGTTCTGATTGGCTAACTAGAATGTTTATGGCGATACTAGTCTCTTGATCGTATGTGGCGAAAGGACGACATATATGGATGTACCCGATTTATCTTAAGAGCTAGTGATAGTGGTATGTGGACATGTGTCCATTAACATTGTTTGACTGTAACACTTAGTAATTCGTTCCCCATTTCGATTTAAACTATAACGTTGATATAATTACAGGGTTTCCGCGCAGCTATTTTTAAACTTGTCGTAAGTGCAATAATAATAATCACAATCTATTTGAGAAAGCATATTATTTTTCAAAATCTATGTTTCGTTTTGTTAGCACTGTGACGTCATCTCTGTGCTTTGTATGATTTAACTTGATAATCTTATCCCTTTCAAATGCAACCTAGGAATAATCGAAAACATGGAATTCCTTACAAGCACACGTATTCCCTCCTTCTTACAACATGGGTTCCTTTAAAAGAGGCGTGAAAAAGCACTTTTTGGGCCGGCAAGGTGAGGGTGGCTAGGGCAGTATGCATGCTTCACTAGCTACCTTCACATATGGACTCGTCTACTGCTTATCATCAGGTCGTGGAGTCATTTACTGAGCTTTATATAAAAAAAAACTATTTCTAACTTAGTCGTGGTGATGTTATGAAAACCATCCTCCATATCCAGTACATATCTGGTAATGCACGACTTGCCTTTAGGTATTGCATATGTGTAACGATAACCGTTCCATTGCCCTTACTTGAACAGCCAATTGGAAACGCAGTGAATTTTATGGGAAAACTTTTTCATGGGAAATATTATTAATAACTATAACTATAACTTTGGGAAGTGAATCATATTTTTCATTTAAAATCATGGCTTCCACTGATTATTCAACATAAAATCATTTCATTTAAATGGTCAGTTGGTCTTTGAAGCACGACGGTTAACTTTGAAATAGCTTGCTGCATCAAATTTTTTAGCAAAAACGGAAGCTTTGTATGCATCCTTTTTTCTTTTCAAACTCACAGTAAAAATGAATAAGTGCCGACCTTGGAAACTGGTTTGTCCATGGTTGCATGCGTTAGTGAAATAATTTCGTGTAAGTCCTCATTTTTGAGTTACCTCCGATTTTGCGATGACGCAATTAATTACCTAATGATATTATAAACATGATTTAATATCAGGAAATGTAACGACCTCTCGAATGTAAAGGTTGCTTAGTACGAAGAATGTGAATAAGTTGTTTCAGTATAATGTAGATAATAAATAGTTCGAATAGAAAAACCAATGCAAGTTAAGAGTTTGTAAAACTTTAAAGGTTATTAAATACTTTTTCTGAATTAATGCAAAAACTAAAATGTTTCACTGTTTATTTTCAACTAAAACCTTTTTTTGTTTTATCTTTTTCATTACATTGTCAACGTAAAAAAAAAATTGTCAAAATAATATAAAACATGCAAAAAAGAACTCAAACTCACCCTTCTCATTTTAATCCACAATTTATTTAGTAGCAGTACAACCCAATATTCCAAGTAACTATTTCCATTCACATAAAATTATGTAAATCAGATTTTGTATGTACGCTAGTATAAACATTTGACCGAATCTAAACTGTTTAGTTATATAATATGACATTTCTCTATGAACAAATAAATGTTTAATTTTTCAAGTACTCTCTGTAGATGACACAAAAAGTCTAGTCGTTACGAAGCTTGTATATGATCACGGTGCCATAAGAAAATATTTACTGCAACTTTACTCCCACTTAGTATTTTTTTTGTTAATTATTACCAAGTTGACCTTCTGTTTTATATAAATCAAATATTATTTGTATTTGTACTCGCATTAAGTTTGTGTAGATTATTCTAACTGCAAGGTCTAAAATTAACGACAGTTCATTGTGGATGAATTTAATTAATTCTCTTTATTTCGGGCAATTTAGGAATGTCTATTATACCTGTTATGGAGCGTTAACTAAGGTAAAATTATGTGTTTTATGTCATTTGACATTCTTTTGTTCAACTCAATATTCTCGTCGAATTATTTATTACTAGTTTCAGAATCTTCAGATTTGTCTTTCGTTGTTTCGCGTTACTGAACTACTCAAACAGGTATATAGTAAGAGCATCTAATTAGGCATACGCTACAAACATTGTGCGATGTATCTACATACATGTTCTATGAATCAATTCAAATCCGTGCTGCATTTTATCCGTTACAGATTATTTCTTCAATAATTTAATTCCTACTCAAGTTGTGCATCAAATTGACTTCTCTAAAATTGAAATGCCAACCATAAATATTGCGCTCGTTGCAAACTCACAGACGGTTGAACTTTCGCGACATTATTAATGTTTATTTCTGGACCTGAACTTTAGAAAGCATGTCCATGATCTATTATTGCTAGTTTATCTATTACTTTCGATCACTATGCTATAGTTCAATGTGTTATACTTTTAACAGATTTAATAATCACTGATGAAAATTTAACGGCATCTAAATTTAGTGAAATTGCTTTATTTATAATACTTTTGCTTTGTATTCTTTATTGTTTCGTTTTCTTTCCCTTGTTATTCTGAAAATAAACACGAAGAATGACTCCATAGCTTACGTTTAATAGCTGCACTTGCATATATTTTCAACCCCAAATTTGAATAAAAACAATTACCAGCTCACTAATATAATTCCATCTACTCAAATCGCGTGTAAAGTATCCTTAAAACGTATCAGAAAATTACCTTAAAAGTTAGTCAAGAAAGTTGAAGTACAGGTATCCATATTTTAAAGTGGTTATTACTTCTTACTGTTAAAGCATAGAGTCCCGGACAAACCTTGGTATTTTTTTAATACTACAGTATGGTTTACAGAGAAAACAGAAACCTTCACAGTGAAAGTTGATAACTCATTGGGATATCATAAGCGGTCAATCGTATAATAAACATAACTTCACGTGACGATTTTCAATTAATTAGTTGTAGGAATAAGAGGTGTGGACGAATGGCAATCAGATCGAATCAGCATGATTGTTCAATTAACCGTGAGATATGCGCATGCGCCGGGATGGCTATGCAAATGTCGAACAAGTGATAATATCGAAGAGTTAATCTTCAAAGTTACATTACATTTTTAAAAGGCTTTTGGCATAGTAACAAGGTATGTTTATTGATAATAAGCTTATATGTGATATTATCATCTAAAATTTAAGGGAAATGCAAAACGTCAAATGCACACTAGACAATAAATTAACTGAATGGTCATGATATCTATAAATCGTGGATTGCTGTTGCGTTGAGAATGTCCAGTTGTATTTATATTGTAATTTCAAATTACCGTTTTTGCTTAAGTAAAGTTTATTTATGGCCCATAAATATTTTCAAATGATAATTTTCATTTAAATTTCACTCTCTCGAATACTTTATTGTGTTCCAAATTAAGGATGCAAATGTCTGCCTTGAGAGATGTGCCAAAGATCTCACGGTCTCCCAATGGTTTGCTTTCAAAAAGTTTCACAATTCCTGAGAAAATATTATGCGGAACATACCTTTCAAACATTTCATGTAACATGCCACAATTTTCTCGCGTACCTCAGGGTACATACTTGGACCATTAATGATTGTAATCGGATTATTTACTTGTCCTTATTTACCAACGCTGTTTCAGACCATTTTTTCTAGTTACCGTTGTAACTTAAGTCAAGCAATTTAATTTATCTTCTAGTATTTCTTGTATGTTACATATAGCACAGTAGCTTGCTTGTTAATAAAATATTTCGTCGTCAAAAGGTAGGTTTTTTACTTTTAGTCATATGTATGCATGAATGAAAATTACGGATACATTACACGAACACATATGATATTATTTTGTTTCAATACCTTTACAAAAAAGGCTACGGTTTTGTGTAAAAGGTACTTACGCAAGGAAATTTCTTGGATTATGACTTGGTCGGTATACAAAGGTAAATCACCAGACGGCGGAGATTCGCTTCGCTGCATCTCTATCGAAATCACCTGAGAGCTGTGAGCCTCAGCACCAACCTTAATTTGTGAATATGTGAAAGAACGCAAATCCAACTCACTGGTGGGCTTTCAAAATGTTTTGAACTTACTTTCTTATATAATATAGAACTGAAAATTTACATTCAAACTTCGTTAGTGAATTTTATAAGAAGTTTGAGTTGTTAAAGCAATTTAACCATTTTGATGCTATGATATTGAAAATAAAAAAAATTGGAAATGATATAATATGCCATTAGCAATTTAATATTGTTAAATGATTTCTAATAATAAAGGTTTCACAGCCAAAAATGGATATTGTTAAGTTTTTGTTATTACTGCAGTGATCACTACTTCATATTAAGTTACAAGAAAGGGCTTCTTATTTTCGCTACACCAACACATGATTTAAATATAAAAATCTACGGAGCGAAATTGGAAATTGAAGCTCTAACGCAAGATGGCTGACAGGAAACAGGCACAGGTGCGCCCGGCACACGACTGCGCGCGCGCAACCAGCCGTTAATAATGTGGTGCGCGCTATGGCTCTTACGGCCACATATCGTACAGTATACCTTCTAGTTGTCAAAATATGAGATAAAGTATAGATTAGAATCTAAGCCTCATGGTTGTAAAATATTTAATGAATTAATTATACACAATAAGATCATTAAGATTGCATATAATCGGGGATAGTGTGAGTCCGCGTAAGCTTTGGATAATTCGGCGTATCTGACAAAATCTGACAAAAATGTATGTGTGTAATGTAATTGCTTAAATTAACATAAAAACCTTTCAGCTTTTTAAATAAGAAGCTTATCCAATTATAACCTTCCCACTTGGTGAGACAGCTACAGTTTTGCACTTTCCTCGACGATCGGGATATTAAAATAATTTATAGTTTAATATCGAAACCCTATACTTACGCCCAGTTTATATTTGACTCATAACGGTCATAACGTTTTGTCTTTAAGCATCAAGGGTTTATTAAATATGTTCCTAAAATATTCAACTGTTTAAAATACGTAACAATGTTCAAAAATTTACTATTTAGTTTATCACAATTACTAAATTATAATAGTTGATTTTGTGTGACATGTGAGAGATAAGATCAAGCGAGAGTCATTCAAAAAATATTTGCACAAAGATGATATTGCTTCCACTTATATGTTACAAGTTAACTAAACGATGCATGATAGCTGCCTGAATAAATTGAAAATTTCACGGTCATTTTCGTTGTTAACTAAATTACGAATCCGTTATATGTCTAAAAGATTTTCGTCTGTATTGCCACTTACGAGGTCTTCTAGATAAACATCGCTGTTAAGATTCATAGCCATCTATTAACCTAACAAGTCAATTACTTTCAATTTGTTGCCATTTTCTTGATTGCATCCATATTGTTATTTGTATAATTTTTAGAAATCTTTGTGCTTACTAATCCTGTATAAATTTGAAAAATTGATTTAGATTTGATTAAATCATCGATCATTTAGATCTTTGTTCAAATGTATTCATAATTTTATTACTGCAGCTACTCTAGCTCCCATATATATGTACCATAGAAGCACTCATACATAACACGACTAATATATTCTTTAAGCTCTGTATAGCTCCAGATTTAAAGAGAAATGGAACAGTCGAACCCTGAACTTAAAATATTAGAATCGTGTCGTCCATTCGTGAGCTTCAATCGTGATCAGCTGATAAACCTCTACGCGATGTAATGAGTCCCGTCAGTTCGAGATCACCCTTTGTAAATATAACGGTTCGTGCCCAAGTGAAAGAATGTAAAGCTTGATAAATGATGGCAGATTTGGCACAACGATCTAGTGCTCTTTTTTGAATTTGAACGTGGAACGGAATGTGGTCAGTGAGATACTTTTTTTAATTTGAAAAACTTAAAAAAAAATCTTAAATTTGCAACTCCTTTGTTTCTTTATTCGAATAAAAGCTGTGCAAGCTTGTTTTAATTAAGAAGATAGTTAAGAGAACAGTAGAAACAGGCATATCTTTTCCAAAGTACTGAAACTGACTAATTACTCGTTTTATTAGACGCGAGCCTCTACTGAGAGAAGGTGGACGTAGCTGATCGTCCGCAGATAAAGTGGGAACTCATTGTTTGCATACTTGATGTTAAAGAATTGCTTGATTGTTTCGCTATCTGCCATAGATCTGCTTAAAATACGGTGAGCATAGAAAATGGGTATTGCTATATTTGTTTTCTGTTTTTTTTATTTGTGTGACATTAATTATACTGTTTTGTTTCAATATACAGTTAAAATAAGAAAAAGACCTCACCACTGACAAACTTCACTTCATAATGGGATGTCAAAAATATTTACCGTTTCTATGTTTAGAATAATAAAAGATTTTTCGGAGTTTAAAATAAACTAATTAATAATTTACTACGTGTTAGACAAAATTAAGAGAGCCCAATTTTCGTTATGTCTAGATTTAATAAAATGGATTGAATTTTGCTGCAATCGGGCCATCTCTACTAGTATAAAACCTATCCACGCGATGGAACTTAAACCTGCAATTTTTACGCCTATATCAATGAAACATACAACACTTTGTGGGTGCTTTAGCTTGATTTAGTTCTAAGCGGATAGTCCGTACTGACGACCATACGGTCCGCCCTATACTAAACATTCCTACGGACTAACTTACGGATAAGAATATTCGCGCACATGATGATGGACGGGCCGTTTTCTACCTACTAAACGTGATAGTTGATTTCTATACTATAGCTCCGGCCGACAGTCCGCCGTACGGGTCGTCCGTGTAGAATGATCCAGTCTAATCTGCGAACGAACGAGTTAAAATCGCGAACGAATAACTTAAGAATATCAGAGTCTAAATCAAATTAAATATTGAAGGCAAACAATTAGATGAGATCACTGTGAGCAAAACCGTTGACATCATTTACTTATATGGTGATCGATAACTCAAGGTCCGTAAATGTGGATCGACACAAGTGACGCGACGGCGGTAGTAAAAAATGCAAAATAACAGAAACCTGTGAAAAAAATATAGATTATGAAGAGGATAGCTGGTATCCTTTTAAATTTATCTTTTAACAAATCCCACAATTTTAAATAGTCAATTAACTAAAAAAAAATCATCAGACCTGAATGACATTATTTCAGATGCATTTTTTTTATATTTTTGCGAGGCGCGACGCCTATTCACTTATTGATTTATACAACTAAAGTGATAGCTACCGAGATCGTCGCCAATACATTGTTTGTTATTGCTATTTTATTTACTAGGAACGAAATTATATTGAATAAAATAAAATCAGATTTAATAGTGAATATACACCAAAATATGTTAGCGAATAAGGCTGTCGAGCGTCTTTAAATTAATAATATAATGTGATGACATTACTAAGCAGTCGTGAGATGAAATAACTAATGAACTATTCCGATAGATGATTTCAGTAGAGCCATTTGTTAACTTAGACATGCCTTATATCCGGGAAATGTCTTATAAGGAATAGATAAGAATTGTGGCCGAGCCATTATTACCTTTTTATAATTATTTATGGTTTTTGTCTTTTTTTAAATCACTCAAATTCTTGTTCTGTCTTGTTTTGTCTGTCTTACTTCTTCTTGTAATATTACTGTCTTCTTGTTACATAGTCTGTTTGTACAATAAACCCATTTTTACTTTTATCGTTCGCTCGCCTTTCTTTATTTAGGAGATACTCACAGTCCACTAGTTCTCCGCTTCAAGAATATATGGTATAGATTTTAAAACTTAACTTATAACTAACTTTAGAATCTAAATTTGCTTATAAGTTAAGTGTTTGTAAGTGTCATTCTGGAATAGAAGATGTTAAAGTATTAATATATCATTTTTATTTTTCATCATTATCTTTTTGATTAATTCTTTTTTTAATTTATTCTTTTTGAGTTTAATTCTATTGAACTGCACTTGGCCAGCATGGATGATTAAGACCTAATCGACCTAATTGAGGGTAGGTTCGAGCTCTTTAGTGGTAGTTTATGATGATAATGAATCTTTACAATTGGTGATTGATTTAAATTAACATTTGCGCAGTCTTTCTTAATAAGGATTCCGCTTTATTAAAAGTTGTTGAACTCGTAAGATCAGTTATAAATCTTACAATGTATTTTTACACCAAAACTACTTCCAAACAGGACATAATCCTTGATCATATCTCCCACGGCACTTTTTGAAACCGTTATTCGAAATCTCAAACTTAATATATACCCTTTATGGAATTGTTGACTAAAACAGGTCTTATGTATACTAATAATTTGTTTGCATCCATCGCCAGCCTAAAAATGTGTATGACGTCATCCAAAAATGAGTAACTGAGATGGAGTCATCGGCGTTTTTGTTTTGAATAATCCTTCGAAGAAATCTCACGAATTGCACGATTTTAAAAGAACTTAAATTTTATAACAACATCAATATTTAGCCTTTATACGGTAAATTTTTATTATGACTTCAATAAAACGGAATTTCGGAAATGGCTGCCGAATTATGTTCTTTTATTTAAATACAGTATTTTTTTCAAATGTGACTATAGATATATAAAGTGTTATATATACATGATAGAGTCGTTGGTTTGTCGTCGTTAAACGTTCTTCGTGCGTGGTTGATAATCTCGCGTTTGAAGGTGTCGGGTGTATATTAACGTTTCATACTTTCCCAAATGGAAGCAGAGCCCTTTCCCTCAAGCTGAGCCCGCTGCCTGGTGCCGTTATTAGCGCGGAACTGACACTTTCATTTGTAGTTTGTGTTATAGATCCTTTAGCATCAGTTCTTTCAGTTTAATCGTTGTACTAGGCCATATATCTAACATTAGGAATTACTAGAAGAACTATTTTGAAATTCATTCAGTACTCATTACTAGTACTCCAAGAGGAAGTTTTGATATGTGTTGCGTAAAGTTGAAAAATGCATATTTAATAAGTAGTTTCCAATTTTCATAGAATTTTACAGCTGTCGACAAACAGGTTCAAGATGAATCAGTTGGATTGAAAATTACTTGCACTAGTGATACACAGGTTTCTGCTTCACTGTTACTGAATCCCTGACATGATTCTAGTGTCCTTTTCAAAAGGATAGAGGAGTCCCTTGGCGTAGTGTTTGAACGCTCTAGTTTCAATTAAGAGAACAAAGAACCTTTCAACATGTTTGTTCGGGTTAATTAAAATTTATTATCTCTCGCTCTTCCAAGCTTTTCCGTGATTTGGAAGGCACGCTAAGGTTGTTAAGTCAACCGCTTTCACACTCCAAGCCGTATTGGGTCAGCGTGGTGCTGTTATGTTGACTCTTTTATGTGTATCTCTCATGTTGGAAGGCCCAGCAATGGGATGCTCATATGCTGATGATAATGATAATCACCATCATCATAGAATAACTAGTTGCTAATAAAAATAATATAATCTCATTTTATTTTAAAATTTATATTCATGCATTGGCAAGCGGAACCGGCTCCAGGTGACAAATATTTTTATATTATATTCAAATACAAAATCGAACGGCTGCATCTTCAACTTACATAACTTTTCTATAACTTTTGTTTTATTTATTAATTTAGTTAAATGTTATATTGATCAAAATAAAACCATATTGAGTTGAACCCACTTGATCGCTCTAATCCAAGCAAAACATTTCATTTAATCTTTCCGTTTATAAATAGATTAATCGAATTGATTGATTTCAAATCGATATTTTTGGCATGGACGATGAACTCTCGAGGAGCTGCTTTGTTTTATATCTTTAAATATATTTAAGTGCAATCGTTTAAGAGTTAAGTATATTGAAGTGGTTTTAAGGATTCATTGAATTTACTTCCCAAACGGATAAGTAGCTATTGAATTTCAGTAGTTTATATATATTTATCCATCTTTCATATTAGTTATCAAATATAACAAAATGTCCCAACAACTAACGTTCAAGCATAAATTATATAATCTAGTTGCAGCTATTTACATAATACATAAATAGTGGTTTTGTCCAATATTGTCATGAATTGGCCGGTTTTGTTTGTTTATTTACATTTAAGCAAAATTCATTTAGTTTTACACTTCAACATTCAGAAATTTTAAACAACTCAATTTTCCTGGATACTGTGGAAACCATATTTTTAAATCTACAATGTTGATTGCGTCAGTGTTATTTGATTACTAAGTTAAATGTTAAATTAATTGAACACAATAAGTGCATATGATGCTATTGACGTCAGAGAACAATGAGATTCAAATTGATATACATTTCAAAGCTTTTAAGCGGCAGCATAGTTATGCGCCATGCCTTGTAAGGCTGATGGCGTTAGATGATCTGTTTGTCAATTAGAGGCTATTGAATTGTCTCCTTATCTGTCATGACGATACACCATAATACTATTATGACGCTTTCTAAAGCCTTGAGTCTCTTAACTGAGATTCAGTAACCCGCTTTTATTATCTCCCTTCTCCACGATACTAATAATTAGATCGATAGCAAGTGTAATATATCTTATAGTTAATTCTGTACAGTTCTCAACAACTATATAGTTTGTGGACTGAAAACTAACTTTACGTTGTTTATGTTCGTTATTGCCAATAATAGACAAATCGGATGATGATATCTTAAACTAATCAAAACAATTTTCTTATTTTTTCAGTCTCATGGGAAGACTCAATTTTTATTTAATTATTCATTTGCACTGCTCTTGAGTGCAGTAAAACAAATTTGAACTGCTTCATTGGAAAGGAGTCGCCTCAGTGACAAGTTAATGCCTCCATTTTTAGGTTGCTTATTTTGTTTAATCAAGACACATTCCAGTAAAATGTGCAGAGTCAAATCAAAATTTAAAAGTAGTATATAATATATAAAAACAATTCAAGTGACCTGTTTTTAACAAAATCTATTTACATTCTAATTTTGAACTAGATTAAACTCTCTGACCAGTAGCGTGATAAATTAAAATGACCTATTAAGGTCAGTGAATTCTAGCAAAAAATTGATGATCAAAATCTTGATACAAAAATTGCTCGATTCATATTTCACCGACGTCCGACTGTTCTGTATTGTGGCTTTTTTATGTAACCGCAATTACATTAGCAGAAACAACTCTTGAGAATACCGATTTTGAATCTTCTTTGTGAAATGTTAGAAGTTATGATACAGCACAGTTTTGTTGTTATTGGAGCATGACCATAGCATTTCGTTAAATTTGATCTTTAATAAGCGATCAGTTTCGATGTAAATTCTATTGCCAATGCGTGTGAGAAGGAGGAATAAAAAACAATTATATTTTAAGACCTTTTTACTATGTCCTTGTAGTGGATATTTATAGAAAAAAAAGAAAAAAAATGATAATCAGTATTCTGGAAGTATTCGTATTGACTATGGTGGATATCATAGACATACTAATAACATTGTATCCAAAATGGAGTCTAAATATATTTGGGGATAACATTAGCCGTATTTTTCCATATATACTCATCTCTGATTACGCAACAAATCTTCGTATACATTTTAACGAAAAGACACTGACGTCATTTGAAGTATAAGTTTGAAAACTTAATTTTTGTTATTAATATCGAAAATAATCGAAATATTAATAAATTTGAATTATCTGATGTGTTATACTAATTTCACTGTGTAGATGTATCAATAGTAATTTTAATTGAAAAATAAAAAATAACTTCTACTTATATTTATAAAAAAAATACCAAATTTCGTTAAAACATTCTTCGCACATTTAATTAATTCTCAAAGTTCATCACATTAAAAGAACAGATTGTAAACCTCGAATTCAATCATTTTATAACTTATTCATAAACCACAGAACGGACAATGAAACTTAAGCATAGATTAAGCAAAGACCCTGACATGGCACGTATGACATCATAGATTCCACAGCCTCAAAGACAACGCCCACATTTAAACAACTTGTGTTATCAACTGAGAAAATACATTAATCTTAATACATGATAATGAAGTGCGGTATTCAAGGTTTTGATTTTAAATACTGCTGATTTGGGTATTTTTGAATCTCAGATATAGTATACACCTATGTTACTCAGATTAGCGCCAAGGAGTATAGAGAGTTTTTAGCGCCATTATTTCTGTACTATAATCGCCTGCTTTGTTCTTACTTTTGTCAATATGCTATCAACAATTTACAATCACTGCTTTCTTTCCCATTATCAAATCTTTCCTGTGTAATAAATCTGTAGATTAACTCAATTTTCATCATATTTCGGCTTTTGCGTAGGCTTGAGGAATAGGACTGTTTGAGTCAAACGATACTTGCATTCAACATTTTAGATTGTTTTTAAGCATCAGATTTATCCTGTTCGCCTTCATGGCTATCGTTGAAACTGCCTGAAGCCGTATAGAATTCCATTATAGTGTCATTGATATCGATAAATTACATGGCATTTTAATTTGGTCAGCTAACATTGTTTTTTTAACAGAATAATATACAGTTGTGAACCGATATATTTACCTTGAAATTGATTAAAATAGGAATCTAGTGCATTGAACTTGAGCATTGGTCTTATTTCGTTGAGTTTTTCGTTACGTTTGGTTGGTCACGAATTATTTTTTTGTAACAAATGCAATGTGATTGAGATGGGATTGTGTTATTTCCTTAGATGTTTGCTTTTAATTTTGCAACAAACATGGTATGTTTTTTCGAATTCCAGATTTGATTTGATTGTCTTTTAATATGTTTCATTTCACAAAATTGTATTGTGAACAAAGAAAATTTGATCAAGTTAAGAGATCAACTGTTTACCATTCCACATTCTTAACGTATCAAGAAAGCATCATACTTCTATAGATGAACATATAATTTACAGTTTTGTATATCCCTACGAATATACAAAATGCATTGTTAATTAGTTTTAACGTTAGAATGAAATTAAGTAGCGAAAGTGGTTTAGCAGACCACTTTACGCTCTAGTGTCATGGACTGATTACCGCGAGGCTGTTAAAACCATGACATTTAACTTTCATATGGAACTAGTGATATGGAAACTGACCATGTTCACTTAGTTTTTGCCGATTCGCTGGCTTAGAAAATATCCCTTTGTAAATTCTTCATTATAGTATCATAATTATATTATACGTTTTATTTTGAAAAACTACATTTGTCCTTCGCCTTTACGTCGGATCACCGCTGTAAAATTCTCTTTACGACGAAGAGTATGGATGAATGCGTAAGATACAAAATTCATTCTTGTAAGTTATGTATGACTCATCTGTCCGACTCCTTCATTCGTTATATTCATTCGTTATTCGTTATATAAACTTAGAATAACCACCACTATAAAAACTCAATATTAAATGAGAATTTAAATGTGTTAATATTTCATTAAAAAAATATCCAATGCTTAGCATTTGCTATCTACGTTTTCCAATATAGTATACCGCTATCTGATACAGAATGTGAAGAAATGGGGCAGTGTTCTTCGAAACAATCGTAACAAAAAGTAATTAATAATCGGACCATACTTAGTACAAAAAGTAGAAGTTATAATGAAACTATTCATGCTGTATTTTAACTTCTAATATTTTCTTTACAATCAATCACAATTCATTCAGCCGATGAATTGGGTGCCATCACGTAGACACAAGAATGCCTTTGTCTAATTTTTTCGCTAGAATATTTCATGGTGTTTGCTTAGACTTCCGAAATGTCTATATACATTGATGAATGAATCGTGAAACTGGTTTTCACCTGTTGGGTTAAATATTACACATTTTTATCGGTATCTTTCTTATTTACGACCTTAATAGCTTTATCATCATTGTTGTTTTTATTATGTATAAATAATTTAAATAGGTCCTTTATTTTTGAATTACATTTGCTATTTTCTTCTTTATTAAGTTTCTTATTGTTTCTTATGACCCATCCAAAAGGGTAATGCTCAGATTAAACGTTATAAAAAATCAATTTTTAAAATTATTTTATTATTTTTCAGTAATCCTAATTATGAGTTGCTATGGTGTAATATTCGCAAATCTTTTTGAGAGAACATATTCGCAAATATTTTTTCTTAAGCTCCATTACTAAGCTAATAGTTCACTAATGACACCCGACATTCAGGTCATTGATTCATCACTGTCCATTGTATCTCACGAAACATGTGAGAACCAACTTCGTGTGGTCAATCTTCCGTATGAATTTCTAACACAATACTATTATCATCTTTGAAATCATGACCAATGATGGTGTTACCGTCACGATCATCATCAGAACAATAAAGTCTTATTTCTAAATGTTTAACATCAGCTGATCGAAATTATTTCAATAAGGCAGTGGTTCATTAAACCGTATTTAGTCAACTGTTCAGTAATTCAGGTAAACTGATATTTTATTTGAGGAATTGGGAAATATTCTTTTAATTTTTACTTTTTATAATAAATCACATCATCGATATAGGTTATATCTTTTTTGTATGTCTATGGTGATAATATTTATATTTCATATAGATTCATAACTCTTTGTTACAAAACTGAATTCAATGTATCATTCCATTTTGTTGACAAACTCAGTGTTTTTATCAACTTTCGAAAACACTTAAGAATTATTTATGGGAAGTAATAACATTTTGATATGATCTTGTCATATCACTTATTTCTCAAACTTGTTTCTTTCCGTCTTAAAGCAGCAGCTGTATCATAACGTATGTCACCAGCTAAAGTGTTACAATCTCATACTGCTCTTATTAACCGCGTAACTGGACTAACGGAATGCATTTTATTTTGGTCCCAGACCTGCAATCTTTTCTGGTGTAAATAGTTTTTAGTCCTCGTTAATACTGTTATGTTTCAGTCACAGTAAGATTTTGGGATTTTCTTTATCAAATCAATTCGTAATGTTACTCTGACTTCTTTGCGATTAGAACCCAATTAGAAATAAAGAAATGAATTTATAAATCAACATTCAAGACTTGTCTCTATAAATACTCCAGATGATTCGGAGGTAACTAATGCTGCTGTATTATCATGCCGATTAGGATGTTTATAGGACTTACTTTATTGTTTCTTTTACCGATAGTATCTGTTCACGCGCTAAACTTGCAAGGAGGCTTCGTAGCGGGAGACATGCCGCCTCCTTGAAGGATTGAAGAGCGGCGTGTGACTTTTTTGAAAAAAACCGAGATCGGCGATCGCTTTTTGTTTTTTTCTTCTTCTCAACTACTACATTTCTTTTATTTTACAATAGATTGTAGATACCATGTTATAAATATTATATTTGATACCTTTTTAATCTATTGTATTATTGTTCGCACGAACAAATTGGCGACCGTGACAGGACTATTTATCTTATTATTATTTTTTATATTTTTTTTGTGTTTTGTAGGCAAACGTTTTATCAACAGCTGTCTTTGTTTTCTTTTCTTCTTTTTTCTTTTCTGTTACACACGTTTATTTAATATTTTCAGTTTTATGCCGAGGAAGCTTTAAATTTTCCCCATTCAATCCTTCATTCACTATGTCACCAAAATACCTATGAATTATTCAATACAGAATAGGAATTTTTACCCAACCTTACCTTAAGTTAGAGCTATCGTGTTATTTTAATCACACAAACACTAGATCTCAATAGTGAATAGCAATCGTAGAGCAATGTTAAAGTTGTTAGCACGTGTGTTAATATTTTTTAAATTTAATAATGTTAATAGATAAAACAATGTACAACCGATTGGTGTGAATAATAGAGACTAAAATTCATCGGAGATAAGTAGCTTATTTCAAAATTAAGATAACTTTAGTGTCATGGGAAAATATACAAAGTTTAACTCTGTTGTACGATCGGCTCTAATGAATCTGATAAAGTAAACATTCACCTCCGTAAACAAATGTTTCAAATATCATTTATATTATTTAGTGAGTTTGTGTGTAGTTTTTATATTGATCAAATTTAATCACCAATTGATTGCGCTTGTGATTTTTTGAGGTTATAAGATTGTGTTCATTTATGAATTATAACGTTGTAAAACTTTTATTTCTTCATTGAAACTTGTTATTGGATAAAATTTTAAGTACCCACAGAGCAAAACGCTGACAACTCATATTATGATTAAGTTATTTTGAGTTTACTTATTGCTGCTTAAATTTGGATAACAGTTTTAAAAGAGTAGAGTTCAATTTCCCTTTCGTCTTTCGTGACGTAGTTTACTATTTTTAATGGTATATCTTTGCTAATATATTTCGCAAAAAGCTTACTAAGTATAGCAGAAATCTCTTGGGGACTAAATTGAAGTAATGACTCTAACTACCGATAAAATTTGTGAATCGGCCCATAATACACAATAATGTGTCTACAGAATCTTCGCCATGTTCTCTGACAGTTTGGCTATCATCTGAATATTCTTCCCAAGAGTTAACGAATGTAATTTCTAACCTACCCTTTCTTGTTTCAGATATCAGATATCGTGGTGGGGCAGGAACCGAACGTAACAGCTCGCGAAGCGCTCCTTAGTTGGGCTCGGCGATCTACCGCCAAGTACCCCGGAGTGAGGGTCACAGATTTCACATCTTCCTGGCGAGACGGACTTGCATTCAACGCGCTTATACACAGGAACCGTCCTGACCTGATTGACTGGCGTAATATCAGGTAAGCTCATTTGTAGGGATGTAATATTAATATTACTAGAAAAAAAACATTATATTTCGTAGGAACAGCATAGAGTCAACTACCTCTTACTTACCGCAGCACTACACTGTAAGGTCGTGTAATATGGCTACGATTTTCTGTAAGATTAACGTACTTTCCCAGTTTTGTTGAGATTAGTTGACTACGGTTACTCCTGGGATTGAAAATTTAATATTTTCTGCATCGTATTTGCTGCCTTGATCGGATAAACAAAAGATTATTATTGATTGCGTTGGTTCAGACTTTGAATTTGAATAATAAAGTAATTGGGATCGCATTATTACAGCAATAATCTAATTAGCTGTTCTATTTTTGCCACTCTGAAAGATTTTTTAAAGAAATACGATATGTTTTTTATTTAATGTAACCAGTAATTAGATTTTGGTTCAGAACTTTTGTTCCTGTACTATTTTGTGATTGATCGTTATGTGTTCAACTGTTACATATCTGCTTATAGAAGTATTGTGTTCGTAGACTGTAGCATTTGGAAATCGTGAACGGTTTTTTTCATCGAATTCACTTTTATCTACTTAAGCTTGAGATAACGTCATTATCAAAGTAGTAGGACCCCTCTCTAACACATGAGGGCTAAAACTCATCAAATATAATTATATTTGATGAGTTACGTTATAATAACGTCGTCCCAAAGTTCAACATCTTTCGCTTAATGACTTCAATTATAATTTGTGGCTCATTCCACGTATTTCTTAATAGGTCAAGACAAGTTCGTGAGCGCTTGGAGACAGCATTCCACGTAGTTGAGAAAGAGTATGGAGTCACCAGGCTTTTGGATCCGGAAGGTAAGAATTGAGGTTTTGAATTCATTGTTCGAGTGGCGATATATACCCGGAAACTTCTAGAAAATTAATTTTAATTGTGTATTTTAATGATTGAATATTTTTACCAGAGTATTTCAATTTCAATCCAGCAATGTTCAGTTCATTAATGATTTACAATTTTTATTGATATAAGCACCTAATGATTATATACCGAAATAATAGAAAAGATTATGCAAAAGAAATACTGGATATGTACTAAACAAACCTACAGTCATTCAAGAAGCGTGAATTTTAATGCTCATACTATAAACATCTAATCCTACCGGGAATACAACCCGTAGCTTCTGGCTCATGTAGTCATGCGCACAACCGGATACCCCACCTATTACATACCCACCAAAACTTTATGTGTTACCAGCCGTAAAAATATATAATTAATAAGTGTTAATATTGAACGCTTATTATTGCTCATTAAACCCATTTAAGTGAGAAAAAAATTCAACATTGTTTAACTAAAATAAGTTTCATTAATAATAATTTTAAAGCACTTATTGTTTTTGTTCAGCTCCAAATGGTAAATGTTTTCACACTTATTCTAGTCAGTTCTGACAGGTCTAGTCGATTTGTTAATTGTTACTTTAAGATAGCTATAGGGCAAAAGATTGGTTCAGGTGGTCATTAGAAATGATTTATTCATAGCTATTATCATTAATATTAGTTGAAATTTATACTATTTCAAGTAAAAAGTTAACAATCAATATATTTGTCAACAAATTTAGCCGTCATAGGCATGGCCAATGACACTAACTTCAGTTCAGCTAAAGATTATCAAAAAACTTATTGAAGAACATTTAATTTTTTTTATTGTACAATAATATTGTAGGATTCTTCGCGAAGTGAGTAGTGCGACCTTTTCTTTCAGCGCATAGTTCTGGCCAAAGAGTATTATTACTGTATAAGGTTCTTGCTTTAGTGTTTTTGGCGCGTAATGACGGGGTCGAATGAGTACTGTATATTTTATATCGTATAACGTGTCCTAGTGTAATTTTTGATGTAAAAATGTTATAGTTTATCGTTCAATATATAGAAAAGATAATTCAGCATTGATTAATGACTTTTATGTGATTTTTCAGTGTTCAATTTCCATTCATTTATTTATTATCCGTATTATTTATTGCTATTTTCGTACCATTACATCATAATGTTTAACATTACTTTGTATTTTCATAGTTTTTTCTTGTAAGCCATCAACAAGAATGGGTCTCTTTGGACTGGGCTATCCCAGTCCTGAAGATATAAGGCTGCTGTCTCCGAGTGTACTTAGTAAGTACATCTTGGAGGTATTCCAGGACAGCAGTCAGTAGGATTAGGGAAGCACAAAAGATCCCATTGGGTCGACGTGCACCGGGAGTAATAATCCTGGCCCTACATCAAGATAAGATAAGATAAGCCATCAACAAATTGGCGGTGGGTACCATTAGTCGTCAAAATATACATGAAGTAAAGGGATACGTTACACCGGTATCCCGTAGCCAGATATAAAGAAGTTAACTGCTGTAATGGCTTTAGTTCCCCTTGCTTTCCCTCTAAGAAAGAACTTGAAAAAAACTTGCTAGCTTTGGAAATGAAAATGGACACAGGTTCGCTCTAAACATTGGTATTATATATTTTTATTAGTAATTACGTTCAAGTTCCTTGCAACAGGTAGGAACAAGTGGATCCCCATTGTTATTACACGCATCGATTACATTGTCAATAGTATTCGATATACATGTATACCATAGAGATTTGATAGAGCGTGACATGCATTTTAATATAGATGTGATTTAGGTTAAAGATACGTGAATTTTGAGCCGTAATTTTTATATTTTCCTCTATCGCTTGTTTAGAGTGCTTATAGTTCAAGGCGAGATACCTATATAGAACAAATTATTTAGATTCAAATGCTATTTTAAAAGGCAATAGATTATTTGTAATGAAAAGTATAAAGTACTAGGAAAACTTAGTTGATCTTTTGACGATTTTGTTTATAAATCGGCTAATGATTATCAAAGATTATTGTCAATATCGAAAAATATCGATAATCAAACAATTGACAATACCTAAAAGATGTTTAACATATTTCAATTCTATAACTGGGACAATTTGTAAATGCCCGGTTGATACCCACTTAAAGTTATCACTATTGCCTTTAATTACATTTGTTTTCTCGTACATATTCCCTGTTATGACGATTTAAAAGAACTTAGTAAATGAGTCTATTTAAATAAAGATATTTTGACTTTGACTTTGATTGCTCGTCAGGACTTTCAACCGACAATAACAGACAGCCTTTCAAATTGAGGAGAACCCTCAATTTGTGGAAGCTATCGGCCCCGATTCCGTTTTTTACGAAATAATTTAAATTTAACTTCAGTACTACTCTTTCAGTTCAATACAACCAAAAAGACAGACGTCATTAGATGACGTCATTAGAGGTGACGTCATTAGATATTTCTAAAATGATGACTTAAGCATTTTAGCCTTATTTTAACGAGCATTATTAAACATGACGATTAAAATAAGTCTAAAGTGTATGGATCGTCTAAGTGTCAACTAACTTGACGTTCCTTAAAGCAATTCTCTCTCTTCTTTTTTAATTGGAATGAAAGAGATGCAAATGACTTGTCAGTTGTGTAGTATGTGCACAACGGAATCTGGTCCATTTGGTAGTTACTCAAACAAATAAAAATAGCTTCGTAAATGAAATGTTAGAATATTAAGGACGTACATGTTGTAGGCGTCACGCCTTCGCGTTCTTAAGTTGTAATAAATTTTTTATGCATAATATGTATGTAATAATACATTGTGTCCAATAAATTCCTGCATAATTTGATTTATTTATGTTATTATAGATCTCATTTATGGTAATCCTCATTATAACAGGGTGAACTCGTAAATAAAATACATTCATTAATGTTAATAACAACCTATGTACATCCCACGGCTGGGCGGGCATAGGCTACATGGGAAATACACATTACGAATATGAGTTATAACTCGATGTAAGTAGTTACTGTAACGACCAGGACCAACGTTAAGCCGTTGGCTCGAGATAACATATTTTAATTGACCTACCACGGACCTAAACCATGCGACAGTTGCTTTACGTAGTTAAAACCATAAACTCGAACCCTACGAAAACGAGCTCTTCTAATACGTTGATAAAAATATATGTTGTTAGTAAAAAAAATATTAGCAGTTTGTCGATACCAACAGTACAAGCCGTAATCTTGCAACGCGTCTGTATTTTGAGTTGTCAAATTAGTCCGTCCAATTAAAACTCCACTATATAGTTCAAAGTTCAATAGAACGGTGTTAGTATGGTTATCATAATTTATTTGCCCCTTACCATCTCAATTCACATGTTACACCGATCGTTCTACGATTGAATGGTTATCACTGCACAGGTCTCATTGACTGCGCAGGAGTTACGATCCATTGTTTACGGTTCGCCGGCCATAATGCAGAGTCGCTGTGACGTCATCTGGTTTTAGGACGAACTCTTGTGAATTTCAATGAGAATGAGCCTTTTCGCGCCAGTAATTTGATGAGGCAATAATATTTTTATGTCTTACTTTACTTGTTGGATGTGTTTTTTCACTACTCGCATTAGGTTGTTAACGAGTTTCGTATTACTCTTACTTACCATGCGTTAAACAAAGAATGGGTTTTAATATATATCTGTTACACCTAAACAGATTGCATTTTAACTTTGAAGTTTTTAAGTTCGCCATTTTAAAAACGTCAAATGACTTGAGTCTGTCTTTTTCTGGTCTGATTGTAAAGAATGAGTAGTACTGAAGTTAAACTGAATATAGTCCGTGCACATTAAAATCGGGGCCAATATGAGTGATTTCTTGATACAATTTCGATTTAATTATTAAAAGAAATAGCTACATTATTTATATCTATCAAAACTGTCAACTACATTAGTGAATTATAATTATAGATTTAGCTAAAATATACCAATAAACTTATTAAGTGAAATTTTATTAAGATATATAATATTTATATGTTTGTAGTATAAAAGTTTCTGCCCTCTACATCTGTGTTTCTACAATACTGGATTAAAAACCACCTTTTGAGTAATTTGCTATATGCCCTGTCGACCCCACTTAATCTCAGCTAGAAAAGTAGTAACTTTATTTATGTATACACCCCTATTACTATCATAAAATATCTGAGAAGACAATGACAGTTTTTGCAATTGAATATAGCAGTTACAAGATATATTTCAACTACAAAAATATATGTGAAATATTTATCTTGTACGTCCACCTGTGTGTATCTCTATATCGGATGTATCTACTAATTATTATTTACGAAACAACAATAAGTTAATATTACCAGCATCCTGACTAAAATTTACTTGCACATTTCATTCCTCAATAAAATTTTAAAATAAATTCTCGGACAAATTATTAAATAAATAAAAAACAATAAAGTTTATACACTAATTAAACATACTTTTATTAACAAATGCAACTATGAAATAAATGAGTTCCAAAACGATAAATTCAGAAATAATCAATCATTTTCTTTATTATATTCATAGGAATTATATTCATAGGAATAACGTAACGTAATATAATGTAATTCATATATAACATATTCAACAAGGAAATGGTCCTCTTCACTTTTCTTCTACAGCAAATGGCGTGTCCGACGTGCTCCATAATTATCTTGTAAAATATTTTCTGGTTTACCACCTCTTTGTACATTATGGCTTTGCTAGCAATAATGTACAAAGAGTATTAAACATATTGAGTACTGAGTATATGTTATAATGTATTTCAAACTTATAACATTCGTGAAATAAAACTAATCTTTCCTTTGATCAATCATCCAATAACCATTAAATTGTAATCTAAAAAAAACTTAGTCTTGTAGCATGATTCTGTAGTACACACGCTAAATCTAAATATAATTTAATTATAAAAAAAAAAAATTCATATTACGTGACATGTAGTTTTATTCAATTTTTGACCTAAAATGGAAGAGCTTTAAGGGTGCATCTTCCTATATGCCGTCTAAAATTGTCAGTGGTTTATTAAAAGCTGTCTTAATATACGTTATTGGACAGTTATTATGTTTTCTATCCTTCTCCTACACACAATGAGAGTCTGGGATACAGAACTTTTTAGATTTAAAGTCATTCGTCAAAATCAAGCCTTGTGATTTACTTCACACTAAGAGCGTAAAGGTCGAGGCACTCTCCTTATGCACTAAACTATAATTGCGGTAAACGCTGCGGTTATCGCGATAAAATCGCCGGTCCCGAGGTTGACACTATTATTCACGCCAGGAAAACTTGGCTTGGAGTTTATGTATGTGATTTTTCAAATCAAAATTAATTGTATGTGAATTAGTAGACATTTGTGGGTTTTGTTTAAATTACTTGCCGGAGTGTCCTTAGAAGCATAATAATTATAATAACAACAAGTCTGTATGTTCGGTGTGCCTTTTGGCATAGGTCCTCGCCAACTGTCTCCAACTCACTTTTTCTTCCGCAACCCTTGTCCAATAGGCTCCTAAATAATAATTACAATTACCAAAACTTAATGTAACTTACTGTGTTCAAGCAAAAAACACATTACCGTACTAACCTTACTCCAGTGTAAAGATCACATTAGCGTACTTATAACTTATCTCGGTAATAAATCACAGTCAAGCTTTCTTGTCCTTCACAGATGTGGATACCCACGAACCTGATGAGAAGTCCCTTATCACGTATATCTCGTCCCTGTATGAGACGTTCCCCGAGCCGCCCCCGGTGCACCCGTTGTTTGACGCCGAGTCACAGCGCCGCGCCGCTGCCTACACTGAACAAGCCGCCATACACCGTGCCTGGCTACACGAGAAATGCGCACTTATGCAGGTGAGAAATGGGATTGTTTTTGCTGTAAGTCGTATCTTATTGACAAACTTAAGTTGTTACATTCAGAACCGCAAAATTAACACTTGATTAATTTGCGGGTTTTGTTGCCGGACTCAAAGGAGGAAATTAAATATATAACGGTACGTGCCTGAATCGAACTGATTTTATTTAGTGCTAAAAATTTAAAAATGATATTTATGGTATCCAACGCAAATTTGCGCCCTAGGTATTCACTTAAATTTAAAATATTGTTCGCTCTATTGGTACTTTAGACATGAGTAACCATCATGAGTAATACACAAATACAATTTTCTTCTTCCCAGGACCGTGCTTTCCCGTCAACTTTGATAGAAATGAAGAAGCTGCTCAGTGAGAGCACGCGTTTCCGCAACGAGGAGGTCCCCCTTCGACAGAGAGAGAAACAGAAGCTCTTCCATCAATACAGGGAATTGGAGGTATAAATAGAACAAATATCTAGCATCTGATAGGAGCTTTATGATAGAATTTCAACTAGGATTGATTGTGACGCGTGTGTCGTGTGAGCGAAACAAAGACTGTCAGAAGTAGGTAATCCCTCCGAGTATTATTACTTACGCAGTGTTGGCATAATCAATCTGGTAAAGGATCGGATTGGAAATCCTTGGGCGAAGCCTATTTCCAGGAGCGGACGTTTCTCGGCTGGGAGTTTTCAATCGTCAAATATTTTTACCCATTTTTATCCCACACTCGAGAAATACTTTCGTATCTAAAATAATTATATTATTTCGTAGTTCATGTAATTTATATGTCCGCTGGCCGTAGAATGAACGTTCGCCTATTTCGAATTTTAACTTATTTTCAGCTGTTATTAACCGTAAATATTTTCAATTAGGTAATTATTAACACCAAAATCTCATGAAAAAGATTCGAATCACATTGATAAACTTCTTGTAATCATCCGGCTAGAAGGAAAAAGAACTCTACCCTCTTTCTTTTAATCTGTTACAGAAATACTTTGAGACAGTAGGAGAGTGCGACATTGAGCCTACATTGAGGCCGGAAGCGCTCGAGCAAGCCTGGGCGCGGCTTCTAATGGCCAGTCAGGAGAGAGAGAGAGATCTCACCGATGAAATCAGAAGGTTGGAACGCTTGCAGCGACTTGCTGAGAAACTTCAAAGGTAAAGTTAACTTAAATAGCTTCATAATCCATTAATTGTCTTCAACAGTGATTTATATAAGGTATCGATTATTAAAAGACGTTATTTATCCCCAACAGAGACATTAAACAAACGGACTCGGGACTAGATAACGTAGAACGGCACATCGAAAGCGAGATCCGTCGCATGGAGCGCGGTGTACACCCGGCCGAGGCCAAGCAGGCGGCCGAGCACATCGAGCACGAGCTGCGTGCCATGGAGCACACGCTGCGCGACATGGCGCACGACGCGCTCACGCTCAAGGACGCCCGTTACCCCCAGGCCGCAGACCTGCAAAGGAGGTGCGCTTACTGAGTTTCAATCGTCTTTCTACGTTAGCCGTCGATCAGTTTTGTATATTGTGAATAAGTGTATTTTTTTAATGTGAAAATGATATAATTGCATATTGATAAAGGTCCCTACGTTGTGCAATATATGGTATGCATCAGTTTGGTGACCTGAGGTGAATATTTTCAAAGTTCCATTTTTGTTCATAAATTTATAAGACCAGTAATTTTCATCATTACACTTAATACTAAGATTTTTCAATTATGTCAATTAAAATTAACTTTATTGCTGTTGCATAAAGACTCAATCTCAATTAAGCATGTGATCCTGTTTTGAAACTTGCAGTGATGTGTATGACAGCGAGTTTTTAAAGCCTTGATGTTGTCTAATTATGTCAATCGTCTTATCAAACATTTCGTCGATAGGGTCCAAGAGGTCCACGACCGCTGGCTGAACGCTCGGCAAGCGTTCACGGGCCGCCTGGTCCCGCGGCTGTCGTCGGTGCGCATGCCCGTGCAGCAGACCACCGTGCGCCGCGAGACCAGGACCGTGCTCGAGACCAGGGTCCACGACGCCGACCCGAAGTTCCAGCAACTATCCGAAGCTACTAGATGGTGCAAAGAAAAGCTCGTGAGTGTCAACTTTATTACTATTAGAATAAAGTCTTAATATGTGCAGCAGATGTTGTTGATCTAATATAAAAAGAATGATTCATGATTAATATTTAAAGTCTGACAATGTCTTATAATACTTATTTATTTACATTATATTATGTCATTGTTACTTTTAGTAATTACTAATCTATTTTATTGTTGTATTTACTGTAAATGAATCGTATTTGTTTGACTTTTTTTTTCTTACTTTTTCATCGTCATACATGCCTTTTTTTATTGTTTCTACTAGTTGACTATTAGAAAATTAGATGCCTTGGACATTAAGTCCGTCAATTGTGCTTTTGTGCAATGAACTAATGAAAAACTAAGGACTGTATTTATGTAGTTGAACTTTAGGTCCGTCTGCGTTTTTGTTGAATCGAATGAAATACAGATATGGATAGTTTTAATTTCGTAATTTTAGAGCGATACTTTTTCGGTAACTTAATTTGATAATGGACTGTAATTACTAGTAGTTGTTCTACTGATTAATGTATATGTACACAAAATTATGTTTAACTTATAGCTGAGTGTACTATATCAAAGACAGTTGGTTTTAAAAGATTTAAACAATATGTAATTTGACACCTGATGTGGAGATATTTTTATATCTGAAAAGTTGGTTTCTCCTAATATTTCTAATGGCATTAACTTTTGAATTTAACAGTTAATTTAACTTAGGAGCCAACAGTTGAGATCAGTTTATTAAATATTTATATTTTCTATTTCAGAAAAAGCTCCACGAATCAGAATATGGCTCTGACTTGCCCTCCGTGCAACACGAGCTGGATAAACATCAGAGAGAACACAAAACTATAGACCAATTTCACTCGAAGGTAAGTCATTTTACAACACCTTAGTTTGCATAAACACACATTTAAACATAAACTATTTTATGACTAAATTTAGTTTTTCCTAGAATAACTCAGTCTGAGTTGAGTATTCTAACCACTAAAAGAAATTTGCATCTCTTTCATCCGAATACAATTTGAAAGGAATAAAATGATTTCTAGAAACATCAAATTAGTCAACACTGTAACGATCAAGATACTTTTGGTTCATTTTATTTGGCATGTTTTATTATTTTCTTTAAACAGCAAATATGCTTAAAAATTTAGAAATGTCAAAAGACAGATTTTCGCAGTTACTCATTCGTTGCTATCTAAGTAAAAAAATAATTTTGTATAGTAATGAATGAATGTTATTTATCAGAATCGGGGCATGATGGATGAAAAATATATTTATATTTCGGGTTATACTATTAAATAATATAACTCAACTCATATGTAAACCGGATAACGGATATATAACCGGATTTCAAAACGGATTTTTAAAAATAATTTATCTATTTCATTTTGTGAAATAATTAAACATATAATTTTTTAGTCTTGAATTTTTCGGCGGAAGGAGACTAAAAAATAGTCAAGTATATTCCTGTCAAATAAGCTTTTAAATATTATCTCATGGGAAACGTCCTTTTAACTATTTATTTACTTTACATAAGATTTCATCAGTTTGCCTAACATGGAGATGAGAAATAACAAAAGAATAACTTAACTTTATATCAACATTATCAATCATTCTAAATTTAAAAAAAAAACTGTATGTGCTGACTAAAACTTATTCTCAGTACGTATACCGGAATCAGACGTAATGATTTATTAAAAATAAAATTATTTACACACTGACAAGATATTTTTATGTTTTACAAATTAATGTCTTATAACATTGTAGCAAGTCGCTTTTCTGTATAACCGAACTTTTCTTCCTAAGGTGGAGCAGTGTGTCCACAACCGTGCCAACTTCACTGGCGAGGAGCTGAATCTATACAACCAGCATCTCAGTCAGCTACAGAAGTTATATGCTGAACTGCTGTCTACAAGCACTAAACGGTTTGTGTGTTTTATATGTATTAAAATTTTACTTTTTATTTCATTCTTAACGGGTGATGGTAAGGCCAAAGATAGTGGCGGATGATACCCAGATTTCACAACCACAGAGAATCTAGAATCTAGAGCTATCTTACACTCGACTGCCGAAGCACTAAAATGTTGATTACATTATTGCAATGGCGGCAGACTTGGGTAAGATAAACTAAATAATATTTTTATGATAATATATCATTTTTTAATATGATTAATGAATTAAAAGTATAATTTTTTTTAAGTTTATTAAAACTATTTTAAATAAAACATGTGTCGCTTTTAAACTTAACTTGTGTAACTTTTAAATAGACAAATTGAATTTATTTTTTTATGCTATGGGAAGACGAAAATACGATAAGTCATTTATTTCGAATCATTTCTAATTCGGATATTTTTATAAAAATCAATCATACATAAATTGAAATGACAGAATAAATTTAAAAAAGTTCAAAAATAAATAACGGCACTCTTTTCATTTCGAAGGCAACTTTAGATTTAATAGTTTTCTTTATGGGTTATAATAATGAGTCAGTTATATGAGTAAAACACACACTCCCTTTAAATGTAATAATTAAACTCCCCATGGTTAAATATTAGTAAAATATAACAATTTTTGTATATTTACCTTTGTCTCACAGCATATCAGACCTCGACGCGCTGCAAGACTTCCTTCAATCAGCAACAGCCGAGCTGAACTGGCTCAACGAGAAGGAACAGGTGGAGCTGTCCAGGGATTGGGCGGACCCTCACATTAACTTGCCTGCAGTACAACATTATTATGAGGTGAGAGGTCAACGAAAAATGAGCTTTGCTCAGGAAAGACACGAAAAACTGTATTGTTTTTTTAGCTTTAATGCTGTGAATAGAATTTGTTGTATGGGGAATTTACACGATTAAAGTTCATTTAACAAACCTTCAACCGTTGTTAGTTTTTTAACTTTTTGTTCTTGATATTGTCAGATTTTTAGTCATTACGTATTCTATGGTTCTAATGGTGAAATTAATCTCGATAGTATACTACGGCTGATAAATTTTTAAGGATATACATCCTTAAATTTTTTATCAGCAGTATTTTTGTTTTATTTTCGAATATATGTCTCGAATCCAATTTTATAATTGGATGTTGTTGTTATGTTTATTCAAACCACAAGATGAGATTCCTCAATAGAAAATTAATCTAAAATTCGTTACAATATTTTATACCTTTGGTAGAAAATATATCGATGCTAGTAACACTCCATAGTTGGTGTTACCAGCTTCCCCATCGGTCCTCTTAGATGTCGTATTTATATAATTTAACAGATTTTTTGATATTTGTTTTCAACTTCTGTGCAAGCATTCTTTTGGAGACGATTGCGAGGTTAGTTTCCACGTTTTAGTTCTTAAGTTCTTTCTGTTGCGGTTTAATTTTAATGTTGCTTGATTATGATTGTGTCCATGGATGTGGAATAGAATTGTTATTGTGGTTAGATGTTAATAAAGTTTATTTTTGTACAGCAACTGATGTCATCTTTAGAGAAGAGGGAGTTGCAATTTAGCAACGTTATCGATAGAGGAGAGGCTCTGATTGCTCAACATCACCCAGCGACGAAGACCATTGAGTCGCATTTACAGGTACGTGTGGTATAACTTATTGTACATATTTATTACTACTAATAAATGTATACAGAAAGGTTACTATCTAACTCGCTCCGTAGAGGAAGGTCATCAAAAATCATATCCTAAAACCACGGTGAAACAGTTCATAATGAAATAAAGAAGATATATAAACTTATAGAACTTTTGTCACGAGGTCGTTTGCATAACGACTTTAATATCACATAGTTAGATATTATTTTGTCAATGTTAATGTTATATTTTCTATAAAAGGTGATGCAATCCCAATGGGCTTGGGTACTTCAGCTCACGCTGTGTCTGGAGACTCACCTCAAGCACACCACGCAATACCACAGTTTCTTCGAAGAGGTCAAGGAAGCCGAGAAATGGATACAGAAGTAAGTTATTTAAAAAAAGTAAACAGTAAAGTTATGCGTACATTAATAATAGAAATATAAAGAACTCTTTGGTATAAAAACAGGGTTGGGGTCTTTCCGAACATTCGCAGAGTGTCCGCCGCCTTTTGTTGGCAAGCTTTTTATCCCAGTATACGTACAGTGATTACAAACATGTGTGGGAATAGATATTGGATTAAATTGAATTAAATTTCGTAATACAAGTGTCTGTATTAACAAGCAATTTGAAGGATCTACCTAACTATCCAGTAACCTCCTGAAAACTATCATCTTTATTTAGTGACTTAACATTTCTAAGATGTATTGAAATGTGTTACATCAATATTACAATGCAATAAGTGTAGAAAATTCGATTGTCATGAGATATGGCTGTATGGGCAAGATCCTTTTGTCTTCCTTTTTTTTACGGAAGATTATATTAATATTGACTTTATGACAAACTATTTACATCTCCCTACCATGTTGAAAAACCTATACCAGAGGAGTAAATAAATTGTTAAGGATGACAGTATATTATAACTTTTTACAGATTCAAACCTAAACATCCATTCCTTTTTTCAGACGAGAAGAAGCACTAAACACCACCTTCTCCCAGTCAGAATTCACCTTAGACCAAGGAGAACGCCTCTTAAAAGGCATGCAAGACCTTCGCGAAGAGTTGAACGCTCACGGCGGACTTGTCTCACAGTTAGTTGAGAAGTCACAAGAGGTTCGTCCCGTGAAGCAGCGACGAGCGCCCGTCACTAGACCGCTCAGAGCTGAGACGGTATGCGCGTATAAACATGCCAATGTGAGTACCTTCTGTTATACAATATTAAGATTCTTACGATTTTAAAATGGATGCCGTCGTTTTGTTACACGATCTTTTTTTGTTTATGTATAGATATCACTTAAACTGGGAGAATATTTTATACAACAAATTTTTAGTATTTCCTTTATTTATGCAATATTAGCAACAAATTGTCAAAGCGTATTTGCTAATTTTTCTGTGACTTAAAATTTAAATGTCGACACCAACTAGAAAATAACTTTTCATTATTTTTGGATGTTTCTTGATATTGATTATCATCCAAAATTATAAACTCGGAATAAAATTACCGGAGATCTAATGTAAGTTACATTTGATCTAGATACTGCAGATCGTTCGGGGGAAGAGGGAAACCAGAAGCTGTACAGGCTTCCATTGTGTGCCTTGAAACTGTTACACTGTACACGGCTTCTTGTGTTTATTATTCATAGATATATATAAAGTAAGTGATTGAATATTCTCCGTGTAGGTGGCGATAGAGAAAGGCTCTGCAGTGACAGTGATCGACAACTCCGGCCGCAGCCGCTGGCGGGTGAGGCTCGGCGGGGCCGGCACCGAGGTGCAGGTCCCCGGCGCCGTGGTTGCCTTGCCTCCGCCCTGTCAGGATGCGCTGGACGCTGGCTCCAGGCTCAGAAATGCTTATGATAGGGTAAGTCATTTAATTATATTCTTTCGAGGGCTTACAAAGACAGGTATGCATGTAAAATATAATAAGTATGTGGGTCGCCAACGAAAATATATGTAAATTCATAAGACAACTAAAAAAAGTGCCCGTTGCCTACTAGTCTGTATGCCCTTGCGCATGTTATAGTTCGCCTGTATAGAACGGCCCTTCCATACCTATTTATAACATTATAAATATAATTGTGACTTTCATTTAATGATTCATATGACTGAGAGAATAAAAATATAACCCATATATTAACAAAACGTTATCATTATTTACAAACATATTTAAGATTCATTTAAACTTGAAAATATGTACCTCTGATTACTGATAGTACTAATTAAATCCAGTGCATTACGTCTCGTCGATAATTAATGACATAATGCACTCAGATCATTGTCTAGTTATCAGACACTTTAAATTAAGTACTCAAGAGCTATTAATTTAGTTTTAAAATATTGTTTCCATAATAACCGAATATTTGAATGTTTTTTAAAGTGCGTAAAACGAGAAAAATATGTTGGTATCGTACCATTGGTTGGGATTATTTTTATGGGCTACATTTTCTAGGATTATCTATTGTTTGTGGAAGGTATGTGTGTATTATACAATAATTTTAGTGAATTGCGAAGATAATATATACCTCAAGTGTTTTAAGATTAGTTCCTTATTGTTAGTAACAATTACAACTACGTAATTAAAGTGTTAAATGAAGATTTTTTTAAATTTTAATGTCGACTGCCGCTATGGACTGGAACTACTACCCTGACTGTTTATTCATGTTTTGTTAAATTCTTATTGTTATATCAATAAATTTTACATCAGATTTTTAATGCATGTGTTTTTTATAGGTAATACAATTATGGCAGAGAAAACAACTCAGGATGCGACAAAATATGATCTTTGCCACCATTAAGGTTGTGAAAGGATGGGACTTCCCACAGGTAAGGCTTAATAACTTTTAGATGTTATTCGTATCTTCTAACCGACCTACTATTATCGAATTATTGAATTATTCCCATTTTCTCTCACATTGTCAACTCGTTACTTGTCCATATTTTTCCAGAATATGTTTTTTAATTGATTTTTTTATTAATACCTCCATTTCACCCTTATTTAGTTCGTAGCAATGGGCGCGGAGCAGAGGCAAGCAATCAGACGCGCACTAAACGAAGACGCAGAGAAACTTCTCGCTGAAGGAGACCCGGCAGATCCTCAGCTGCGGCGCTTGCGCAGGGAGATCGATGACGTCAACAGGCTCTTTGATGAGTTCGAGCGGAGAGCCAGGGCTGAAGGTAAGATTAAGTCCTGATTACATAACAAAGCTCAATGTCTGTTTAGATTCATCCTTTGTATTAATATTGGGTGAAATAAGTCTGGTTAATTGTTTATAGAAACTTCACGGGTTCTATAATTTTATTTTTAGTTTTATAAATGTTTTACAATGAAGGGTCCCTGGATTGATAAGGAGAAGGAGAACGGATGACTGGCATCTATACTTAGTACCTAATTACAATACATACGTGATCTACAACAGAGATTGCCAAACTAATTTTGATAAGTGACTCCCACAGCCAAATTACTTTAAAAACTCTATCTCTAGTCTTTAAAAATCAATTTAGATTCAGTTTTCGTTTATATCAATCAATTAATGAATTTATGATCAAGAACTTTATTAGCTTTCTTTCCAATCCAACCTTTTTAATAATTACAAATTTTACTATTGTTTTAATGCTAATACAGTAACGTAATTTATTCTTAATATGTAGTTATAATTAAATTCTGCAACAATAATATATGTCAAAGAAACTGTTATAGTGAATTCATTCAGAAAATACTAAAATAAATATTATCCGCAATAGTTGAAGGTGCTCAGTGAGAAATTAATTTGTTATTAAGAAAAATTAAAGAATAACTATTTACTACTTTTTAAGAATAACCAATAACCAATACTACCGATTACATCTTAAAAGGGTTAATCAAATGTACTGAATTTATTACAGTTCGCAGTTGAGAATTCTTTAGTAACAAAAATTGTAGTGGACTTCTTTTAATACGATACATTACACGACAGACTGTGTTAATTGAAAAATTGTTGTGTTCCCAATTTTATAGCGCCACGCATGAAATTCACAAATTGAACTGTTTATTTCGGACAACAAGGTTGTTCAGTTTATTCATCAACAGTTAAATTTATTATATTTATTAAATTAGAGGATAGTGTCAGTTGGAATTCCTATTTAATCATATTGATTTTATTAAAATATGGTTACAATTAATTTTACAATTTGTTGTCATTTCACCAATTATATTTGTCAAATATATAACAAAGCGATTAATTTAGTGACAAATTATAATAAATAATGACTAAAAATTATGAATGCATTTGTAAATCGATAGTACAATCATTTTGACAAAAATACTCATGACATAGCAGTTGTACCAACTTAATACAATCTGAAATTATACAAACGGAATGTAATGAAATGCAGGCCGAATGCACTTTGAATAATTCTTATTAGTCAACAACTTTTACAATTTTATATTTATTTTTCTATTTTCATTTGAACCTATTCTGTTAAGGACCACTAACATAGTGAATATATTTCTTAAAAAGCAAGCCACCGCAAAGTGTCAGTCTCAAACCTCAAACTCAAGTTGTCAGTGATACAATTGGTATATATAATATAATACTAAAATAAAGTAAATAGTATATTTAGTTGTACTGCGTAATAGATGACAATAATTTTGTAGACAACATAAATATTGTCATTTGAACATGAAGTTAAAGGAAACTAAAACCTTGTTTTGCAATATCTAGTTTTATAATCAAGAATACAAATTGTGATGTGAGTAGTAAAAATAACTCAATCGACTTGTTTACATTATTCCTATACCTTGTAAGAAGGCAATATCACTTTAAAATGAATAGTGTATAAAGTATTTTTTTGATTGTAACATCATTCGTGCAGTACTCATTTGAAGGAATGCTGTCATTTGAATTGTGAGACACTGGTTATTACAGATAGCGTAATTTGTCGCGTGGGTGTATACCACCTCAGGATATTGTACTTGATATCAAAATAGTTTAGTTCTCCAAACAAACATGTTTAATTCATTGAAAAGTAGCTAAAATGTATATGTCAGGAAAAAAATTTACACGGAAAACACAGTTTACACGGAATACAGGTTTTAAAGTCACGATTTTCTTTGGAAGATTCGGCTTATTTAAAAAATATTTGACTTCAAACTACCCTCTAGAAAATCACCACTTGGTTAACATTGTCTATATTGTAAACTTGTAATAACGTCATCCATTGCTATATTCTGCCACTTGGACAAAACAGTACTCCAGGAGATAAAATTTCAGTTTTATTATCTGTTTATGATCTGTTGTATTTCACAAATTAATTTTAGAATTATTGTTATATTATTAAAGTAGTTTCTTTCTTTAAATTTACATTAATATCATAATCTTCAAAGTATCAAGACTATTTACGCACAGTACCTTAATCACTGTGACAAAGGACCCGTTAGTGAGCGTATCGACGTCCTACGGTAGACCTGCCTGTTACAATTACCGCACCGTACTACACGGAGTACGCGAACGCGTGAAATAGTGAACAAAAGTTTTTCGACAACCGAATTTCCAATCCATGATCAATACTGTAATGATTAAACTAGGTTTTATGTTATGGATTTTTTTGTAAAATCTTTAAATTGGTGTCTTTAATTCACATGTAATCCGTACTTTCTTTTGTTTTAGTCATCAATATTTTTGTATGCACTTCTCAGTGACATAAATATATCATTATTTACTTTAACAGTTACCTCTTTCTATTAACGAACTTGAAATCAAACGACTGGCTTTAATTAGTTCAAAAGAAGACATTTCAAAGCTTATTATCAATATAGACTGTGAAATGACAGATTTACTGAGCAAAAGAGTGCCAAATAATTTATAGAAACTGTGCTGTGTGCTTTTTCCCTTTGTGATTAAGTTTCGTTTCGTGTGGTTTCGTGTGAAAAATGAAAAAAATAAAAAGGATTTTTTCATTTGGCAAAGGAGGTTCAGGTATATTATTTTTTAAGAATTACAAAGCTTTAAAGAAAGATATTATCAATCAAAACTTCGCCTTTCATAAATGCAAATTTAAACAAAGTGACGTTAAAAGAACGTGTAGTAAATACACGCATAGTATAGAATAGAATAGAATATATCTTTATTGTACATCAGCCAATTCAAGAAGATAAACATTAAATTTTTTTTAACTAATTAAAAATAATAGTATAAAATACTTTCTATACTAAGATATTTAATACTACACAACAGATCTCTTCACTAATACATAAGTGATTTAACATAAGGTTTAGATGTAATTTTTTATATTGCACTGTGTTAACGACTATCTACATTGCACCCGTCGGAAGTCTCTATTATTTTATACATTACTTTTTTACTTTAATCCTGTCACTACTATCGATTACACATACCCACTATTGAGCCAGTATGCGTGATAGCTTAAATTGCTCAAGAGCATTTCTTGAATTGGAATGCAAGAATACATTGAAAACTGTGTCTCTTGCTTAAGTTCCCCATAATAATCTATTCTTAATTTAATTAACGAATAATTTGTGTTCATACTTATTATCTAACGGCAGCCTGTATGATGTCTAGATATTTTTCTACAAAATCTATCTTCATATCCAAACTAGAACATAAACGTGTCACGTGGTTATACTTTTTAAACCTTTCAATATTGTCGAAGTAAAATTTTACAACACTTAAAAAAGCCTATTTTCGTCTCATGTTTTAACCATTGCTCAATAATACCATTCCTGAAGCCTGGGTATAATTCTTTCAAATATAGTACATTACGAAGAAAACGCAAAACACTCAAAAGATGCGCCTACGCAGCTGATGTAACGCTTCACCAATTACAAGGGCAATATTAGGCCAAGTCCCCCATTGAGTTGTTTTTATTTACTTTAAATTGGACACGTGCATCATTTATTACGTATATTACTTAATGGGTTACTCCAATAAGCAAGTGGAAATGTTTTTCTATTAAACTCTTATCTTTAAAAAATTATATAAATTTCAACCATATTATTTAAGAATTTAAAGTAATGTTTATATTAGTCCGTATATTGTATAAAGGTCACATCATTGTACTCTAAGTATCTGTGCCCTAAATATGAGTTTTAAGTCAGATATAAAGCACTGATACAATATAGTATGGATGTAACACATTTTTTTATTATCTTATTTTCTCTTTATAGCAATGCAAATAAAAGTTTCCCGAAACTTAAGGTGTTGATAAATTATAATATAATATTTACTATTGAGATTATAATTATTTGAAGCATTCGACATCTAAAGTCCTGCAAAACAATAATTAAAACAAACTAAAAATCGATTAAGTTCAGCCTTCCTAGACAACTTGCCTATCAGTAATCGCAATGAATTCACTAAATGAAAAATGTATGGAATATAACAAAGGCATCGCGTGTCTACCGAGCGTAATTATCGATTAAATTTACTAAGCAGTTGAATTGCGATTATCGAAATATATGTTGTCTATAGGTTGTTGTAAGCTTTTATTGGCCGGGCCAATGCCTATATGGCCTAAAAGACTTGACTCCAGGCCAGTAAAGTTCCCATAAAAAGGTGATAGGTAATAAAGGTAAAAAAGTTTCAACATGAAAAGGCCAGAGCCATAAACCACTTGAATTCTTTTCGCCGCCATGTTCTTATTACTATGGTTTTTTATTACTAAATCGTTGTTACCTATCTAATATCCGTCTCAAGAGGGTTTCTTTTGTATTTCAGAACCATTATCTGAAGCTGGTAAATATGTCGATACCCCTTGTTTCTGCCGCGTGGCAATATTAAAAAACGCTTCAAAATCGTTGATGACGTCTATTAATGTAGAACGACAATAATTAAGTAATTTTAGCCTTTCGCGTGTCTGTTTGTTATTCCCGTATCCTTCAAACTAAAGTCAAAATTCATATAACTCCTCAATTAGCCTACGAATTAGGTGTAAAAGGCTCTAATTAAGCTAACTAAATTCAATGGACTAATTGCAACCCAAAAAATATGACCCATATAATTATATGATCTCATACAGTTTCACAAATGATTTCAATTTTATTGACCTTGAGGTTTCGTAGTGTGACCAGATTGATAGTGTTTATACTGTAATTTCCAATCAAGAGTAAGTGTTAGTGGGTGGCCTATGTCATAGCCTAAAAGTAGACAGTATATATATTTGCAAGCCTTTAACAATTCTTGCTCTTAAAAACTTTACTGATTTTTTTTTAAATTTCATATTTTAAATTGTCTATTTCTATGCACATATCGTTGACTAACTAAAACAATTCACTATCAAATAACTAACAGAGTAATAAAAAATACACAAAAGTATACGGCCATAAAAATAGTAAGTGATCATTTTGTAAAATAGCAATGTTATTTGGTTATCGAACTTAAATAAAAATCGTAAAATAAAAGATTTATTTTATGAAACTTAATTATTGAATTGTTTTCTTCTTAATTCTTTCGGTCACACAAACTTACTGTATCAATTCATATGAAGATCCACACCAGATTTTGTTAGATCGCTTATATATCTTTTAGAGCCGATATAAACAGTTATAATGCACGCAGAATAAATATAACTAAAAAAGATTTAGTAAAAAAGTAAAATACAAATAAGTACCATAAAATGAAACCTCTTTACATCTTTTTTTTTCTTTTCTTATACATCACATAAGTTGACAATTATATTTACTGGCCAGATAAATACAAATTTTATTCTAGATTTGTTAGCAGGACAAACTTAAATTCTATGGTCCAGTAACATGGACTTGCACACGGTTGAGATATGACACATTTTGGCATTAAATTTCATATACTAACAAACAAATACTGTACTTTAGTAGATTGAGCTCATTTATTAGGTCCACTGGATCATCTTATCCTGTGTTTGTTGACAGCCCACGAAAGTGGTCTCTGTTTCAATTTTTTTAGTTACATCATAACACCTCGGCTGGTTTAGTTATCTTAGTGTCTAGTTTATGTGATTTTCTTAGATGTTAGTAAAATTAAAACTATTATATAGAAAACGATCAACTGAAAGAGTCACATTCAGCATGCGGCTATCAGGTGACTTTATTGTTTACAAATTTAGAGAACGTTAAAAATTATTTTCAAATGTTGTTTTTAAATGTAGTGTCGAGTAATGAGATGAAAAAAAAAACAATAATAATTTATGGTTGTGATTATTATTTATTTATAATAGTTCTTGACCCTTCACTCTGTAATTGGTGATTAGGACGAATATGTAAGCGAGCGAAACACGGGTTCCTCGCCGAGGATCTGGGTAATTTAAAGAAATGACTTTAAAAAAGCCAAAATAAATTAAATAACAAAATTCACTTTGCTGTTTCTTTGTTATAAACACCGTACTCAATGAAATTAAACAAAACTTTGGGCATTAGTTCAACTACAACAAATCTATATATCTATCTATATCTAGAACAAGTGATATGCTGTAGTCAAACATTTGAGTAGCCCAAACATTTATAATCAAAAGTGATTACTTTTGACAGCTCGTAACTCTTATATCTTTCTTAATAAGAGTCATTGCCTTAATAGGTGATAGCTTACTTTTAGTTCACTGTACAATGGTTGATTCTATGCAGATATTCAATTATAGTTTAAGTTAGACCCTATTCTTTAGTGAATATGGTAGATCTTTTACTGAAGGGTTCATGCGAGAAACTTTATTTAATTAAAAGTGCAGCAAATGACTTGACTCCACTTGATAGTAAACAGGAGAAGTTCATATGCGAAGATAGTTCAGCATGCGACATACTTCACTAGCCACCTCAACCTTTTGACCCAAAAACATACTCATTTTCTGAACTCTTTGAAAGCACATAAATGATGCAATCATTACTAATATTTTTTTATATCTTCAACAGAGGAATCGAAGAACGCAGCCCGCATCTTCACAGAACAGTCTTCCAATCTCCTAGAGCGTCTGGACGTTCTGGAAAGGCAGCTGCATGAGAGGATAGCCAGCCACATCCCTCGGGACCTGGACACTTTGGAACACCTTGTGCTGCAACACAAGGACTGGGAAACGAGTCTGCATTCCCTGTCCAATGACGTCGAAGAAGTACAGGCTACATTCAGGGGTGAGTGATGGGGTATTTCTCTGACAAACATTTATGTCACATCTAATTGTATTCACTAAAATGTTATAGAGACTGATCGATAGCATACGCAATTTCACAAAAATAACTTGTTGTAAGAAGTTTCCAGCCATGGCCCTCAGCTCTGCCCTATCCTCGCTACTTTGATATATTGTTCCATAATTGTAATCAATGATTTCTACAGGCATTGCCCTCAAGACACCGGCCATGAAGAAGAACCTTGACAAAGTCATGGGCAAATGGAATGACATGCAGTCCAAGAGTCAACTATTCGTTGAGAGGTAACAATGTCACAGAAATGTAGCTCTTACACTCTGTTTTCAAAATTAATTGAACACTGAAATCTACTATTGACAATTATGTTTTATTTCATAGGTTGAAGTTCGTCGAAATAGTGGTAAACAGCATGGAAGAGAACCATCAAACTATATCCGAATTCGAGATCAAACTAGCGCAATTCAATGACTTGCCGAACGACGTTGAACTGTTAAAAGACGTAAGTTTAATACAAACTGACATTTGTAGATACGTTTTCAAATTTCAATAAGAATAATTTTTCAACCCTTGTTTAGTGTCCATAGATTTCATTGTGACGTCCCGATCAATTTTGAATCTATGCACAGTAATGAATAATCAACCAAGTCTGTTATTTTTAGTAAATATAAAGGTATTTTTCTCCAATATTCACCTTGACATCATTTTCTTAAGATCTCTTTTCCCCTTAGATGCACGAAGACCTCCTTCGCATGCAAGTAGCAGTCAGCAAGCAACAGATTCAAATCGACCAAATGAATGACGATGCAGAAAACTGTAGACGCCTGGTGGAAAGTTCTAGAGCGGCTCTACCACACTCCTCGCTGCCGAGATCTGGCAAACACATAGACTTGGAGAGGTTGGACAAGGAAGTGTCGCAGTTGAACAGCCGATGGAACAACGTTTGCAGCCAGCTAGCTGAAAGGTTGGTTTTTAGTTTACCGTCATCATTCCCAGGATGATTAGTACTGGGCACTAAGTGTCTTCCAGTATGGGTTAGATTGGTGTTGTATAAGATATCCGATATAAACTTATTTGATGGATAGTGTCTATAACGTAAAAAATGATTCCAAGGGAAATTCAGAGAGGTTGGTAATGGAAGTACAAGTTGAAGGGCATAAGGTTGTGAGTGCATCTAGTAAATGATATGCTGGGATCATGAGCAATTAATCTTTAGTCTAAAGTAACACCTAAAAATTTTAATCGCCTATCCCTTAAGTGATTGTACAATTGATAATAAAAAGTGGTGCTTCCACTTTAACACACAACAATAAGCAGATTTGTATCTTGGAAAAATAACTTGTCTATAATATTGTTCTATTCTTTATTTGTACAATACCGGTACAGATAGCAGACATATTTCTATACACCATAAAAAATTAAAAGTGGATACAGAAATAATAATTAAAGAAATATAAATAACAAAATAAAGGCAAGGGATAATCTATATGGGTATATATAGAGGTATATTCAATATCTTAATTCCCCACAGGTTACGAAGCTGTGAAGCAGCATATCAACTCCTGCGCAACTACAACGCTGGCCTCGAGAAGGAGGCAGAGTGGATCGACGACTCGTTCAGCAAGCTGCAAGCGCAGCCGCCAATTGAAATCAGGCCTAAAGAACAGTTTGAGCCGACAAGGGTGAGAGAGAAAGAAATCCATAACAGCTTTTGTATAGGGGTTATTGAATTTGAAGTTGGGCCAGATTCTGTAGTACTCACGCTAAATCTAATTTTAAATGTTATGTAGTCTATCTCATTCCTTTATATGAAGGGAAAAACGACAGCTAATAAAGGTGTGAATCAATTTTCGACTTTAATGGACATGGTATCAAGAAGCACTTTACATGACTTCTTTATATCCTTCTATTATATCGCCTATAATTTTCTTTACATATTGAATTAAAGATATATGTACAAAACTAAACTAAATTGTAGTGTACTAAATAACAAATTGAGTCAGCAGAATGGGGCGCAATTCTTTCTTCATGAACCTGAATTTTACAACCATTATACCAAATCATGCAATTTTGTATGAATAAACATGTCATACCTTTGCATTGATCGCAGTTCTTTTAAGAATGTTATTGTGATTCTTAATCGCTGCCTTAAAGATTTTGGATTCACAATAAACTCTGTCTTCTCGTCTATTTGCTGTTAGCCGATGCATTGTTCTTCCGGACATTTTTATTGGGTAACGGTATAGGATATAGGGATTTGAATTCCAAATATTCTACAGGAGTCGTGTATTAGTCTTTTGTCTTTAAGAGTAATAAATAAGGTTTAACTCACAGTGCATGTACAAAATAGTGATAATATATTGCATGATAAAATATTCTATACATGTAATAACCCAGATAAAATATTTTACAATAAATATAACAAAAAAATACATTACTTATTTATATTACTGACTTAATATAACTTAATTGCATGTAATATAAAAACAATTTAAATTTTTTGTTGAATTAAGTATAACAATAATACCAATTTTACTCAAGAAATCTAAAATATTTAATTCATAATTAATTTAGACAACTGATCCCTATATACCCACAAATGGCCGCATGTAAAGGTCATTAACGCGTGCACCGACTAATTTATTCATAATCCGGGTGTCTTGTGGTATTCCAGAATCTACTGAACAGTGTTGTGGAGCGAACACCAAAGATTGAGAAGGTTAACGTTGATGGTGGCAGGTTCATAAGGGAAGCAAAGGTAAATACTGGTGTGACAGTTTAGTTACAAATTATTTAGTCTATGGCGTTCTATGAAAAAATTAGCACCAAAGAGTTTGCCAATCCTCGGAATCTTTTTGGAAAGAAAAACATTATTCATAATTAATTTCTGCAATTGAAATCAAATCCAGCATTAAAAAAGTTTATTTTGTCTTATTTTTTTCGAGACGCCATTAAAAACGTAGGCTGTCTTGTCTTTTCGTCTAAAAGTCTGGAAGGTTGTGTGAGTTCAGTCCAGCGGTCTGCTTTATGGTTTTGTTGTTGTTTCTACTTCGGGTCTTTTGTCTATTCTCGGGTACTTTTCGTCACTTTTTTCAACTGTTTGCTTTTGCAATTCACAATGCGTTCTTAACATTCAAAAAGCTGTTGCACGAATATAACTCAATAAATAACGCTAAGCAACATTTAACTTACATTAACAAGTATTTTCTGAATGAGATGACTGTGTGATCGACCAAAATATAATTTCAACTTCACCCATTGTGACTAAAGAATTAAATTTTTTGACTTTACCAAACCTCAGGCAATTTGAATTGCTAATGAATTTCTTGCACATGAAAACATCAGCTTTCAATCAAGTTTATTAGCAAGGAGTTCATTGTTCTTCCAAATAAATGGCTTTGCATGCATTGTTTGTCTATTAATGTTGCCATGATGCCATCGAATATGCCGATTCACCACATGAAAACAAAATGTGAGGCATCTAAAAGTTTTAAATTCAGTTGATTTTCGCTTTCGGGTGCGTTTTACTATGCACGAATCACGGGTGTCACACGGCTGGGTGTTGCACGCTTGAAACCTGTAGTATTTACAGGCTAGATTATCCAGCATGTTTTCTATGCGACATCTACTGGACTTGAGTCAGAAATCAGTCTTGCCAATTTTGGCAACACTACTATTTAGTAGTTTGTTTGAAAGTGATTTTGGAAGGTAATATTACGAGATTCGATAAGTATGTAAGCAAATATGTCAAATAATAATTCATTGATTTACGTATGTAAGAAGAATGGATGGTGTTATTTAATACAATTTAAAAAACTAACCTAACAACCTAACCCGCTTCGAACCTAACCAACTAGATCCATTCGTCGAGATGCCAGCGTTATGCCGAGTGGCTCTGCGATGAGGTGCACCCTTCGCTGGACATGAAGCAGCTCAGGCGTCAGGCTGACGTGGAAATGGCAGAACGACTTCGGAACAGAGGGAAGATTGTCGACCCTGAGCGTGTTCCGGTTGGATCTGAGGCAGTGGCGAGGGAGCTGGATGAACTGAACGCGACCCATCAGAAACTGTTGGACTTGTTATATGAGAGGTTAAGGAGGATTGCCGCTGCCAACCCTGGGGACATTGTGACTCTGGTGAGTAGTAGCTCTTAATGTTTCAATATAGGACTATGTTTGATAATTTAGACTTTAATTTAAGTGTCAAGTAAGCGGCAGCGTCTCGGTAGGGGCAGATATTTGTATGATGTGTGCAAATATTTGTGCACACGGATTTTTGTTTGTTTATTTAGTATATTTCTTATATTAATATACATATAAATATGTATATTTCTCCGCTATCTAGTGCGTAAACTAGATGCTTACTAGACGATATTAAGGCTAGATAATAGGTGAAATGTGAGAAATATTATTTATTGATTTAATACACTTTATACAGGTAGCTTTAATCATACTTCTAGTCTAATTCAGCAATGCCATTTATGAATCGTCCTATTAAGCAATTTATTAAAACCAAATTAAATTCTAAGATAACATCTGTTTATCATCTGGTCACACCACAGTGTCTCCAAAAGCAAATTCAAGCACGCTGTTGTATCGATAATTTTGTCTCATATTATAATAGCGATTTAATTTTGTTATCTATCTAGATTTTTAATATTCAGGGCACAAAGATTATTTGTATAATTTTTGAATATTAGCGCACACAATTTGGTGTTTTCAAAGAGTATCTCTGTACAATGTATTTTTCATTTATTATCGACTTAATGAAAAATAGAATTAAATTAATTCTACAATGGCTACAACGCCATCAATTACATTTCTATTCAGTAAAGTGCACTATCTGTATCTTGATGTAGGGCCAGGATTATACCCGGGGCACGTCGACCCAATGGAATCTTTTGTGCTTCATATGCACTATCTGTAACTAAAACAAGTCGTTCCTGAACTATAGGAATGGACTATTAACCAATTACATCGCCAGGACATATTGCATGTCGCCAAATTGACATTGACACTGTGACGTCACCAGAAGTGATGTCATATAGACGGACCTTGAGGGGGCCACCGGTTATGGAAATAAACTTCAAAGGATAACTTGTCAACGAATAAGATTAGATCTATTTTTGCGGATATTTAAGTAAATAAAGTTCGATTCCATTTTAGAACAAATTTACATTTAATTTAATTTTTGCGTGTTTCTAAGAAATGAAGAATTTTAAATTCCTAAAAGTTTTTATTGCAGATGCAATTAAATCAGGGATTTTGTTTAGTGACGGAAAATGAAAAATGTCTTATTATTACTACACTTCGCTTTATTTGAATAATAATCTGAAACCAAAACATTGAAACTACAAGAGGTAAACTAAGTAGATTCAAGTAAAATATTAATAATAGTAGATTAAAAAAATACCATCCATATAAATTTGACATTTCTTAATTTTTCAGGGATTGACGAAATTTCTAGTCTCCTCATTTTCTTGCCACATTTAACGTGTTATAAATTAACGAATATAATAGAAAAGTTACATGGTAAAAAAATATTTCAATGAACCAGATGATGGTATACGATTTATAATTTGAGAGTCTCTAAATTTTGAGTCTCTTTTTGCACAATGTATAATTAAATTAAATTAAATTAATTAAATTGCAAACAAAACAACAACAAATTGTTTTGTTTTTCATAAAAGTCTGTCATTATGCGTAATTTACTATGAAACACTACCGTGAAAGGCATCTTTGTAAAATTTTTATATATCGGTGCTTCCCCGAATTCAATTTCTTATCTTTACATTTCAAAGCAGCCACATATCCTGTCGTAATTACTCTACAATGTCGTTTGCTCTGCCTACGTGTTAAAGATTTTATCGCGTGGGTATAAAGGTCTTAACTAATACGGATTACACTATTAGACGGGTTCTGATTCCAAATACAAACATGATTTCATAGTGCTAACTTAGATCATGCTTTGTCGTCAATTCGTAATCAAGCATTTTTATTATTACGACTAATAATTTGCTTCAAGCTACCAACGGATGGTATTGCTTATGTGGCTTTAAATTTGGCAATTTATGTATGTTACTTAATATATAAAAAGTAGCTGCCCCGGATATCGTTATTAAAATCTGAAAGGGCCATTCTTAACACCTAGGGATATAAATTATAGCCTATGATCTTCTCAGACCTACCTGATCTCAGATACCTAATAGCGGTCAAGCCATTACGGAGGATTTCAATAATTAACAGTCCCACAGTGTGTCATTAATACGTGTGCAATATGACAAAATTTAAAAGCTCGTAAGCGAAATAATCAGAACCATATCACAATCGTTTTCGTGTGACGTTTGTCTTAAAACCATCACTGCTTTTAAAAAAATATGTATTAATTATACGTAGTATAGTAGAAATGGATGTTATACACGTGTCAGGATAAAATCGATAGGGATAGATTCAGAGTTACACAATAAAAGGGCTGGTCTTTCAAATATTTTTTTCATATTTTACATACAGTATAAAGGGACGTCCAATATGTATGCCACAGGTTAAAACCTTCAAACCTTTCAAAGATTAAAATAACGATAGAAATGGGCTCTTAGGTTTTAAAAATACTTCGTACCCTAAAGCTATGTTATTTAAAGGTATGATTTCAGCTATCTCTCTATACCAAATGTTTTTTTTTGGACTGACTAATTCTGTTGGCCGCAGATGGCCTTAACAGCGTTACCGGGGTTTTAAGGAGGCAAGAACCTTGGAGAGTCCTCAAGCCTCTGGAGGAGTTCTAATCGACAGGCATCACCTCCGGTGGAGGTGTCCCGCTGTCTCTTAGAGTCAGGGCTCTCAAGCCATGAGGGAGCTCTATACCAATTCGCTGATGTTATATGATACTAAAATAATTATCTACTTTTCAATCCGGATGTACCATACGATTTATAGCAATAACAATATATTTAATTATTCCGTAGGCAGTCGAGTCTAGACAGTTTTTTATGGCGCCAATTTATTTTATTTACTAACAGAGTTAACAACATACAGTAAGTGTGGGATGCGACTACATAAGTAATAGTTGTAGGCGCTAACTAACAACAAGTGATAAGTGTAAACAGCATGTACAAACAGTTTTGAGAACATAATAGATATAAAATTACATCATAAATTTAAATACACATAAACTCATACACTATATTAAATATATTATACTAAAGATGAAATATGTAAATTATTTTTTAACGTGAGTATTGATATAATTATAAAATATTTCTTATTCGTCTGATAAGAGATGCAAATGTCAAAAATCGCGCTGTATTCTCGACATATTCTATACAGGGGATTGTGGAAAGTCACAAAGAGGAACCAGGAAAAGACATTACCGTCTTTTAGACCTATTGGGGGACCTTTAAATGAATTTTCGACGTGAGCGTGGTTGCTATAGAACCGTTAAAAATTTTATGTATGTAGGATCGTAAGGTTTGTGTCGCCCTTTCAGTGACAATGTCTTTTTTTTATTATTAAAGCCTGCACCAATCGGCCAAGTTCGATTTGTGTTGTAAAATAAAATTATCTCTCAGCGCGTAAAGAATAATTCTAATCGTATACAATTTTAACATATTTAGACTGAAATTTTTAATGAGACGGCTTATGAAGGATATAAATTTACCTTACCTCTTTAAAATAGCGATTACGATATTAATTATATTTTTTGCTGCACACAAACGTGTCCATTGTGATGCGTGCTGACGTACATGGTTATTTATAGATTTTGGTCTAATTCTTAGTTCCGTGTATATGCAGTTATTTCGTGTTTATAACAAATTAGTAAGTCGGTTTTGAATGCCACAAACAATAGACACTTAGAAAAGGTTTATAGATAATTCTTTTATCTTGTGGTTAGTTAGTAAGTTAGTTAGTCAATATCTATCTTATCTTATCTTGATGTAGGGCCAGGATTATTACTCCCGGAGCACGTCGACCCAATGGGATCTTTTGTGCTTCCCTAATCCTACTGACCGCTGTCCTGGAATACCTCCAAGATGTACTTACTAAGTACACCCGGAGACAGCAGCCTTATATCTTCAGGACTGGGATAGCCCAGTCCAAAGAGACCCATTCTTTTCCTAGCAAGAGCATCACAATTACATAGGATGTGTTCCATTTGTTCGGTGTGCTCCCCACAGGCCCTACATAGAGGCGATCCAACAAGTTTCATCTTAGTCTATATCTAACTTGTAACGTTAATTTTATCTAAACAGTTATATTTATATATATTTTTCCTTAATGGGACTATCTCTTGGTCTTCATTTCAGACGATGGTAAGTGATCGATGGAATCGAATTATACCTGGATTCCTCAATCACAGAGGAACTGGCATATATCTTACCTCTAACTGCCGGAACACTAAAATACTGTCAACTTTATTATTATGACCAACGACTAAAGTAAAAGAACGTACCACAAACCAAATTACATTCTTTCAACCCTTAGACCCATCAACAATATGATATTTAATCTTACTTTAATCAAGTAAAACAAACCATGGATACCTTAATCCCTTATATTAAGAGTCATTTCTCAACGATCGCGTCCCATTTGGTGTGCAGCTGTACATTAATTCGTAAAGTAGCCAGACTAAATTTCAGCGGAGTGTCTTGGTTGGCTCCACGTTAAAGTCATCGACACTATCCAACAAAAAATGCAATGAATGTTACCGACCGCAAATTTTGACTGATTTGACCATTATTTTGTATCCGTGTAGTCATTATTTAAATAATTCTGGTTCCGCATACTCTATTCGAAATTGTAAATAATTACATTCTTATTTTAAAACAAATGAAAATGGAAAAGCGAGGAATGAGTTTAAATACTTATAGAAGCTAATATAAAGTGAAGCGTGTATTTTGTCGTGTATTTTTAAATTAATAGTTCGTACTGGATTTGTTTTTGTATAAATGATTATCTAATAATGCTCCTCGACAGATTTACGGACGGATTAGATCTTGAGCTATTTCGTTTTTGTTTAAGTACAGTTTAAATCGGAATAGTTGGGACATTTAACAAATGTATTTATCCAGCCCTACTTAAGCCATCATTTGAAAGTTTAATAAAAATGTTTGTTTGATAGAAATGTTTCGATCGGTTTAAATTTGCTAAGATATCGTGCGATATCTTCGTCCTTCTATCGTCCGATTTGTCATATAGAAATGCCTCTTACAGTGTATTTTTTAAGCGAAAATGTTTTATAATGTTTTTAGTTTCATGTCAAAAAGGAGCGCTACATTGTGTCTTATACATAAGCATAATTTTAGGTGATAATATTTTCAAGTGTTCTATTTTCGTTCTTTTTATTATAACTATAATTACAATATGATTGCATTTCAAATTTTTATTCAAAATATCCATAGGAGTAAATATAATAGGAGCGAAGCGATACGTTACACCGGTATCTTGAAAGCCGGTATAGAAGAAAGCTCCCTTTGCTTTTCCTATAGGGGCACTAATAAAAAAATGTCTTTGCCAGTTCTTACTACTGCTATTATTTCATTTATAATATACATAATGAGAGAATGCTATAGAACTGAAGTAGAATATGGTTTCCTCCTATGGGTTCCTTCCGCAATTAAGTGCTATATTTACACTAATAGGTTCCTGAACATTTCGGTGTATGTTACCTAAAAAATACAGATTAAGTAACGGCTATAAATATAAATTCTGAATAAACATTGAACACTATTACGTAATCAATCGTTGCATGAATCAGACATTCATAACATGGCTCGTAGTTAAATAGTGCTTAACCGAAAAAGCGGTTATTTTTATTACCGTCGTGTAGTTAATCGATTTATTTCCTACCCACGTAGTTAAATAAATTTTGAAAGAGTGATTTGAGTAAAATAAAATAAATAAAATAAAAATTCGTTTATTTCCCCTTTCCCTAAAGTTATTACAGGTGTTGTAATAGGTTGGGGAAAAAGTTTCTTCACATTTTATATGAAAATTCGAGACATTTTTTTTCCAAAGTTAATTTACATTTAATTACAGTATATATGTGCCATTTTGTTCATAGACTTTCTGCCATCTTGTAGGTAGAGACATGATCCCGTTGCTGTAGAAATTTTGGGACTTCTGTTCAAAAAAACGCAAAAAGTAGTTTTGGCTTCTCTTGATGTTAACCTAACACTGGCTAAAGAATTCTAAAGAGACCGAAACAGGTGGAATTTTGAAGGTTGCAAGGTTAGGGTTATATGGCGGATGCATTAAAACCTCCCAGCCAAACCCTTTTAATTTTTGCTGAGTGGCTAAATATGTATGTGGTCTAGCGTTATCGTGATGAAAGACCATACCCATTCTATTGATCAGTTCCGACCGCTTTCTCACAACAATCCGAATCGATGGTAATGCCCGGCGGTAAAAGCTCATAATGAACAATGCCCTTTAAATCCTACCATAGAGCATTACCTTATTGCGAGTTAACCCAGGTTTTGCCATATAGTCTGTGAAGCCTGACCGACCTTTGACCGCGACCTTTTTCGCACGTTGTTATCATACGTGATCCACTTTTCATCACCAATTATCATTCTCGTCAAAAACGGTTCGGTTTCATTACGTTTCAATAAAGAATCGCAAATGAGTACACGGTTCATAAGGTTTCTTTATAGACATTGAGGCAGCGTGGTGGCTTTCTAGCCAAAACTCCTCACGTGTCTCTTGCAGGACCGCTGAGCTCAGTATTGACACTGTCAAACATGTTGTCTTTGTATTTGTCATATGTGTGATTGAAACAAAACAAAGCTCTAGTTAGTCTACTCAAAATCGCAATATATTTATTTTTATACCCATTACGTACCGTATTTTTGAGTACACCTCAAAATTACACTGAGCCCGTCTTCTCAAAATGTTTCCTGATGCGGGTCTGCTAAAGAAATTACGTTCTGAAATTAACAGAATCCTTGTGCTTACTTTCCACCCTACGAAAAGTATATTTTTCGTCATGTATGTAAACTAAATAAATAAATAGTTGAATAGTTTTTATTTTCATATATTTTGGTAAATAACTCCACAAACTACATACAATAGTCGGTTTTTGGTAATAATTATCACATGGTTACGTCATCCTCTTAAACGTGGCGCCTCTCATAAAACGCGAGGGAGTAACCAAATGGCTTGAAGACACGCGCTTACGTGACTGCAAAAGAACGAACAGTTTAACGTAGTATTAAATTAGCTAAGAATGCTATTTGAACGCTCAAACGGAGTTGATCTTCTCCGTTGTTACATTATTCGTCGAAGCGGTGGTAGAAGTAAATTGTCGTATTAATTGAGTCAATTTAAATAAAGAGCTTTTTAAAGTTGATTTTAAATGTCACGTGATATGACAACTGCCTTACGCCATTATTTTAAAGCAATGAGATGCACAGAACTTAAATTTAATACAGACTGTTATTCAGAGTCAGGGTCAAATTCAGTATACTTACGTACAGGCTTTCTATTTCGATGTCATATTTACCTTTTCATAATAAACACTGTGGGTTTAATAAACAATATTTGCGTAACGGAGAGTTGTTTTTAAAATACTGTAACTGCAAAACAGGTGTTTTGGTGGGCGAATTATTTGCATCCTTCGGTTTACGTTGTCCTAATTTCAATGATATTTTCCTGATATTACTCATAAACATTATAACTGCAAATTCGGCCTATGACCTTGTGTCAGACAGTGAAATAATCATGCATAGCCAATTAGATACATAACGACCGTTCTTATTACCTTACATTTAAAATAGATATTCCATTACTTTCCAATTTTCCTTCTAGTTCTTAATACTTCTGCAACTAATAGCAAGATGGCCCTCGACAACACGAAAATAAGTAACTTTTAACACGAAGATTATTGTAATTTATTTATCTTATCTTATTATGGACTGACAAGTGTCTTTGGAACTTTTGTACCTACTTTTACTTTCCTAGTAAAAGTTGGGGCCTTTCTTGTGTCCCAAATATAACTGCCATAGATTTTAAAATGTGTCTAGGCAGTAAAAGCTTATAGCCTAATATTTTTTTAGTCTCGACGAATTTAATAAAAAAATTAAATACAAGTAAAAATTTAGATCCACAGGAGCGAGAAACTGTGGCCCTCATCCTCCAACGAAACCATCTGTTGAGACATATAGTCGACCCAAATGAAATTATAATGCTTGGTGTTAGGATCCACAAACGGAAAGAGCTAAATAATCTAATCTATTAGTGGCGAGTCACAACTGAACGTTTAGGTCGTAGTGACAAAACAGTCTTAAAACTGAATAGCTTCATGAAAAGTCAAATCACTATTTGTATGAGTTCCAAATTCCCTATAATTCCCATTAGCCGTTTAAACGTTATTTAGTAAAAAACATGTTTACATGGTACGCTTGATATGCGGCTGATTGTACTGAAATCATTAGCTACTTTGCCAGCTTCAAGTTCATATCAAGACTACCTTCATCGTTTAGCATTAAAAGCGTTCAGAAAGGAAATAAATGGAATAACATATTTAATAATAGTAAACGGTGACGTAATGTTAACGACTCGCGCGGTCATGATGTCAAGGTGCCGATTACATGAATGGCAGGTTTGGTGTAAGTTAGTCTTAATTTATATGCAAGAAATTAATAAAAGTAATCTAGATTAGGTTCCCCTAGACATACATTATTATTGTTAACTATGGAAAAATACTGAAAACTGAACTAATTCTATCTTACTAAATTCTGCGCCGTAGTTTCGAACATATGGCAATGTTTGAAATTCAAAATACAAATGATCTAGATTCAACCAAACATGTTATTTTTAATACTGTATTGATTTTTCGTAATAATATTTTTCTAAAGAAAACCTATGAAGTGTCGTTTGTTGGAAGCATTATGGATAAAATATCATTAATTATCTAATGAATAACTTTAAATCAGAGAAAATTAACATAAATTTGTAATACTCTTTCGATGCATTATGTAACTTTGTTTAACTACGATTATTCTACAATAATCTATTTGTTTTTTGATACGCGATATACTCCCGGGAACCTCGAGACAATTAAAATCTGAATTATTAGTTTGGTTTGATATGTTAAAGAAATAACAACTACGTTATTTATTAACACTAGATATACCAGCGATTTGAATATATGTCAACAACAAAAATTATATTTGTTACTAATGTATATAAAATAACATTAAGTTTATAAAACGTAGTCTCTAATTATAGCTACATAAGTCATAACATCATTTCTGAAAAAAAAAATGTGTAATATAGTAGGAATTTTGAATTGAAATTGCACGACCAGTCTTAATGACTGGTCTGATAAATCTAGTGTTAAGTGTAACTTTACACTTCATAAATAATGTAAATATATTTATGCTTTGCTCTTCGATTCAAGTATAGATTGAATAACAGGTACGAAATTGCATGACAGACATTCAAAAAGCTGGTTTCCATTAGATCTAACGGCCTTCGTTATCAAAGCAGACCAAACCTCAAAAGAGCATGTCAAGACCATTTCAAGTTCAATAAATCTTAACAGTCTTATAACTTTAACGAATCAAATAATAGGAAAATAAGTTGCGTAAAAATATGAGCAATCTGGCTGAACGACAAATCAAGTACTTTTGGAATAAATAAATAATACAAATGACGTACAAAATCAAAACGTTGCGAATATTTTCGGCTGAGGAAACAAAGGATTTTGCCATAGAGATCACATAATGTTTTATATTACATATTTCATTACATCCTTTGAAGAAATTTATTCGTTTAAACTAAATAAGTCACCAAAGCGACGTGCAGTTAATACTTTATCGAGTATAGATATCGCAACGATTTGATACGAGTGCCGGCAACGGATAATAAACATAGTTTTCTTAGTAGCGCGCAAACGGCGACCGGCGATCGACGTCTGTGACGCGTGTCCGAATGCGAACGAATTTCAAATCGCGAATTCGAAGTGCAAATAAGTGTTGAGTGCGATTACGTTTTGTTTTTAAGTGAAAGAAGGTCTAATTTTATCGTGGAAAAGTTTTTGTTGTCTGTGTAATTTACAATTTTACGACACTTGCCATTTATCTGTATTTTGTTTTATCTTAGCTGTTGTTATCGAATTTTCGCCCACAGTAAAATTAAAGCTTATAATATTTTCTTATGTTCACAAAAACTAAATAACTGCTCTTTTGGTTTATAATTTAAAATAACTTTAATGTAAATGTGTGCTACAAAATATTAACCAGTCTAATTGTTTTTAAAGTTATGCAAATTTAATTTGCACCTTCCAACACAAATGTTATAGCTTAGTTATTTCGATAGAGTAACGATTGTTTTTGAATAATAGCCATTTTGTGGTGCTTATGTTCTTTCAAGGCTGATAATAAATTCTTATTTATATTCCTTAATAATAAGTAAAATGCAATTTATTTATCTAATCCTTGTTATCAGTTTGATATGGGTTACAGTAAATTGTTACAGAAAAAAACTGTTAGCTCCTATTAATAATTATCTGAAAACTCAACTCCAGACATAACTACTTGATCGTTTCCGTAATGCAATGCGTATCATGAAATTTTTTTGCCCATTGTTGTGGCTTCCAATCACAGTTTTTTCTAACAGTCCATCAGTGTCATGGGCAACAATTGTGTGCCTATTTCAGAGGCTTTTTCCTTATTTTAAAACAAATTTATTTAAGAATATATCTATAATTTTTCTCCTTCAGCATATTACATTTATCTATTTCAATTAGTTTATCGGCTTTCTGATGCCGCGTACCTGGAAATTCCCTTAATATTTGCCTATTAAGATATATTCTGTCATTAAATAACAATGGATTGATTTTGAATTATGATGTAGCAAAGTGACCATACAAACTCCCTAATTTTAAATAAAAATGCAACTCTCGTCGAATTACCGTCTATGAAACAATGGTATTATGTTTTTAGGTCACCTCTGTACCTATATTAGTCTGCTACGGTCCCCTTATATGCGCATAGTATTACCAAGTCACATTGATTAATTTATCAGTCTCACCTCGTCCCAACAACAGCGGGCATGTCTTTTTTCTTAAATATTTTAGACTTCAAAGTACATATTGTTATTTAAATAATTGCTAATAAATGTTTACACTATACATTGGCAATTCGAAAAAATTTAATATTTTTTAATTATATTTTCACTAATTTAGGTGCGAAATAAGATAAAATTACTCTGTGCTATTTTCACTAAAAAGTAAATATATTCATATTAACCATTCGGTTAATATGATAATATCATCGACTGTAGTAGTTGACAATCATAATTCTATGCGACTTGGCATCACTCTTCTAGTCAAGCGTGTGCCAGATCCGCTATTTTTATTAGCATATGACATTATCTACCATCGATTAAACACCTTAGGCTACTAATAATAATGGTGTCCAAACCCTTGGAGACATCAAATGGACTACTTCTGTTTTCTCTTGCATTTTGTAAGTGTTACTATTTATAGGGAGTAAACGGTGCTATTTGGTGGCTTATTTATCAATTAAGGATTTGGGTTGGGTTCAGAAGTATTGCACACATGCTACATTAAAATCTTAGTACTGTTTATTATTTTCTTAAATGATGAATGAAACATTTATTTTAATGACAGACGGGACCCCCCAAATAGTTCAACTCTTATCTCTGTATCTATTTTACAAATGTAATAAAATATATAATAAACAGTACATATTTTTCATCATTTAAGTGTCAAGGTCATAATTTCAAAGTCAAGGCCGCTTTAAACCAATTGCCTTGTGGGTTTCAAAATCGTTGAGTTTTCCGGACGATTCAAGGTCATCAGGTAAACAACGTCTGCGTCTGTGAATTTTAAGTTGAAATAATATCCTAGAAAACAAAATTAATTTACTAGTATATCTAAACATCACCTAGATATTTCTATAACAATAAAAGTATTAGTATTGCTATTTAAAAATGTGTGTTATTTAAAATAACAAACGTCATTTTACTGAGAAGTAATTAATCGGTTTTTGAATCTCAAAAACGATTTAGACGCCGAAGTTAGCTTAAAAGTGATTACTGATTGGCCTGTTTACTAAGATAACTGACATAGATAACATTCTATATTCAAATTATTTGTTGACAGTATATGGATTTAATGTTGCTTAAAAAATCGTTGACATCGATTTGAGGATCTGAGATTTTTGGTTCAAAAGTATTTTAAGAGCATTCGGGTCAACGCCTTATATATATTAAAAAGGTTTAATGCTTACGGGTTAATCTTGGCGTATGAAGATTTAGTTCGTTGCATTACTTAAAGTTTGGTATTTTGAATATGATACACAATAAAAGAAAGTGATTTTTGAACAATCAAAAGCGTTTGACCAACTTAAACTAGTATAATAATATATATACATTTATTATAATGCTTTTATAATACCATCATGTTTTCAGAAAATGGCGAGATAGATCTTACTTATTAAGCAGCGTTCAAATATTTACTTTCCATTGTGTTTGGTCATAAATCAATATTGGATTTGCACAATGTATAAATTTAGGACCCGATCTTTATTTTGTTATTAATGAATACCGAAAATTTATTGCTGTATTCCGTTTGAATACTTGAGGTACTACGATGAATGTACATTGTTTATGTAGTCATACTTCTATATTTGAGTGTTTGTGATGGCCTGTTATGACATCATAAAGGTTTACGCTCATTTTAGAACTCTTTTGAGATTACAAGAGTTATTAATACCTACTACTACTCGCACTAATTTTAAAAATAACGAGCCATAGGTTACTCTTTGCTTAAGTGAAATATTAATGCAGTCTTCGAGCTATGCGGGTTGTTGAATCAACCTGAATATAATTATTTTTTTAACTAGAACATTAGTTTATTATTTTTTCTTTGAGGAACTAGGAGATTGTATGTATTTTAATAGTCCACGTAGCAGCTATAAGACAATTGCTGTTAATTTATATTTTATTCGAACAATATAATTGACAACAATATTTTCCGAGTACATCGTTTGTTTATTACTGGGATAAGCTTTACAAAGACGTTACGCAATGATGTTGTTCATCTTTTTCTCAATTATATTCTGAACTGTGTCACAGTGCCATGACCGCGGAGTCCGCCGCGCATCGAGATGCGCGCGCATCGCCCACATAATTTCCTCCTAATATTGAATCGGCGAGTCACTTTTCCTAACCTCAAACTTACCTCGAAAATAACAGCTGTTACGATCACTGTGTTAGAAACATAATGTAATCAACATTATTATGTTCGAACAATCGAACGCATCGTCTAGTCGAGACCGAAGTCATTACGAAATGATTCAAATTTAGAAACTGTTATATTTTTTTACGTTTTACGGTTTTCTTGGCTTTCATTCAGTTGTCGGCTAGTAATCTATGCGGCCAGTTGTATTTTTAAAAATGTTTTTTCCACTTTTAGGTACTTCTAATTTTTTAGTTCATAACTCTTATTTCTATATCTATTAAATACCTTTTCTGTGAGGTTAGCTTTTTAAAATGTGTCGTAACTTTTTAATTAGACTGTGAGTGATTTGTGATGATGATTTAAGAAATGAAAGTGTTAACGACACATCATTTGTGTAGTTTTTAAAGATTCTTAAAGTGTGACAATGGAAGAGTACGAGTATGATTTCGCGTACGAGTGCCGGGTTGGTATTTCCATTGTTTTTTTACTTCTAATTGATTGACAGATTGTAATAATTTACCTATAATGATGATATACAGATATAATATAGATTTTCACGTTTAATTCTTATACAGTATTTATATTATTTGATTATTTTAAGATGTAGTGTACTGTGTATTCTGTGTTCAGTCAAAATCATGCATTACCAAATTCAAATTCATTATTATGTGTTTTTGGGTAAGATCTATAATCCTAAGCGTTCTATGTACCTAAGTACATAGTCAATCATTTTATGCTTTGCCATGCTTTATATTGGAAGTATAAAATTAATCACAGTAAAATTAATTATAGTAACTTTTCTTACACTCACTTCTTATCTAGCCCAAATTAAGCATGATTGAAAGCTTGTATTGTGGATAGTTGATAACGGAGAAATGTATGTAGTAATATGGATATAAATATCAGGAATATACTCAATAAACGTACAAAGATATCAGTCTTATTCATAATCATGATACAAATATATCTCCTACTGGGATACGAATCCGAAACTTAGTAGACAGTGGTAATGACAACTCGACCAGAATGTTGTAATGTATAATTAAAATCTCTAAAGCGAAATTTAAGTTAGGACTTACTAGTTTTAATTTTATATTGAAGTGTATATATCACTTGTTCCATTTAAAAAATAGACTAGAGAATGATATCTATTTGAAAAATTGATATCTTGATTAATATCTTTATCTAGTTAAATAAGTATTTATGGATTGTAAATAAATGAATATCTTATTAGCTCTATTTGGTTGCATAATATTTATTTTTTTATTTGCAGCGCCTCGTGGAGGCAATGGCGCCTCGATCGGCTCGCTCTTTCCGCCAAGAATTCAATATGCAGGACTTGGCGACTACGGAGCATACGTACACGCAATACACAACCGAAAAGTAAGTATAATATTGGTCACTGAAATAATGAGGGTATAAAACCAATCACCAACCATTAAAAATATTTTTACACATTAATTTATTCCAATTATAACAGATATGTCAGGACATCACACACAACAGAGTTAGATGGAACCCCAGTAAAGTCCATAGCTAATGGCAAATTGAACTCTCCTAAATATTCAAGCAAGACAATCATAACAGACGATGACAGACCGGACTTGAGGAATCTTAAGAGGGTTCACAAAATGTATGAAGGTCCCAATATTATAGAATCGCGGGGCATAGTCCACCCTGAAACCAAAGAAATTTTAACTGTCGGTCAAGCTATAAGTATGAGGATACTTGACGTACGAACGGGAAGATTACTTTCTTCCCCTGAATCTAGGCAAACTATGACAATTGAGCAAGCAGAGAAAGAGGGTCTCATAGACCCCAAATTAGCTGCAAGGCTAACGGGACCTTGTGGCATGACAGAAGACGGAAACGAAGTTACACTACTAGAAGCAATACAAAGGGAGCTGTACGATGCTGAACAAGGACTGACAGATCCAGCAGAAAAAAGGATTAAGGTAACAGTTGAAAGCGAACCACCTAATACACAAGGAATGAGTATCTCTGATGCGTTAAATTGCGGCCAAGTCGATCTGCAAAGAGGTCTTTATAGACTACCAAATGGAACATATATAACAATATCAGAGGCCTACGAAAGAGGCTACCTCATATATAACGAGATTATCAAAATCAAATCGAGTGCTTTGTCTCTATCTGATGCTATAAGCCAGGATTTAGTAGACAACAGCGGTTGGATTCTTGACAGAAACTCGGGCGATAGATTCCAATTAGATGTTGCAATTAAAAACGAACTTATATACCCACATGTTAGAGAAGTGGTAGATCCTAAAAATGATACAAAAATAACGCTTGCTGAAGCGATAGAGAAGAACATTATTAATACTAACCACTCTAAATACATACACAATACTACAAAAGAAAAGCTTTCCTACAGAGATGCAGCAAATAAACGGCTAATATGCAAACCTATGACATTAAAAGACGTTTGTGATAATAATCTTATGACGAATGATGGCAAAATCTTGTCACCGGCAAATAGAGTACCTCTCAATATTTTAGAAGCAATTTCCACTGGAGTACTTGATAGTGATAGTGTTAAATGTATTACTGATACAACGACTGGTCAGCTACGAACTCTCTCTGAGGCTTTAGCAGCAAAAATTATTTTACATGATAACAAGTTCCGTGACAATCTAACTAATGAAATTTGTACTATTCCCGAAGCCGTTGATCGTGGTCTCATAACATCGGTTTCTCAGAGATCTATTTTCAATATAGACGGATTTAGAGATCCTAAAACAGGTGAATTTATTTCATTCAATTTAGCGATGAAAAAAGGTTATCTTAAATATGTAAATGGTGAGACTTTTCTGATGTCCGAAAGCGGAGATTTCGTGTTTTTAGAAGACTGTACTAAAGTGTCAATTGTCCGTCCTGAAGTTTTAGAAATGTTTAATCGTAAAGTAGGTATTTATGAAAATGGTAAAGAACTTAGTGTACTGGATTCAGTCTTCAAAAATATTCTAGACCCCAAAACGGGGCACTTGCTTGATTCTACATCGAAAAAACTTATTCCATTTAACAAAGCTGTAGAAATTAATATGATTACTCCAGAAGGAGCAGCTTTATTAAATTCCCTTCTAAATATTACACTTACATTGCAAACCGTAACGAAGACAGTAAAACGTTATGTTACTGTAACTAATACAAGTGCAACTCAAAGATCGGAAGCAATCCTTACTTTTGCAGAAGCTATTCGTAGAGGGCTTATTGATGAAACTACTCAAACATTTATAGATCCCACCACAGGAACTGTTTTTCCAATTCAACAAGCTTTAGATGAAGGTTTGCTTGGAGTAGAAAAAAATGAACCCCGAGTTGTTCGCATTCCTGAAATTAGTAAAAAAGAGCACGCTCCCGGTCAAGTAGTAGAGCTTAAAATAACTAAAAAGTCTTTCATTCCTGACCTACCATCTAGTTATGAAAGTAAAGTTCAACGTGACAGTAGGCCTGAGACTATCAAAAGTCCTGATTTAGTTACTCGCGAAATCATACATTCACCTGAGAGTAGCATACAAGAAATTAGGTCGGTAACTTCTAAATCTGTTGTGACAGAACCAACAGTAACATCACTAACTATTAGAAAAAATACAATTGAACTGCCTCGTGGTGGGTGGTCTCTCAGGGAAGCTATCACACAAAAGGTATTCGATCCTGTGACTGGGGTTTTTGTTATTCCTGGTAGTGATAAAGTGATGGATCTTGAAGAAGCTTTGAAGTTGAATATCATAAACCCTGATTCCGCAAAAGTGGTTGATCCTAATACAAGTAAAGAAATATCTTTAAAAAGTGCCTTGGCCAATAGTATTATAAATAATACCGGTAATTATAAACATGCTTCTGGTACACTGACCATGAAGGATGCCATTGAGCGTAAATTTGTTATTTTTGTACAACTTTCTAACGTATTGTCCTCTCAAAAAGTAATCACTATAACGTCCATTTCTGGAATGCCTGATAAAATTGAATTATCCGAAATAGGTCATACCTCTCCCAAAGATATTGTCAGTGAAGACTTTTCAGCTCTGGAGCCAGTCCAAGTAAAACCTGGTGTTATTTATGATCCCGCTACAGCTTTGGTTATATCTACTACATCTGGAGTTTCTGAAAATATTTTAGAAGCTGTAGATAAAGGTATTGTTCCTATCGACAACGTCAACGTTATAGAACCACAAAGTGGCAGACAATTAACTTTAAAACAAGCTTTAGAAAAAGGTATTGTAAACAAAGAAACCGGGGAATATAAAGATAAATCTGGGAAGAAAATAAATCTCGTTGATGCCGCAAAAATAGGTCTTGTCGCAGTTTTAGGAGCTCCGTTAATAGGAGCATCGAAGGTTATTCAAGTAGTGAAAAGCACTATGATAGTAGACCCCAGAACGGGTGAAAAAGTGCCAATGGAAGTAGCATATGAAAGAGGGTTAGTAGATCCACTTACTTACAAAAAATATGAAGAATCAATTCGAGATAGATCCCCAGAGAGTGATACTGTTATGCATAAAGAGCAACAAACAACAACTACAAGTAAAGTAACTTTTTCTCAAGTAACTAGTTTGCCCACGACAGCAAACATGACAATCATGTATATAAATCCTAAAACAAATGAAAAGGTACCTTTAGATACTGCTTTACAACAAGGTTTGATTGATGAAAATACTTACCAAGAATATATTAAGATGGATTATGAAATGCCACAAAATATTGCGGTTGTAGATCCAATTACTGGCGGTAAGATACCAATTAAAGAAGCATATGAGAAAGGTTTAATAGATTCCATCTCATACGAGAAATATAAGCAGCCTTTTACATATACAGCGAAAGAAACTATTTCATCACAAACACCTTTGGAAACATCTAAAGTCAGTTTTATTCAAGTAACGAAACCAATGTCTGTAGGAGCTGCGGTATCAGAAGGTTTTATCACTGTGGAGTCAATTCAAAATAGTCTTTCAGCAGACAATAAAAATATTATAGATCAGAAGGTGGCTGCTAAACCTAAGCCATCTGAAATAATTCAACTAACAAAATCTCAAGATTCAGAAAAACCTAAATACAAAGTGGACTTACCTATAGAAAGAAAAGTGGACTCACAACTTTTGGAAACTAAACCGATTGTATTACAAAAACTTAGAAAACGAGTAATGACACCATTAGAAGCTGTTGAGAAAGGGTTAATGACAAAGGACACTGTGCAAATTTTAGAACGCGTTAAAATTTATAAGGATGAAAATGGTATACCATTAACTCTAGAAAAAGCTATCGTTAAGAACTTAATTGATGAAAATAAAGGTGCAATTAAAGACCCTATCCATGGCGATATAATTACTATAAAAGAAGCTCTAAAGAGAGGTATATTAGATAGTGATGGTCAAGATGAACTGCTGATACCATTAGCAAAGAGTCTTTCTGTTGTAGAAGTGCTAGAAAAAGGATTGATAGATCCATATACCGGTAAAATTATTCACCCAGAAACTGGTAGCAATTTGACATTAAGGGAAGCTATCATTTGCGAAATAGTTGACCCCTTGTCTATTGTGACTATTTCTCCAGGGAATAACATAACACTTGCTGAAGCAATAGAAAAAAACATAATAGACCATGACAAAAATGTAATAAAAACTAGCACTGGTAATTTAGATTTTATTGCTGCCGTAAACGCTCAAATTTTCCCCGATTTAAAGACAACAACTACTGAAGAAATACCATCAGCGGCTATGACATTACCAGTAGCTATCAAAAAAGGGTTTGTCAATCCTGTTACAGGTGAGATAAAACACCCTATAACAGGTGAAATCCTTCCACTTAATGAAGCAATTAAAACTGATTTCATAATGTCCATTCCGTATCCTCAATCATCAGAAACCTTAACATTAGAAGACGCTTTAGAAAAAGGCATAGTAAATTTCAAAGAATGTACCTTTACAGATCCAAATACAAAAAATATTATGCCTTTGGATAAAGCATTAGAGGAAGGTTTACTTGCAGTCAAACCGGACTCAATGCAAGAAACAGGAGTGGTTACGACAATTACAGAGACTTTCACTTCTCAACACACGATCACTACTAAAATGATAGAACTTTTATCCGATTATGTATTAGTCAGTAAAAACGAAGTTCAAAATACAAAAACTGGAGAAATAGTGTCAATGGATGAGGCTCGCCAAAAGGGAATCGTCAGAGATGAGCAAACTAATAAAGAAGAATTTTTAACTAGTGATACTAATATTAGCTTTGAGGACGCTCTCAATTTTGGTTATATAAATATAGAGCAGGGTACATTTACTCATCCCAATACTGGAGAAGTATTATCGATTTCAGAAGCAGTTGATTCGGGAGTACTAAATACCGAAGTAATAACAATCGATACATCTAAAACAGTTTCTTCAAAGAATGAATTAAAAATGTTGGACCTCTCTGAAGCATTCGAACTCCTCTTTGATGAAAAAACAGAAAAGTTTAAAGATCCAGAATGCTCCTATAAATCAATAACTCTTAAAGAAGCCGTAAATCGAAATATAATTAATCCAAATTCTGTTATTTATAATGTGGTAGCTGGTAAACCAGTCACCGTTCAAGAAGCGGTGGATTCTGGGTTGATTGATGACAAAACCGGAAAATTGAAAGAACCGAAAACTGGAAAATCCGTGGATATAAAAAAAGCAGCAAAAATGGGTCTCATTGCTGTGGTAGCCGCTCCAGTATTAGCTGGTATGGCTGCTATCCAAGGGGCAAAGTCTGTAACAAATAAAATATTAAAACCCAAACAAGATCGATGCGATTCCTTAAAATCAGTTGATGTGACAGCTGTTAAAGAAGCTTCGCCAACTTCTATTACAAAAAGTAAAATTTCTGAATTAATTGCACTGAAGCCGGAAGATTCTTCAAAAATTATTATAAAAACTTCAACTGGAAAAACAGAATCATCGGTAATATTACCCCTAAAAAATAACAAGGTAAATGAACATGATATTGTTAAAAAACAACCGATACTACCAGGAACTTCGAAATTAGTTGTGAAGTCCAACGTTACCAAACCAGATCTATTGTTTAAAGAACAAGACTTTCCTAAAGAATCAACACCTCAGCAAATGTCTCAAATCGAATCGGAATGCCAACCAAAAATACAGGACCTTGAAGACGTTAAACTTATCCTAGATCTGAAATCACAGGAACTAAAGAGTGATTTAGGTAAAATCGAAGAATTTAAGCCTATCGAACATAAAGAGCCAATTGTAAAACCCATGAAAACAAGTACAAGTGAAGAAATTGGTCCCAAAATATTAATGGAAAATACAAACGATAAAATTAAAGAAACTGAAACATCTAAAATTGCGGAGATAACAGTGTCCTATCCTGCTTCCAATATAATGACACAAACTAAAGCTCTACAATCAGACATCCCACTTGAAGAGACTTCGATACGAACAGACTCTAATATTATTACAACTTCAATACAAGTGCAAAGTTCTAGCAGTGATAAAGATGTACACATAATTTCACCAAATGAAATGAAACAAACTATCGTATCAAAATCGGAACCTTTAAATAATGTTATAGAACAAACCAGCACTATTGTTACAGTAAAGTCAACAAATTTTACTACTCAAGACATTGCAAAAAATAAATCTACTTCATATAATGTTACTGATGAAACTACCGATCGAACCAAACCGCATAGTGCGACAGAAATTATATCAAACCAACAAAACGAAAGCGTTATTCATGCTACAGATGAATTAGTTAAGTCTTTGTCAGTGACCAGCAAAAATGATAACCTTGAGCATACATTAGAAACTTTCCCAACAGACAGACCCACGATTGTCGACAATGATGAAGCACAATCAGAAGATAATACAGAAGATTTACTCCCCATTGAAATATTACCAGGTATTGTATATGATCCTAATACTTCAACTGTGATTACATCGACATCTAACAACCCAAGCAATATAATTGACGCTGTGAATCAAGGTATTGTTCCTTCCGAATCGGTTAATGTTAAAGATCCAATGTCTGGGAAAGATATCACATTAAAAGAAGCTATTGAAAAAGGTGTAGTTGATAATAAATCAGGTGAGGTGAAGGACAAATTTGGTAAAAAGATGAGCTTTACTGATGCAGCCAAATTTGGTCTCATAGCCATTGTAGGTGCTCCAATTTTAGCAGCAACTAAAGTAGTGGAAGTCGTTAAAAGCGTTGTTGTAATTGATCCAAAGGCAGGTGAAATGGGTTCGGATTCACTTAAAACAAAACAACTTGAACCCATTTTGAGTAGTAATTCGACACCAATACATAGAAATACAGAATTAGAGCTAGACCCGTTGATAACGAAGTCTACAATTCCAAATAATAACGATAAAGCCTTGTCAGCCATGCTGATTGACGCCGAAAGGCAACCTTTAAGGGTAATCGATGAAATTACAGAACAGAATATGGTTAAAGTAATGCAAGAACCACTATTTGTTAATATTCCTTTAACAGATGCGATTTCACAAGGAAAAATCGAACCTAAAGTTTGTAGGATAGTTATCAATGGCGTTGAATCACCATTTACTGTTCAAGATTCTTTGCTACAAGATCAACTTAGTAGGTTTACACCTGTTGATGTTTTATCTAAGAATCTAGTGGTTGTTAAAGAAACTGGACCAAAATATCGTATTGCTATAACACAAAAACTAACACCCGAAGAGCTTGCTGAACTCGGCATTTATGACATTGAAAAGCAAGTATTTTTAAATCCAAAAACCGGTGCAAAAATTTCCTTTGAAGAATTGGTATACGGCCTTCAAGTTTTTGACCCAGAAACTATTCTTGTCAAAGACTTATCGTCAAAATCAGATAATTACATCTCGTTTGAAGAAGCGATTGCTAAACCTATTATTGATAAAAGTTCTGGATATATGGTTAATCCTAAAACCGGCAAGCGTGTATCTTTCTTAGAATGTGTACAGATTGGATGGATTGTCGAACAGCCTGAAGATGTGACAATAACTGAGCAAGTCTCAATTGAGAAAGCCATTGAACAAGGTTTATTTAATCCTAAAACGGTTGAGTTTACAGACAAAAGAACTGGTAAAGTAATTACAATTGGTCAAGCTATTGAAGAAGGTTTAGTTGATCTTGAATCTTTATGGATTAAATTACCCAATACTCGAGAAAACATATCTTTGTCAGATGCTTTAGAACGTGGTAGTATAAAAATACATGAAGGCGTTGTAACTTTTGTTGCAACTCATCAAACAATAGAAATTTCTGTATGTATTATGCGTGGAATAATTACTTTTACACGAAGGCCTATTTCTTTGGAAGCTGTTATTGTCAACGACTTGTTTGAACCACAATCAGGAAAAATTAAAGACAAAGTCACCAATCAGCTAATTAGCGTGGCAGATGCAGTAGACAGAAACATTATTCATCCGACTATATCTGAAATAAAAGATACAGCTTTAGAAAAATTCGTGCCACTTTCTGAAGCTTTAGATACTAAACTTATTCATCCTGAGACCGGTAAAATTAATGATAAAAAGACTGGTAAAGATATTCCACTAAACGATGCTCTGAAAAAAGGTTTACTTGGTACTAAAGATATTACATATAATTTGATTGATATTATTGAATTGGGTTATTACTCTCCAGAAACTTATCAGATTTTAGATCCCAAAACGGGCAAAAATGTAACTGTAAGTCAAGCTATAAAAAGTAAATTATTAGATCCATCAGATGTTAAAATAAAAGATGATAAATCTGAATCTGTTGTACCTTTCGCTCAAGCTGTAAAAATAGGGCTTATTGATGTAGAGAAAGGTATATTTAAATCCCCGGAACTTAATCTTAAAGACGCTCGTGAGAAGGGTTACTTACTTAGCGATAAAAAACCTTGGACATTACAAGAAGGACTTGTTCAAGGATTTTATGATCCTGATACAGGTTTGTTAACTATCAATAATGATACTATGACCCTAGAAGATGCTATAAAGATTGGAAATATTAATCACGAAGCTATGACTGTAAAAAAATCCGTATCAGGAGAAATAATATCGCTTGATGATGCTATTAAACTTGGAATTATCGATTCAAAGGAGGGCAAGGTGAGGGACCCTATTCACGGAGACAAAATTTCTCTTAATGATGCATCCGAACGGGGACTTATTGTACCGGCCAAAAGAAAACTTAGCTTACCTGAAGCTGTTTTTAAAGGATTTTATGATCCCAAAACCGGTAAATTTTCTCATCCAGAAACCAAAAATAAGATTCCCACCGATAGGGCCATTAAGAAACGGATGATCGATCCGCAATCCACTTTAGTACATATAGCAGGTAAAGTAATTCCTTTTGAATTCGCTGTAGATAAAGGCATCGTTGATGGTAGAAGAGGCGCAATAATATTAGGAGACGAGAAAATAGATTTCCGTGAAGCTTTTGAAAGAGGTATCTTAGTCGAAGTGCGTAAACCTATGTCCCTTATTGAAGCTATTGAAAAAGGAGTGTATAACGAAATAACAGGATTATTTATGGATCCTCAAACTGGAAAAAAACATACCCTTGCGGAAGCCATTAAAATGAATTTGATCGATCCCCATTCTGTACACATTCAAGATAATAGATTAGGTAAACGGGATAAACTCACTCTACCAGAGTCACTTCGTATCGGTGTCATAGATGATGTAACAAGTAAAGTGAAGAATATTAACAATGATAACGAAGAAATTAGCCTTCGGAAAGCTTTTGAAATAGGTTTACTTGTGGATAGTAAGGCCCCAATTAGTTTGCAGAGAGCTTTGCATCAAGGATTATATGACGCTGCAACAGGTAAAATTTGCGACCCAGACACAAATCGCAAAATTACTCTTTATGAATCTATTAGACGATCCATCATTAGTCCTAAATATCTGTGCTACTATGATATAAGGTCAGGTAAACCATTGACATTAGCAGAGTGTTGTCGTAGTGAAATTATTGATAGACGCAATGGAAAGTTCCAAGAACCGGGATCTGATGTCCAAATACCACTATCGGAAGCTATGAGTTTAGGTTTGATAGTCGATACCGAATGTGCTGGATTTACGTTATATGAAACGTTAGCTATGAATATGTACGATATTACACAACATGTTTTCACACATCCTGTTACTGAAAGAAAGCAATCACTGAAAACTGCAATAGATGACGAACTTATCAATCCTGAAACATCTCTAGTAAAGCATATTCCAACTAGTAAATATATTAAATTAAATGAAGCCATTCAAACTGGTATCATTGATGACAGTAACAGTATTTATATTTTACCTAATGGTAATCAGATCAATCTACTCGACGCTAAACATCGTGGATTGATAGTCTCTTCAAAGAAAAATCTCAGTCTCGAAGAAATTATTAAGAATGGTCTCTATAGAGCTGATAACGGTAAAATTGTCGATCCAAGCTCTAATGAATTTGTAGATATCAATAAAGCTATTGTAATCGGTCTTCTTAATCCCGAGTTAACTGTGGTAAAGGACAACTTGACGAATAAATTCAAACCATTAGTGATTGCTATACAGCAAGGTGACGTCGATGTTGTTAAAGGTAGGGTGCTCGATACAAAAGCAAAGAAAACATATAGTCTTGATATTGCATTTGATAAGGGTCTTCTTGTTACTGTGATTCAACCTATTACATCACAGACAATTACTAAACGGTATGTACCAGAGACAGCTGCCTCTAAAGAACCGGTCTTGAGAGAGTTCAGCCTAGACGAAGCCATAAAATACGAATTTATTGATCCACAGACTGCTTTAATAAAAGATCCTCGTAAAAATAGATACATTCCATTAACATTAGGTATAACTGAAGGTATAATAGATAAAAATGTTAAGGGTTCAATAGATACTCAAAATCGGTCACGTACACTTTGTTTCGTGTTTGAAAATGGTTTGATTGTCTACGTTCGCGAACCTTTAACGTTTGAGCAAGCGATTGAAAAAGGACATCTTAATATTGCTACCGCCCGATTTACTGATCCACATTCCAATGAAGTTTTAACAATTAAAGATGCAACAACGTTAGGCTACATAGATGCAGACACGGCGCTCATAAAAGATAATCTCAAAAAAAGGTTAGTGAAACTCCCTGAGGCATTCCGAAAAGGACTAATAGACGCCGAAAAGGGAAATATCTTGGATACAGAGACCTCGAAACTTAACACATTAAGCGCCGCTATTGAGAACGGTCTTCTCATGACACCCAAAAAGAGTTTTACTCTAATAGAAACGCTTAATTTTGGAATATACAATCCTACAACTGGTGCCTTGAACGACCCCTTCATTACAACAAGTGTAATGGACCGAAAAAGGTTGAATTTAGGTGAAGCCATCCAACAAGGAATCGTTGATCCGTCTAGTACTGTTGTTAAAGAACCCGAAAGTGGTAAAATATGGCCATTAGTTCAAGCAATCGAACAGAAGCTAATAGATCCTATAGAAGGCAGACTTATCATTGACCCAAAGAAAGAAATTAGTCTCGATTTAGTCAAAGCTCTTAAGAAGGGATACTTGCTGCCAGCAGAAACGAGGGTGAGTTTTATATTGATTATTTCATATTTTGCTTCAATCAAGCAAAGGTGTCGCTTTACATCTTCCTATTTCTATTCTTAGACGGTGACTTTATCTAAGCGTTTGGCTTAAAACCATTGGCATGGCGCGACACCCACAAAACTTACAGTGTCGAATTCAGGGTTACAAGTATTTTTTGTTGACGTCACAGTTTGTTGTGGCAAAAACTAATAATTAATGGTATCATCATAACATCCGATCACAAAAATTATTTGCATAGAACTTAAGACAACCAGAATTCAGTACTGATTAAGTAAATTTTGATATTTTAAGTAGAATAGGCACATATCGCATCACAGTTTACGAAGAATTTTAATTACCGTAATGTTAGTTTTCACATTTTTTAGGCACAAGGAATCGTGCTTTTCATTATAGAGTTTCAATCATATATTGTAGAGATAATGAAAAAATATTGTACAAAAAATGCCTTTGTATCGTCTTTAGATGCTTAACTTTAGGATAATCAGCGCTACACAATTGACAGTTTTTCCACAAAATACATGCTGATGGGAAAATTTGCAATTGCAAAATGTGCTTACATTCACATTGTACTAAGGCTCGATGTATGTTGTTTTTTATTTCCAGCCGTTGCCTGCGATGCTAAAGAACCCTTTTGAGCTAAATCGTGAATGCTTGCCTGTGAGGGATCATAATAACGACGATAAAAAGAACTATCACCGTTTCGTGAAAAATCTAACCTCCCATATTCACATTGTGCTAAGACAGACGAAGGGGGTCGAGGAGGTGCGAACTTAACGCGGTCGACCCCACTTCGTCCAGCTTTATTATGTTTGCTTCCTCACCCGACAACCAGCGATTTATGACTGCTGGCCTCACAGATTTATTCAGTTTTTTTTAATTAGTCCCAATACTATGATATACTCATTCCTTGGACTCGTGCTCATATATCTTGGAGTGCATGACAGCGCTAAGCTATTGTGATTTCGGTTAAGTAATGCGGACACCCGCGACGTAAACATTCACAATGGTAAAACATTTTCTTCAAACACAAACACGAAAGGTAGTATTTGTAATTTATTTACGTCTTAATATTTAGTGCTATACAAAGTAGGACTTCATCTCAATGACAAATTATTTAATTGAAAAGACAACTAGTGGAATTTAAATACTTAAATACAATTTGAGACTAAGTCTTACTTCTGTTATTTTAAATTTATTTGTAAATTTATTTATTTACTGTACAAAGAATGATTCAAAGTTTCAGATTTTCCAAAGAGGTACTTGACTTTTTATACTATTTAACAATTAACTCTAATCAGTTACTTTAATTTAATGATAATAATGAAGATGTTGGTACCAAGTTGACGGTTACATTTATCTTGACAAATGTCGGAAACAAACTTACTTTGTTAAAATCTTTGTTGTTTCTAACAATTGTGTCACTGCTTGCATGTCTCGCTTTTGCATGTCTACCTCGTACTTACACAACGTTTAGACTGGTTGTGTTTCGTCATTTTCATGCTGTTGTTACATTGGCTGTCTGTCGTTGTTGCCTTTGTCAATTTTTGTCTAGGTATTGTCTATGCTTTCTTCCTGCGTAGTTTATGTGGTCTTGCTTTTTGAAGGTTTGTCTTCTGATCGACTCTGATTTTTATATGAAGTTCATTATATCAGCATGTAAATAAACTATTCATTACTGTCTACGACATCTGATAACTATTAAGTAAAGCGGTCCGTGTATAAATAATCTAATATCAAAAACAGCACTTTTCGATTGATTGTATAGTTCATATTCCTACCCCCTAACCATGAGCACTTATGGAATACTAAGGATTGTTACTTAAAAAATTAGATCATCAAAACCGACCTTATGTAGAGAAATATTAGGTCGTTTTATTTAACTAAGTTTTAAACTAAGATAAATTTAAAAATTTCGTAACAGATTATGGTATAAAAGGCCAGTGTTCTGTTAAATTTTAATTAAAAATTAAATATTGCACTCCAAAAGTAGATTAGAAGCATTGTAAATTTGCTCGGTAGTCATAGACTAGAATGCACAAGAGTTCGGAACGTCCTGCTTATAGCTGCACTATTATCAAATGTAGATACTAATATAACCTTATTTTAAAATGTAGCAAGCAGTAGAAGAAAAGTACCGGCTTTGCGATGAGACACTATCTAAGCTACTGGAATGGATTGCGATCGTCGAAGAGAGATTGGCCAACCAAGAAGCGGTCAAGGAAGATATGGATGAGCTTCGTAATCAAATCAACATATTGAAAGTGAGTTAAATATTTTTTATTTGCATGCCACTAGAATTGTTTTAGACATAAATACAGTTTTGATCAATAAGCTAAAACGGCCAGTTTCTGAATATGATCATTACCTATGAAATTGATTGATTGAAAAAGATGGAAATAGAATACCAAATAGATCCAAAATATTTTATTTAACTTTGGTACCAAAGAAAAGTGAAAATATCTCGAATTAGTTGTACTAATCAACCAATTATTTGTCCATAGCTTATCAAAGATGACTTGGAGAGTCACCAACGCCAAGTATCCGCATGCGCTGATCAAGCCAAGCAGCTTCTGGTTTCGGGAGGCGACGTATTGGCTCCTCATGAGGTAATCAAAGTTTATATATGTTTAATTTGAGATTATTGATTTGCTGTAGGCACCCACTTTATCAATTCTTTTTTAAATCGTCAAAACAATCCGATGCCGGTTCTTAAAGCTTCTTGTTAAGTATCAATTAAATTCATTACAATAATGAATTAAGTTGTTAACATGCCTAATCCAAGAAAAAGTATTATTCTTAAATTTCTCAATAAAAAAAACAAATATATTGATTTAAGTAAGTTATATTTATGATCTGATGAATTGACAGGTGGCAGCATTAGAACGCGGTGTACGACAGCTGAAGCAGAGATGCGACAAATGCACCGACAAATGCGACAAGATGTTGCGACGCCTCGCAGCTGCCAGAGACGAACTTGGAAAATTCAGGTAATTTAAATAACAGCAGACAGCTAGTGCAGCATACGACATACTTACCTTCACCCAAAGGTGGTACACGCCTTTTAAAGAAATCTATGCTCTAGCTGAGCTTCAAAGAGTCTCGATATATATATATGGGTATGAAGTTGAGGTTAAAATAGTAAATTCATGACTGGAAACCAGTACACAGCCCACTGAGTAGGAAGGAATTAAAAGAGATGATGTATACGAATATGCAATTTTAAATATATTTTTTTGTAAATCTAAGGTGGCATTTAAGTTCAACAGCTGCCTCTAAGTTTCTCTATATATCATAAACGAACACATTTCGCGTTACAGCAATGAGCTTTCTACGTTCAACTCTTGGATGGAAGGCGCATATAGAACCCTGGAAGAGAAAGAGGCAGCTCTGTCCCGTCTGCCGCAGTTGTCGGCGCAAGGTGACGACGTCCGGGACTTCGTATCTGATGTCATCGCCCACCAGGCCGACTTGAGGTTCATAACCATGTCAGCACAGAAGTTTATTGATGAGAGCAAGGTATGTATAAAACTGTAGTGAAGTGAATATTTGTTTAAAAAAAGAAATTTGAGATATTTTTTATTATTTTTAAACAAACAATTTTAAATTGTTCGGATAAAGGATGTCTCTGATGATAAAACTTTCTGATTAGAAAAGTGTGGGCGCTCTAGATAAATAACTATACTTACAAACGATTACCCTATTTTAATTTGAACACGCTTTTCATGAAGACTGAATTTGAACAAATTTTTCTGTCTAAAAATCGGTCAGACATTGAAAGCCTCACCTCATTACTAACCTAGCTTCAAAATCTATTGCTTCCAACCATTATGAGTTTTTGTTTTTCGAATAAATATGTTATAATATTAATATGCTCATAAAACATGTTTTATAAATGTTTTATTGAAGCCTATTTCATCGTATACTTTCGTTGCCAGGAGTTCCTGAATATTCTGAACGACTACCGAACAACCCTTCCGTCTCGGCTGTCCCACGTGGCTCAGCCAGCTGACAGCGCCGTCCGAGAGAGCGCAGCTTTAGCGCGACGGAGGCACAGCGACCTAGCCGCCAGGGCTCAGAGACTGCAAGAGAGATTGAGGGGAGCGGCGTTGCTCACCAAGCAGTACAATTTGGCTCTGGAGAGAGCCGGCAAATGGATTAGTGACGTGAGTGATAAACTATTAAACTTTTGCATAATTACTAATGGGTGTGTCTTCAATACAATGTATTTGCAAATGGTTTATTTTATCAGTCCAAACTTATTCTGAGCGCGTCGAAATACTGCCTTACATTTTGTGCATTGGTATTAATTTTAAAGTAAGAAGATATTCAAAAAGATTCGGTTTTAAAAATGCACCGACGGTAGCCTGGTAACGTAAAAAAATATTTTTAATTCAACTCGGCCGCCGAAGTCGCCGGCTCAAAGGATCACTTTACAGTTTGATACAGTTTTTCGTCAATATCAATTTAAGTCAAGATCAATAAAAAGAAGATAAACAACAACTTTACCTGACCGCGCATTGCTGATATTGTAAAGTCAATTTACAAATATAAAATAACACCATTCTCTTGTAGTTATTCAAATGAGTCCCATGTTTTATGTATGCTATAACGACACTTATTCCTGCTGTGTTAAAGTCATTTTTCCTTTCCAGATCGAGCCACAGATTCGCTCGGTTCTGTCGGAGCCGGTGGGCGGCGAGCCGCGCGCCGTCGAGACACAGCTGTCGAAAGCTAAGGCGCTGCACAACGAGATCTTATCGCAGGGACGGCTGATAGACAATGCTAAAGATGTAAGGGCATAACAGATATGTTACCTTTTCTATCTTTTGGGTCGGATGCCCAATTATAATGTCTGTATCTGCAATTTTTGGTGTGATCCTATTTTACTTTTTTTAAACCATTTGCCGGACACTAAAAAGTTTTACTAAGCCTAACAACAAACTACTCTTGCCATTTTTAAATACTGCTTCGTACAAACTTAAGTAGATGTTAGCCCGAACCGAAATAAATATTTCTAAATTAAAAATTTTAAATTATCCTTTTCTTCTAACAGGCCTGCGACCAACTAGTCAAATCCCTTGAAGGCAATCTTACACCGTCCGAGATCCGACAACTAGAAGTCCCAGTCATCGACCTTACCAGTAGGTACAAGGACATAGACAACGCCGTTGGAGCGAAATGCTCGGAGCTTGAAGCTGCGTTACTACAATGTCAAGGACTACAAGATGCTGCTGAAACGCAAGCCCATTGGCTAGGACAAGTCGAGAATGTATTCAAGTGAGTTGTAACCTTAGTACTTTAATTATTAAGTTCAAATAAATTTAACACTCAGTAAGAGTTTGATCAAATATCTTTGGTACTTAAGTTCTGCTGTGTCATATTAAAATAATGATGAATAAAATATTTGTTAAAAATAAAATATGACACGTACACGCGAGTTCATTATAAAAAAAATTACCGTATCGCTCTTGTTATCTGTCTCCTAGGAACCAAATGAAGCCAGCATCACTGATCCGCGAGCGACTGGACGAGCAAGTCCGCGAGCACCGCATCGCGCACGCTGACGTTGAAGCGCGCGCTCCCACGCTCGCCAAGTTGCTCGCAGCCGCTCGCGAAGCCGCTCGCGCTCCTTCCAACGCTCGCATCGCTAGGAAGCTAGAACAGAGGGCCGAGGATATTTATGCAAGGTAATATTTAAGCTTGGTTTACATTTACTCTCATTTCATCCTGTGTTGTGGTCTTGCTGGTTATATCGAATTTTAATGTAATAATTTTTGAATTCATATTTTTTATTGTTTAGTTGTTATAGAGAAGTTGTACAATATAGAAGTTTACGTGTCTTTATTTATAACCAACAGTGTGTAAAAACCTTTTTTTTAATATACTTAAACGAATATTGCTTATTTAGATCATGATAATAAATATTTATAATTTCAACATTCTTTTAACATTATAAGTTACATATGGACATCATATGATAGGACCCTGTTTTCTTTATATACCACAAAGGTGGTAATCAAGCAAACGGCCTACCTGATGGAAACCAGTTAACACCAGGGGTATTATTCTGCATATTGATCTTTCAAGTTGGATTCCCGTAGAGTTAAATACGCTATAACCGGAATTCCTTCAATTCAGGATTAAATGGTCACCTTCTTAAGCGCGCTACATCGTTGACCTTTTTAATCTCTCTGAGGAACGGTGTGATCAAGAGCCAAGTCTATTTATTTAAAAAAAAACAGTTGAATAGCTGATTTAACTGTTATCCAGATACGAGAAACTGGTGGAGCGTTCAGTGAAGCGCGGCCAGTTCTTGGAGGAGGTGTCGTCGGAGCTGTCGGTGTTCTCGCAGCAGGCGGCCGCGCTGGAGGCGGCGGCGGCGCACGCGCTCGAGGCGGCCGACGCGCGCGAGCCCGCCCGCGGGGACGGCGCCGAACTGCGCGCACGCCTCGCCGACCTGGCGCTATACAGGTCTCACACCTCACAACTCCCACGTTGATAGAGCCGAACAATACATATATTGTCTACTAACAGAATGTTGAATTTTCACATTTATTTCAAAAGTATGAGATAAACTGAATGACATTCGTGGCTTTTTACGATGTTCAAAATTATTTAGTATAGTAATTTAAAAAAATGGCAAATTAGATATCAAACGATTCGTTTAAAACCTTTCTACTGTTCGTTTACGCTCATCAAATTTATTAAATTATATTATTCTAACAATTCATTTTGTGTGTGGATTTAATTAATTATGTCCACGCGCTTTTGGTACAGGTGCCACCACTCATTTTGGTACAGGTAGTGTGGCGTCACATTTACAGGTATTTTATATGGAACAGCTAAGCATAACTATCGATTTCTTTTATATCGATATATCTAAGAAACGCAAGCAATGCTGATATACTGTTGCTTATGCCATATTATTGATCGACACTATTAATTGAATAAATATTGTCAAAGACTTATTAGACGTAGATACTATGCACATCTGAATTAATAATCATTCTATATAGTGAAGGAATTTTTCAAATAGATGTTACAGTTCAAAAAGAATTCGCTTCACATTAAATATTACCTGTTTGTAATAATATATTTTATACCAGACTAATTGACCCGGTGAACTATGAATCACCTACAAACTATCACTGACGCCATGTATTAAAAGAAATCCGAAGTAGCGATGGAAAAATGTCAATTTTAATGTTAAGTATGCCAGTTTATCCATTATACCATCCATGATTTTCCATATTAAATTACAACTTTAATTTATCCATTGTTCTGGATTTAACTTAATTAAAGTGTAAATTAATTAATAATAAACTCTTAAACATATTAAGACGATTATAAAAGCATTGCATACTTGTCAGCGCATTCGGTTTATTATTTAATATTTTACCAGGGATAAACAAATGCCGCTGCTCGAAGAGTGTCTGCGCAATGGCAAACAGCTGATCGCTAAGAAGGACGTCACAGACACGCACGTAGTTCGTGACAGAATGAAGGTACGACTTTCACCTTGAGCGGTACAAATCTACAAGCTCTAAAATCATCATCAATTATTATTTATCTATGTGGTAAATTCAGTTAATAATAATACCCACAATACCAAAAACATGAACCCTGATAGGTTATCGCAGTACTAACTTAAATATATAAAATATATTTTTTAATAGTATAAACTTTGTTATTTCTTAAATTATAATCATTTAAAGTGTGGTTTCATTCGCCACATGATCTGCGAAAAGGGGTTTTGATCGATTGATCAGTTGAGTGTTCGCTTGGGAACTATACTCACGTCCGTCTGTTTTTTTTGTAATGAAATAGAGCGTAGTGTATATTGTTTTTATATTTATTTATTTTATTTCTAATTTGACTAGGCTTTGGAGAACCAATGGCGTGACTTCAACACAGCTTTGGAGGAGAAACAGAAGCTATCGAAGCAAAGAGCTGATCATCTCAACCAATATGAGACACTTAGGAATCAGGCAAGTTTAATATACTGGATTTTTAATTATGTATTTTGATAATGAATTGAATAAGTCTCAAATGGGATGTTCTGTTACTATGCTCATTTGAATGAATGTTGAGTTTTCCTTTGCTTGACTTTTGTTTTGGAAGTTAAATATTATGTAAGCGGTTGTCCTTTATCGTTTTACATACCTAAAAACTTGATTTGAAGTTTATTTAACTTTATAGACTTCAACAATAATATTGTTTAAGCACTGAAATACCTTATTTTTTATATTTTTTGTAGTTGCATACAATAGTTTTATCAAAAGACCTTTCATTAAATATGTTACCTTTCTTGTGCAGGTACTAGAATGGCTGAAGACCGCCGAAGGTCGCGCAAGCCGCCTGCAGCCCGTGGCCGTGGAGCTCGAAGTCCTCAAACAACAGCAGGAAGAACTCCGGCCGCTGGCCAAGGACTACCGGGATTACTCTTCCACCATCGACAAGGTAAATTGCACCTATGTTATCTAAATAAATACCATTTATTTTCGAGATTAGCTTGAAACATTTAATTGGTTGTTGGATTCGTTTCCACCCCGAATCGCAGAATAGTTATTAAAATATCCAGTTTGGCACTGGACGAGTGACTGCCTAACTGAGTTTAACACAGTGAATAGACCATTCAAACCGAGTTATTTTTTAAGTAACTGGGCCCTCTAATCCAAATTTGTAACTAGGCGAGTGCTCAAAACCAAGTATAATTTTAGCCTTATGATCTGTGCTATAATGCCATATTTGTTGTTTCAGTTGAATGAAGCGGGCGCAGTATATGAAGCGTTGACCCGCGGTGAGAGAGCCGACAGTCCTCATAGACGAAGACCCGTCTACAGCCCCACCAAGAGACATACGCCTAGTGAGTATTTACTTCTGATATAAGCTATTGTATTTAAAAGAATTTCATATTAGAAAATGATTCTGGATGAGTACTAGAAACCACCGCCTAGCAATATCAATAAATTACTTGACATTTACAGACAAGGGATTTGCTACCTTTCCTTTGATACCAGAACACAGTGAGCTACTTAACGGCCGAAATAAGATAGGCGGCAGTATCTGCTTATAATCAAATATAAATTAACAAAGTTTTCTTAAGTAACCTCAGAAGAGACAAAATATTTTCGTACTGTAAGTGTAACTCGAATGTATCTAGGTCGTACAATGGATGGACGTTCGCCATCTCCAAACAAAGGTCACGGGTTGGTCAGCCCTGGTTCTACACACTCCACCTCCAGTGGATTCTCTTCCAGGAGGTCCAGCCAAGAAGGATTCCATTTGGAAGGTAAAATTTACTATATTTTTACATTAATATTTTTGAGTTTCTACCGGGATTCAATACGCATCAGTTGGGTACTATTTCCCAATTTGTGTATTGTGTCGAATTGGACTGTCAAAAACTCCACGAGGCATTGAGATACGTTACACCGGCTGTATACTGAAGCTGTATTAAAAAAAATTGTATAAGACATGGTTGATTGAACTAAGATCCCTTTGCCTTTGCATTTTTTTCTAGTTAATTTAATTAAAATATATAATTTCAATTTATTGTTTGTAAAGAAAGTTTTGTATATAGCAATATCTTATAACTGGTTATATTTTGTATAAACTTGTTTATCAACAAATTTTATGTAAATTTCTGAAACACTAAAGTTTTATGTATCTAACGCAAAAAATAACAGAACCTATAATAACTCGTTACTGATATTATTGCAAATATCCCGTTTATAATATTATATAACGTTATATAACTGCTGCGTGGGCGCACCTTTATCATTAAGTCCCATGTCCTCAGAGCTGTCTCCGGTGCAGCAGCAGCTGTCGGAGATCAACAACCGCTATAGCCTCCTGGGCAGCAAGCTGGCCGACCGCCAGGCGGAGATCGACGCCATACGCGAAGAGGTCAAGAAGCATCTGGACAGCTTCCGGCAGCTTAATACTTTCTTAGACAAGGTAAACTGAACCGTTATTTTGAGATCTTACTGAATCTGATTGAACGAACCTTACCTTAGTAAAAAACACTTGGAAAAATATAGGAAAAACGTACAATAAATTAAATGAAAAAAAAATAGCATCAATTTTAAATTTTTTATAAGTTTTGAGGTCGGCAGAAATACTATTGTCATTTGAACCATCTATACTAAATACATTAAAATAATATTCGGAAAAATGTCATTGAAACAATTTCACTATTTATCCTTTCGTATTTTTATATCTGTAGATAGGAACTTATATGTATCTTAATAAAGACAAATTAGTTGGGAAACTTGGGTTTGGGAATTTTCTGTTCATTATCAATACGTTAACTCTGTTCCCTATACACAGGTCCAAAGACAACTCCCCAAGGAGACCGTTCCAAACACTAAGGATGAAGCTGACAAGACGATCAAGCAAGCACGCGCAGTGCTGGAAGAGATGTATGAAAAACAAAGCATCTTAGACTCTACTAAGACACAGGTAACTTGACTAGAAATATCACAGCGAAAAGGTATAGAATGTAAGGGTTTCATTTATCGGCTGAGTAAAAGCGGCACTGGGAATTCCCACATAAACTCCCTGGTATTATCATAAATTCCGCTGCACTTCAAGAGGGTGACTGTGTTCTGCCGAAACTATTCACCAAGCCGCTCATATAGCGAACATGGGCGGCCTGCGATGATTTTTCAATTATAATCAGTAGTTCCTGATATTAGCGCATTCAACGAAACAAACACTTCAGTTTTATAATATTAGTATAGATATTTGAAAAAATAAACAAATCTGGACCTAAGTATGTTTAAAATAAAGTTAAATTTAGGTTTTAATTTTAAAATATTATTTTGTATATTTCTTTATTATAATTATTAGGTGCGCGAGCTTCTCAAACGAAAGCAAAGCGTCCAAGGAGCTGATAGACTGCACGATGAGATGGAAGACGTAGCCTCCAGGTGGAAGGCACTGCATGACGCCTTTAAAGACAAGTAAGTCGTAATTAAAACCTTATGTCAGAGCATTGGATGTTTAGATTGTAATACCTATTGGAGATTTATTGTATCGGTTAGACGTTTCTCCAAACTAAAAATGCAAGAATATTTCGGACAATAAGAACATAAATTACGAAATAAGGAATTTCAAGACATTTAAAATGATGACTGGTTATGCTTTCGTTTCTGGTTCATTGTATCACTCTGGTTGACTGGTACAGAATTCCCGTACTTTTACATGATCAATGAAATTTAAATAAATATAACGATGCAAGCTAGGCTCTTAACCTAAACAATGCCCCCACCGGAAATCATTATTTTTTATTTGTAGTCAAAAATTTAACTTTAAGGTTTTTACTTCACTCGAAACTTTATTTTGTAATACAAAAATATAATATAACGTTAATACGGAGTATATCTAAGAATTAATTTTTCAAAACATTTTCATCCTTTTTCTACTCCTACTATATTTTCATTATCTTTCAGAATCCGTCTAATGGAAGAGATGAAAGATTTCCACGACACGCACAGCAACTTGACTCAGTGGTTGGCCGCTAAAGATCGCATGATGGCCGCTCTTGGACCCATCTCGTCTGACTCCAGAATGGTGCAGACGCAAGTACAACAGGTAATGTATCTACTTGTCATCATCATTTCAGTCATTAAGCCCCACTGCTTCATCATCAACCCATAACAATCCTCTACTGGATATATTTTTTAATATTTTAAAGGATACTTGGCCTCTATCGCCCCTGACAGTGATGATAATGCAGAAGATGGAAGCACGTACGCACATACACACGCACACAACACTGACATTAGTATTTAATAAAGAAATTTTGAAATATATAAATGATATATAAACAATAAAGGTATATATGAAATACCTTTATTGTTTTTTATACCTATTTATATATTTGCCAAAGTTATAATAAAATGTTTTGTATAAGAGAATCCCTTTGCGCTGTATTTAAAACGACGCAAGTTTAAAGAAGCATATGTGGGTCTTGATAAGAGTGTCTTAATAAGAGTTATGCTTCTAGGTACAAGTCCTCCGCGAAGAGTTCCGCGTCCAGCAGCCGCAGTTGTCTCACCTCGACGATGTGGCCGCCGCTGTGCTACAGAGGCTGGAACCAAGAGGCCCAGACGCTAGTAAACTACAAACTAAAGTCAAAGATGTTCATGACAAATGGACGGATCTTCTTAACAAGTGAGAACAACATACATTCAAAGCTTTATTTTCACAAATATTTTTCTCGATTCTGATTCAAATTCAGCGGTACTCGTTAATTACAGAAGACAGCGAAAAGATAACGTCATTTGACGTTTCTAAAATGGCGGCCTTCAAGAATATGCGCCTCGTTTTTAACGCGTATTAAAATAAGTCAAAAAGGTATAGCTCATCTAAGTGTCAATTAACTTGACTTTCCTATTCTTATTTAATTGGAACGAAGGTCAAGCAAAAAAATAGTTTAAGACAAAGCGAGCAGAATCGCCACCACTACCTATTTTAACTATTTTAACGCGAGAACGCCTTATATTTATTATCCCTGTAAAGAACACAAATCTTTTATGTAGAGAATCTACTGAATCATTTAGTAAATTTTTCTTTTACATTTAAATCGAAACTTTTTTTTTTAATAAATTGGGTAGAATTTCAAAGCTTAACACATTATATCCGAACGGCAAAAACACTTAAAAAGTAAATTAGGCAACACATTTTTAAGGCTTATGATAGCTTTATGATTATAATCACAAGTTAAAAAAATATTTTTTTAATTCATCCCATCACTTTGTATTTAGATTGGAAGCTCGCGGCGAAAGCTTAGGTGCCGCAGCAGATACATCGCGGGAGTTCGACGCTGGACTGTCTCGGCTGCGAGAGGCCTTACACACCATCGCTGATAACCTGGACCGGGTTACTGACCACGAGCCTGAGGAACAGCTGAGGAAGATTGAGGTTAGTTAATAGAACATTTTACAGGATTCCTCCATTAGTGTTAGCTATTTCGTAAGAAAAGCGTTCATTTTAAAATTAAAATAAATGACTCCTGTATAAAAAATATCCTTCTTATATCGTTTATTCGTGTAATTGGCCACCGTGAAATGTGCCTTATCCTGCTTATAATGAAAAACAGACTAACCTAAATTTACTTTACACTATACTCTATAAAAATTGCAAGGTAAAAAAAATATTCTCTATACTTATTTACAGCAAAATCTTTCACTCACCTAGTTAACGTTGAGAAATAGAGCAATTGAAATAAGCTGTCGGTTACTGGTATCGTTTCCAGCATGTAATAATCAAATATACACCTTATTTTGGGGGCAAGAAGGCAGGAGATAATCATTTTTTATACACTGCTTTAACTTGTATAAAAGCTATGATTTACTTTCCCGTAGTAAAATAAACTTGATCTCTCTTCAACAGAATCTAGAACGCCAGTTAGAAGGACAGCGACCTTTATTGGCTGACCTTGAAGCTGCCGGCGCGGCTTTGGCGGGTGTTCTGGCAGACCCCTCCGCCAGGCAAGACATACAAGCCAAGTTAGCCGCGGTGGCTCGACAATACGATCAGCTGCAGAGGAAACTGGATCTTAGGAAGGCGGAGATAGAGGCTGCTTTGAAGTGAGTACATTCTTAATTTATAACTTGAATAAGTCGTTCTAAATGGAAAAAAATCTCATGAAAAGACAGGCACAGATTCCGTTTTTACAAATTCATGTCTTAATTCCCATATTTAGGGACGGCCGCAACTTAGAAGAGAATGTAGCCAAGACCCTGGGTTGGCTGCAGGCTGAATTGGGTGCCTTACCAGGTCGCCTGCAAGTGTCAGCTGATGCCGTTAAGCTTCAGCAGCAATTGGACAAGCACGAGCCTTTATACAGAGAACTGACGCAGAAGGAGCATGAGCTGATCATGTTGTTGGATAAGGGTTAGTATGACACCAATGTCAAGGTGTTACCTACCCTATTGTAACGGATTACCGTAGATTTTAGCTAAGCTAGAAAAGGAACTTATGTTTCTTTACATAGCTACAGTATGTTTATCTAACTACCAATCTTATAGAATTAACAAAGTCATGTAAATATAGATATTTCAGCTTATTTTCAAGCCACGATTTTTATAAAAATGGTCCATGGTAAGGTCAAAGTTAAAGTGAAATATTTTTATCTGGATTGATTACAATTTATTCTGAATATGGGGCACATTCACTAAATAACTTCTTGCTATAAGTATATCAATGATATTTTTTTATCTTCAAAACTATTTGTAATTTTAATTGTGTAAAAGGTGTCTTTATATTTCCGGTATATTAGATTTTCAACGTATTGTCTCATCTTAAAAATTTACTAATTAAAATAAACGGTCACATCAAAATTGCTTTTTTTTATTAAAAAAAATATTCGCAATTTTTGCGTCAGGTCGTGAAATGGAAAAGAAACCAGCATACCAAGGCCTCCGTAAGGACCTGGACCGCATCCAAACGCAATGGGACAAGCTCAAACGAGAGACTGTCGACCGTTACACTAGACTACAGACCGCAATGGTAAGTAAAACGCCTAATTGTAAAACTTTTGATTTTTAAGACTGGTCCAATATCATTGTCAAAATTAATAAAGATTTTTAGTGTAGACTATCATAATTGGGAGTCACCAAGATTCTGCAATGACATTTATCAATTAATCGGATTGTTTGAAATTTACTTGCTTCATTTTTAAATAATATTTGGTAACGTCCCTTTTGATAATCGCAATGGAATCGCTTAGTGAAATATATATATATGCTCTATAGCTAAGCGTGAGTTTTACATATAGCGATTCGATTGAGCATATCGAAATACATCTTTCCTTTATGTCGGGTTACTAGCTCGGATAAATAATTAAAACTAGGATTAATATTCCTTTCTATATAAAAATAGCTTTTAGCTATTTTCTCTATCTGATTTGGAGACGATAAATAATTTAAAAAAAATAAGTATTTCTAATTCCTGACATCGACTAGTATGTCTATACATTCAGGCATTCATATGCCTTCATATGCATATATTTTATTCCATAATTTCTTAGACAAAATATACTATTTTTCCCTTTTTTTACATACCTTTAACACTTCAAAACAAAAAGTAATCGGCCCATCGTTTTTCTTCTTATTTCTTTCATATAACAAATGTTTCTGCCCCTACAGGAACACTGTCGCAAATATAGCAAAGCTCAAGAATCTTTCCTGCCGTGGCTGACGGAAGCAGAAGAGCGGCTGAACAAGCTGCCCGCCGCAGCCTTCAGCAAGAAGGAGGCAGAAGCACAGTTACGGCAGCTGCAACAGATCAGGAATGATATCTGGAAGAGGTATTGTCTTTAATTATAAACTTTCCCTTGCAAAATTAAGATCATTTCGCTTGCCATAACAGAATGCATAAGTATACGAATGCGTGAAGTCGAGTGGCCCACAGGTAGACCGCTCGATTATTCAATATAGCCTGAGAATTGTCAACACGTTTGCCCCGAGAAGATAGAACTGATGAAGATCAATTCTTTGACACTTATATATTCTTTGCCCGTATTTCAAGGCGTTAACGTGTAAATTCTGTGTGTCGAGGATGTGAATGGGTTGCGACTTTAGAATAGAATAGAATATTATAGAATAACTTATCGCTAAAATGTCTTTCAGGTAGCCTTAGGACAGGATTAAAAATAAAGTACTCGAGAGAAGTTGGCGATGTACAACGAATATACATGACAAATACCTTACCTCTTCTTTAAGTCTCCTGCCTTTTAATTGGGTGCAAGAAGGAGTAATAACAGCTATACATATACTACCAATTTAAAAAGTTCTTTTCCCAAAAAAGTACATTTGCCCATTCTACACTGAATACAGGCAATTTCATTTTAAAAAAATGCACTGCAATTGACACCGCCTGATGGTAAGCAGAAGGAGTACTGCATACATATATATTCTTCATATACGAAGATAGCTAGTGCAGCAAGCAAGTAACTGCCCTAATAATATATAAAATATGACATTTCAAACCCAATACGCTGGGTTTTAAATGTCATACTTTATGCCGGCATAAGATTTATTTTGCATTCTCATCGCTTCGTAAAACGTTCATAGATAGGCATCCTTTATTTTCCCATAACTCCTTTTATAATAATGAAAATTGAGATGAGAAGCTATTTTTTAACATAAATGTTTTTTTAATAACGTTTACTTATCATAATAGTTATTGGCGACTTGATCTATTGATCATACATATACGGGTATACTATATGTATGACTTTAAAGCTTTATTCTATTACTTTTATAAGATAATCAAACTTTCCTGTTTAAGTGAAATAAATAGTGCCTCAAAAGGAGTTTTCAAATCAATAAATTTTCATAGATCTGGCGAGTACGAAAATAACAAGACCTTGGGCGAGACGTTCATTTCGGCATGTGATGTGGACCAGGAGATTGTCAGGAAGCAGTTGGACAGCATGCGCGATAGATGGGACCGGCTCAACAACGGTTAGTAGAGAGATTAACTTTAAAGCTATTATAATACTAGGAATATAGACTTTTTACACTGAAAACTTGGCAAGAATAGTAGAACCTTTTTACTGTCTGCGACACAGCCAAATATTCATCATAGAATTTATGTCACTTCGTCAATTTTTTAGTTCGGTCTGTTATGGAAAGATACCATGGTTAAAGAAAAAATAGATAGCACGGCAATTCCTCGAGATATTATTATTTGAATAGCACATTTTTTGACTCGCCTAAGGAATGGGTAATACAGTATATCGTAACGGCGTGGTAAAATGGACTTTCCCACCGATCTTCCAATGACATTTTACACACAAGCTCTCAAAGTAATTGTTCTTTCATAGTCCTTTTTGTCTGTATTTTGTTATAGTAATTATATTTATGACAATCTGCCAACCATGTTAACATCCCTATTGAGTTACAAAGTATATCTACGAACGACTCACATTTGTCTGGCAGTGAGTGACAGCTAGGCAGCACAGATGTCACCTTGACGGTGACAATTGATAGTCTTTACTCTTTCTTTATTCAAGAATCATAATCACGAAATGTTTAGAACTTTAATTGAGTGAACTATAACTTCGATTTTTCCGAATTTAGCTGATACTTCCTATTTTTTTATGTTAGTGCACATATACGTGTTCAGATATGAATTATTTAAGAAAATATATAAACATATTGTATTCGCTCAAACAGAAGTACTCCAGCAAGTAGAGTTCCTGGAAACAACCGCCCGCAAGCTGGGAGAGTTCGGCGAGAAGGTTCGCGCGGTGGAGACCCCGCTGCAGCGCTGCGAGGAGCGGCTGCAGGACGCGCTGTTAGCGCCGCCCGCCGCTGCAGCGGAGGCCGTGGCGCGCCTCACCGACCAGATACACGCGCTCAGGGTGCCCTTGCAGGTGAGGCAGCCTAGGCTCCTGCGTTTTTGATTACATATAACAATAATTATAAAATTTGGTATTTTCGTAACGTTTGTGAAAATAATAGTATTTTAAATATTTCAAGAAAACTGTATTGAGTGTTGTATATTTATTTGTGTAGAGCGTGGAGACAGCGGCGGACGACATAATCCGCCTGGCCCTGGAGTGCAGCGGCCCCGAGGCGGGAGGCCGCGCGCGCGACGTCCTCGAGGAGCGCGCCACGGCGCTGGCCGACCGGCTGCGGGACCTCGAGGACCGCGCCGGGCACGCGCGCGACCGCCTGGCCGGCGCCACCGCCGCCGTCGGACACTTCCAGGTATTACACCGCGATTTGTTCAACATCATGATTTATACTCCCCAGCAGTTATATGAATATTATGTATAATATAATATTGTGACTCTAACACACATCCTAAAGGAAATAAATAAAAGAAAACAAATTAAAAATAAATAAATAAAATTATTAATCATATAAATAATATAATTGTTAAGGATCTTTATACTTAATTCACAATAAGACGGCAAAGTGAACATATGTGCATAAACATATGACATTATTTTCATTTGCTGCAAACAGACAAGTGATCAAAAAAATTAGTTACATTAACAACGCAACCTTAGCTTTTCATCAAACTGAAGAGACAGCTGAATCTCTAAACCTTATGAACAAACTCCTTTCCACGAGAATAACCAAACCACTTTATTTTCAATAGGACAAAGTCAAGAATCTCTCGCACGACTTGTCAGACTTAGAGAAAGAACTTGACTCGATGAAGCCTCCTGGCCGAGACATAAAGACTGTCAAGCAGCAGTTAGATGACATCGGCCGCTTCTACAAGAGACTGGAAAAGGCCGACGACCTGGTGGCTGACACTGAAAAAGCGGCTGAAAGCTTGGTGGATAGTGGCTACGCAATTGATTCGGCCAAGGCTACCGACCAGGTGAGAGAAATTTAAAGCTTATGTTCAACAAAATACGATGAATATTTACGTAAATCATTATGTATCGTTAGTATTATATTTTTGCTATTTCTTATCAAATAGTGTCTTGCACGTAAAGGTGTCATTAAACATTTAAAGTTTCAATATTATATCCACTGAAAAGTACTGTAAAAAGATATAAAGCTTAGTAATTAATTGTATTTCAATGTTAAAAATAGATAACAAATCCCAGCTATCTTTATCGATTGATATCTGCCATAAATCTATTGCAAAATTCGATATCAAATCATGTTTTCAATGCCACGTTTCTAATATCACTATTTTCAATATGTACTATCACTTTGAAAAGTCTTTTCGCAATGCCCTTAAGTTGGTCACAATTCAAGCTTCAAAATAGACTTATAACAATTCCCACGGTATTTAATCCTCCGTAGGTCTGTGTCCTTCATCCTAGAAACATATAACTGCCGTGCCTTTTACATTCTTATTTCTTACCCTAGGTGGAAGCTCTGCGCAAACAGCTGGCCAAGTTGGACGAAAGAGCTCGCGCCAAGGAACAAGACCTGGACGACACCTTAAGCAAACTGGAGGCTTTCTACAAGGCATACGACTCCGTCATGGATGACGTGCAAGAGGTATGATATATAAAGCCAAGATAAGGATACAGCACCCTTAATTCGATCCGATTCGGTAAGACTCGCCCTCTCAATTTCTCAATAAGGGACTAGAAATTAACATATGGTTTATTTTTGGCAAAATCTCACGAATAAAAAAATTATCATGCCGATTATTTCCTTTTATAGATTGATTTTTAAGCTGCGTAGATATTTGTTTTGTCTTTCAAAATAATTCCAGTTAAGGATATAATCTTATTCATTTTATTTATACACATTTTAATCAACAAGAGTATCGAAGAAATTACATTTATTTGTTAAAAAGTTTATTGACTTTGGTCAGTAATAATCAAATAAATTATTAACTAAGCAATCAATATGAAGTGATTTGTAAGCAAACCATCTCTTCTAAAGGGAACTCCTATTGTACCCTTGTTCGAAACTTGTCTTCATTTCACATGTGGCAACATTTTTAATTTCCTATTTTTGGCATCAGGCATGATCTTTTGTAATTACCAATCTACGTTAGTCAATTTGTTCATTCCATTGTCCTAGGCCACTGAACAAGTCCGCAGCCTCAAACCAGTATCCTCAGAGGTGGAACAGATCAGAGCACAGCAGAAAGACTTTGGGGAGCTTCGTCGTAAGACCTTGGAGCCTCTCGGACAGAACGTGGCTCATTGCAACAAGATCGGGCAAGGTCTAGTCAGATCAGCCCTGCAAGGAGTTACAACCAATCAGCTGGAGAAGGATTTGGAGAAGATGAATGATAGGTGGAACGCACTGAAAGAACAGGTAAGAACTTAGAACACTAGATTGGAAACACCCGTTTCCATAAATAATTGAGAAACATTCCATTTAAACATTATTCTTCACTTTGATGCAAGTTTAAGTTAATACAAGGAGAGGTGGAGGGTTAATAATTCGAGATACAGGTTTTAACTAGTTCGGGTATCAGCCCGACATAATGAATTTAGCTATTATATAAATACTGTGCTTATGAGCAGATACAAATTGTATGATGATGATGATGATGAGAACGATTCTTATTATTATTGCAATAGAAAGAGACATTTAAATGTTTAAGCTCTTCTAACGTTTCTTATACAAGACCAGGAGATTCTCGTCGTTAGTTCCTAAATTATAAAGCGGAGTATAAAAAATCATTTCAAATTAACTATTAATTTATAATACAAAAATGATGTTTCCATTCTTTACTAAAGTGGTCAAGGTTTATTTTTTAAATTCTTAACGGGGTAGGTCTAGACCTTCATCTTACCTGATGGGAAGTGAAGATAAGGGCGAAGATGGAAGCGAACAATACTAACAATGTTAAGGAATGTGTCCGCTATCAGGAAGAGACACGCACGCTGCTCACTACATAACAACGAAATTCACTAGATATAAGTATATTTAACATCATTTTGGCGCCACCATTGTCGGAAAGGGCCAAAATGTTGAGTCTTTACATATGTTTGCCGCGACTTTCTACCGATCAATTAATTTAGAATATTGTTTGTGAAATAAAAACATTAACACTAAACCGTTTGCACCATCAGATGAACGAACGTGAACGTCGCTTGGATGTAGGTCTTCTACAATCGGGCAAGTTCGCCGAAGCCCTTGCCGGCTTAGAAAAATGGCTAGCCGATACTGAAGACATGGTTCAAAACCAAAAACCGCCTTCTGCAGACTACAAGGTCGTTAAAGCTCAGCTGCAGGAGCAGAAGGTGAGATGTTCTTAATTATGTTGTAATAGCCGCTGTGCGCGTTAAGCCCCGACTTTATTATTTTGCATGTGGCAATAGGGTTTAATATTTCATGTTTGTTTATTCGTAGTTAAACAGTATAGTGTATTTTATTAATTTCGTCATGCAAATACGAAAAATCGTGTAAAATTTGTAAACATCAATTTTAATTACCTTAGAACTATATAAGAAAATAATAATACGATACAACAGAAGATTGCCCCATGTTCTAGTAAAATGATAAAAAAAATTGAGCAAAACTCACCTCTAAGGCAAGACATAACAGTTATATACCATGTTATGTTGAAAGTTTCAATTGTCTTCATTGAAGTACTAAAAGTTGACCTTCCGTCTGCAGTTCCTCAAGAAAATGCTGATGGACCGTCAGAACTCTATGTCTTCGTTATTCGCGATGGGCAATGAAGTGGCAGCGGGTTGCGGGACTGGAGAACGGGCGGCCATAGAGAAGCAGCTTCGTGGCCTCATGCAGCGGTTCGACGATCTCACGGGCGGGGCGCAGCAGCGTATGCTCGACCTTGAGCAAGCCATGAAGGTCAGTACTACGAGCAGCTTCGACACGTGTTTATGCTACGAGATGCTACGATACTGATATATGCTACGTGCGTCTTTAGTAACTACTAAGATATGCTACGCTCGTCCGTAATCATCAGCTACGAATCCTGTAGCATTTTGAGGTTCATTTACATAGAAATAAAGTATTGAAGGATACCCACTTATATTTGTTTTGGATAAGGAGGTACTCAGATAAGTCATACAATCCGATTGAATAAGAATAGCAAACAAAGATATTACCAACAATGTCTATCTTTGGTGCTTATGCTGCTGGCAGCCACAAAAACTAAAATTAAGTTCTGCTCTCTGAAAGACTTTCAGAATAGTCATTTTAGTTGACCTGTAGGCAATCCGCATACCATTGAATTATTTATTTTTCCATGTTTTTAGGTGCTCGTTTATATAAGACAAAAATTCATTAAGGTCGCTTTTGGAAACATTAAATGACGTCATCTGGCATCTGACCTTATATGGTCGGATTGTAATGAAAGAGTTGCACGAACTTAAATTTTATTTTATCTGGTTTTGTTTTTATTATATATTTTAAATATTTTATGTTTCGAACGTTATAAGGATTGCCAAGCACAGTTGCTTATTTCAAAGATATAATAATCACTTATCTTAGCGTCGCATATTTACTTTATATTCTACTTTAAGGTTGCCAAACAATTCCAAGAACAACTCCAGCCGCTGCTAGAGTGGCTTGGTAATACCGAGAGGAAGGTCAAAGCTTTGGAGCTGGTGCCCACCGATGAAGAGAAGATACAGTTGAAGATCAGGGAGCACAAGGTATGTATAGAATTTAAACAGGTATTATTGATACATCATCAAATTACTATGCTTACCGAATGGCAACTATGTTCTGGACACAGGAATTGTAAAAGCAGGGGAGGCACAAAATATCCCAAAAGGTCTAAGGAACCGTGACTACTGTCATGACCTCTAGAAAAGTTGATAACTTAACAAAGAATGGTTCAAAATTTTTTTGTTTTAGAAAGGTTTTGGTCTTATTTATTTATTTTTTGACATCAACGTCCTAATAAAGTACATAAGATGAAGTCTACAAAAATATTGTCAAACAACGTTTATGTAAGTGTGCTTAAGTAAGAATTATTATTCAGGTAGTGATAAAAGATACATTAGTAAGGTTTGTGGATAGAAATTTGACCTAGAACTGGTCAAACCGAGAGAGATAATATCAGCAACTTCAACGTTTTTATAACGCAACGTAATTTCTTATCAGGCCCTTCACGATGACATCCTGTCTAAACAACCGGCTTTCAAGCAACTGACAGAAACAGCGTCCACCCTCATGGGACTTGTTGGAGATGATGAAGCTACGACCCTAGCTGACAAGCTACAAGCCGCAGCTGACAGGTCAGTTTGAAGTTACTAGGAATAAATTTATAGTATTTAATATAACGGCTAATAATAATAAAACCGCTTATCCGATTTTTATGATTTTTTTGTGTGAGTAGGCTATTTTTATACCCAATTTTATTAAATATAATTTATATGGCAAAACAACGTTCACTACGTCATTCAGCTAGTAGTGATATAAAAAGTAATTACTCTGGAGAAATAAACCTAAATTCAAATTTGTATCTTAAACTTGTCCAAATTTTTTTTAAATATAAGTTTTTTTTAACAATACCCTTTTTATCCATAACCTTTAAATAAGTGAACTAAGTAGTTATGTGTCGATGAAAATACGCCACAAGCCATTTTGTAAATCTGTTCCACAATTTCAATATCATACAAAAATACAAAACTTTTTTAATTTGCGATATGTTTAATCGTATACTTTTATTCAATTTTTAGGAAATTTTGCTATGTGTAGTTTTTTAAATATGTAATCCTCTTTCCGTAGATACCAAGCACTAGTAGATCACAGCTTAAACATCGGCTCGCTACTAGACAACTCCCGTAAGGGTCTGCGGCACCTGGTCCTGACCTACCAGGACCTGTCCGCGTGGATGGACGCCATGGAACAGTACCTTAGCAAGAGAAAGGTGCTGCCAGTGCATATGGAGAAACTGTTGAGACAGATGGACGAGTTGGCGGTGAGTTTAGTGATTTTTTTATATATTATAAACGGAATAGTTCTTGGCCTTCATGTCACTTGGTGGCAAGTCAAGATAAAGCCGAAGAAGCAAGCTACACCCAGATTATTCCAACAGTCGGAACACAGCTATGCTGTAACCATTATTGTTATGGCGGCAGAATAATGTGGTGTTTAATCTGGTGAATTACTTCGGCAGAACCCAGGTAGCCCCATGAAGGGCAGCGGAGGTACCAGGGATTTTTATTTGGTATTCCCAGTGCCGAGGCACTCGGTGAGCCCCACACTCGCCTGTCGCTTAGCTGGTGGAGGTTAGGTCCGTAGGATTCCTTCTCGAAAAAAGGTTAGATGATGGTAGCTAGCCAGACGGACTTAAAAAAGCCCTACCAACAACTAAACTGAGCAGATACATCTCTGTTCAGAAATATACATTTTAAGAAATATGATTACCAAAGTCCATTTATAACGTCTCAAATACTTTTGAAAGTAGTAAGTAAGTAAGTTGTTTTTAAACAGGAAAAAACCGAAGAGATAGCGTCCAAACAAGAAGCAGTAGACTCCACCGTCGAATCAGGACTGGAACTCATGAAGCACATCTCTGGTGATGAGGCTCTGCAGCTGAAGGATAAACTGGACGCGCTACAGCGGAGATATAACGACCTTACGTCCAGAGGAGCAGACTTACTGCGGCTGGCGTCTGAGACCTTACCATTGGTGCAGCAACTCCATAACAACCATACCAGGTATTTGTTGTGTATCATTTTAAGCTTAGATTTCTAATATAGTAATACAATAGAAATTATAACATTTAACAAAAAAGAATACTATGAGTAGCTCATATTAATCCCTATCAAAATCTACACTAGATATTCTATTTTTGAGCGGCTATCTGGTGCCTTCTTATAATAATAAATACATTATTAATCGACGACTTGCTGGCCCAGTGGACAGTACCTCTTACTACAGACTACTCGGTTATGGATCCCGGGTTCAAGTCCCGGGGCATATGTTTGTGTTATAAATACGAAATTTAATCTCTGATTATGGTTGGATGTATAAATATATAAATATGTATAGTTAAAATAATCCATAACATAAGCTCTTAATGATGCTTACTTTGGGCTAGATAATTAAAGTTTTTTTTTGTTTATTGGCGCTGAATAAATTCCGCTAGCAGCATATTTGAAAAATAATAATTTATCATTTATACTTTAAATTCTCTTTGATATAAGTGCACATTCATTTCCGATTCTTAGCCCTAAGTTTCCAATATTCTCTCCAACAGACTGAACGAATGGATGTCCGGTGCGGAACACTGTTTACAATCAGTGGAGCCTCGTGAAGACGACATTTTGAGACTAGAAGCCGACCTCCAGGAGTTCAAGCCGGTGCTCGACAACATCAATTTAATTGGGCCGCAATTATGCCAGGTAATTTCATAATTATTTAGCTTATATATTTAAGTATATAAATACACTATAATAAATTTGAAAAAAGTACAATTTATCCCCTGCAAAGGTAAGTTTTGTATATTGTACAATCAAAATATATACAAAAGAATTCTTTTTTAATTTTTTTTTCTGATGACTCGGGTATAATTCGCGCCTCTGAACATGAATCTTTTATCTAGTCTAGATATTTTTGACAGATTTCACCGGGAGAAGGCGCAGCACACATCGAAGGCCTTGTGACGCGTGATAATAGACGCTTTGACGCCATCGCTGAGCAGATCCAGAGGAAGGCTGAAAGACTGTTGCTTAGCAAGAAGGTAAATATTTCTGCTGGCCAAAATTTCTATATGGCTCCTAAAATTATCTGAAAATGGTTATTTAATTATATTAGTGCTCAAATTTCGTCACTTTATTCTTTACATACAGCAGCCACGTGATTGAATTCTTTGTAAAGAAAATTATAGTTTTCACACTTCTCGGAGCAGATTTAATCCTAATTTTTATAATTCCGAAATCTTTGCATAATGTTTCAAAGGCAATGCTTAAGTATTTTGACTTCCTTTTATTATGATATTAAACTGTTTCTGTGTAGACAATTCCTAATAAATACTTTTAATAGAAAATCTCAATGTCATGTTAAATCTGAATGGAAATGTTTAAGCACATATTCTTAAAACAGAAACTATCCTATAAGATAATGCTTTATAGTAATCTGAACATCACACTATGGGTTAGTACGCTGTTCAGATCACCAAGAAGTGATCTGATCAGCCAAAATATACATCGATACATTTATCATCGAAATATATCATATGTCATCATCAAATATATATATATATATGTATATCATATATATTCGTACATGAAAACACATTTTGCTGTGCAATCATTAATTTTAATAATCTAAGGTAAAATCTTATTGATGAAAGAGTAAGATCCGTCCATTTGTATATTTACACTAATCATCACTTTTTTAATAGCGCTCGCTCGAAGTAGTCGGCGATATGGAAGAAGCTGTAGAATGGCTGCGTGGCGCTGAAAGCGCTTTACGTTCAGCTGCGCCCCCTTCAGCCGACGCTGCAAGAGTTAGACAACAACTGAACCAACAGAGGCCTTTGAGCGATGATGTTGCGGCACAGCGAGCGAGGGTTAGGGACTTGCTGGCACAAGCCAAGAAGGTAACTGGTTATATACCATAATCTTATCTAATTCTATCGCCATAACAATAATTTGCTTTTAAGCATTATTGTGATTCGGCTGTTGGTTGGATATATTGGATATATTTTGCTTCCATTTTCGGCCTTATCATCATTTATCATCAGGTGGGATGAAGGCCAAGAGCTGCCCCGCTAAGGAAGTAGGTTCTTATTTTTCATTCGAGATCTTTATCAGATCACAATTCACCAAAATAGGTCGCAAAAATAGAATGCCTCATTCTTTAACTTTATGACTGGACACACCTGTAATAAGAAGTTGTACTTGCAGGTACTCCGCGAGTGCCAGTCGTCGGAGGAGACGGCGGTCATCCGGGACCGCAGCGAGGAGCTGAAGGAGCTGATGGAGGAGGTGGGTCACCTGAGCGCCGCGCGCCTCGCCGCGCTCGAGCAGGCGCTGCCGCTGGCCGAGCACTTCGCCGACACACACCACGGGTAAGGTCGCCCATACCTATGTATAGTTACCATATCTATATACATTGGCACGTTATGGCTAAATATATAAATTTTAAGCAGTGATAGTGGTTGACCAATGTGAGCTCTGCCGCCGACATGATATGATATGTAGTTAAATTATGTAAAGAACTCATAATTGAAGGCTTTTGAAACGTATATCAGTTTGTTAAATTAAAACCCGTAGCTCCACTATTTTTATTATTTTATTTCAATAAAATGGGTCTTCTAGTTTTTGAGTGAATGGAATATAGCGACATTTAATTTAGATTTAGAGTCTTCAGAATCAACACCAATGTGATCTCTGCATATGATAATATATTTATGCTGTATGTTATGTATTTATCTGTTCTGTTTTCTCTGTTTTTTATGTATTTAAGTTGCAGAAAAAAAATATATATAAGTAATTTGAATCAAAATTAAATAACAGAGTACATAATTAGATGTTTTTCATGAACTTTAAAGTAGTATTTTTTTAACATCACATTTTGTACCAAAAGATAAAGTTATAAAATCGACAACTTGCAAGTTTTTGACGAGATTATATGTTTCTCACAGCTTGTCGTCATGGATGGATGACATGGAACGCCAAATCCAAATGCTAGCGATGCCCGCGTTACGCCCAGAGCAAATCGCCCAGCAGCAAGACAAAAACGAGGTAAATTTTTTGAGCATTTTTACAATTCACTCACACACACACACAACCGCCATATGAAACACACCCTAAACCTTTTTAAAATTCACAGATGAATAACCAACAGCTGTTTGTATTTTTAGTCGCATGGTTACGACATTTTGGTAATTTTACAAAGAGTACAAAATAGACATGAGAATGAATTAATATTTATGTTTTGTACATATTTTTGGAATTTGTCTATAGTGATGTTGTTGAAAATTAAAATGTAAAAATATATAATTATTACACACTACATCGATGAAATCATAATTTTCGTAATAGAAAAGGTCTTTTACACAATCTACTTTCTTCGACTGAAAACGTTTTCAGTTGTTCAATTGAATGTTGTTTGCATTTTACTAATCTCTTCAATAATCCCCAGATGCTGCAACAATCAATCGCGAGCCACAAGCCACTGTTGGACAAGCTAGTGAAGACCGGCGAAGCCTTGTCTCGTCTCTGCGGGGAGGACGACGCGGCTAAGGTGCTCGATACAGTCGAGGGAGACTGCGAGAGATACAACGCGCTGAAGGCAGAGCTCAGGCAGAAACAACAGGAACTCGAACAGGTCGGTACCAGAGATTAGAAAAATACATATATCACGTATTCTTATATTTATGAAGCCTATTATGGGTATTATATTTGTGATGGATATTTCTTTGATAAATATAAACTAAACCAAACCTTATTTTTAAAGGTTCAAGTTCAAGTTTCAATTTAAAAATACAATGTGCAGTCCACAATATGGCGATTGATTAATGTATAATAATTATTAATTCTTTTCTATTCTATGACATAATATTATAACAAATGAATGTTATAGAAAATTGTTGAAATTTTGAAATAACTACATTTTTCATAAGATTTCTACACACTAACAGAGACTATATCTAAAAATAGTCTATAGTATATATTTAATATTACACAGTATAAAGCTAAATTGCTTTGAAAACTCAGTACCTGATTTTTATAAAAATCTCTGGTATTTTAATTGAACGCGAGAGTTTTATATCAAAATGTGGTACTTAAAAAATTGGAATATTAGTAATAAGTGAGATGTTGTGTCGTGGTGGTGGCAGGCGCTGCAGGAGTCGTCGCTGTTCTCGGACAAGCTGGAGGGCATGCTGCGCGCGCTGGGCGGCGCCCGCGACCAGCTCAGCCGCGCCGAGCCCGTGTCCGCGCACCCGCCCAAGATACAGTACGTCCTACTCTACACTACCACTCGCTGCTCGTTCAGCCTCTGCGCAGGCGGACTCCATATTCTATATTTCATCAGAATTTTAAATCTTTTCTTAAGAATATCAAGTATTCTGAGAATGTAACTTTGTTTCTCTCTAATAAATTAAACAATTTTTGTTAATAGTGAAGCATTTAGGCTACGTTAAATATTATGATTCAATATTGGGATTAGTTATCATTCAATAACAAATTTAATAAGTATAAGATATAATATAGATTATATTGTGATATAATAATTTGTATTTTGTTACTGGGCCAATATATAAATAAATTAATCACAGAAGAGTTGTGAACATTATTTTAGGGAATTTAAGTAGATTGCAAAAAATTTCATACAAATTTAAATATATTTTTTTTGTGTGTGATAAATCCTTTTTTGAAGTTAAATGAATACATTATCACACCGAAATCAAAACAGATTCTAAATATTTTAAATAACACCGATCACGTCAACAGGGATCAAATAGAAGAAAACAACGCACTCGCAGAAGATCTGGACAAGCGTAAGGAAGCGTACCACGCCGTCCAACGCGCCGCGTCTGACGTCATCAGCAAAGCTAACAAGAGCGATCCAGCAGTTAGAGATATACGCAACAAACTGGACAAACTTAACAAGTAAGTCGCTCGCTTAGACAGAGTCGGCCCACCTGATGGGCAGTGGTAACGATCTATGGACACCAGTAATATATAATATAAGAATCACTTTGTTCCACAGTAGCGTTAACGTAGAGATGTTAATACTTAGAGAGATGTCATTATTTTATGTAAATTATAAGATTAATAAATTGTAAACTATGAAATGCTTTAAGAGGGCGTCAAATCGATGGGTCTAATCTGTATTCGGCGTTAGTAATTGTAATAATCGAACAACCAGGCTATGGGACGAGGTGCAAAAAGCGAGTGGCGACCGCGGCGCGTCGCTGGAGAGCGCGCTGGAGGCGGCGCGGCGCTTCTGGCAGCAGCTGGAGGCCGTGATGGGCACGCTGTGCGAGCTGGCCGACACGCTGCGCGCGCAGCCCCCGCCCGCCGCGCAGCCGCGCGCGCTGCAGGCGCAGCAGCTCGCGCTGCAGGACATCCGCCGCGAGATCGACCACACCAAGCCTGAGGTACGTGACGGGCACGCTGTGCGAGCTGGCCGACACGCTGCGCGCGCAGCCCCCGCCCGCCGCGCAGCCGCGCGCGCTGCAGGCGCAGCAGCTCGCGCTGCAGGACATCCGCCGCGAGATCGACCACACCAAGCCTGAGGTACGTGACGGGCACGCTGTGCGAGCTGGCCGACACGCTGCGCGCGCAGCCCCCGCCCGCCGCGCAGCCGCGCGCGCTGCAGGCGCAGCAGCTCGCGCTGCAGGACATCCGCCGCGAGATCGACCACACCAAGCCTGAGGTACGTGACGGGCACGCTGTGCGAGCTGGCCGACACGCTGCGCGCGCAGCCCCCGCCCGCCGCGCAGCCGCGCGCGCTGCAGGCGCAGCAGCTCGCGCTGCAGGACATCCGCCGCGAGATCGACCACACCAAGCCTGAGGTACGTGACGGGCACGCTGTGCGAGCTGGCCGACACGCTGCGCGCGCAGCCCCCGCCCGCCGCGCAGCCGCGCGCGCTGCAGGCGCAGCAGCTCGCGCTGCAGGACATCCGCCGCGAGATCGACCACACCAAGCCTGAGGTACGTGACGGGCACGCTGTGCGAGCTGGCCGACACGCTGCGCGCGCAGCATGTAAATGTACAGATTCTTATTTCTCCCTTTATTTCATATAACTATTTGTATTGTATTACACTCTTCTCAAAATTTAATAGAATGCATTTTCTTGGCGGATAATTGAACTCCGACCGGTAATAATGAGTATTTCAAATCCCCTAAGAGCTAAATGCGTGACCGTTTTGATGTCACCGAATAGCACACTTTGCTTTATTTTAATCATATTATATGTGAATTCCCAGTATTCAAAATATTGAATTGAGAACATAAACAGCATCGACGACACTAATAAGCTATCTTTTACAGGTTGAGAAAGTCCGTAAGACCGGTTCAACTTTAATGACCCTCTGTGGCGAACCCGACAAACCAGAGGTCAAGAAGCACATGGAAGATCTGGATCACGCCTGGGACAACATTACAGCACTGTACGCCAGAAGAGAAGAGAACCTTATAGACGCCATGGAAAAGGCCATGGAATTCCACGATACATTGCAAGTAAGTGGCGAGAAACGATTAGTCTATAAGGATTTGTTTATCGATCACATATTTAACTTATTAAATTAGTGTAAGAGAACTGCCTTAAAATAAAATAAAATATCTTATTACATGTATTAACAATTTCCTATTCTACCCCAGAATCTTCAAGCGTTCTTAGACAAAGCCGAAGACAAATTCGCTAATATGGGTGCTTTGGGCACCGATATAGACGCCGTCAAGAGACAGATAGCACAGCTGGCTTCGTTCAAGCAAGAAGTCGATCCTCATATGGTGAAAGTGGAAGCTTTGAACAGGTATGGAGTTTATTTTCTTTGTTTTAAGGTGGATATTACAGTTTAAATTTTACTTAGGAGATCAACAAATGATTTTTATCTTAATTATAACTTAACATGTATTTAATAGTTACTTAGTAATGCAAAATATAATTTAATGGGATGAGATGCGTTGAATACCTTCTTAACATAACGGTGATGGTTTTCTTTATTATTGTTTTTCCTATAGAAACTACCAGTATTCTTTATTATATCCGGTTTCTCTAAACTTAATTGTAATTAATTGATAAGTGGCATGTGATTGCGTTATTTATATAAAAATGATATGTATTGAATCATCATTAAAATAATAATAAAAATAGAAGTTGTTCTATGCAACCAATCATATTTTTTCTAAAATGGTAGATTATTAAAGGAACCATATTGATAATAACGTTTTTTTACATAAATACTCTTTTATAGACAATCAAATTTTTTAATATATAATAATAATATATTTTGATATATATTTTGTTATTTTGATAAGGAACAGTGGTAAACTCGCCACACCTTACATTTTTATTTTTTTCCAAACCTAACCAATCAATGGGAGAGCTTACCACTAGCTCCTGATTATCGCCATCTATTGCCACCAGTAGCCTGACCTAATAAACATTATAACTAATTGTATATTTTTCTATGCACCCCTCCCGGACCTTCGCTCAGGAGTCTCATGAGGCAAGGATTTATAACACTATTGTTTGTACTGCTTTTGTAGTTGTCCAGTGTAAAAATTAGTTGGAATGGAATGTGCATATTAAGCTTAGTACAAATATTAGTTTAATGGAATCTGAACTTAAAACTATCATATTCGAAATTGCAGTTTCCTCCAATAACTTAAATTTCCATTTTTACTGGAAAAATAAAAGTAATGGGTTACATTCAATAGAAAATGTCTGTCGTATAAGCTAAGTTACATGAAAAATTTGAAAATCAACTTTTTAGAGAGCTTTTTTAGAAATCCTAACATGTATGTCCTTCATAAGACCAATATTTATAGTCGAGAAATTTGACCCTATATCAGTGTAAAATTATTTTTATACTCAAAGAAAGAAAGTTCAGATTCACGCTTCAAGACCACTTTTAAACAACTAATATTTATTTCACACAAATATTAATTTCACTGCATTTTTTTGTAATCAACATAAATAAACATGCAAATATTCATATTTACTCATCATACAAATATCTGTCTCTATCAACATTCGAACCTTTGAATAGGTACAGGGCTGCCGAACCAATTCAGTTTTCTACAGACTTAAAAATGTTCGTCATATAGATTCATTAAAATTCTTTTCACTATCTAATGGCTAAAAGGTTTAGTTCTAGAAAATTCAATGCTTTGTACTGTGTTGTTTAATTTACTGTCCTATTTAATGTCGTGTGTTGTCTTTGGATTGTATTTATTATGCTTTTAATATAGACCTGCCCCCTTATTGTCTGACTCTGAATCTATCGCTATCGCTCTCATTGACATACGCCATATATCCATTGCCGCTTAACTGTTTAACTATGTGAGATTTCACTGTTAATACGCGGTAATTATCTTAAAGACGAAAGCTATAGCGATATATGAAGATACACATTAAGGTCCCAGATTGCAGTAACAGAATGCTAAACGGCAGATGTATCTATCGGATGTCTATAAAAGATTTCTATCACCATTTTAATTCAATGGGAGTTTGTTATTAATTACAGTGGTTAAATAAGGGACTTTATTAAAGTACTTTAGAAGAGATCTCAATAGCTTAAATTTTTCGGATAAAGTGAGAATAGCAATAATTTCACGATTGCTATATATGTGTGATGTATGGAACAATGAGCTAGTACAGTCTTCCATATCTCCCTAAAGTTGCTCATTCTAACCGGATTTTACTAAATCATTCTGAAGAACACACACTACAACTGAAAGTTAATTGTTTATCTCGTTTTGTCAATATGATACCAAAAATGACAGCTAACATAGAAATGCCCTAATTTGCAACTTTTAGAAAGCGCCTCCTTACATGCCTTCTAAAACTGTCTATGGTTCCCTTAAAACTAGCTAAATTAAGGTTATTAAGCCAGAACTATTTCCATAAACGAAAAAATCGTTTAAAGATACATCTGCAACGTTTAGCAGTATACAAAACATTTCTTCATTTCGTTTGAACGTTCCAGGCAAGCGCAAGAGCTAACAGAACGCACATCATCAGAACAAGCGGCAGCTATAAAGCAGCCGTTGACAGAAGTTAACGCTAGATGGTCAGCGCTGTTGCGCGGCATGGTTGAGAGACAACAACAGTTGGAGCGCGCGCTGTTGAGGCTTGGACAGCTTCAACATGCGCTACAAGAACTGCTCACTTGGATACAGAACACGTCTGACACTCTTGACACTTTGAAGCCGGTAAGAATAAAATAGTACATTTCGATATAAGCGCGGAAAGTGTGTGATTTCTTGAGTTGACCTTCAACAACAATGCTGTAAACATAGTTATCATGGCGACAGGTTAGGTGGTTGTAGCTAGCCAAGTGGACGTAGAAAAAGTCCTGCGAATCAACAAAACCCAGCAAAAAAAATTCTGGCCGAAATGGGTGTTGAACCCGTCATCTCCAGATTTGAGTTCTCAATCTCAACTGCAGAGGCAGATAAACTTCATCCTATACGTATTAAGCACTAAACTCACCCGAGATGCATTTTTGATGAAATCCATAAGTATATGTATTTCATTATTTCATCAAATCATAATTAATCATATAGGCTCAATGGCTTTGTAGCCAAAACCGTTAAACAAATAATATTAAAAAATATTATGTTTCCCAGGTGGCTGGAGACCCGCAGATACTGGAGGTGGAGCTGGCCAAGCTAAAGGTGCTGGTGAACGATATCGCGGCGCATCAGGCCAGTGTTGACACGCTCAATGACGCCGGGGCGCAGATACAGAGACACGGTATGTGAATTAAGAAGCGGCGCCCTAAATATGAATTGATTTATAAGTAGTGTACTCAATCCCGCGCACTCGCTATACAAGTGAAATTTACATTTCTTTGTGTATTTAATTAGTCTGGATTGTGTACGTTACTTTTTTTAAATAACTTAATTTTTGTGAGAATATATATTGAGCTGTACCCATAAAATACTTCAGAAGATAATTAAGGTAATCAATTAACACCTGGCTGAGCAGATTTTTTTTACTATATTTATTAACCAAATTAGATTTTTATGTAATAAACATATAGAAAATTTCGTTTGTGATATTGTGGTGACTCGAGGTACGCGACATTCATTCTTGAAGTTGCACTAATAAGTTCTATAATTAAGGAGCAAGCACCATTGTATACCTTGATTGTTTTAAGGAGTCTTAACACCTATCATTAAAAATAAATCACAAAAGAAAAATTATGAGATCAGGCAGAAAGCACGAAAATAATATAATATTTTTTCATAAGGTTCCGAAGAAGCGGGAGAAACAGCGGAGAAATTGGCAACACTCAATAGGAAATGGCGCGAATTACAGCAGAAGGCGCGTGACAGGCAGAGCGAACTAGAAGATGCTTTAAGGGAAGCACAGAGGTTAGTTAATCATTTACTTGCAGATTTAAATTTGCAAACAGGCAGATGTAAACTAATTTGATATTTAAATGTGTTTTTTCGACTTTAATGTTCGTGAATAATGTCGGTTTTAAGATGCACCTTTCTTACATGCCTTCTAGAATAGTCTTTAGTTTCTTTAATAGCCTTCTGAATTGAAATAAATTAAAATAATAAGAAAATAACAGAAAAAATTACAGATACACACATATTTTGATTCAGTAGACATGTTCAATAAATGAACATGCATCAATTTTGAATAAAATATTTTTAACTTTAAGTTTAGAACCCGAAACCGGTTTATTAAAAGTAGTCCTCTCTATTGAAACTTGAATATATCTTAAACCTCTCACTATCTTTACAGCTTCAACGCAGAAATCGGCGACCTATTATCATGGTTGTCCGAAGTAGACGGTGTAATCACCGCGTCCAAACCGGTCGGTGGTCTTCCGGAAACGGCCTCTGAGCAGCTGGAGAGATTCATGGTTTGTTTATAAATATAAGGTCTTAATTAAATTTTTGATTTATATCTCTTTACTAACCAATAGTTCGATGCTGCGTAGAAAGATTTAACAAATATGAGTTATTTTTATTTAATTTGAATGTTCGACAATCAAATGGTCTAAATGAAGAAGTCACGTCGCAATTTGATATTAAATAGAAAATCTTCTTAAACTTTTATACGACTGGTAAGTTTAAATTATACAATTAATAAAAAAGGATATTGATATCTAGATGTATTTTTGCTGTTAATAAAAATAATAATACGTGGCTGTTTCAATTTTTTAAATATAAATTAAAGATATAAAAATTTCCTACCTAGTTAAAGAGAAAAATAAACATACTGTATATGATTAACAATTTAAGTTTGCCGCATAATAAAATTGCTCATTATAAACCAGGAAATATACAACGAGATCGAGGCTAACCGTCCAAAAGTGGAAGCTGTTTTACAACAAGGACAAGAGTATATTCGTCGCCAAGACAAGCCTAATCCCGCGTCACAATTGAATCAAAATCTTAAGACTCTGAAATCTCGATGGGATAATATCACTGCAAGGTAACACTTTGAACTTTAGTTTTGAATTGGCAAAGTTCGCTCGAACTTTTGCACAATGTTTAGATTGAATTTTTTTGTCGCTGCACCATTCTTTTCAATTTTCTTCAAATTTTGTTAGCGTTTGAATTATAAAGTACCTATACACTGATTATTATCATTAAAAACGATTATCTCGTTTACAACTTACCAACCAACAATTTGTATTAAATAGACATATTCTTTCTCTCATCAGAGCGTCAGACAAGAAGATTAAACTGGAGATCGCTCTGAAGGAAGCCACAGAGTTCCATGACGCGCTGCAAGCGTTCGTGGACTGGCTCACCGGCGCTGAGAAGACGCTGACATCCGCTAAACCTGTCTCCAGGGTCATGGAAACTCTGCTAAGTGAGTCTCTTTATATCTTGTCTTCTTATTTGCTCTTTCTTGTTTTTGAAATTGGTTTATTTATTCTTGCTAAAGAAATGTAATGAAATATATAGTCGAGAACGAAACTAAGTATATTCTTTGGAGTGCTTATAAACCTTTTACTAATAATGTAGTATAAAAACTGAATTTGAAATTTACATTCAAAATCATCTTTACTAAAAACATATTTATTAGACAAAATAAACATATTTTCCTCATTAATATCAGTGTTCAGTGACTGATGATACTCACAAATTGTTTCTTCAACGAACAGCTCAAATCGAAGAACACAAAGCGTTCCAGAAAGAAATAAGCACACACAGGGAGACCATGCTAGTTCTGGACAAGAAGGGCACCCACCTGAAGTACTTCAGCCAGAAACAAGACGTGATTCTGATCAAGAACCTGCTAGTGTCCGTGCAGCACCGATGGGAACGAGTGGTGGCGAAGGCGGCCGAGCGCACACGAGCGCTCGACCATGGATGCAAGGAGGCCAAGGAGTTCCACGACCTCTGGTGAGTCTTACCACTGTTAACATTAGATATGGCAGTAACGACTTATTCCGACGGTAGCCGAGCGCACTCGAGAGCGTTACCAATTCATTTCATGACTTTAACCACGATTTTTATTGAATATGACTTTTGTTTCTGTTTAGATAAGCTAATATGAATCATATATATGAGAGAGAGCAGGTTATATATATGAGTCGTATATAACCTGCAAACATTCAAACGGGTGATTATAATTATAATAATTGCCATCCTTATCGAAGTAACGTAAAAGGTACCAATCAGCTAGCTTACTCCAATAAAAATAATGGCAATTGGCTTCTTCTGAATTATTTGCTTATTCATTCACGAGTCATGGGTGTTTGTATGTTTATTTAGTATATTTCTGATACTTATATACATATTTCTATCTATATTTCTCCGTTGTCTAGTATCTATAACACAAACTCTTAATGATGCTTAATTTTGTGTAGATAATAAGTATGTGAGAAATAATATTAATATTATTGTTACATGACAAAGCTAATTAACATAATGACATATTATTAAAACAGCAGTAAATTTACAATAAAAATTCATATGGAGTCTATTGCCATTAGAGTTAGGGATGTAGATCTTGTAGTAAATAATAATAAACCCAAACCGTTGTAATAAGATTAAATGTTTTCCAAAGTCTTAATACGTTTTGTTTGTCAGGCATAACATGATGAACTGGCTGTCGGACACTGAGAAGCAGTTGGACGAGCTCAACAAGGAGGCTGTCGTCAACGACCCAGAGAAGATCAAACATAGGTATGTTTACTTTGGTCGTTTTTATCATAAACTTTAGAGAGACCGTACTCAATAGGTAAAAACTATTTTTGCAATTGATTTCGTATGTATTTTAACAACTTTATGCAACAACTTTATTTTGGCTTGATTTTGAAATACACACTAAATTTTTATTTAAGTACAAAGCATCTCAGTGGCTACCGACACGTCTTTTAAAATTATCTATGGTTCTGTTAAAACTGTCATAATGTAGATAGTAAGATATACTGAGCTTAAATTTGTCAGAATTAGGCCCAATTTTTCAAGTCATTTACGTCAAAAACAGTCAAATTTCTTTATACGCTGACGGGTTTTTGAATTTAGAAGTAGGCTCTTTGTCATTTAGATTCAAATTATTTGCACACATGGCATTTTCAGATTTCTGCAAATATAAATAGGGCGTAAAATCCAAATTACGTAGATCAACACCTAAAACTTTTTTTATTCACACAGACTACTCAAACACCGCGACTTCCAAAAGGCTTTGGGTTTGAAGCAACCGGTATACGATCAGACCATGAAAGTGGGTAAACAGCTCAAAGATAAAGCTCCGAAGACAGACGAACCTACACTCAAGACTATGCTTCACGATCTCAAGACTAAATGGACCACTGTATGCTCAAAAGCAGTCGACAGGTAAGCATGGCGGTAAACTGGTGGGTCCTTGGGGACAAGTAAATCTCCTCTGGTGGATTTATATAGAAGAAAATGAATGAGTCTCCTTTGACCTTTATGGTTTTCTTAAAAACAAAAGATATCCTTTTGGTTTTATTTATAAATACATAGTTTAAATGAAATGTTTAGTCTATGGTAATTAATTTAACAAATATTTTCATTATTAAAAAATCCAACCCGGCATAGAATTCATCGTCGGAAAAAATCTTTGTATTTCTTACAAAAATAAAGTAATAATAATAATTTTCTCGTAGACAACGCAAACTGGAAGAGGCATTACTGTACTCTGGCCAGTTCAAAGATGCTATGTCGGCGTTACTTGACTGGTTGAAGAAGCAGCAGATGTCACTGTCATCAGATCTACCCGTGCATGGAGACCTGGATACTGTCATGGCGCTTATTGAACAACACAAGGTAGTTTAAACTATTTGCAAAAATAAATAAAGACTACAATTTAAGTTAAGTTTCATATCGTCAAAATGAGTGTAAGTATTATAATGCCATGATACTACAAGATTGTTTACCTGATGCTGTTTAAGATGCAAGGAATTTAGGATGTGATGCGTTTTGACTTAAGTGCTATAATACCCTGATACTGTAAGTTCAATAGCTTGCAGTGGTGCCTTACTATTATTTGTACACAAGTAAATCAAGGCTGTTTTTTTAGCAATTCGAAGAAGATCTCCATTCCCGCGAGCAACAGATGCAATCAGTGATGAAGACTGGCAAGGATTTAGAAGCTACGGTATGTATTTCTATATTGTTCTTCCTGGATTTTTTGTATCATTTATTTTATCTTATTAAAATTGAGTTTGATTCAGAAATATATTTTTATTTGTGTCCATAGCATGTTACACTTTATAAAAATTTAGAAATGGCCCTTTAAGGAAGCGTATTCCAAAAATATCCAAAAAAAATATGCAGAAAATCTAAAACTTTGAACTTACTTAGTCACCCCACAAATACCGTCTCGATGTTGATTGTTAGTTGGCTGTAAAAGATCTCTCTTGCTAGAGACAAGCCCATTTTTGTATGCCTCTTTCTTGTTTAATTTACTCTTGTATTGTTTTATTTGTGCAATAAAAGATTTGGTAAAATGATAGTGTGAGTCAAAGTTTAAAATTCTAATTAGTTGTCTAAATAAAATCATTGTTATGTCCTTTTCGCCTCGCAAATAAACTTACGTGTTGTTTACAAAATTAGTTCTTAAAATGTAAGGTTTCAAACATGAACCCTATAAGAGTATTGAAATACCACTTTATTCGTAGGTACCTCACGAGGATGCTGCTAGCATCAGACAACAATGCAGCGAGCTTAAACGTCTTTGGGAGAGTGTACAGAGCATGAGCGAGAAGAAGGCTCAGAAACTCGAAGGAGCGCTTAAAGAGGTAAAAATGTCGACTTTATGTGTGTTACTGTAAGGATGATTTTAGATTTATTTGCTCCGTATGGATTGATTATTTTACAACTGCTTTGAATATGCACATGACATTTTTTTCTCGGTGTGTCATTGATAAACAACATGATTATAGAAACATTAGTAAAATAATTGTTTCGATAGCATTGAAACTCACAGAGACATTGAAATTCTAATACCGCTCTTAAGAAACGGGTGATGCAGTATGATGTCGCGCCGTGGTTTTTATATGCATTTCTGTTCGACAGCTATTTTAATTGTTATATTGATGTATATAGTTTATAGATATTGTACTAATTGTCCAATGATAGCTTTTTAAATGAATATTAGTTTTTTAAGTGATCTTGAAACGAATGACACATAAGCTATCAAAGTAATCGCTATTTCTTAGTACTTTTAATCTGTATTTTGTTATAGTCATAATAGATCCGTTAATCCTGTCATCGTCCCTATTATTAGGATAATGTTTGCGTCGCAAATGCTCAACCTTTTCTTTGTAATTTACCTCCAGAAGTTGTCAATCGTTTTCTTTCTCACTCAGGCGGAGAAACTCCATCGTTCAGTAAACATGTTACTGGAGTGGCTCTCAGACGCGGAGACCAAGCTTCGGTTCTCAGGCCACCTGCCTGAGGGCGACTTGGAGACCCAACAGCAAATACGGGACCATGAGAAATTCATCCGGGAACTTAAGGAAAAACAAGTCGACAAGGTACAACCAAATTAGTTAAATATAAATATGCATTAATTTCCCGCTAATCCGCGGTAGCGTTGAAAGGTTCATATTCTGTACTAGGCTTTTAGAAATTATATAACTTGAAATGATGAAAATGATTTTTCCAAATAAATAATAATGATTGAGATGGCCCATTTTTGTTAATAATAGAAGAGGTGTATGATGGAACGAGGTTTCCCAAGAGTCGTTTACTTTATCTTACTTTGAAGGAACTCAAGTTATAAACGGTGGAGAACGCCAGCAGTGCGTTCTATTTCCTGCGTATACGCATGTGATTACATTTTTGATTTAATCAATTTATTTATATATCCGTAGGACGAAACGATTGCGCTCGCGCAGTCTATCCTTGGCAAAGCGCATCCAGATGCCGTTACCGTTATAAAGCACTGGATCACCATTATACAGAGCCGATGGGATGAGGTGAGTAGTTCTGTCACTAGTCGTTACAGATTTTTTTAGTTTTATAAAGGTTGTAAACGTAGAAAAGGTAGTGTTACCGCTTTCACCCGCCAACCCAACGTGGTCGTGTTACACCCAAACTTCTTATGTGTATCATCCATGTAGGAAGACTTCTTCCCAGTATTGGGACGTATATAGTGTATTAATGATGGTGATTGATAATAAGCAACCTCTTCCAGGCAACCTTAATGAGAGTAATTTAGACAAATTCTCTGACCAGAAAATTTAATTCAGTTAAGAAAAAGTTAGTGCTTGCTCTTTTTATTATGCTAGGAAGAAAGTGACAACATCTATCAGGGCCATCAGAGTACATTTTGCATCATTCTGATGCTAATATTTACAATATCAAGTAGATATCACAATCAATCATCACGTAAAACATTTATCGATAGATAACATAATCGTGATCGTTTCAGTGTTATAAATTACTACTTCAAAATAAAACTGCACGTAGAAATGTTTATGTAATAATTGAAGCAATAATCAATATAGCAATTTAATGGTTTTCGGTTAAGTTATAAATTGTGACAATGAGTGATCACACAAAACCGCGCAAACTTGTGGCCACTGTGTTGCCTGTTATAAGGATTTTCAGTAAAGTATCGGCAGGACAGGTAATTTTATATACATTTTTTACAGAAGCTGGATTACCTATCTCTTTCTAGCTCAATCGAAAATAGATTATCTGAATCGTATATTCCAATTTCAAAATAACAATTGTAATAATATAGAATTATAATTATACTTAATTGGTTTAGATTAGTTTGCTTATTGTTTTTTAAATTTCTTTTCTGAACAAATATCTTCAAAGCAAAAAGTACAAAGGTAGTATAATTAAAGTTACCCTTACCGTAATATTTACTCTCAGCTAGTAGGATATATTGTAAAATCACAGTAACAAATTACTCTGACATCTGAACCACAATTCCCGCAATTATAAATTAACAAAACTGTTGATTGACTGAATAGAAACTTAAATTGTAAGTTTTCTAGAAATCTGTATTAATTCACTATTTTTTCTTCCTTTTTAGATATAAATTTGCATTGATATCCATTAGTCGCGCTAAAACTCAAAAACTACTTAACCGTTTTGATTTTTTTTTTGTTTTGATCGCTTCAATACAGGAGAGTATTTCAAAATAAAAATTATAGACATTACCCGATTGCGATAGAACTATACTCTTATTGCATTTTTGACACTTTGAAATATACATTAAATTAAAATTAAGAAAATCTTCTTCGAATCCGAATCATCTTCTAATAGCTTGTTTTCTAATTCTACCTTAAAAGATATCAAACTCATAGATGTACGTATTGCAATAGGTATGGCAATGGGCGATGCAGCGCGGCGGTAAGCTGGAAGCGCACATGCAGAGCCTGAAGGACCTGGACCTAGTGCTGGAGGAGCTGCTGCAGTGGCTCATGGGCCTCGAGAACACGCTGCTATGTCAGTATAGCTCCTATACACATAAATATAAAATTTTTTACATAGTTTCACGAATATATAAAGAAGTTTATATGAAACTTCTTGAAGTAAATACACCTGAATTTATACAGATATGAAAGGATAAAATGGACTCATAGGGAGTATGGTAGAGAAATCTGAGATATATTCGCAATATTCGCACAAAAAATATTTGAAGGCAATTCTGTTCGAAAATTCTCAATTCCAAATGCCTGTGCAATTATTTTTTCAATTTTTACATGGCCATTATCATATTTTTCCTGTTCTAAATTATTAATGTTCCCTCACAGCATTGGAATCGGAACCCTTACCAGAATCAATCGAGCTACTGGAAGGCCTCATTGAAGACCACAAGGAGTTGATGGAGCATACACAGAAGAGACAGAACGAAGTGGACCGTGTCTGCAAAGCTTACCAGGTAGATATAAACTTAGATGACACGGTAATATAGTTCACCACTGCAAAATAGTGCTTTTTAACATTTTGACTTACACAAAGTTAAGGAATGTTACCAATGAATTAGTTAAATAACATTATTTGATGTAATATAACAACATTTGTTGAGATATTGTATATCTTTTTGAACAAAATGTTACAGAACTAACGAAAACTTGATGTATCAATTTATAATTTAGCCATATAGGCTTTCTTTGAAAGAGGTTACCTATTTTTAAAATTATGCTACAATGTATAATAAAATGGAACAATTTTGTTGTAATTATTTTAATATTGACATTTGCTACAAAAATTTTGGGTGCGAGCCAGCTCAGACCTTACGGAGTGAACATTCGGTGCAATTTCATTTTCGCGATCGATTTGACATTTGTGTATTTTTTGTTATGTAGACCCGCCTGTAGAGCACTCAAACCACGAATAAATGCTTAATAATTTTTGAAAATATTTTTACAGTAATATTTTTAATACCTACAGGTCAAGAGTCAAAGCCAAGGCCGGGATACCACACCGCGCAAGGTTTCTGCCAAGTCTGCCACTAAAGGAGCTGCTGGGTATGTACCTAACTCTACGACATATGAGTATATCATATATATTTCTGTTTACTTTTTGTGAAATCCGTTCAATTTTTGTTCGTTTCATCTCATTTGTCTGTTTATTTGTTATGTACAGTCGTCAACGGAATTTGATACTTAATGCATGACTATCTGTTACAACTGATTTTTATTTAGCGTTAAAACTGATTTAAAAATAATAAACTGTGGTCACACACAACATTTAAGTACATAAAAATTATTAGATATATTAATAATGCATTTAATCGGTAACTAAGTCATAAAAATATTAAATTAGTGTTAGAAGACCGAATTAATGTGTAGATTTTTACAAAAATAAAATAGAATTAAAAATACTTGTGTTGACGACCGTACATATATGTTTGTTTCGTTTCTCACGTTTCGTTTTGTCCTTCCCCCTCACCGCACGCCGACATGTTGTGACGTCATTGCATGGAGCAGTCGAGGCTCGCAGCACGACCTCAATAGGGAGAGATCGGTATCACCTGATTATTATGGATCCAGGCGATACAGGTGTGTTTATTATATGTGTAAAATTTCCTGTTCGTTTTTTGAATTGATTTAACTAATTTGGTTTGTCTATGGGTATCGGTTTCGTCAAAGCATATGTTTTAAAATACAAAATTTAACACATGCCTTTTAACTTCATGCCACACTGCAGCTGACACGGCTAGTCATGCCTAGTCTACAAATTTGCTGAAAAATAAAAAAAAATGTTAAATAAATCCAACGTGCAGGATAACTTTTTTATTTGTTATGTTAATTCCATAATCAGTTATATAAGTTTATTGTGTGGTTTGTGAGAACGAAATTTTGACGAAAACGACCTTTTGACATAAGAAAAATCGCTTCGTCTAAACCAATCATGTGACATTTTAATTTTCATTTGATTCTTATTTTTAATAAGGATATCAGATAATGTTACATAAAAATAGTTCTCATCCAGCAGAATTTTTACTATGTAGCATGTTTTGAATCGAAACAACTGTCATATATCTGTCTTGCACTAACACGTGTAAATGTTGCTTTCTGTCTCGTCCGACGCACACGCTTCCACACATCAGGTCCCGGATTCACAGTCGCAGTAGGAGAGGAAGGTTTGCTATACGTTTTTTTAGGATTGTCTATGGTATTTTTTTTTTGATCTAGTTAGTCTATGGCATGTTTTAAGCCTGAGATTTGTTTTGTATTGAATAAGTAGTTTTTGTTGAATGATTTGTATTTATTCTGTAGTTAGTAATAATAATGATATTTTATATTTTCTTTCTTGCTCACTTTCGTATGCAGTCGATTTGGATTCTATTGCTTTAGGTAAATTGTTTATTTTTTAATCTATTTATTATGCCTATTTAACCAGCAAAAAAGAACGAATATTTAAAAAAAAAACAGTTGTTTCGGACTTTCGGGAAGTTTCTAAAATTCACTTTTATTGACAACAACAACAAAAATATTTCTTAGTTATATAATTTAAATAAAAACAATAAAAATAAGTAAATTAAATGAAAAATCCAAAAAACCGGACTGTTAAGAAATTTATAAATAATTAACCTATGTCAATCCGGGGAAGAATGCGAATCCAATGACCATCATCATTCACGTCGTTTAGGCTACAGGAGATCACGTTGAAATGAAACATTAAACACATACGCACCTAAATACACCACCACTTAAATACATACGCGCGAAAAACATAACCGTTCTTCTGGATCAGTTGGGTAATTTTATACTTACAGCATCAGAATTAGGCTACACTATAATAAGTAAGCTTTGTTAAGATTATTGGTTTTAACAGCAACCCCGCTAGATTTCTGACATGATTCATTTAATTTATATCACTCAGGGTTGTCACCAACCAAAAATTAACGTACTTACTAACAAAGCGCGTATGATTACAATACTAACAGCCTTCACATACTAATTGATATGCTGTCCTCATTGCGGTGAAGGGTTGCCATCTAGTTTATTATAACTAACGTGCAGTGTTGGGATACTATCAAGGTACTAACAGTGAGTTGTGGATGTATGTTAAACTGTTGCGTGTGCTTTAGTCGCGTGAGCCCTGGTCGCGAGACGCCAGACCGCAACCTGCCGCACTACGGACCGAGGTTCCCGCCAAGGGGAAGGTAAGATAAATGATACACCAACGCGTTTAGTGATTGATGACAATTTGTACTTTGATCACCTAGGTGAACATATGAGATACACGAGTGTCTTCTGGCTACCTGGGTGATTAAGTGACATTTAACGATGAAAAAGATAAAAATAAAACGATTTTGTCCAGATAGTTCGGCTTCGAGTTCTTTTAATTACTCGCAAATATATTCACCCAGTTGATCATAATGGACGCCACTTAAATATTAAATAGTATTTTTCATATTTATTTTAGAAACAAAAAAAAAAAGATAAAAGAATAAATTACGGAAATATTTTTCAATGCAAACAAGAAGTCTGGATAATTGAACTAAGTAAATAAAAACATTGTTAATTCGTTTAACTCGTGTTAATTTATTATTTAAAATATTTTTTAAAGGTTTATATTTGTTTTAATATAAAAAGAGATTATATTCAAATTGATTTTGGATTTGAATCAAATGACGTACCATAGACAAATATCTCTATTATGACAAATTAACATAGGTCCAAAGTAAAATATAAAGTGATACGCTTTATGTGCTGCCCTCTGTATTATATAAATATAAGCTTCAAGGCTCCGTGTGCGTTATGCATACGTTTGTGTGATTGGGAAATGTTTTTTTTTATCATGGGTAATTATTTTGTGCTTGCGTGACAGCCCTATTAAAATATTGTGATTTTCGTTATGCATTTTCTTTATGTAAATTTAAGGCATGCTTTTATAGATAATGCATTAGTAATATATACGCAGTTATATATATAGGTAGTAAGTATAAGCATAGGACTTCTTATAATTACTATTTAGTACTTAGGGACGTAGGTTCTAGTAGTTTTAGTTAGTAAAGTATTAATATTTTAGTCCCAGTCTGTTTAATGAACTTGATTAATTAATTTTCTAATAAGACAATGAAAGTATAAGTAATATGATATGTAATACTGTATATTGACGACATATACATATGTCTACTCGAGTGTCCAGTTCACGTGTCTGCTTAGCCAGAGGTCCCGGGTTTGAATCTCTCTAGTTTGTTTATTTAGTATATTTTAGATATTTTCATCTATAGTGCTCCATTATACATAACACAAGCTCTAAATTTAGCTAAGTAGGGTAAGATAATAGATGTGAGCGTGAGAAATAATATAATTATTATATATTTTAATACATGAATGTATAAATAATAATGATCCTGACTCTGGCCTGAGTAGCCAGTAGCTAGTCGACGGATCTGTCGTCCAGCCAGTCGTTTGAATGATCAACAGATGATATAGAAAATTTATAGATAGATCTACGCAAAAGTTATGTTACGAATATCAGTGAACTTAATTGGAACTTTGAACAATATATATTCGTTTTGTGCGAGTTAATTTTCCCTTCAGATCTACTTAAAACCATGGTATGTTAATCGATAGGTACTTTAATTTAAAATATCTAAAAAAAAGTCTGCGTTAATAGCCTCTTTGGCCACAGGAACATTTTTTTAAATGTTCCCGTGGTCAAAGAGGCGATATATCAATTGGTAGACTCTGAAAAGAAAAAACCTTATAATATATTGTGTCTTAGTTGCCTATTCATCCACCCATGTAATAAAAAAGCTACGAATAATCAAATTATTTCACATTAATATTGATTGAAAGATCAAATCTTTCATTAATAATTTTTTATCTTATTTTTTTAACTCTATTTGTCGTAAATAAAAAATGGAATGTTCACTATAAAATGATTACTATAAAATGAAATTCAACTCTAACAGTAAAGGCGCAGAGCCGGAATTCCGTTCACCACGCGTCAAGCAACTCTGGGACAAATGGAGGACTGTCTGGCTCCTGGCTTGGGAGAGACAGAGACGACTACACGAGCGTCTCGCTCACCTGAAGGAACTGCAGAGGGTGTCCAACTTCAGCTGGGACGATTGGAGGAAGAGGTTCCTTAAGTTCATGAACCATAAGAAGTCTAGATTGACGGACCTCTTCAGAAAAATGGATAAAGATAACAATGGACTCATACCGAGACACGAATTTATTGATGGCATTATTAATACCAGTAAGTATATTTTAAACTTCGTGGGTTCTAGGTATAAAAAATATTGTGATGTTTTTTTTAATATTCTTAACGAGGTAACTCTTAGCCTTCAGCTCACCTGATGGTAAGTGAAGATAAGGCAGAAGACGGAAGCGAACTACACCCAGATCTCACAGCTCCTGAGCTATCTTATTGAACTGGCTATCTTATCACCAAATGTCGGAACTCAATGATGTTATTAACAGTGTTTAATGATTATTAAGATTTAGGTAAAATGATTATAGATAGCCAGTTAAAGCTAGAAAACGCACGAAAAGATAAAAAACGAATCAACTTAATTATTCATCAAAAGGATAGCTATCATGTCACGTTACAATTACAAAGTTTGTTCAATTATCGACTATAATATATTTATACAAATGCAGATTTTACTAAACACCTGTACGTTCCGTCTAAAATCGTTTGTGGTGTCTTTAAAGTTGTTTTCGTTCAAGTTATTTGTCAGATTCTTTTATTTCTTTCCTTTTCTTATAAAACTTAAGGGAGAAAATGGAACAATAGTGAACAATAAGGAACAATAGTGCTTTCAGAATGACTTAAGTCAGCTCGGATAATGTAAAATTCGGTTTCTTTATATAATTCAAACAAATTGAGTTCACTTCGGATAAGGATTTTTACGTCAGTTTGTAAAAAAAATTTGTTTAAATTGACTGTTTCCTTCTTAATAGTACAAGCATTGCTATCTTCGTGCTCATAGTGCATTCCAGTATGTTATCATATAATGGAAAACTGTCCCGTTGCATACAGTCAGTACAGTCGTCTCTTCTTTTCCCAGAATTCGACACTTCCCGCCTGGAGATGGGCGCCGTAGCCGACCTGTTTGACAGGAACGGCGGCGGCCTCATCGACTGGGAGGAGTTCATCGCCGCCCTACGACCTGACTGGGTAAGATAACTCTTATTCTAGATTCATTAGAATATAAATCAAGTTTGAACAAAATATTGAATATTTTATCGTCTTGGTTATACACAGATTATTTAAGTTTTATGACAATTCAAACAGCCGATGTAATTGGCATTCGAATACTTAATTAATTCATCTGTCTCTTTCGTTCTACATTCTGCGTCAGTAAGAAAGGAATAGCATGACAAGAAACGTCAAGATATATGGATAACTCCATATAATAAAATTTCCTTGTAGAAACGGTAAATGGTTTCTTTGCCATTCTTAAAATAACAAAAATAAATTTAAAACTTTTTTAACGGCTTTTTCACGAAGTCGCTTTGGGCCTGCGTGGTGGGTGGTGTATCGACGAAATTGATTTCGTTACTAATCCCTCAAAAATTTGACTAGTTAAAACTAAATAAGTGAATATTTAGGCGTCAGTGGCCATCTGTCCTTGTCTGGCCGGTATATACTCATATAGTAGCATGAATCTAAATTTAATTGTAATATGCAGTACAGCCAAAACGTAGTGAAATAACCCTGTCAGCTAAACCAAAGGTCCCTGTTTCGAATTCCGATTAGACTAGAAGAATTAATTGATGGTCATGTTTATTACTACTTTATTTCAAGAATAATTTATCATATAAATATTTTAAGCTAAATAATTGGTAATGAATAAGAATATTTTTATTTCATTTCAAAAATGGCCATGATCATATCAGTCAGGAAATGGTGTAGCCAATGAAAGGTTCTGTCTGTATATTAGATCTTGTTACATAGTTATTGTGAACACTATCTAATCAGACTATCTGCTACTAAAGATCGTGTGTGATACGATATATTTTGTTTTTCATTTATGCATCACTTTCGTGTTGGATACAGGCGGTACGTAAATATATCACTTTTATTTTTGTAAAAAAATAGGACCGTTCATATTACCAGCGATATAACAACTTATACTTTTACACTAACGTAGTAATTAAATTTGTCAACAGTATATTTTGTAAATATAAGTATTGAATGTTTTACCGTTAATGATGTGCCAAAACTGGCGTTCCCTAACTCGAAAAGCCTACTACTTTAATAAAAGATGTTTCAGTCTATTTACATTCTCAAAGAACCGGGATGCTCCAGGATTTGTTCTCTGTAAATTCAACAATAATATATTGTTCTGAGGAATTCATTAACACGTTGCACGCCATACGACTCATATGTGAGCCTAGTCGAATACTAATTTTTTCGTGTGGCGTTTAACGTGTTAAGAACAAAACCTATTAAAACGATGTACTATTCAAAAATTAGTACTAATATCTGGCTTCTAAACTAAAAGGGCGTATTCTGTCTATGACTACCGCTATTTGATTTGCACTAATTGTAATTAATTTCAGGCATTTATCGCATTCGTGAAAAAATTTATTTTTTTGAGAACAAACTTCAATACATTAATCGTTTTTGAATATTAAAAATGGTATTTAAAGTTTTCGCAATAATTACGATTATAACTAATTGAAAATGATTAATTATCAAAGATTATCCTCAAAGAATCCCAATTTTTTCTAGTGTTTCACTACAGAGCGTTAAATGACGGCTTAAATGACTAGTGGCCAAATCGCCCTCTTAGTTATGAAACTATGATCTGAAAGTGCCAGAATGAAAATTCTAAGATTTGATAAAACTTAGGGTAAAACGAGTGGACTACAGGGATGGAATTTGTCTAAAGGTCGAACGGCGTGGGCCACCAACGGACGCGGACAAGATCCACGATGAAGTGAAGCGACTCGTGATGCTGTGCACATGCAGGCAGAAGTTCCGCGTGTTCCAAGTCGGCGAGGGGAAGTACCGGGTGAGTATTACACTGTACAATTGGGCTGCACTTTTAAAAAAGCAATTTTGTTCTTGTAAAAGGAGTGTAGTAAAAATAAGAAATATATATTGGTACAGTTTTTTTTATATATTAATATTAAAATTTGTCTATATCAAAAACATAATTTATTTGATTATGTGGTATTTTTTGATAAATGCTGCGTTTTTGTGAAATATTACGTTATTTTCTAACTATACAATTTTTTTACTATTAATGGATTTTAAACATAATTGATTAGATACTGGGCAAGCAGAATTGATACTGTTTACTAACCAAATTTAAAACGAAAATTGATTTTGAGATTTGCTTTGAAGTGTGGTAGGCGATATTGAACCTCAAATGTGGACTATAGAGTCCTATTAGCCGGAGTTTTTAGGGAGTAAGCCCTGTTAAACAGATTGGATGGTATTACAAGAGCAGCCTCTTAATAATATCAATATTATTAGTCTTTGTAAAATGCACCAAGCAATTGTTAACTGTAACCTGTGGACTATAAATCTCAAATCGGCGTGTCCATCAACAGTTCGGGGACTCGCAAAAACTGCGCCTAGTGCGTATATTGCGGTCCACCGTGATGGTGCGTGTCGGAGGTGGCTGGGTGGCTCTTGATGAGTTCCTGGTGAAGAACGACCCCTGTCGCGGTAAGTTGATAGCTTATTTATCTGGGAGGGGGGAGTTGTGGGCCTTTGAGGTCCTAGACGAGATTTCATTTCGATAAGGGCAATCGAATCGTTAAATGATAAAAAAAATGGAATTTGACATAAGCCAAGCGTAACTGTCTAATATCATATATTTTTCATTTAGCGACTCTATTGCGATTATCGAAACAAAATCTTGTCTAGGCACTCTGGACCGCTAGGGCTAGTTCTGCTAATAAAACAGAATGGTGAACACGTTTACTTCTCTGATGTTCTTTGATAGAACTAATAGGTATAATGGATATGGTTTTTGGTGATTATACTAGTAAATATTCTTTATTTCAATTACGACATAAAATTAAGCATACTGTGTTCAAATTGAATACAAGCGGGAACACATGTTTCTTTGTGAAACAACTGATACCGAAAAAAATATCAGATGATCAATGAAAAATTATTCTCTTGGTATTTATTTTTGAATTGGTTGATGTGCGACAAAGATATATGCTATTCTATTCTACTTCATTCGATTAGAATGTATTGAACAATATTATTTTTCTACCACATATGGAAATATCTGTACTGGTTAAAAGATGTGGTGAAGGTAATAAATAGTTCCGAACGGAAAATTATATTCCGTGCCAAAGTTAATCATAGAATAAAAACAGTTTTTTTCCCATTCCGTTTCATTAGTAGAATTTGGTAGAATTTTGAGATAAGATAGCTTGCCACACAATGGTTTTTTTTTAATTAACAGCAGGAAATATTTTTGGCTCTAATTCGATTTGTATTCAATAAATTAGAATCGTGAAGTTTCTTTGAATTATTATAAAAAAAAGACTATATTTCAAGAGAAATGGTGTGGCAAGCCTCTAAGTTTCCATATACAGTTACTTCTATTGACTTCGAATTTATATCAAGTGTCTTTGACTCTTGATAGTTTGTCATTTAAATTCTCGTGTTTCTTACGAGTGAAACATAAATTACATGATTATTATTTTTTTACAAAAATATCATTCAAATCTTTTAAAATAATACAATCATGTCGATTATAATACAAACATTGAATAGTATTAAGTATTGAAAGAATACATTGAGTGATATTTTTAAAATTTTAAACAGAGTTACCTTAGTAATAAATTGTGAAGCCAAGATTACTGTTTAGATAATAATATTGTCATTATATGAACTCTTATTCCCACCTTTAATCTAACCCAAGAGTTAACGGAGAAATCTGAAACATAATTTCAGAAATTTAGCCGGTTCAGTAATATGTCATACAAGTAAACGAAAGCTTGTAATATGTCAAACAAGTAAACAAAAGTGTATATTTTGTTTTTCTACGACTTTCAATGGTGTTTACGGTCACTAGCAGTGTCAATCAACCTACCTTGGGATACATCATTAGATTAGTACTGACGATGACCCATCTAGTCTAGGCGGGAAAGATGGGATATCTTGTTATTACATTGTGAAAAAAAGTTAAAAACTTTATTTATTATCTTTAACTTTTAGAAGTCGGTTGATGGTTTACGAATAAATAATTTAATCACTCTTATTTTTGGACTAGGATCTTTACTTTCTATTGCTTCAGTAACAAGTAACAACACTATAAATATACGAAGTATTTAATTTAATTTTGGCCTTTTTAGTGCTTTGAAATAGGTTTAAAACTTAATTTTTGTTCAAATTGATTGTTATTAACATGCCTGCTTTAGAAGTAGGTACAAAAATATCGTAAATATAAATAACTGACTAGCTAGGTGTCGCGGTTTGGATATGTACCGTGAGTTACTATCACAATTTATATATTAGTATGGATGATTTTTATGAAAAAAATCTTGGCTTCACAAGAATGTTCATTATGAACAAATAATATGTCGGTAACATTTTAGGTTTTTTAATAAAATTTTTAGATATTAAGGATATTATCAAGGTCATTGCCTAATAACTTGCTAGACAGTATTCATTCAAATTTAACTAATTTTGAATTATTCAGTAAAAATTCAAATTTCAAAATAGTAATAGGGGCAATGGTTTTGGTAAGTAATTTTAAGTATTCAAAGTGTCAATCTATACAAATATACTACACCGGGATGTGTGTTAACGTAATAACCAGGGAAATAATGTCTTACCCCCTATAATAGCAATAATTAATGTTGTAACTAAATCGGATACACAAGGATGAATGTGTATTAAATAACAAATAACAGTATTAAAATTAATAAAATTTAATATTTTAATTACAATCTAATCACGTACAAATAATGGCTACAAGTCACAAAACTACATTAAGATTATAAAGTTATAATTCACCCCACATTTGTGCTGGCAATACAGATACAAAAAATATAATAATACTGTTCTAAAAGAAATAAATGCAACACACAAACTATCACAGAGTAAAGTAAACCAGAGCTCAAATATATAATTATTTTTGGAAGCAGAGCTGAACTTGAGATTCAAGGTTAAAAAACCAGTTTAAAATTAGTCAGACATAAACATTTGAATTGCTTCCTTCAGACTATGTTGGAACATCTACACAAAAAGGTTTTAGTCTAAAAATAAATGTAGAGATCATAATCATAACATGGTTAACACTTTGAGACAACATTTTAATCACATTTCCTTTAAAAGTACATACAAAAAAGATTAAGTACATATGTTACTAAGGTTATTTGCTTGTCATATTTAGTTCTACTCGCAAGTAAGATAAACTCCTAAAATAGACTACATTTCCTTACAAATATTGGATTACATTTTGTTCATAATACCACAGTTAATACTGGTATGTAACTTGACATTATCAATACATTACATCTAATAAATGTTAAAACATTATCATAGATTAAATAATTATGGCAATCAATTCTGGCACATCTAATGTTAGAAGTTTAATCTTTAGTCAACAGTAGTTTTTCTTATGAACGATGTTAATGAAGAAATCTCACTGCTTGCATGCTCCCCTGATGTGTGGCTAAATTCAATCTCCTCCCTCAAGTTTTGCGTATCAGAATTATTCTCTTTAACGACCCAACGTTTGTGACTCGGAGCATATAGGACTAACAAAGTAAAAATGTAAATATTCCACATGCCATACACTCCAGTAAAGAATGCTGAAGTATATTCTAGTTCAATATTCTCATCCCATTTCCATTGACCTTCAGCTACTTGTCCCAGAATGAAACCAATAACTGTAAGAGCAGCACAAAGCAGTGTCGCCAACATTAGAAACTTAAAGCGGTATACAATCCCTTCATAATGCAGCCGCCTTACTGAACACATTGTAGGCAGAGATTGACGCTTCTGAGATATATTGACAAAAACTTGCCAGACCATGTAGCAAAGAAACAGGAAATAAACCCCAGTAGATATGCCAGCAAGAATTATAAAAGTCAAAGCCAAATTAGTGCCAATATCAGTGACCCAGATAGAGTAGAAGGGGTTGCGTAGTTGTACACCCCTTTCACACATATCAAATATAAACAGAGACACACAGCCCATAGCAACAGCACTAAGGTGCCTCCAGTATTGCTTCAAGGAGCTTTGAGCAGATGTATCTTGTATCAGCATGTGCTCACCAGCAAACACTAACCAAAATGAAAAGAGCATTGCATAAAAAATCCCCTGTCTAATATCTCCTAGTAATAACATAAATGGCAAGTCAAATTGCAAAGTTAAGTACTCCAATGGCATGTTCAGAAGGCATAGTGCTATTCCCAAACTGAGGAGCATTTTTTCTAATAGCACTGGTTTTCTTTGTAACATGTGTATGCGTCGCCAAAACCAACACATTATAGCTATGATACAAGGAAAGAAAACAGTTTTCAATGACAACCATACTTTAGTGAAGCCTCCATTTTGATTGATCACTGTAAGCCACATATCTTGTATGTGACCTATGTGGGCATTCATCTCTGGCGTGTCCACAGGGAGCCTGACATTTAGTAGATAATAGTCATGAAATAAAGAACCTAGTTCAAATAGTGGAATAGCAGAGCAGTTGTACAGATATTCTTCAGCTTTTGTGTCAATATCACAGTCTAAATGACGCTTTTCCACTGATTGCGTGTACAATTTCCACCCGTCGTCAGAGTCACCTTTGTTTCGATAAGCTAACCTCGCATCTATTGTAACTTCACTGCGTGGGCGAACTTCCATTTGGGAATGGTATCGTATATCAATCTGTAGTACCCCAATCAAATTCTGCTGCCATCTAGAATAGTCCAAGATCTTACTTTCACGCGGCACCGGCATTTGGAACGCAAACACAATGTCCGTTTCGGACAAATCTTGATGCAAATCTCCAAGGTTGACAGACTTGCAAGAACCTTTCCCGCGATTGTAAAACCATTTTGTAGTGTCGTTTTTCATAACCGTCGTGTCTTTGCATACTGTTCCGAGAATGTTTTGCACATTTGCTGGCATGGGTGCGACCAAACCTCCTATCAAGAAACATGTTAATTGACAAAGAAGTAAAAACGTCACGAGAACAGCGAGTTTACGGCCACTCAAGTTCTCAATTATCGTTCCTGTCATTTTTTTGCACTATTTTACATCACACAACGAAAATTTTAGCTTTGATTGGAAACAAACTATTCCATTGTCCGTGTTTTTCCGATTTCGAGTTCCGAGTTCTGATGACCCAACGACGCGCTTGTAGACTCATAATTTGACATGCGCATTAACCTGTGTTGCCAGGCACGTGTATTATCGTAACATTATAACGTTATGACACAATGATAATTTTTAACTTGTAGCTATTTTTTGATTTTAAAAACATTATTGAAAGGTTTAATGTTTGTTCAACGATATAAATATAATTGAATCGGTAATAATTAAGGAAAATAATAGATATTGTTCAACATCGTAAAAACATCAAGTATTGTCGTTTATCGCTCTCGTATATAAATAGCATGATTAATATAAATCATTTTCATTAGTGTGTTTCAATAAAAAGCTAGTAACACTATAATACCATACAGCTAAAGTAAGCATCGTTATGTCCACTTTAAATCTATGATGTCGCTACTAATTTATACTAATTTGTATATGCTTTGCCCAATCCAATCCTATGGTCCCACAAAATTTGATTTTCATTATGTTTATTTTAAATTACGTTATACCCTTAAATCTACCCCTGTACAAAAAGTAGTATCATTAGTGCTACCACTGCCTGATCCGAGCAAGCCGGAGCAGCATGAAGCTTGTTGTCCGCTCGGTAAGACTTTTAGGCCTGTTATTGAAACCAACTCTAAATATTTTTTATATTTTTCACACTGCTTTTTAATCACAATCGTTTGGTTTCAATTCAGGCCCTTATTAGTTGGTGTTGCTTAGAATTATTTTTACGGCGTTATTACATTAATAGTTATTTGGTCATAAAAAATACACGATTGGTGCTTATTATAATACTATAGTAGTAATTTAGTGGCTTTAGTTTTTTAAATTTAATCCAATGTGTAAAATGCCTAAAGTAGTAGTTATTGATATCGCGTTATTTATACATTATAATAAAGTTGCTTATAACTTGAGCATGAAATATATTGGTTTAAATTTATTTGCACTTCCACTTAATTTATACCGTTTATTTTTATTTTGTAGATTACTAATGCATATACATCAAGACCAAGATAAAAATGTTCAATTTCTATCCTTAAACTATAAATACTTTATAGTTGCGCATTATGATTTTATTGTTGTATTTAAAATTTATACGTGGAAATTCCACATTACAGTAATAAGATTAATTGCATCTTTCATTTTTTATGACTACTTACACTTTAAAGGTATCTTGGCCTTGGTATTTTAGATTGCAATATTTTGGTGAGAGTTTAAACTAATCGTACTTTATTATTCCTTTTCCTAACTGCACACTATACAAATATCCGTCTGTTTTTTTTTATTGTGTTTGATATTTTTATGTTTGACATGTTCTGATTTTGTTTGTTGTTTTTTTTCTTATCCTCACCTCCATTGCACGAAATCCTTGTTATTTAACACAATTGTGTTATATCCTTGCCATTATCTAATCCTGTACTTTACTTCCCCTATTCCCTCCCGACCCTGTTTGTTATCCTACGCACTGGACGCCGCCCGCATGCAGCCAAGGGACGCACCAACATCGAACTGCGGGAACAATTCATACTGGCCGATGGAGTATCACAGAGCATGGCAGCGTTCCGACCGCGTACGCCTCGCTCTAACACAAATACACCACCATCCACAGGACCTATCACCAAGGTAAGTTGCTATAAGCTGCTCTTTTTTCAATTAAACATTCTCTTCTACAGGTTATTATGTACTTTAATTTTAATTTCGCACAAGTACAACGTATAGTGCACAGTAGTTATTGGAGGGAGCAATGGGTTTGGGTTTGATTTTTTCGCTTTTTCTTTTGCACCATGTACATGGATATCTAGAAATCCATATGCAAGGTGTGTAGTTGTGAGTACCGCATGTATTAAGCTCGTAGCATTTGGTCGTATTGCAATAGTGTGTTCAAGCTATGCATTGATGCACAGGCTCGTTGTAGTGTTGGTGTCGTTTGTTAGTGTATCTACTCATTGGATCCACTGCATTGGAGAGGTGGCACGTCAGCGCATTATGGATAAATGGTAAAGTATTTCGTGTATCCTTCCCGCTAGATCCCATCATATCCGCATTTCATAAAAACTCGCGACCGTCGACTAAACGTGTGGACTAATTATAATATTGAAACTCGTAGTACCTATCGCGTTCCTTAAAAAGATTGGCACTATTAAGGTGAAACTTATGTTTTTGAAGGATATTTCCCTTCCCCCCATAATGAGATTCCTGGTTTTGTATTGGTACGTTTAGCTGAGGAGTTTATGGAGCAGCTGAAGCCTATATTTGAGGCTTTAAGACAGCGCGAAGAGCTTCCCTGTTCGTACCCGCTTCACGTCGGTTCGACACATGGCACTAAGCAGGCGTTTATATACGGCCACTCAAGATCTCAAGGTTCAACGACGCCGGGTGCCCACCACTATACACACCACCATGGATACCAGCCATCACCGGGATATCATTGGGTAACTGCTAACTAGGCTATGAGATAGTGTCGGTCGATTGCACCATTGGACGGAGAAGTTTCAGTCGCTCATTTATTTTTTGTTTGTTTATTGTCTTTTGTCAATGTTTGAGTACATTAGATATCGAAACGTCAAGTCCATTATTTCTAGTGTAGCATGCTTTTATACACAATGATAATAAATATTATATATATAAAACATGATGAAGCAGTTACATTCTCTTCGCGTTTTGTTTGAGTTTGAATTTTAGTTCTACGATTTACTATGATTATTAAATATGAAACTATGTACAGGTGAGAGAACGCACGGCCCGATCAGTTCCAATGTCAGCGGGAGCAGCTACCGGACGAGCTTCTAGATCATCACTGAGTGCAGGAACGCCAGACTCACTTAGTGACAATGAAGCAGCCAGTGGATTGGGCACTAAATATAGAAAACCCAGTGTGCCAAGGCAAGCTTTAATATCAAATTATTGGATATTAAACGTTCGGACAGTGTATTTGAATTTTAAAAATATATTTTTTTATTCAGATCAACTTTAACTCCTGGGGGATCACGACCAGGTTCAAGGGCGGGATCAAAGCCACCTTCTAGGCATGGTTCAAATCTTTCGTTGGATAGTACTGGTATGTAATATAACAAAAATATTATGAAAATATTTACTAGATTCAATCCTTCATATATATATATATATTTCCTTAGATGATGTTATGACTCCATCTCGTATACCAATGAGAAAAGTTACGAATACACGAGCATCAATAGCTCGTGCTGCCGCGACAGCCAGTAAACTCGGAGGGACAACACCTAATGGGGGGTCTCGACCACGTACTCCAACAGGTTTCCTGACACCGGCCAGTGGAAGGTACGTGACCGATAACTTTATTTAGATTTATGAAGATGGAAGCTGATCACTACACTTTCAACTCGGAAATAATATTCTATGTTCATCACAAGATCTATATGTATTAAAACTGGTCCACTGATATGTACACGGACAGGTACCAAAGTGGAGCGATGTACCGCACGTCCAGTATACCGACACTGTCTCCGGTGCCGGCGTTAGTGAGGTACACAAAATGATAGTTTTGTTTGGATACTTTGCCCGACCTTACGCAACTGAAACTTGTTTAGATATTACTACTGATCACAAATCTGACTAAGAGGACTAAATAACATCTAACCAAGTTTAAGTAGCAATTAAATATCACATAATGGAAAAAGCACGTTGATTTTTGGGACGAGGTTATGTAGTATTTTTCAGGGTACGCATTATGTACGTATGAATATTGCACTATTTTGATACACGCGTAATTGTAAAAGAATAGTGATATACTGAAGGTGATGGGTCACATAAAAAATTGCAAAAGCATGTCGTTGTAGTTAGGAAAACTAAAAATAGGTATATTTAGTATGGTATTTACTAACAGCTATAATTTATAAAAGGGTCAGATAACTAAAATTATTTATTTTTTCCTCTTCCGCATGCATCTTAAACGAAAATGGATACAAATAATAGCTCGACACATTCCCAGCCATCTTCTATGGCATCTGAACATCCGAAATCCCTATCTCATACACATCCAGCATTCCAAACTCAAGGTTCCACAAAAATTCCTGTATATATTGGCACCCGTTCCCAGAGATCTCCTTCACTTGAGAGGCGTATGAAAAAGCTTCGAAAATCCCACTCGAGGGAAACTTCCCAAGAACCAAGTCCTACTTCCTTAGATCCTTCAAGGAAATCCGAGCAACGAAGTCCAGAAGACGACTCCTCATTGTTCAGCATATCGGGAATGACAAGCGACAATGAATATGAAAGTAATATAAGTGAATCGAGCGGCGAAGCGTCAAAGCCTACACAACGTGATGCTAAAGGGTACAAGCTTGTAGAATGCTAGCTTCAAATATGTTGATTGATGCTCCTTGAATTTTGATGTTTTATATGGTCATCGTCAGATCCATATAATTAATATTGAGAATCATTCATCTTTGACTTCATCTCCTCTTTTTTATGTTACCTTACCACAATAACCTTATTCGTATATTATGCTATTACTGTAATTTTACCTCAAATTCCTAGTAGTGTTAGTATATTATATAAATAATATGTGGTGCTTGATTTCATAAACCTAGTTTTGCATAATATGCCATTACTTAGCACCGCTTGTCTAATGTGAGCCTTGCGTTCAACGTTGATTCTATCACCAATTCACAACGCTTTTTTCATTGAATAGAAATCACGCTATCATTTTGTGAAAGCTTATTCATCTTATATTACAAGGCATAAAATAGTACAATTGGTATCATGGTTAAATTATGAATGATTATATAATTTATTTATTTATCTATCAATATATATAAAAAAAAGTAATTATTTGGAAACTAAGCCAATTGCTCCATTTTAGTTCATCATAAAACTACTAGTTATATTGATCTACCTACTATCTACTTTAGAGTCATATTTAATTTTTCTCACATTTACTTTTATGTCTTAAGCTAATATTTTATTTTTCCTTTCTTTGTTTATTTGTTATTGCACATGCAAATAAAATCTAAAGTTTATCTAACTTTGAATTATTTAAGCTAGTATGTGCGTGTATGTGTAATGCACACATACATTTAGCACAGTGTTTTACAACATATTAACATGTGCACTAACATAATCTAACATGCCTTCTGTCTTTCGTCTTATTTACTAATGTTTCTGTGTCTCGTATGCTCGCTAACATCGTAGAAGTGGATCATTTGCCTCGACGGAGGAACAAACCCCTGGCAAGAGTCGCATCCCTGTACTTAAGGATCACCATACTAACTGTAATTTAAATAGGTAAACGAAAATTCGTAGTTTTTCGCTTTTAGTTGTGATATTTTTGTGTTTGATTTAGTTTATTTGTGACTTATTATATTTCACTATATGTAGATAGGTAAATTGCGTGGTATAGTTTCAAAATGTATGGCTTTTTTAATATTTTTGTTACTGTGTTGGAGTAAGTTGTTTAACTTTACAAAATTAATTACATCAACTCACAGTTTGTAGTTGGATGAGCTTTATGTACGGATAGGAAGATAGTGTTTTGGGAATTAAAACATTTTTAATGTAACAGGCAAAGAACGCCATCGGGCAGTACGACTCCTGTCCGGCCTGGGCAACAAACGGCCGCGTCACGTCTCCTGCGTAAGCCGTCAGATGCATCAGACAACGGTGCACCTGCTACACCCGGCTCACGACGCGGCACTCCTTCATCCTCTCGGACTACGGAGAAACGCGAACCTTTCCGACTATAATAAAATTAATTTAAAAATCTGAAACGTAGTTTACGATTCGAGAAATCATTTGTAACATGGGGTAGGAAATAGTAGCTATGTAATGTGAGCCGCTTTAACGAATTTTCGATAAGTACTTTATTATTTCACATTATAATACTGACGTTAATCCTTGTGAATACTATCTATTCCTGTCCCTTAAATCTTCATTCACGTCAGAGTGGCTCGCATGACAAGAGTAGCTAGCGCCCATAATATGTTAATTTAAATATACTAACATAAATTAATCAATTCGCGAATTAAGCCAAGCTTAATAAAAAACGAATTTGCGAATGTGGCTTTTTATAAAGTGAAATTATAGACGGTAGTTGTAAAACTTGAAGTCTGCACTTGTTGCCTTGTATACTTATTTTTTTTCTACGACCGTGCAATTTTGTGCACGTTGGATTTTATTTATATTGAGCTTTCAGTATTTCCAAATTCTGTTCAATATTGTGGGCAGATAAGTAACCAGTATGTTTCAATGTGAATGTTATTCTTTCTCTTATTTATTGTCAACGTTGCCATAATTGTTAGCGTATGTTTTGTATGTTAAAATACGTATAAAGTCTCTATGGAGATCAGAAATGAAAAGTGTGATTTTATAATCTTTTTGTAATTACTTTTCCAATAGGGACCATTTCGTTATTCGAACTATTTGAAGTAGGAGATCTCGGACCACCGCTTTCGTAGTATCGAATGATGCGTGTAGTAACGCCAGATTACGCGTTGTTATAGTACAATGAAAGTTGTGTTTCGCGATCTGTTAAGGTGATAATAGAATTATTATATAATTATTTTCTTTTATAATGCACAATCATGTCTCTTCTTTATCAAATCTTTAGTGTTCAACAATTTGTTGGAATGGTATGTTGATAGTTATCATTCTAATGTACATTTATTGTATGTGATTTATTATTTATATGTTGATAATTGCACAATATCGTTGTTCTGATGGTGTTGATGGACTCATTAATTTTGTACAGTAACCACAAACAATACGTAGAGGCTGTCGCCAGAGTCTCGTGTCATGGTTTGTGTTTGCTCTGTAAAATCTGCTCAGGTATAATTCCGTATCCTGCATTGTTTTAGTAATTAACTAAAAACACAATGTCGACAAAGACATTTACTTAATAAAAACTAAAAATAGTTGCATGCAAAATGCTTTAAAAATATAACCTTCATTTAAAAATGTTAACCAACACTCACACTTATTTGTTAATTTTTATTATAAATCTGACTCTTTAAGCTTATTATTATTAGAGTTATATAAAAATATTAATCTGGTCATTTTTATTTAAATCATTGTTGTAATTGTTAAATGTAAAATCGAGGCAGATATACTAAAAGCTTGCAATTTTTGTATAAAATAATGATTCTGAAGACCTACAATTTTAAAATCTCATTATTGATTTCAAAATATGAAATAAAGAAATAACAAATAAATATTGTTTCTCTTTAGACCAAACCCCGTAGACATGATTTTTTATTTCATGTATTTATGTACACATGTCAAAATAAACATACAATTAAAAGGGTGGAAAGTAAGCACAAATTATCTGCTTATTTCACAATGAAATTTTTTCCAGAAGACCTGCAAAAAGAAATAATTTGACAAAGGCAGACGGTGTATACACGATTCAACCATATTATATGATAATAAAAAATTTAAAGACTGTTACCTTACCCCAGCTATCACAACGCACAAAATATTACGGTCCACGTTAGACAATCTAAGGACCTTAATATAAACAAACAAAACAAAATGTATATAGGCTGTCTTAGCAAACAGCCAGCGTGCAATGCACGATTCACTAGAGATTTTAGCGTTAACACTAGCTGCGGTTGGACCGCGTGCTAACCACGAGTGAATCATGGAATAAATGTTAAGATCTAATGTGAATCATAATAACAGATTGCTCGATAATTCATGGACAACGCTTTATCACTTCGTTGGCCTCGTGAGATTCAGTGGGTGGACGCCAAACTACGAGGCTATGCTGATCGTAAGCCGTGTCTTTAATGAGCTGTATTATATTATTTTTAATGTTTCGGAAAGGTTGAAGTCGAAGTAGACCATTTTGGTCTCTAATTATTTTTAATAATATTTTTTAAATGTTTGTACTCCTATTTAGAGTAGCTGATTTAATGTAATTTAAAAAAAGTTGACATAACGTTGAGTTATAATTGATAACGCTATTTGAGTTGGTAATTTTTAGCTATGGCAGTAATGTGACGTCATAGTGTACTTTAAAAAATGCTGAATTTGTCAGACGTATTTGTTGTCGCTATTTTTATTCGAGTGTGAGGTTTAAGTACAAATAATTCATAGTTTATTTATGTTTATTATGAATTAAACTTTTTAGTTGTTTTATGATCAAATAAATAAAATACGTAAATACGTACTTCACGCAATGGTCGGTTATCAAATGGATGGGCCTGCAAGAGACAGAGTGATGAGGTTGATGGAAGAAAAGGACAGGATTGAGAGTGAAATCAGAGACCAGACTGCTATTTTAGAAAGCAATAACGTGGGTATGCATGATTCTTTGGTGGACGCGGACGGCTTTCCTAGAAATGACATCGACGTTTACAAAGTACGCCATGCAAGACACCAAATTGTTTGTAAGTTTCAAAGATAATAATAAAACTTTTAAAAGGAATAAAATATATTTTCCTATATATGTTGTTCGTTGCTAGAAACTAAAAACTCGCACAGTTTCTAACGACTTATTCTTGTTATAATATCTTGCAGTCTGTTTTATTAAGTAGTTACTATAGTGTGCAATCCCAACATAAAACTCACCCATAGCATACATGTTGAAATCAAGCGCACATTTTTACAGGTAATTATATTATTTTCCAGGCCTGCAAAATGATCACAAAACAATTATGAAAAGAATAGAGCAAGGACTAGCTGAAGTACATTCAGGATTTGTTGGTCCTAATGGTGAAGGACCTTCAGTAGTTCCTGCAATGCCTGCAGCAAGCCCATATAGCAATGGTCACTCTTCAGTTGCACCGACTATTGTAAGAAATGAAGTGGATTTTAACGAGCCAGGTTTTGCATTTGTTGGGAACATACAATCTGGTTCTCCAGCTGATATGGACGTTAGTATAATGGACTTTCATATTTGGATGTTATTATTAAGAAAAGTAAAAATGTAAATTTGGCTATTATTATTTCTCTTCAATAACAAACTTTAACTAAAGTGTAAATGACATGATGACATTACAACAAAAATTAAAAAATTGGTGCTACTAGTCCATGAAGTATTTTGAAAGTATTAAATAACTGGAAATTATTAATTTTAATTTACTTTTATACTGTATCATCTTAAATTAGTTTTTGTTTCTGTCTATGCCATCCAAACGTTCCTCCTTTCTAATTGGCACAACCAAAGCGGTGACCATGCGGCGGTGAAAAGGAGGCGAAGCCGCTGCCGTCATAAAAACAATTGCGCGCGAATTTTTACACATTTTTCTCCAATTTGATTGTCTTTTTTTTCTTTGTAAATACATTAAAATAAACGAATATTATACAATTTTATTATTGTAGATTGCCTATTTTACACATTTTGCGACTAAAGACCATAACAGTTTCCAATGAATGAATGGCAAAGGAAACAGTATATAAGTGGCTCCAAGCCATTTTCAATTGTGTACATACATTGTTCAATCAAGCTTATTGTTGTACAGAGTATAATATTGCAACAAAATTTTACAAATTTGTCATTTTTTATTGTTTTGTCAAACTTACCTACAATGTAATATTGACCCTGTAATCCATTGACATGTACAATTACATTATCACTGATGATATATAGCTAAATAAAAGGACTACTAAGCTTCATGTACAAATCTTAAGTTATATATAGTATATACTATCGGTTAGGTTTTTAATTTATATAAATTAAAATTAGTTGATTTTCATTTAATTTTTTCTATGTATCTATTGGGCACTGAAATAATCTAAAATTCAGAGTATCTCTTTAGGTCTATTATTTATTATGAGATATATAGCTGGCTTAAACTTAGTGTGGCATTAGTAATAAAAATATTTGTTAAGTATATTTTATGTGCTTCTTTGCAGACTTTTGCAGTATTGCACTATCCCCTAGTTTATCTACTGAAAGTACAACCCCTTGGATTGATTAATTCCTATCTAGATGCAGCAAATTGGCTTTATTCAGAGTCTGTCTGACAAATGGTTCACATTATAAATTCTTTGAAATATATATTCAGTGACTGAAAAAAAACTTACTCTTTAGATACTATGGCAGAAACCCTATTAGAGCCAGAAGTCAAATAAAACCAACAACTAGAGCATCGAAATATTTAGGAAGTCAAGCAACTTTCATAATGGCTGGTTGTCCAATGGATGACTGAAATTTACTCTCACAAGTTTTATTCCCATTTTAAGTACCTACCAATCTGCATTGGGCCCGTGTAGTGGTTTATAGGCTACGATTCTTCCCTATGGTATGGCAATTATTTTCCGGCAACCACAAAGTTGTAAAAAAACCCAGCAGCGAGGATATCATTATGCTAGAGATGTTAACACCCTTCTTTAATTAAAATATTATATTTTCCAGGGCTTGTGTGAAGGTGACGAATTGCTGCACTTTGGTTCCCTCAGCAGCAGAAACTTCACAGATGTGACCCAAATACATCAGATAGTATCACATTCAGTCAACCAGAGCATCCAAGTGCAGTTACGAAGGGATGACCGAATTATAACTTTGAATGTGACCCCAAGACCATGGACTCAACCGGGCTTACTTGGATGCCACATACGGAGACTATAGGAAGCCTTTATGTATGGTTCATTTTAAGTTATAGAAAGATGATCACATAATCTTATGTACAAATAAATGTTCTTAAATTTCTATATTGAATATTAGGAACTCTCATTCAAAGGTATGTTTAGCATGTAATACATATATTTTGTATAACAATTTTGGATGGAAGGTAGTTATTAAAAATAAATTTTATGATTTATAACCATTGCCTTAGTTTTTTTCTTGGTCAATTGTAGAGTTTCCTTTTTCTCTTCTACCCCAGTTTCTGTTATTAGTTTTTTATTGTCGTCTGCGCCATCCTCTTTGCTCGAGTCTTCTTCGTCACTGTAAAGGTACTTCATAGAATAGTCAAAGTATAGTTTGTCTTCGACTAGTCGGTAGTCAGGCTTCGCAATGGTTCCGCGCACACAATCGTTGTAATGGCATACTATCTTTTCTTGTTCGTATGTCTCGCAAGAACCTGGTAAACAAGAACAAAATGTGTGTATCAAAGACAACTTGTTTTCAATAAAACCTTTATATGTGTTTCTAGGAGAGAAATATGTATGTAATAGCTGTTAATCCTTCCCGTTAATTTTAATAAAATTTCACCAACAAATATGTCTCAATTACTTTAAAATCTTTAACATTTTAAGCTATCGGTAATTCGGTTACTTTGTTCCTAATTATAGGTAGCTATAAAAATATTTTGCTGAAGTAGCTTCCATGACGTAAGCCCAGAGGAATCTTCTTGAACAATGAAACGGATGGATTCAACATTCAGTGCACATTTCTATGAAAACTTCATTGAGTCCAACAAAATTACCTGTATCAATTTTTGTATTATTAACTGTTGACTTGAAAAACTTTGCCGTGCAAGGAATCTTTATCTTACTTTAGCATTTCATTATTTGAAAGGACTCAAATGAATTTTCTGCGGACATCGTTTTTGTATAATATTTAAAAATTCTTTATAACGGCATTTTTTTGCACAAAACCAAGAATTATTACAGAAGTTTCATTTTAAGCCACTAAAAGATACGACCAACTTGTATATTGCTGGGGCAAAGGACCCCCGTAGGATACTGTTCAATTACAATTGAAATCTGTCATTAGTTACCTGGCCTCTGTACCCGCACGGTAAGCACCGCTCTCTCGGGCGCCATGCCTTTGAAGTGCACGAGGTAGCAGGCCAGCATCGTGCCAGTGCGCCCGCGCCCGTGACGACAGTGGATGCCCACCACCTATTAATAATTATTATTCAAACTACTACCTAATAATATTAATTTTGTAGCGGATGCCTATCACTTAACAATATACTAGATCTTAACAATAATAATTACCTATAGGCCAACGACCACGACAAATATATAGTGGACACTGGATCATATCGCAATTATGAATGACGCCTACTCTTTGTCTGCTGAATATTTGCAAGAAATATAGGAACGATTGTCTTTCACTGGTGCCTGCTAGCGTTGCTAACTATTTTTATGGACATCATGAGAAAAACAACATAAGAAAGTTACGGCATAAACATAAGCCTATAAACGCTTGTACCTCTAACGAGTACAATAGCTTTGATAACCTTGAGTTATTGAAATTAGAAAATAAATTAGAAATAATTTTGTATGGAGGTCATATATCTTGACTTTGAATACTCACTTCTCCCCTGATCTCAGCTCTCTCGCATATCTCAATAAACTTCAAGATCTGCTTCAGGGTCGGGGCTCCAAACTCTTTGATCCGGATCTCCGACCATTTGAGTTTCTTCTTACACTCTAATATAGGAGGTCTTTTTTCAGAAGACAAAGTTATTAAATGGTTCACTCCAACATCAGTTAAGTAGTTCAAATTGGCGACGGTTTGTGGCCAACCCATCGCGGCTACTTTATGCTCTATGAACCAAGAGAAATTATATGGCGGATACGATTCGTAGTCGATACATTCTTTCTTGTCTGGTATGGTCTCCACTATTTCTTCATCTTCAGCCGCCGGCTGTTCTTTGGGTTCGTCCAAGTATTTGTAGAACAGTCTTGACAGTTTTAAGTTGGTTCTCATATTTCTGGAGCTCATTATTTATTGATATCTTTATTATAGCTAAAAAACAGTCAACAACCTCATTAAAAAATTTTAATCTGCATATTACTAGTGCCTAGAACTGGGATAATACTAAGTTGTCGATGATCCGTAATTGGCAGTATAATCTTTTCGTTGACACAACTGAAAATCTATTTTAATCAATTCATCACAAATTATAATCTATCATTGGTTTTAAATCGGTCTTAATTTACAGATTAAGTAATTTAAATATGAAATAGTCTATTATTTGAGGAGATAAGGTTGAAAATATGTAGTTTCCGTTGCATTTTACGTAAAAAAAACAAAAATTCATAAAGACTTTAAGCCGAACAAAATATTCTAGGAGTGCAGAATTACCTACTGTATTTAAATGCCAGCACCAAGATGGTTGTCATTAAACATGTGGTCTAAATAAAACGATGGCGGTAAAAGTCAGCTTTTAAATTCTGAGAACGTTTCAATTAAATTCGATTATTTTTCTCTCTGTAATTGGAGAAAGCTGTTTTGTCTACATTATTATTTTTAAATAATAACTTCCATGTCTCAGACGGGTTTTAATTCGATAATTCATCAACCGGTATAAACACAGAGACCTTAATTAAATTGGGACGTGCGTAAAACGTTAATATCGTAATATGCCAATTTCTATATATAACGATATACCCACTTTGATATCCAAAGAAAAGTCGCATTCAACTTTCTGTCTCACTCTCGCACTGTCAATTCCACTTCACTTGTTTACACTTTTCCGTGATCATCTGTAAATCACCCACTTCCTAAACAAGCGGTTCCTACAGATATATTAAGATGTGTTTATATTTTAAGCCGTTTGTTCCGTTGTTGGTAGCCTGCCAATGATATTGGGCAATGGATTGCCTTTGGCAAGGATAGATAAGTGACATTTACCAGAGCGGGCTTCTGCCAATCTTTTAATTATACGTAAGCCAAAATAGGGGTGACCAAGTTCAAGCGATTTGACGTCACTGTGGAGTTTGGCAACACATTCTTTTTTTAAATTAAAATACCTTCCGTTTTTAGCTTTTGCTACAAAGACCTTAATCTACAAGATATACTGGACACAAATGACTCCATTACCGCTTGTGTTTACCTAAAGAGCGTATAAAGCATTAACGCCAATAAGTTACTTATCATTCCGCCAGACGCTTTCTCCACCGCAGAAGACATCGGCTGTAGTTACGTTATTTCATCTATCCGTATAAAATGTTTCGCTATTTCATAATACGAACAGCTAATGAGTGGAATTTTCACCTGCCTGGTTTTGGCAAAAATATCTGGAATCGTCAAAGGTCGACTCATTAAGAATCCTCTAGGCAAGCAGCTCTATTGTCGGATACATCTTAATACTAAATCCGGTAGCACGACTAGATCGAGAGAGCTTTTATTAACCTGTGTAAATATTATAGCTTCTGCTGATGCTTGAGCGAAATGACATAACGAAACACGAAAACTACGAACTCATTTTAGATAATTATACTCTTTAATTAAACCTACTTTACGATGGGATGGGTTTAATGCTTGTTCTTCGTTTCATTATGTATGCAAAGATGGCTTTCTGCTCCTGGCCGTAATAAAAATTGCTCGTAACCTTCAGACATAGTTACCACTTAACCACTTGCTCTATCGGTCGGTCTATAGCATATAATGAGGGAAATAAGAAATCCCTAAGTTCAGCAATGTGAAAGTTTCAGATCGAGTGACTTATTGTAGGATTAGGTCTAGGATATAGAGATAGTAGCCGCTATATATATAGCGCAGACATATAGGTATTGAAAAACGTTTGATCAGCGGAAAGTACTCCTGAAATGTAAATAAAAAGTGTTATAAAAAGTATGATTATAACACCTAAATGACGCTTACAAGGTTTCAAAGACACAGTATATGTATATATACAATTTCCAACGATCTACAGCCGGGCAGGGGGAAGATTTTATTACTATTTCAACGATAATGATCATAGGAGTAATAGCACTTAAAAATCTGTTGTAGGAAGAATGCTGAATGTTTTGAGCATTAAAACTTACGTAGAGAAGTTTCTATAAGTTAGCTCATATTTAGAGGTTAAATAACGTAGATTATTTTGAAACACAGTTTAAAAAACAAATAACATTTAATCTCAGGTACAATGCACTAACACTGGTAGGCTGACCTATGTTATACAACGTATAGGTACTTGATTTAGAGTTAAAATAAATAGAATAATATTATGTACAAGTAGGAACCTACTACGCTATTAAATTGAGAATAGGGCGAACCATAGACTACTTAACCCTGCATACAAACTCAATATTACTATCATAAAGTAATGAAAAATAAAATAAAACCTATTCTAAGTTTGATAGCGTAGTGTAGTAATTGAATTATCGTACATTACTTATAGAATAATAAGTAATGTGAAAACGCCTAGGAATCAAATAAATACTACACATTATTTTCAGAAAAACTAATTCAATATGGTACACTGTGCGAAATATAATATCATTACATACTGAGGAAAATAGTACAAAAATAATTTTGGGGAAAAATAAATAGCAATGTTATTTGTAATATAATTGATTTACGACAGTCGTTAGTAACTATCAAATTTATTAGTTTGATGTTGCAATAATAATAATGGTAATTGCTTTTTCTTCAATGGCAACACTTTTTATATTTCCCGCTTTGTATCCACAGTCTTGTCAAATTTATGGTATCATTTCCTGCATAGATTCTTATATCAAGGTAACCAAATAAAAAATAATAAAATATATAATAAAAAATTGTATGAAATTGCGAATTTACAAAAAACTATAATTGCATACTATTTTGACAGTTCGGCGTATACTTTTGTGTATCATTATTATAAGAGAAGATTATGCATATTTTATTTTGATCAGATCTAAATTGTGTTTTGACTACAAAAACTATAAAAAATAACAAGTACACTCAAATGATCATCAACAACAGTTCGAGATGCCACTATCCTAGGCGTTTTTATTCAAAGAAATAAGTAATCTTACCCTAAATATCTTATAAAATACTACATACAGTCATACACTCACTCTATTCTTCATCACATAACAGGGACTTCGTTCACTCTCACAGTTCAGTCCAGAGCTTTCCTGGTGGCTTCCCGCGCTGATTCAATCATCTCTTCCATGACGTCACCGCTCACGCCGAACTTCAACGGATTATCCTCTGTGAGGTACATAAAGTATTTGCCTACCGCTTCCTCGTGCTCTTCGAAGTCCAACGAACCTGAAATTGGAAATTGCGTTTTCATTACGCAGTATTGTATTAAAGTTCTAGCTTCAAAATATCTACGGTTAAAAAGAGTGTACAATATATTTCAGTGTTTAATATAGGTTGATTGCATACAATTTTCTTTTTCAATGTCCAGTAAGCGTAATCATTCTGTCTAGACTAACATAGGCTTAATGTCTAGTGTAATTACTGATAAACATATTATAAGCATGTATACGATCCATAACGGCCGGATCCAATATGCTATCTATAGATGATAATCTTCACAGAATTTTGTTGCCTAATACTCGTGATTAATATATTCAAAATAATAGTGGTTACTTCGTAATTAAACTGTGATAGGCCTATCGCTATTTATAGATAGAATATTGCAACTTATTTTTTATTTCCATATTGTGGGAAATCTCTTCTAGACTCTCCCTTTCACTCGGGGTAAGTAATATAACCAAAAGTAAGTGTACCTCTATAAATAAGTATTGACATTCCAAACTTGAATCATTCATTTAGGCCGCCATATATATATAGAAATATAAACGAAAATGTTTATTTTTTAAAAACACCTGTTATCTAGCCTCAATTAATGAAGATTTAGAGCATGTGTTATGGATACTAGATAACGAAATAATATTGACAGTAATATATATGGAAATAACAGAAATATACTAAATATACGAACAAACATTCATGAGTCGTGGAGAATTATTTATACTCATTATACAATAGTGCCCTTACCGGGATTTGAAACCGCGACCATTGTACCGACCACTCGACCAATCGGCCGTCGTCTAATTAAGTTATTTGCGCCTATTTTTCATTCCAATTTAATATGACTTTTGTAAATGTCAAGTTAGTTGACATTTGGATTTTCTTGGTCTATATTTTTTGACTTATTTTAACGGGTCTGTAATATGAGTTATTATTTGATTTGATATATAAAAGCGGCGTTTTAGAAATGTCCAATGACCTTAGCGGTCGTCTATAACGACAAAGTAAGAACTTAAAATTAATTTAAGTCTAATGTACAACAATAACTGTCAACAGTTGTCATTAAATTTTATGAGAGATGGTGTAGTTTTCATTATAATTTCTGTTGAAACTGTGGAGTTCTAATTTTATCGTTTTATGTCGCTAACAGGTGGTTAGTTTAACCTTACAGAATTGAACATCAAAGACCGCATTGCATTGTATAATGTCATTAACAATGAATAATTAATTGTCAGATATAACGATTCCTGGACGATTACAACCTCAGGTCCCCAAATGAAAATGTGAACATAAAGCTAGGGTCTTACCGGGCCTGATCATCCTGATAGTGTTCATGGCCTGGTCGGGCATGAATCGGTGGAAGTGCACTAGGTAGCAAGCCAGCATCACTCCGCTGCGGCTACGCCCCTGGCGGCAATGGACACCCATTACCTGCATACAAAATTAAACCTTATGACCTATGCATATTTTAATGTCAAAAATAAAAAATGAAAAAATAATAAATGAATGTTAGAAAATGAATGTTTAATATGTAAATGAGTGTTAGAAAATTGTCTAGGAAATATCTTTTTTTTTACGAGGAGGAATCCATTTACGGACCTACCCACCACTGGCTAAGCGACGGACTCACTTAGTACCTCAATAGAGCGGCACTTAGAATACCTACTAAAACTCCCCGGTAACTCCATTGCAGGCGGGTAGGTCCGTAAATGGATTCCTCCTTGTAAAAAAAGGATCAAGTCCAAGGAGAAAACGTTTTTGTGAATACACGTACATTTGTTCATGGTCAATAATAATGATTATATTACCATTAACTAAGTTTTGTGGCTATTATTTAGCTTCTTCTATTATTAATTAATTATTCTAGAAAATTTTTATCAAGCAAATTATTATTATTATTAGCTTGTCCGGTTCAGTTAATAATTAACGTCTTACGGAAAAATCAGAAATATGATTAAATAGCGTGGTACATAATTAGTAATTAATTACTGTATTTGACCTTAGGCTTGCGCAGAGGAAATATAGTCCTTCGGGTTCTTTAAGGAAAAATGTCTTGGGAACGCATTGCACTCCACCTACGACGGATCCATATGTCCTTGTATAGACATTTTTACATCATCAAAACGCAATAAGACTTGCGTAATATTTTGGCAGGGTAACAAGAAACTACTTAAATATTATTTAAACAGTGTAACAGGTGAGGTCAACGAACTCCGTACCTATTTCTGTCAAAACCATAATGGTTATTTCACTATGTCGTAAAGGTTCTATAGTCTTATTTTTTCTTTTTTAAGGTTAGTTATAGTCAATTAACGGTCGCGTCCAAACTAAACAAAATATAGTGTTTGTACTATAATTTGTTATTGTGATATTGTTAACACTGTTTGCATATAATCTAACATGTGAGGTTATAACCTATAAAAATCGAGAGTAAATGCTATTTTACCGTTGAGTACAATCTATTCATTAAAAAATTTGACAGCCTCTGTGGTCTAGTAGCTGAGATTATCTCAGATCTAGAGCTCTGGGGTTCAATACCCTAAGTTTGCCACCATAACAATTACGTTCACAATATTGTTGTGTTCCAGCAGTTAGATAAACATACCCAGTTCTCTGGCTAAGGAATCCGATTGTAGTTTGCTTACATCTTCGCCCTCACTTACCATGGTGAGATGAAGGTCAAAAGCTACCCCGTTAAAAATTAAAAAAATTCTAGTAGTAGGGTTCCTAATATTACGACTGTTCAAGACTGCGGAGAGTTTTGGATATCTTATGAAAATAAATCGCAAATTTGGAGACGAACGAAGTATTGATATACTTAATAACAAATCCCAAAGCCATAAAGTAGATAATAGCGGCCCTGGGAATGCCCACTAAAACTGCCCTGTAATTCTTCCTTTCGCGGTGTGACCCGTAGACCTGGGTCACGAAGGTACGAAGTATAAGTAGATTAAATTCAAAACTTCGGAATACCAACTACCTAATAGCTACTCGAATGACTCTTTGTTAGGGGCGTCAAAACGAGATGGTATATTGTATACGATACAAATATGTATTGTTTCTTTATTGTTTAATAGGGAGCTAATAATATTTTTGGAATTTTATAGATTTCGTGATCCGGTAGTGAATAGTTCGTCTCCGGAAAGAGAATTAGTATGAAAGAGTTGATCCAAACAAAACACTAGCAATGTAAGCCATTACTCACCTCTCCATTCTTATCAGCGCGTTTACAAAGGTCAATAAACTTCTTCACCTCGTCAATAGAAGGCACCTCAAACTCCTTCACAGGCACCTCACTCCATCTCAACCTGGCAATACCGTCGACTGGAGGCTTCTTCCCCGCCGTCAGTGTTACCAAGTGCGTAATACCCTGATTGATCAAAAACTTCAAATTCTCTTCATTCCGCGGAAAAGCCATGGCGGCCAATTTCTTCGGGATAACCCAGGAAAATTTTAATGGAGGATAAGAATCTACTTCTATTTCTGGAAATGGATTCTCTGGGATGATGACGGTGAGCTCTTTACGAATCTCCTTTTTAGCGCCAGCTAAGCTACTGTCTTCCTGCTCAGTGATTTCTTCCATTCTACTATACACTTGGAAGGTTTCGTCAGCCATTTTGTTTAGTATCACTGTCACAAAAAATTTAAAAGTTAAAATTTATTTTTTAATTCACTTTCGTTTCTAAATACGAACACTTTCACGACAACATATGCCGGTGGACTATCTCCCGCTCTTTTTCTGCGTTGACTGACGAAAGGGCGGGAGAGTTTTGGCACAAACTACAATTTGCTGGAGAGAATATAATATTTATTTCTGGAGTCCTACCTTGACAAAGATTGTTTTGCCAATGCCAAGGGAAATGTCACTGCGATTTCAGATCTTAAGTGAACGTGCTAAGAAGTTTTCGATTACTGTATTTGTTTTTTGCAAGATTTAACGTGAGTGCTTCTTATAAGTCATTCCCGCCTTGTAGTTGACAGATAAATATAAAAAATGGTGGTATTATAAAGAGTAATTGGTCTAGCTATCCAGAGTAAATACGTATGTGATGCTGTACGATATGATTTTATTGGAGTATTGACGTCAATGTTAATTTTTTTAAACATTTTGATAATTTTGCGCATTGGTTTAATGGTTTGTTTGACAGCATATTTATTTGTTTATTGTTTATAGCTTCCGGTTTTTATTACTTTGTTTTTAAGTTATTTGTTCATCTTTATTAAGAGTTATTCTAAGTACTGCATGACTTTATTTTTACCTCCACGGCAAATACCTACTCGTAAATGAGTATTGTAAAAAGAAAATAATATTTAGTATTTTGAATTAAGTTATTTTTGTAATCATGGCCAGTGAGAACTGATCTTTGGAATTTAATTGTTTGAACAGTTTTGAGTGTCTGGGAATAATCTTTAAAAATAAAAAAATCCTTAAAATTTGTTTAAAAATCAATTATACTTACTACTAAACGAAAGCTTTATTAAAAGATTTATTAAATTTAATGTGACATGAAATAAATAAAATACTTATCTGTTTCCAATTATTATTATTATTGTGAAATGTTAAGTAATATTTTACAATAAAAATATTTCTTTCTGAAAGTAGGTATTGTAAAATAGCGAATCATTAAAATAACATTTTTGTATGCATTAAATTTTTAAATCAAAATATAAATTAATATAAGGTACTTACATTATTTTGTTACGTTAGTCCTAAACCTATTGTTTGTATTGAAAGCAAGATCAATACTAAAGATTTAACGGGATAACCGCATATGGACACTATGAAGCAACTTCAGACTGGTAATGAAACGCTGTTATTGTGTTAGTCATATGGTCTAAATTTAATTGTACAAGAGACACTCCATATTGACAAGGTGCATTGATTTGATTGGCGAAATGAAATTGATCATTAATATTGAAGAGCTACTAGGGATGTGGTATATTAACGATGGGTTAATATACCACGATGGTTTATTTTAGTTACACCTTTAAAGAAAAAGGCCTTTGCCTAGCGGGACAGAAAGTTATTGATGAAGATGACATGATGTATATTAAAAATCATATCCCCACTAATTTCTTCTTTCTTCTATTTCTTCTTTTCTTGTTTTTTTCTTAAATGTATTTTAGTTATTTATTAAATGCATTTTAGTTATTTATTAAATGTATTTTAGTTATTTATTAAATGTATTTTAGTTATTTATTAAATGTATTTTAGTTATTTATTAAATGTATTTTAGTTATTTATTAAATGTATTTTAGTTATTTATTAAATGTATTTTAGTTATTTATTAAATGCATACACAAAAGATGAAAGTTAAATATAAATATACTTCACCATCTTCTCAATTTAGATGGATCTGAATTGAAAAAAATATAGAAAAGATCGCTCATAGAATCAAGGCTACCAACCATAAAAATAATTATTTATTAAAGTTACAAAATAATTAAAAAATTACTAGTAACTAATATTTTAAAACTCGTTAATTTATATATAACACGCCATGTTGCATTAGGCATTATTGTTTTAAGAGAGGCAGACATTGACTATAACTATTCGCCGTCCACGCCGGTCTGAAGTATTCTCATCTCTCTGTAACAATCAATTATTATTATTTATGTTGATATCACAGCAGACAAGTCCCTCTTCTTCCAGTGTAACACTTCTAAATAACCATCACAGTTATCATGAAGAAGCATTTTTTAAAACTCACATCTTGCCCAAAGTAATCATGATTGAGAGCTTGTGTTAATGATTCTAGATAACGGAAAAACAAATATTTGTGTTATCTCACATATATGCCTCGGTCAGGACTCGCTCTCTTTTATATAAAATGGATTCGCTTAATAAGCGTAGCGCTTCATATGTAAGCGTTTAAGCGACAAGTCATTTCTTGGGGCTGCAAGGTGGATGCGGCGTCTGATGCTTCATGCCGAACTAGCAATCTTGTTTATGAATTACTTTTACTACTTGCCATCAGGCGGTGTCGAGTCATGTGTTATGATTTTTTTTAAATAAAAACTTTTTAAGATGCAGTAACATATATCGATATCTATTTCATGTCCACTTTACCTAAGCCCTAGCTTTCGCGGTGAGATATGAATGGTCTTGCGCAAGAGCCGCTCAAATTAGCCATTAGCAGCCGAGACTGCGTGGACTTGAGTTCACAGCTCGTGACGATTTGCGGCTAAATACAGGTCAAGGATTTGGATAAAACTAAAATAACGTGTACGATTTAATGTATCAACATCTATTAAGTTAACTACACGTCATAATTAAATTATTTGATATTGTTAGACCAAATCTTTTTCCATATAACTTTATAATATACAACATCATGGCTGCATAGTTTATGACATATATTTTTTCTAATAATACTGTATTCTTTTATTATGTCACATCTTTTTGGTTTGTAAAAATATACACTGTGATCTCTACTTTAGGAATTGCATTCCTTATTTTTAGAAGATATTCCTGTTTTTCTTTGATCACAAAATACTTAAAATAGGTAACCAGTATTATAACAGGACAAGGAAGGTATTTTTATTGGCAGGAGGAAATTTCAACGCATCGGTATCATCAAATAACTTCTAAGTATTGCTTATTTGAAATTATTTAATGCACAAACAAGGAGCATCCATTGGTGCTTTTAATGATGTTAAAACTTACGCATTATTCTGTAAAATGTATCTTGTAAGTAGTAAATTGTCACAAGTATTCTTGAAACAACTTGATCAGATTTTTAAATAGATACAACCTTTATAAAGTTCTTTTCCTAATTATTGGATTGAAAAGGAAAGTTTATACATACTTTGCTCTATGTAAAAACATTGAGAAAAGTATTCTCAACTTTATTTGCTTGTAATAAATGTAAGCCTAAGTTAAGAAAATATATGCTGTAAGTAATTTAAGAGTTATCTTTAGCTATACTTTCTTTTACTTTCCATATTAAAACTAAAACTATAGATGGTGTCTCGAATCGACTTTATTTTTCTTAATAAAATTTTCATGCAAAATAAAAACAGCTTTGTCAATTAAATAAGAATATATTTTATTACATACAACGTAAGTATATAGCCTAGTGTAAATATATAGTAATCTCCTAGACTATGTATAACCTGACTGTAACACCATCGCATTGGACCACTACGTTGAGCCGATTAAACAATAATTGATACAATTTCGCGTCCATATTTCATAAATATTATTCCTGATATAAATTATACAGAACGGATCTGTTTTATAACTGCCCAGAATTCCACGACCATTTGAAGTTAAATGATAAAACTATTTAACACTTCATCTCTAGACTTCCAATTTTGTTTCTTGAAGTAACATTCAGAAACAAAATTAGAAGTCACATTATGATTTTTACAAAAAAAATTTAAATCAATAAATATGCATCGACGCGACTCACGCTTTTTGACAAAAACCAGGTGTATTTTGCTATCAGTATATTGACTCAACCTGAACGTTCATTCCGCGATAAGTAGTTTCAAAATAGTACCCCTGGTGAAAATAGTATTAAGCATAATTCAGACAGTTATAAAAAATCTTCCTGTACAACTCAAAATATTGTTATCATATATAATATATAGTGTAAGCCACTTCGGTTACTATTTAATGTTATATACATCGTGCGATTAAATTGACACACCGGCATTCTAATACAAAACAAAAAATATTTTTTTCCCTCTTACTCCATCACACATAGAAAAGGTTAGAATGACTTCAAGACACATCAAGTTGGATCACAAGTTCTGATCCATATGTAATACAATTACAGAAATGAACTATGAGGAAAATGTCTTTTTATTTTTTAAAGTGGTATATAAGAAGTTACTTAATTTTACTTAATATCTTTGCAGAATCATTACCGTTGTTAACTTTTGCTATCTCGTTCGCATATTGCTTGCAAATTAATTCAGTACACCTAAGTCTGTTTTTACACGGTCTTTTTGTACACGGTTTGAAAATTGAATATGTAACTGATGACGACAGCAATTAAATTTATGTTGTTGTATTTATGATTATCACTTATTCTATTTTATTTTATTTTTTACCTTAAAAATTGAATAACCTATTCTTTTCGTTCACAACATAGTTTTTTAGTTCCTGAACTTGCCATACATTTAATTTATATTACTTTTAAGATTAGAGTGCATATCTTTTTTATCATTAATTACTATGCTTGTGAAAATAAGCATTATATATTTGATTTAATAAAATAAACATGAATTCTTGTTCTTAAAAATTCTTGTTTTTCTCTAATTTTAATAGGTTTTAGAGATTAGGAACAAATCACCCATTTTTGTATAAGATCAATGTCTTTTTTTACACGGCTTCTTCTGGAACCAATCTACCGTGTAAAAACAGACTTAGGTGTATTCGATCGTGTTAATTTAATGCAGCGGGTAATGAGAGAGATATTTGCCAACTTGTCTAGTGAAGTCGACTTTCTATAGGCGTGATAAGAATAGTTTTGCAATACAATTGTAAATAACCTAACATTTTTATAATACATACTCAATTTCATAAGAGACGTCACATCCGCTAACTGATATTTCTATAAATTGGAATGCATTTCATTTATATGTCAATTTTTCTATACTTGGTTTTATCACAAACAGCCCATTAATCTTACATTAAGTACTTAAAATACAATATAGGCATTATATCCATGAGCATAAGAGTAATTTTTGATTGTCGTCTTTTCTTGGAACACTTATAGACTGTCTTACAATGGCCAAAGGTTTAGGCTGCTAATATACTTCAGTGGACACTTGTACAAACGAAAACCAATCGCTATCTATTAAGATTAAGTATCTATTACGCCTGCGACATGATCGTTATTAATAAGGAAATAAGTTTGAAATTTTCTGCAGTTTTATAACCAGACGAGTTGAACTTTATGCTCTTAGTAATAAGGATAATTCAAAATATATGTTCTCTTATTGTTAACAATAAGCAAAATACTCTCTTGCAAGAAACTTTACCTACTGTATACATACATATGAAGGCAACATGTGATCCTTTAATCAAATTAAGTACACTTCTGTATGACAAAGTAAAACGCAATGAATAAATAATGGTATTCATATTTATTTTATTTCATTTCAAAATATCTAAGGAAAAGCAGTTTTGACTCTGCGATACCTATTGTAACTGAAAATAAATGCGAATGCCACTATCTCTTTCTTACAAGAATTAATAAAAGGGAGAGAACTTATGCCTGTTTTCACCAACCGTACCATAAGTTTAAATGACACTCACCGACTTTTATCTCCCTTTCTTTTTTACTCCTTTAGATAGACAAAGATAAATATCGCCAAGCACACTTCAAGTTGAAGTGATGCTGGGTAAAAGTCTTAGATACATCACTAATACCTATTAATATATAAAAATACTGCAAGTTCTGACAATATAGTAAGTTTCCTAATACCTTTAATATGATTCTAAGTCTGATACCATAGGTTAAATTTTTTTTTTTAATTTTTAAGGAATAATCATAATAAAATTTAATATATGAATCATTAAGACACAGGGTAGCCATCAGAAACATTCCAATAGCCATAACTCTATTTCTTTCTGTTTTATTGAATTACATCGAAGTGAGACGTTGACGGAATGTTTCAATCACGATTTTACCAACACATAATTTGAAATTAACACTTAAGCATATTATAATATTAGTATACATAAACTTATATAGGGTTAAGGCGCGCAATTAATTAAGGTATCCATAATTTATAATACACTGCCAGCACAAACAATATGGCGGCTTAAGTTACTTAACGTTCTGATCTTATATCAATTGAATCAGATTTCAAAATTGGTTTCGTTGAGAAATCGACCTTATTAAGGAGATAAGGACGGTTTTTACATAAACCTAATATGGAAGAAACGTTACCAATGCTATGACAGCACATGATTAGAAAGTGATGAGCCAAGAAAAATATCAATTCATTGTAACTCTTAAGTCAGTGAGACTAGGAACAAAATCGTTCATAATTCTTTTAACCTGCTGCTTTGTTATTAATATCTTACAAAAAAATGCATTGAATTGATAACACTAACTATAATTTAAGCTCATAGCTAAATTTAATTTGATCTACAGATAAATATAAAAAGGTAATTGGATAATTAATAACATTAATATATATATCATAAATTTAGAATAAGTTTGAAAATTTGTAAACCTAAAGTATTGAATTGATTTTGACACGTGCTAAATTTTTTCTAACCTTTTATTTTTATTTTCAATAGAAATATGTTATCGATTTCCAATTATTTATCTAATACTAAAATTAAGTGTAGCATTTCTTTCACACAATATTTCAATTCAAACAAAACAATTAACAATATTAATGGTTAATTAACCTCGGCTTTAATCACCAATAATCGTTATTTTTTTATGGGTTAATACTTTTAGGGATAGAGGAAAGTAATTAGTAGTATTTCTCATATTGAATCTGATCTTAAGAAGGCACGCTTTATACGTTCAGTTTATCTCATTCACTCACTGTGTACAGGAAAAGGATAGCATTAGTTCTGTCTAATAACTTAAATTTAGACAAATTTAAAGAAACCATAGACAATATTAGAAGATAAGAAGTAAAAGGCTATGTAATTTATGAAAATTTATTATACCTTTCTAAATATCATGTGACATGGCAGTTGTCCTTCTTGCAATCATATTAAAAGAACGAGATACACTGAACTGAATTTAGATTCTTCAGAATCGATTGAAAACTGACTTTAGTATAATTGCTCTGTGTACACTTTAGTTAATATAATAACATAAAACTTATAAATAGAAAATTTTGCTTATTATAACTCAGGGTAATGCAAGGCACTATTCAAGGCCACAAGTTAACGTTTATTACATCTACATACACAGAAATAAGTAATACAGAATGATTATTTAATTTCATAAAAAATATTTTAAATGGCCGGTTCTTAATTTGATCCTCAACAAAGCTTCTCAACAAAATACGGTCGACCACAGATGTAGATTAACACTTTCATATTATGTAATACCAATTATTGTGTTTGTTTAGTATGGTTTAAAATACCATTGAAAAATGAGTATCCAACTGATATTATATGTAGAAACACCTAAACAGTGGTTTTTAGTGATTACTACTTGAATTCGAATTTGTTTCTACTAAAATGAAATCTTTAAAAGCATTTTCTGTTTCAAAGGATATTATTATAGCATTCAGCGGTCACTATCCTCTCTCGTCGTTAAGTGTAGTTTAAGTTGGTTGAAATATTGTCAGCCAATATACTAAACAACCAAAAATAGTGTTTACAATAAAAAACACCCCCTATATGTAACGGTTTAACAAAATGTTGAGGGGACATATATGGTCGGCGAAGAAAGTTGGCCAAGAAATTATTATTTACTCAATTGAAAGTCAATACCAACAAAACCAACACGCTCGCATCTAAAACTAAAATTAAGTTATCTGCCTCTCTTACATTTTACTTCAATAAAAATTTTTATTGAATACATTTTCGAAACGTCAAGTCAGTTGATATCAAGACGATTCATACACTCTCATTCTATGCGATATATTTTTAGATGCCCAAGGGGGCATCGTTGTAATTTAAGGAAATTACAACAAATTAATTTAGGTTCAACAAACCGGTCACCGACCCCAGGACATGTCCTTTTCTAGTCGGGTAGTACTGAAACAGTACCACGAACATAAATGCAATTGACTTCGTCCACAACAGAATCGGAGTCATTTTTATATTATCCAAAGCGGTGCATAATCAATTTAAATTGAGAACAGTATTAGTTTTAATGAATAACGTTCTTAATTTGAATATTCGTCTAACAATTGTCTTAAACATGAAGTTTAAAAGGCGGAGTAATCAATAACAATACCTAAAAAAACTCGTCTATATCTATCTCACTCTTTCCAATTTGTACTGAAATCCGACATTTCATTTCAACACTGTTGCTGGAACGAAAGACCGAACCACAACTTGACCGAATTTTGCTTTATACACGTATTTATAAAGCAAAATATTATTGGTTCCTCCGCCTTTTATAAGTTCACGGTGTAAAGATAGATATAAAAATATTCTTGTAGATCAATCTCACTAAAGAAATAATGTTCAAATTATTAATTTTAAATGCTTACTCAGCTACATAAGTAAGAAATTTTTGGATGATAACCTTATCCAAAAGCGACTCGTTTCAATAATAAGGGGCGTCACCGTCGTCGTCCGGATAAGTGATACTTAACATGACATTCCAACCAGCAGTTTAAACTTTAAGAATGTTATATAACATTTCAAATTGTTATACAACAAGAAGTAACAAATAATATCCATTATTTTGGTAACAAGTGCGAGCGAAAGGGATAGAAATCGGTATTTGTATCTGTTTTAAACAAAATTTTATTTTATATAATATTTGAAAGTGATGTGGGAGCATTTATAACGATCAGGTGATTTCATGACATTGCCTGTATCTATAGACATATAATTACCACTGGTGGGCTAGCTGCTTTTTTGTCAAATTATATTTACGGAAGGCAAACAGCGATTTCGTTTTCCAATCCTCAACAGTTTTTTAAAATAAAATAATCTCACAAACTGAGTAATCTGCGTAAGCGCATACATTTTCCGACGAGAAATATTTTTTTTATCACGTGTGCGTTTTAATTTTGAGCTTCGTATTTCGATTTCGTCGACAATAAATCTGACACTGTCTGGCGATTGCTTCATGTGTTTCTGTCATAAAACTAATGTCTCTACTGTAATATGACTTAGACAGTGACGCGTTTCATATAATAATAATAATGGTAAATTTTGATCTCATCTTTCTATACTATTAGCACCTTCCATAGGAAGTTTTTAAAAACCTTCATATAATTTTTCATTAGACCCTTGCTCAATAGTAACATGATATATCACAAAACATGCAAGAGTATTGACTTTCGACATAGTATTAGTAAAAATGTGTAGAGGTCGATTTCAGACTACGAGCCATAACAGGCGCACGCGCAGACGAGTACGTACCATCTCAAATCATGACGTACAATATGTTTTTTTTTTATATTACAGAAAGTTCTTTTTATTTGGATTTGTCAGATATAGTTCTATATATATCACGTAATGTCAAACTATATTGCTGATTCTACACTTTGCTCCTCCAATAAGATAAAATCATAAGTCTAGCCGCACTGGATTCAAATGTATATAAGGTGTTTGGTACATACCCTATCAAGCCGAAACCAACTCTCATTTACATAGTCATATAAATACTATGGTGATAAATACGGATGGTGAAAAAATAAAAAAATTAAATTTAACATGGGTAGTTTTCGGCTTGGTAAGGTATATACCAAACATCCCATATAAGTTAGTAACTATGATGTTAGTTAACTATGATCAAACGGATTTTAAATATAGAAATCTGGTTGTTTTCTAAGTTCATTTGGGCCCTAATACTGTCCGCCATTATACGATTGATTACTGACTGTTATAAACGATATAAAATTATATACAATAATCATCTATCGCTCTCTCTTCTATATGTTCTGTGGTCCCTCTCTAATACTGTTGCTAGAAAATGACTTTCGTCTACTAAAACAGATTTTTGCTTCAGATATTTACCTACTTTTTCCTCCTTCCACTCGCATGATAGGGTTTCAAATTTCAATAGCCTTATATGTTCTATACGTTATATAATAATAACGCATTGTAAACAATAAAGAATGTATAATAATTTAATATAAACATTGACATGATTTCTATAAAGTTATCGATTGTTGTTAATGATTTATTTCCTTTTCGCTTGGCAACAGATGACCAATGACGTTTTAAAAGGAGGTACATAAGTTATACAACCTCCAAAAGTGGCACGTTGTAACTATGCTAATTAGCCAACTTCTGCTTAGTCTTGGCTGCTTGAAGCGTTGACAGGTCTGCATGTAAATAGATACACGCCATTTGCATTACACTTTTTATAAATAATTACATCATTGGTGAATACGTTAAGAAAGCGAATATGAGAAAGATTACTTTGTATAAAATCGAATGCTACTACAAAATCGGCAATTTGCATAATGTTATGATACTAAATAAGACGACAATCCATAAATAGTTGTCCTCCTTAAAGTTTTCGTGGCACTGTAATTATAAATATAATGTTTTGGTTGAGATTAAAGTGTCAAGTGTGTGTATTTCCTTCAGATATTTACAAAACATTGCAGAGCCATTTTAAACAAAGAAACATGACTAAGCAATGTTATTGTCAGTTACGTAAAATCAACCAGAAACGTATAGAAACCGATATATTTATGGAAATGATCAACATTAATAATCTAACACACATTTCTCTTATTTTAAACTAGCAACATTGCTTTTCAACAGGCAACATTCAAAAAACTACAGAAACTCGGTACAATAGTATAATTAATAACTCATTTATGATTTTTTTTTTCTCTGATTATGAGGCACGTGATATTTACGATATGTATAAAAATTAAGTCTTTTTTTAAATACTTCATAGTATTAAATATCACTAAACTTTAGTTGTGATTTTTTATACATGTATAATACTTACAATAGTAAACAGAATTATCTTTAACATATATTTTGCACATAACTCATTAGTACATCCTAAAGATACGTAATAATTGCTCGAATTCATAATTAAATGTTAATAAGTATAATTGCTATTAATGTATATTTACATGTTAATTATTATTTAACTATTTTGACACGTAATTGATGAAAATAAGGCCTATAGCGGAATGTTATTATATCTTAAAGGCATTGATTCGAACTGTAATTATACGTACTTATTGCCTACGAATTAAAGTTGAAAGTTTATGCACCATACACTCATGGAATGTTCTATAGAATTTTAACATCAATCACTTTGTTTTTACGGTTTACATTTGAATGCGCGCGCTGCTAACAGTTATAATATTTAATCTTACTATCGTACTTAATTTCTTAGACAAAAGTCTATGCACCATACACTAGCGGAATGTTCGTAGGAATTTGGATCCAATCAATTGGTAGATAAGGCGTGTATTTGATTGCGCGCGCGTCTATAACGTTGTAGTATGTACTAAAGGTGCAGGACTTGCCCATCGTCCTTGCTTGGAATGCTGTGGGGGAAAGTTCCCGAGGGTTCGGGCTGGTCTTCGAGTGTTACAGCCGTGAGATCCACTATTTCGTCTTGCTCATCTTGGTCAAATCTGAAAGGAATAGAAGCATTTTAAAGTCAGTTTAATGTGGATTTGTTGATTTATTATTCAAAACTCATTGACTCGACACTACCAGATGTTGCAGTATGCGACATTCAGACCAAGCCACCTTCAAAAGGTGTCTTTAAATACGTCTTTTGAAGGAGCCCATGTTGTACGAAAGAAGGAACACGTGTACTGGTCAAGAATTCCACGGTCTGGAGTGCGACAGAGACACGAGTCACGAAATCTCTTCGTGTGTGAAGTTGAGAAAATGTTATCTTAGGGCAGGGTGTGAAATCGTGAAAATTCATACGGTTAAAACATACTGTTAAATCTCTGGAATGCAAAAAAAGAATCGTTTTAAATTATAAAACACTTTATGACAGGTATGTGTAAGTTTTCTCTATGATTTGGTAGATACTTTGCAATGGTAAGATGTCTTTATAGTCGTCATTGTTATCAATGAAATTTTTGCTTTTATTTATATATATTTTTCTTTGAGAAGAACGTTAAAAAATGCAAAATGAAATGAAATTTAAATGATTGATTTATTGATTCTTTTTAAGTGTTTGATTGGAGTGATTGATTTTTTAAATAATGTTGTTATGTTAATCTTAAAGTGTTGAATAAATATAATATAAAATAATGATATCCTCAAGTTAAGGAAATCAAAAAGCACATATATACTCATACTTCTATACTAATATTATACAGTTGAATAATCTCAGGAACTAATGATTCAAATATGGATATAACCAACAGGAGCATCAATGAAAAATGTCGTAGAAACAGGAAAATAGATTATTTTTACGAGCTTCTGTTGGATGCGCTGCGTAAACGGTTAAAATTACATAAAAACCATGGGTACTGGAATTGTTCTGCTTTTAAAAATCAAATAAAAGTCTGGGCATATTTATAAATATTAAGGTTATTCACTATAATCTTTTTTGCTAATCAATTCTGTTTCAGTTAATTGTAAATGTTGAATACTCGTTGAGTAAAGTCGTGTAACCTACCCCCCCTACGTAAGCCCGGTAATTGTTATTGTCCGACATCGACGTGAAGTAACGGACACGGCTAGTGTTGTATATGTGAGAAATGTCATAAATAAGTTACCGATCGTCGTCGTGGTCGCTGGGGGGCCGCGAGTGTCGGTCGTCGTGCGGCGGGGTGGGGGCGGAGGCGGCGGGGGCGGGGGCGCGCTGGTTGGCCGGCCGCACCGTGACGATCAGGTTGGACGAGTTGGCCACCATCATGTCCGTCACCTGGACAAGGCACCACCCCACACAACCATTTAGCTTGTTAATAACGTAAAACATCTATTACGATGTTATTACAGAAAAAACAAAATACTCTGAGGCCAATCAAAAATGCGTTTATATTTTTTTTTTAAATTAATGTCTACAGTCTGCGAACTTTTTGGTCCGCCTTTTTTAGTTTAGAAAAGTTTGTACGATAATTTTGTTTTGATTTCGCTCCTACTTTGGTTAATTTAACTCATAATAATCATTAACTCTATTAAATTACAGTACAGTGAATTCTTTATATGTCAATAAAATCGAACAAGCTAGTAATCCACCTGGTAATCACAATTTACTGATGACAGCATACAAAAGATTCACTTAAGCAATCTCTTCCACCATTACCATACCTGGTCTAACGTTTTGTTGGAGACGTCGATGCCATTGACTTCAAGGACTTCGTCGTTGACACCGAGAAGTCCGGTAGACTCCGCCAGGCCACCAGGCACCAGTCTCGATATGAAGATGCCTGGCGACCGCTCTACGCCATTCGGTGTAACACGCACTGAAGTTCCATCTCTGAGAAGAAAGTAACCGTAATATATTTTAGTATCCCCCATAAAATGTATACAGAGTAATTATCAAAATTGAGCAAGTAAAGAGAAAATATCAAACTCATTACGAGAGCTGATTTTCCAATTCTGGACAACAGTACTTAGTCAAATACAAATCTTAGTTTCATATCTCACTGTTACTTTAAAATAAGGTCATAAGTTAACTCACAATTGTACTTCAACCCCTTGGACCCTTTACACACCTGATAAAAAATCCCAAAGGTCGGTCTGACCCGTGTTTCAACAGTTTCACTCTCCTACATGTCTCTGGTACAATGTCCACGTCAATAATTGCTGATACCTAGAAGAAAATTGGTGATAATTAAAGACTGGTCAGGGGATATTGAAAAACAAAATCAAATGAACGACGGGGTTCAAACTCGCCACAAGATCAATGAAATGTGAAGTACTCTGTACAAGCCATGTGTCAGTTTGGGCTTCCCTAAACATACATTTATGAAGCTATATACGACAAGTTAACACATCGTTATAAATTCTCGAATATGATAAGTCATTTAATGTCAAGGTGCAGGTGGCTAAGGCAGTCGTATGTTGCACTACCTATCTCCACATATGGACTTCTCTTACTGCTTACCATCAGGCAGTGTTTGTATTCATATTCAGAGAAACAGTTTCAATAAATTTCGTTTTAGTGCCTTCAGAATAAGGTCCAAATAAGAACACTCACCATCCTAAAGTCATGTGGGTTGGATATCGCTAGTCCCTTGTTCTTGGCCGGCGTGCCGCTCAGGATTGAGGAGATAATATTCCTTCTACGCATTGTCCCATAGCCGTTAAGTTCTTCTAAGCTATCACCTGTACAAAGATTTCAAGAGATAAAGCCGTTGTATTTGGGCTGTTATTATATCAATTGCGTTCTAGTTACATTAGAAAAAGTGTTTATGTGGTATGGCGATACTGGAGCTGACCGGATTTTGTATTATTTTGTCCACTATTCACATCTACTGTCTTCTCTGCTATCGTGTGACACTTCTACTATTAATTTTTTTTATTGTCAGGTTCATTAAGCCGTTGGTAACGTTTTACTAAAACCGCTATCACCACCATCCTACGTAAGACAAACGCAGTTATGTTAGGACCTAAACTCCTCGTTTGTTTCTCCTCATGAAAGAAAGTTTACGCCTAGCAGTGGAATGTAAAGTAAGCCGAAAACCTACAAATCAAACTGAATGAATGTGCCCAATTTAAGGATCGCATTTCGATAAATCATATTTGCTCTGAAGCCATTACCTAGTATTTTTTGTACCACAAGAGTAGAAAGCAAGCATACGACTCAGATATCTTAATTAGCTCTTTCTCGCGGTAGGAACACTAAACAACAAGATCTTATTTGGCAAATAACTTCTTTGAGGGCCTTAGCTTATACACCTTATTGGAAGGTATAGAAACTGCTTCCCTACGCTCCAATTTCGAGTTTAAATTCTATCTATACCCTTCTCACTCGTTTTGGCGACTTTAAATTATACACTATCACCTTACAAAAAAAACAAAGACACACTAAAACGCAGCCCCATAAGTAAAAAGCGGCTTTGTTATTTACACATGCAAACGCGGTCACTCTTTCTAAGCTAATATCCAAAAAAAGCGCGATCCTTCTTGTAACTTGGACGGCATGCTACCATAATTTTCTATTCTATTTGTAACGAGTTTAATGTCATGGCCAGGGATTATGTTACGAGCTAGCGATGTTACTATTTTTGCAACCATCCATTGCAACAAAAGAGATTCATTAATATTATGCAGAACTTTTTTCCTTGAGTACACAAGGTTGTAGATATTGGATTCCAGTGAAAGTCACTTGCAACTATACATAACGAGTTTCATTCAAAGAATTATTAATTCAGACAATAAACCGAATAACATTGTTTTAGAAGAACTGGAATGTAATGTCGAGTAAATATTTGAATCATCAAAAAATCACTGGATATAACACTTGCATTAACATTCTGGAAACATGGCTGCTCTTTCCTACACACTGTAAGTTTTACTTCTGAAGGCGGTGGCTAAATCGTGAAGAGATTAGGGTATTTTAGGGCTTAGAATGGAGAGAAGATCTGCCTTTAACTTTATACAGCCCGAGCAGTATAAATATTCTCATGTGCTGAATTATGGATTGTCTTCGGAAAGCCTTAAAGAAGGAGTGTTGAGACAAAATATTTACACCCAATACAATAGTAAAGCCAATGTCTTTAGAGTATAATTCTTTGAAATTCTAATTTTATTTAATCTAGCTAAACTAATAAGATACATGATGCTACAATTAGTGTCAGACCAGCGCTTGCGCAGCGTTACGCGACAATAGGCACAGCTTTATCGCCTGTATACGGTCAGGTGCACATCCGTAAATAGCTACAATACCATTTTAGATTCCATTGCCATACATATAAATATATTTGTACATTGGCGTTCTTTAACAATATAACTCTATTTTGTTAGACTTTTAATAATGAAGTAAAAATAAAAATAAAAATATGTTGTTTCGTGTTGATTTTGTGATTATAATTATTACTAGTGCAACCAAATTACAGCTGAAAAAGTAGAATCATAACAGATGTCTAACTTTGCCCTCTCTGATAAATGTTATATATTTTTAAATAAAATTTTTAATATAGTAAACTTTACTTTCACCACACTATCAATCAATTTAACAGAATTAATACAAGGCATACTTTGCAGACAATGTACGGACGTCGCTTGCGCACATCAGAGGAAGTAATTATCATAGAATGTGACACAAATAGGGCTGTTGTAACATTGAACACTATATCGTCACCTTAAAGTTGTTATTCGCATGTTTATCGTAGTTTCGAAATAATATTAGAGGTGTTAAAATTCATTGTTTGGTAATGTTGAGTAATTCTTGTATTCTATCTATTGTGTAATTGTCTGTTTTTCTGGTAAACATGAATTTCATTATCATTTACTTATTGAATGATCGGAAAAAGTTATAATAATTCTGGAGTATTTATACGACGTGCGGTAATATACAATGGGATTTATTGTGACATAGACATTTTGGGACTTCTGATGAAAAATGCAACAAGTTGCAGTAATAAACAAAAAATCGACAACACATGATGGAGTGTGAAGGAGCTAGTGGAAACTAATTTTGAGTTATTATCTTCATCAATAGCCACCACTAAAATGTATGGTTACTTGACAACTGGCTCAACATGCCTGATGATACAAGAAGGTGCTCGTGATAACATGGACTTATACAAATAACAACGATGGAGATAATTGCTTGATAACCATGGTTATAAACCATATGTTAGTGAAAAAAAACAATAATTAGTATCATACAAAAAATTAGACATTAATGATTTAGTGAACTATCTAACTGAAGGAGTCAGCCAGTCAGTCTGTTTAAGCCAGGGACCTTGTTTCACATATACTTTAATTATTTTTGATTGTTTATTTCTAATAAAGTATAATTCGATAATTTATTACTTTTAACATATCCATTACCTATAAGTAATATCTTACCTTTCCTTTGAATAATGACCCTGAGCAGTGGCCGAGCAGTCAGCAAGGCTCGAGCCAAATTGTCATCATTATTTATGGGAAGCAGGTCCCCATCACGAGGATCCGTATATGAAATCAGAAAGGTCACATCGTGTAGCCGGTGGAGCTTCTCGATTAGGGCCTTGAAGTCTTCATACTTTAGCTTCTCTGTACGGTTTAGGGAGAATCGACGAAATTCTGCATCAAACTGAAAATTTAAAACCAAAATAATTTATATACCAAACTTGTTACTAGAAAACACTTGTTATGAAGCTCTATTTCCACTTAAAGAAATTGCAAGTAATTTGAAGTACATTGCTACATTCCATTGTACATTGCTTTCTCTTTTTCACATCTTTTGAGTTCAGTGACAGTGTTCAAATTTCATATCCCCTTAACAAATGCAAAAATGTTTTAGAAGTTTAATAACAATTTAATTGAAAATAAAATCAATTATTAATATTTTTTTACTGTTAAGAACAAATACTTTTAATTAATACTTTTTTTTAAACAGAACAGAATTAAAACTGTGCTCATTAAGTTCTGTCTATCTAGTTCTAATAAAATCTGTTTCACGTTTTATTAAAGTACTATATTTTTCTTTTAAATTTTCAGAACTACTTATCAGAATGATATTATAATTTAATATATACTTATTTGTACACAATTTTTGTATCTTGAAGTTTTGAAAATATGAAGAGTCACTAGATTGATAAGACATGAAAATGAGTATAGAAAATTATGTTTGATTATAATATACTCTTGAGACATATGAAGTGAGAGACATTTTTAATTGCATACAATATTGTAAGTTAAATATGTATATTATGTCAATTATACACTGAATTTGAATGTAGAACAAGTAATTCTACCAAGACAAATTTATTGAAATTCCTGAGTTAATCTAGCCTTTTCATAAACTGACTATTTGCACTTTAGAACATGCTCAGTCAAAGTACTGTACTGGGCAGAATTGTTATCCTATCTCATAATAACATATTGGCTTTATTAAAAGAAGTTTTTGTGTTGGAACCACTTTTGCTGGTAACTGATTCTTAGCCTTAACAACTCTATTGGCAAACAAGTGCTTGTTTGTATTTTTATTTAACAAAACTTGCTACTATTTTAGATTTTGCCCTCATAGTGGTGTATCTATGTAATAGATGCAATTAAATAAAAAGATATATCATAAATAGAGCCATCAATGTTATACCAAGTTATAACTGTATTAGGGTTATAAAATGAGATTTCCTTTATTTCTGCACATCAAAGTCCAAAGTTTCAACATTGCCAGCCTATTCTCATTGATAATATGTTATTACTAAACATTTGAATGGTCCTGAATAGTAAAATATCTAAAGGTTATACACCTTTAGATATTTAAATATCTAAAGCTAAAGTGTTATGAGTTTAGCATTTTTAATTTATACAATAGAATTTATACAGATTGTTTCCTACAGGAAGCTGACATGTTAATTATTATTGAGAGATCCCTAAAGTAATTCGTAAGACATAGACTGAACATAATTAAAAACAAATTAAAATATTCCATCAGCATTTTAGATCAATATTTAAAATTTTTTGTTTTATAATAAATTAAAAGTGTAGATAGTAAAAAACAATAAACTCTGCCCAAAACTGGGCCAGAAAGGCTTTCGTGTCTATTGTATTTAAGTAAGGAAATAAGATTTTTTTTCTTTCACCTTAGTTTTGACTTCAACACTTTGGCTATCAATTCGAGCCGCTATCTTGTTCTTAGACATGGCGAAAGCATTTATTACACAAACACTAGCACAATAAAACTATATTTTAAAGTATTAGGCACTCAATTTCAAACACAGCATCGTAAAATAACAAAAATTAATCAAACGATTCTTTTACAAGCCAGAACATTCAACTCGCGTCGTAAGTTATCAGCATATTCTCATTGATGAAATAGTTAAAGCATTAGTAATAAACAACCAATAATAAATAAGCATAGATACATAACATTCGAATTATTGGTAGAAAATGAAAAGGTAATAAATACATCGAGAACAAACTAGTTACTTTTGCTACGTTCCGTTTCACAAATTCCATACGAAAACCTCCATGTGTTAAACGTAAACAGAGAATCGCTTTTACTATCCCTTAGGGTATACGCACATACTGACATTGAATATTCTAAGTCTACGGTGTTAAATATTAAAAGGACAAAATTTAACAGATATAAATAATTATTTCTTTATTGTTTGTTACTTACCATTCTATTATCAACAAACCGGAGCTCCGTGTACAAACAAAAAAATAAACAATTGTGTCTATTAATTATCTACTATAAATCAAAATCTTTAAAAATCGAAATAGGTATCTATAAGCGTACACACTGATTTTTTAATATGGCAAAAAACTAAATAAAAGATATGTAAATCCGTAATAAATCAAACGGGGCCTACCATTAGTCTCCAAAAATTCAATGGGGTAAAGGTATGCGTGACATCGGTATCCTGTAGCCATAAAAAGTAATAGTTACATAATATATGGCTGTATGGGCTTCAGTTTCTTTGCTTACTCTGTGATAGGCAGAATAAAAAAAAATAATCAAAAAAATGACAGCTTGACATATGATTCCGTGTTCATATTTACAAAAACAAATATTTATAAACTTCTGCCCCTGTAAACAGAGAAACAGAAGATAAAAACTGTCGATTAATATTTGTAGAAAATTATAATGACTAAACTTGTCAATAAAGACGCTCAGCGGTTGAATCCCTGTTTTAAGGTTAATTTTATCGAAATATTGAATTTGCAAATATTTGAACTAACCTAATCTTATGTAACTTTTATAGGAACAAGAACAGTCGTTTCAATGTTTAAATAAAAACAATTTTGATCACGATAAATGTGAGGCATATTTTGAAAATTACAACATATGTAAAAAGTTTTGGGTAGGTATGTTAATCTATTTCAATTTTCACATAATTATATATATAAATAATTCTAGGAGATATTAGTGTATTAAGTGTAATTGTATAGTTACTATACTACAGTATTCACTAGTGTATTTTAACTATAGTTACTTGCAAGGTCAGGCCACTTATATACCATGGACTATATACAACCAAAGGCTCAAAATGTTCATTGTAGCCAGACTAGTCTTCCTCTGATTACTGCAATTTTATTTTTCTCAACATTTTCATTTTCAGGGTGAAGTGTACAAAGATAGGAAAGCAAAAGGAATTCTTCCTTATCTTCCAGATGTAGAGGATAGAGAGAAGGTAAAAGCAGAATATAGAAAAATAATGCATTTCAAATGACCATTCCTTATCATGCATTTTTTTAGTTAATGTTTTTATTAAGTAGAAATATAAAATAAAACTTGTTATTTATTTTTAATTATTAATTTTTTTAGTTTTTATATTTCACATATAGAGAGAACCATTAATACTAACTTCATTGATCAAAACAGCCTTTTAAATTATACAATTTATATACTTCTTTAAATGTTAAAATGTTACTTTAGAGTGTTCTTCAGAAGCATATTAACTGTGTGTAATAAAATGTAACAGTTAGAAAATTTAAATAACTTTTGGATACCTATTTATAAAATATTTTATAAAAATATACAATAATATATAACTTACTATTAAAATCGTCATTTGTAACATTACTTCTAACAGGTATATAATAATCTTGTCCGAGTGGTGGGTTATTGAACTCATACTCTCTTACTTGGTCTGATCACTGATTTGGAAAAATCGTACGCTATAAGTGATAAGGATGGCCCTTTCCAAAACCTTTTTTTAAGAAAATATTTTTATGGCAAAACAATGTTTGCCGGCTTAACTAGCAATATTATATAAGTAATAAATAATACTAAAGATGTTATGGATGTAATGTTACACAATATTTAAACTTCATTCAGGGATTCCCAAACAGTTATTGGCAAGAGACTGCATAACCAAAATGAACTGATTCCTTAGATCATAGCCAATGATGCTTCACAAATTTTTTTGTTAAAACTGTATAATTTCGAAATTGAAGTATATGGAAATGTATGTAATCCAATATTCAATTGTATTGTATTCCAATACAGTCCTCGATCCCTGAAAGTCTTAAGGCATGAATTTGTTTATTATTGATGTATGAATAAATTTAATACATTACCTAACAGAAATTGGCAGTACTTTTGAAAAGAAAGTTTAAAAAAAATATTGAAAACCGAAGCCACCATTGCATTTAATACCTACAACCTGTCTGGTCGTCGCGTCGCTTTTGTCATTTTATGTGGGGGTATGAAGTTCCTTTTTGTAGTTTTGACAATGTTCTACATTCATATTGACCGAACTATGATTTACCTGATCTCATAACTGTATTCTATAGAATACCTAGTTATTGTATATATATTGGCTAAGTGTTGTAACCTAGATTTAATAATTAAATTAAACAAATTTTATACTGCCGCCTTAAAATATATTGATAGATGGTAGAGGATACTAAAAATTAAAAAAAAATCTATTATAAGCATAATTATTTATTACTCATCATATACATGATCTGAGAAGCAACATGCCATATTGAATACCTGTATATTAATCGAGCTAGCTAGCTTCATACATACAATTGTTTCTTTTAGTATTCGTAAAAAAATAGGACTTCGGCATTTAAAAACAATAAGACATGTCTTGTTTGTGTGTGAAACACATGCAAATGTATACACTGAGTATGTATGCGTATGCGCATGTGCTGCCGACTGCAATAATTAGACTTAAATATTTCAATTTAGTGAGAAGTCTATCTCAGAAGTAAGCTTACTATGTGCAGTGGTTACATGGTAAGTAACTGTGCTAGGTTGAGATAAAATTATTCTAATTTATAAAATTGTGTATTTAGTGTGACATTAAATTGATATCTAGTCATTTCGTTATTGACAACTAACAGTACCTAACTAACTGACAATACCTAGGTATGGCCAGTTGTCAAATGCAATTTTCCGTACATCCGCATACGTTTGATTTGAGAAAATCCAACTCTCAAGATATCAATATACTATTTCAATGGCAAAAGCTTATTTTTGAGATTGACTTATCCCTAAATTGTAATATAGAATATTTGAGATATGTTAGTACAGCTCTGTCGACAGCACATCAAGTCACTTGAATCTTAATCTGTTTGTAATAGAGGCGCCTTTCGTAGTTTTGGTAATTTCGTAAACATGTTCCCCATTCAGCAATTCCGAAGATATCGCGCTCGATTCTGAATTTAACAATAATTCAAAATTCTGTTCTCTTAATCTTTAGTCATACACTGATTTTCAGTTTTGCGTCACAAAAGCGCTTTGTGTATCTTTCAAATAACCTTTTCCGATAGCTAGATTGCTTACTGATTTATGTAACACGCGGCAAAATAAAACATGGATTTGTTCCTCAAGGGATTTGGAGGTATAAAGGTTGATTGATGACGTTGTTGGAAGACTTCAACCTGGCAGCGCAATTCAGAGGGCTTGTCAAGATGCATTTATATAATTGCAATCGAATCGCTAATGTAAAATTCCTTACATTTTTAATTTAGCGATTCGATTGAGATTATCGAAAAGCAACTTGTTTACGCTTTCCTTATCTCGGAAACTAAATCCAAATAAAGTAAATAGATTTATCACTTAAACATGACTTATGATACTTTCTAGACATGTTGTTTAAACTTAGGTCTCTTAAAACTATCTTACATCCACTGTACTTCGATTACAACATCGAAAACCCTACCTTATTTCATAATCATAAGGTCGGCTTTTTTGAAGCATAAAGAGCCATTGGAAACGCTAATGATGTAAAGTTCTTAGTAAGAGGAATTTCATTAAAAATACGCAATCAAATGAACTGTCAACTTAAAAAATAATTACAGAAAAGTAGTAAGTTCACAATTTGTAGCTAATTCAAAAACGTTCTAAGTAAGCTTCACTAACAATCTAGAGGCACTTTGATTTTGTATGACAATGGCAGATATATTTTATAGTTATTATAATTCTTATCGTTAAAATATCTAATAATACCAGCCCCATAAATGTTAAAGATTTTATATGCAAACGAAAATATATGAAACTTTAAATCTCTATATAACTAATAATCATTAATAATTTCCCTGATAGTGCAAATAGTGTCCTTATTCTGTATGTTTTAGAGGATATATTAATTTGTTCTGGAAAACATCAATGCTTGCCCGTCTCCATCTCAATGGAATGTCACTTCCAATTTCAATCCATATCGAGATTTTAGTGTAACAACCCAGAAAAACTTGTAATTTTCCCAAAAATGGATCGCGTCTTTTGTTCAACGTGACATCATTTTCCATTTATATTTATTATTAAAATCGGAACAGTTAATCGATTTTTGGACGTAATATTAGATGTGCAAGACATTGCTGTATGGGATAGATTCCTTTGGTCTTTTATAGCAAAAAAAATAAGGTCTAAACTTCTGTTAGACGAAAAGGAGCTTTCCAAGACTAGAAAGGGATATAGTTGTCAGTTTAGGATGCTGGGCGTTTGGAACAATCATGAAAATCCAATTCTATTCACGTATTAGTTATTCCTCTACAATTACTTAAAAATTAGGCTCCCCCTAATGGATAGACATGATTTAGTATTACATTGTTGTATAAAAAAATAATTCTGATTTATCAATTTATTGCTTCCATTTAACGATCTTTTTAACGCAGTCTAACTTATATGGATTGCAATTAAGAGACAGATCTACTTAATATCGTTAATCGAATATCGATTATGAATAAAGGGTCAGTTAAAGACATGTACTCAAAAGGACCAACCATAACTTTTTCTTTAAATTTTTAGGGATTTAATAGTTGTTTTTTTTAATTGATTTAAATACTTAATTAAATAAGGAAAGGTATGGTAGATAACGTAGAAACCGACATGTCCTTTTGAGAATCTGTCGTTTAATTAAATGTTTGAAATTTATGATTTTGTAAATATTATACAAATGAAATACAAATCTTCATGCCTTTTTACAAAGCAAAAATATCACACACACACATTATATAAGGATAAAGGCGAAGCAGACAACTTTGTCATTTGATGTTGACAAGATATTCGTAACGTTAATATATGAAATATATTGTATACTTTTACAATGATAAAGTTCTAAATTGATAAATAGGCACATATTAATCATTATTGACTGTTTACAATGAACACTACAACTTTTTCATTTAGGACCTATAAGGGTATCTTTAAATACTCTGGATCAAGATAAGAAATTTAAAAAATTAACAAAGCCTTGTGATCAATCTACATTCAGTTATAAATTTAGGTTTTTACAGAAAATTTAATAATAACAATGTATAAATGCAAATAAAAAATCGTGGCATATTTATGCACGCGGTACTGTTTTAGGGTGGAAAAGGATGGTATCTACCACCTTTTACTAAGCTATAATATTATATATATTAGATTATAATCAACTCCACACCTGCAACAAATCGTTTATAATTTAACGCAAAGTTATTGTTAACCGTTAAATGGTGAATAAACTTCAGAGTTAATTATCTCTTCGATTTTGTCTGTTTGGTCGGTCAACGGTATTCAATATGGCGTCCAAGTAATCATAATGCGTGAAATTGTAAACGGTTTGTAGCTGTTCATAATTTCTCGAGTTAGATTGTAAACTGACGGGGCTCTATACTCAATCAAGTCCAAACCTACCATGTTAACATAGTCATATAAATACTACGGTAATATCATATTTTCTCAAATTATGTTCTTTGTCTCCATACAAATATTTCAATCAATTAAAAAAACAGCATGTAAATAATTTTAAGTTGTACATAAATGACTTTGTCAACATGGTTAACATATCAAACACCTTGTATAGGTAGGTGTAATAAAATTTTGATTACATTCCCTGAATATATCCACATTGTTGTGAAATATATACTCATCCAATGTATACACATAATCTAACCCTGTTATACGCATGGTATCACGAAAAGTGGCAATTAAGTATTATATTTAATATAACAAAAACGGTAGAATAAAAAGTAATTTATCTTTATAAGGGTCAACAAATGCTAACATTTAGTCGAAGCGCATCGCATCTTAATCTGAAAGTTGATTTGACAAATTCACCTTTAACTCAACTACTTAATGCTGATATTTCTTTGGCATAAAAAATAAGCGAAATCTCACACTTTCTACGGAATAAACGCGAATATAAGCATTGACTTGTTGAAATAGAGGTCAATTTGCTATATTTAACATGTTGTTAAATTTGTACAACGTTCTCGTTAACACTGTAAAGAAATTTAAGTATACTGTAATTTTTATTTTAACTCATTGGATTGAGTAAGATACTATCTTTTTCTTCAAAATGGTGCATTTCCTTACTTTATCTAGCTAAGCAGGGTTTTAATACTTTATACGGCCGTCGTTTCGAGTAATTAGTACTCCTATTTACCTAGTCAGAGGTCGGAGTTTGAATCATGGTAGGGGCAGATATTTGTTCAAGAGTCACGGATGTTTTGAACGTATATTTAGAATCTTTCTGAAATTTATAAGTTATTTACTATCAATATTTTTTCTTATATAGTATGTTATGGTTACTAGCTCTTAATGATGCTTTCTTTGGGCTAGATAATGTGTGTGAGAAATATTATATATATATATATATATATACACACATATTGCTATCTATATTTCTCCGTTATCAATTACTCAGGCTCTTAATGATGCTTTATTTGGACTACTTAATAGATGTGAGTTTTAGAAATAATTTATTATTATATTTATATTTACTACCGAAATTTTTGGCGGTAATGAAGTTTTGTGATTTACGTGCTAGCGGGTGACACGATATTGAACTCGAAGCTACGTGATAGAATTCTATAGATAGCCGCCGTTTTTAAGGGAGTTAGCATCGTTTAAAATATAGATTGTATTTAGATAGTTGCCCTCGACTGCTGCGCTTCGACACAACGATAGCATAAATTGACTCAGAGAGACGAAAGGTTATTTTAATTTATAATAACTACTCGTTCACACTTTATCTCTCTATCAGCACACTTTCCATGGTTATAGACACACCAGTTAATTATTAAGGAACGAAAACTCAACAGACAGACCGAGATTTTTCGCATTTATTATATAAGCTAAAATCATTATCAAAAAACATGTATAAACGCCGTTTCTATCCTTTATCTAAAGATCGAGATAGGCTTACCATAGTTTAGTAAATTTAATAAAAAATGCTAGGCTTCAAAACTTTAGTAAGTACTTATATCTGGAGATAGAGTATTGAAACTGGTCGTGGAATCTACGGTTGACATATGCTTATGACTATTATGTAGAGGTTATATTAAGGCGGACTTTACATACAACATATAATTGAGCTCTAAATCTAAACGGTGCTGTGCATCTCGCTCCCTCAATATTATTGCAAAAAGGATAGATATTATATCAAATATCATTTAAAAAGGTGAGTACAATTTTATAATCAATCTTAAAATAAAGGTTTTCAAATACATGTCACCCAAAATGATCAATGGCTTCTTTAAATCCGTTTAAAATAAATATACCTAGTAATTTACTGTAAATAAGTATACTAAGTTACTGTAACTTTTTCTATCCTTTTCACTTTTATAATGAGAGAATGAGACAAACGAACTTTAATTTAGATTTAGATTGTACTGACCGAAGCAGGCCTAATGAATAACAGACGGTGTTATAGAGCGGTGGGTAATTATTTGACTTTCGTGTATTTATTTCTTTTCATATATTTAACTTAATATATATCAAGTAATATAAGGTTTGACTAAAATACTTTGTATATTGAGTAAAATACCAACTTCTGTATGGTGAAATAAATGAATCCTAATGTACTGCTAACTCTTTCCATTTCAAATAGAAAGACTGACAGCAGTACTTTAAAATGAGTATCCTAATATCTAACATTATTTTATCAATCACAAAAATTGTTGGTGGTTGCTTCTCTTTCAATTCAATTAAACGTGAAAAGGACAGATAAATATGTTTTTTTTTAAATGTCACTCCCACACATTGCATGTAAATGAAAATTTAATACCGTTAATTTGGTAACGTTACTACCCCTACTGAAATTTGATGAAATACCGCTAAAAACAGTCAAATACCGGTAAAGTTACCGGTATTTGAGTTTACTGTTATTAGTTGACCGGTATAGTTATACCGTTATTATAAAAATAATATCGGTATATAGCCCTGAGTATCTCAAACTACATTTGAAACCCTGCAAACAATGGCGGTGTTTTAGCCAGTTACGTCCTTTTTGTATTGAAATGAAAGAGCACGGATCAAACAATATTATGGAATGCTTAAACGTTAACAAGTTAATTTCCTTTATCAAAATATAAAACACTTAATGCAATTTTTGATTGGGACAGTGGCAGCGAAAATTAATCATAATTACTTAAGAGAATGGAAGCGAATGTAGCGCTTATTGTGGTACACACTAGATCGATAGTCTATGGAAATCAGTGCAATAGCTGCACTACAAAAACACTCTTAGTCCAACAGAATAAGAGAGGTGTACAGTCCAGTCTAGGGCACTGAAACGAGGTCGGATTATGGTGTAAATTAAACATTAACACTAAAAACAAAATGAGTCGTAAAATAAAATTAGTTAAACTAAAAATTAATAGTTGAACTACTAAAATAAGACAACACAATTATCACTAAACGAGACGATGAATAGTAAGGCTCGTTATGCATAGCTAATATGATATAGAATATTTATTTTCTTCGATATTATACACTAGATACTTTTTTTTATATCAGCAAGGTATAAAAAAAATACGGGCCACTTTTTGGAAATCGTTTTGCCGACCAGCCGACCATGTAGTATTTTCCTATTTCAAACTGTACAAGTTTGGGAAAACTTCAGTAGAAAGATCATTCCACTACATAAGCAGACGCGGTAGAAAGGATCTCTGAAACCGCCATTATAGACTAGTTGTTGAGACCACCTAATTCAGATCCGGAGGTCCGGGCTTGATTCCCAGTGGGGGCAAAAATTTTCTGGGGTTGGTGGTAGGGCTTTTTCTAATACTAAGAAATCGTTTCTAGTTGAAATAAATTAGGAAAATCCTAGGAAAATAACTTGAGAAATTGTTTTACCGAGTTGCTATACAACACTACAATTTGTTCTATCTTTACTTTATTTCAAGTACTTATAATATTTGTTGTCCATTGCAGACAACCGTAGTGTTTAGGCAGACCTATCGTCTAGCTGACGTTTATTTTTAGGTATAGTTGCACCAAAATTTACCAAGCGTCTAGTACGAATTAAATATTAGTAACTGTGTCGTGGCTGATGGTCCTCTGATTAAGGCATAATATATAGAAGCGAATATATTCTATGTTCCCTTTGCTTTGCATTTAACAATAAAAGATAATTATTGGTGCTGTCCATTTCGAATAACATATAAACAGAAAGGGATAGCTATCTATAGGTGACCTGGTGAATTGCTCGTGCAGAACCCAGGTTCCCCCCGTGAAGGGCAATGGAGTTACCGGGGAGATTTAGTGGGTATTCTCAGTGCCGCTCTATTGAGGTACTGAGTGAGCGCCACACACGCCCGTCGCTTAGCCAGTGGCGGGTAGGTCCGTAAATGGAATCCTCGTAAAAAAAGCTATCTATAGAAGGTATGTTTAAAATACTGACAACAGCATAGTGAAATAGAATTTTCAATCTTAAACTAAGAGTACTTAAACACAGAGTGCAATATTCCAAGAAAAAATGTTACAAAAGAAATAAATGTACAAAAACGTTTTTTACAACAAAAGTTGAATAGAGGTGAATTAAAACACTATTAACATTTCGTCTTATTCATTTGACATATGAGTGATAGAAATAAACATTACCAGTGTTTTAACTAAAATAGGGCAAAAATTGTTAGTAAACCTTTAAAAGCATATAAACATATAATTTACACGTACTAATAGATATATTCAACTTAAGCTAAATCAATACGAATTAAAAATGGAAATATTTCACTTAAATTAAACTTAATAAAAAAAAGACAATGCGCGCCAAATTTTCTAAGAATTAAAGATTTGCAAACGACAGTAGTAACATAATACTGATAAAAATTTAACATAGGGAAAAGTAAGTACAGTTGGCAAAAAGTTAGTTAACCTAATTTTTATATTGATATAATTACTTATACTCGAGTGTATAAATTATAACCATTATAATTTACAGTGTGAAGACAACAATTTAATATTAAACTAAAACATTGGCTATACTAGTTTATAGAAATAAATCTATTTTAGAGGCGGATCATTAAATACGAAGTGTAAACTTAATGTGGTTCTTTGCATAATCGACAAAAAATTTGTTCAAAACAAAAACATAATTCAGAGGATTATATCTTATACTTTTTTCTTTAATCATGTTTTTCAACATCTGACGGTTACTCTTTACTCTATCGAGCTATATGCATGAAAACACATCATTTGGTAGCTGGATTACATTAAGTGTCGCCATTAAATGACGTTGTCGCCTCCACCCTGTATATATCTTAATATAGATGTAGTATGGCATACTTTTCCCCGTTACTCACTTTAAATGCACATCTTTAATTATGACAAAACATCTTACAACATATTATGTACTTATCGAAGGCCTTTCAAATTTAGAATATTATTTCGCGACAATTGGTAATATCGTACAAAAATATAATAATTAAATAGACTTAAGTGTTACTCGTTTTTTTTGTAAGCGTGTGTCATATATAATTTAGTGAAGACGAAGGTATAATTCAATAACACTACATCGGGTTGAACTGCATCATGCAGCACCGAAGCGCCCTCAGCAGCCTCGCGCGTACAATAGTACTAACGTTCTCTTTCTCGCTCTAACAAATGACAGTAGTTTTTAGTTAGAGCGAGGAAGAGAAGGTTAGTTAGAAAGATTTTGTTTACACTGAAACGTCACTTTTCTCAGGTCATTGTATGGGAGTTGAAGTTTTAACTCGAGAAAAATTACATAACTGTATAGATAACATTTCTAGAGTGTATTGTGCTACGCGTGCTGAGCGAACTTAACAGAAAACAGCAAACAAAAAAGCGACTGCGTTCTTCCCGATGTCGTTCAAACCTTAATCTAACTATTGGATTTTAAGCCGAGGACTAACTAATGTAGGCTTATATTTTATTAGTAAAAACATAAATTGAAGAAAGAAGTGAAGTGTCAAAACATTCAGCTACTACAAAAGGATACGTCATATTCCGATAGCATTATTATTTCTACGATATTACCAATATCAATATATTAATTACCTATGTAAGGCGAAAAATATTTCTTTTTCAATGCAATATTCATAGCGATTGATTGATTACATTTCATACAAGCTGTACCGTAGGATGTTAAAAGATAATTTACAACCAACTAGGATTATCAATACATTATTAAGTAATTAAGTAGATATCTACTTTTAAGGCAAATAACTTTTTAATTATAAAGGCAAGAGTGAATAATAATCAACCCGAGATGAGATCCACAGATCAAGATTTTATGTAGTTCTACACTTATTCATAATTGCCAACTGCTTATGAAGCAACTGTCACTTTGACAGTTATTTTGATTAACATCCATAAATTGAACAAAGCCGTATCTACAATGAGAGTGGATATGTTTCGTGTACATAATGTTGTTTCTACAAGTGTTATGTCTAGCACGCATTGTCATCTAAGAGTCAATCTGTACGCTGCTTTATGTGGAAACAGCTTATTCGGAAGTGATCGCACATCTGCCTCACCTGTCGAGGGAAAAAGATCTTTATCTTCATGTAACATAAGTCTTTTTATACTGTGGCAAATGACAGACAATCCGGCTCGATTCTGAACAGACTATGTGACTATATTGAAAAATAATTGGTCAAATAATTAGAATTAAATAGTTAAAAAACAATGGACACTTGTAGAAGGTATTTAGGTATGCTTACTTAAATATACATTATATCATTGTGATTCCATTTGTATGTCAAGCTCGCCTGTGTACTTTATAATAAGAATAAACGAATTCATTCGGAATCAATTTCTAAAATATTAAGTACTTGATCAAATTATAAATACTTACCACGCAGGCACCATAGTGTAGGTGAGCGGCAACAATGAGTGACGTCACCGCGTAGAAAGCGAAGGGCTCTAGCTGTGGCGCTAGTATGGAGGTGGCTGCGGCGGCCGACAGCGGCCACAGCAGCCAGGGCAGCCCTTCACAGCGCTGGCCGCTCATCTGGCTCACGATCAGACGGCACTGGCGACAAATAACAGAAACTACTAACTCACACCCTCCGCGTAGACATATACTAATTTCGCAGCTTACAACACTATTTTCTGGATTCTTGTCTTTACCTGCTGTTAGTATTAATACCAAAAACGCATTAGTATGTAATTAGATACCTTTTTCTTACGTTTCGATTACATTTATTTTGTTTTATATGACGCGATAGTTTTGAAATTAATATTAGTATCTTCAAAAAAGTTTAATTATTCATCTTTATCATCAACAACAACCTATATACACCCCACTGCTAGGCATAGGCTTCCATACAATTCAGGTTTCTAGGCTATTACTCCACCACACTGGTCGATGGGTTACAAACGGGACTAACAGCTTAACGGCTGTCATCTACCAAGATCGATGGTGTTTCTCCCTTGTAGTAAGGAAGTTGTCCATATATAGATCATTACAAACGAAGAACTTCCGGCTTTATCTTAAACAACCAGAACCACCGAAGTCACTACGGCAACGAGCTTCTCCCAAGAGTAAAAAAATAATGGTTACCAAATTTTAATTTTAGTATCCTTTCAATTCTTGCACCGTCTTCCATTCAGTTGTTTTTATAACCTCAAAATAACTAACCTTTAAATGGCCTTGACCTTTGAATGACCTTTTAATATCTCAAATAAAATTTAAAAAAAACATTACAAAATAAAACATACTCACGGCTACGTTACTGAATATAGTTCCTATCATCAGAAATAAAATCCTCAAATCATATTCGGGTAGTCTCGTGGACTTGTGTACCCATATCGAGCACACAGCGAACACTGACAGGAAAGACCACAGAGGCCTCAGAGCCTCCAATGGCGACCGCAGCTTCCCCGTTTGCAGAGTATACGACCTGAACAAACACGTAGTTAAAAAAACAACAAACGTCAAACGTGAAATATATATTATTCTTCTTCAACTATATATGAATAGCTGTTAGTTTCACTATAACTAAAAAACGGCTTGACCGATTTAAATAATTTTAATTTGGGTTTAAACCGGTGTAATTCAGAAGTGGTTTAAAAATAAAAGAAAATCCTGAAGAAAAACTGAAAATTTGTTGTTTAGTATGTAAAATATGTATGTTAAAGTCCTGTGACTATGTGTTTACTCACTTGCGTATGTTGTATATAGCAACGGGTAAGTTAGTAAACACTCCTGTTCCATATATGATGAACTCAAACACGTTAGCCAGCGTGTAATTACCAAAGGCGTATTGCTTGTAAAATAGTGTGCCTCTCATGCCGGTCCAGAGAAAACAGAAGGTGGAAGCCTAGAAGATTATAAATAATGTTACTAGTATTGCCAGTATTAAAAATTATGAAATAACAAACTAAATCACATTTTCACCTTACCCACATACTGAAATCGTATCCCCATGGTAAAAAAAGGATCCCAGTGTTATACTTTTCCCAGTGGCTGATGTAGAAGTTAAGCAGTAAATTCCACATCACATAATACATCCTGTGATTGTAAAACATTGACTTGTTGAGTTAAATGAAATACATTTGAATAAGTATTTAATGACAAATAAATAATGAACAATGATAAGAAAATAAAAGATCTAAAGAGAAATATTGAGAAAAACAACAAAAATTAAATAATACCTCTTAGGAAACGGAGTCAGTCTAGATCATATTTTATGCATAAAATAAAAAGGTTTCTCTTAAACTCTGCTTTAAAATTTATCCCATAACTTCGTTTTAACAATAAAATTACATCCATACTGATATGTAGTCTATTAAACTTGTTTGATTGTCAAAATGTCTTTAAAGGGAATTGAATTCTAGATATGGTTAAACAATTAAAGTATGTAGAAAAAATATATAGACAAAGACAGAGACATAATGAAAAAAAAATATAAAAAATTTGATATTAATATTAAAAATATGCTCTAACCTTATAGGCGGTATAGAGAAGTCAGCGCGACCAAATATGGAGTACAGACAAGCAGGGATGAAGAAAACTGAGTATGAGTCAAGGCCATGGTCAAAAAGCTCTCCCAGAGGTCCAGAAGTCTGCGTTCTGCGAGCTTGCTTTCCATCAATACCATCTGCAGAACCAAAATTTTAAAAAAAATTGTAGATGTAAAAAAATGAAATGTAGTATAAAATAATATAGTAACTATCCAGCATCCGCAGATACAAATTTAAGAAACACAAAACACTTACCCTGTAACACATCTCTCAAACTAGTGTTTTTAATAAATTGATGTTTTTATAAATTATGCACATTTGGATACAATTTTTTTTTGATAAGATAATTGTTAACTATTGTATGTTAATTATTTATTCTTAAAACTTAATGCTATTGACATACTCTAGATTAGATTTTTATGATAAAAAAATTATTATAAAAATAAAAAATATTATAATTTGTATTTCTTTATGGTGGTATGAATGTGTGGCGTGGGTACTACTCACTAGGTCCTATAATTTACTTTTGTTATTTTAATTGTTAAATACGGTTTGAAAATATGAATGCTGTACAAAGGTTTTACACATAACAGCCACACCTTATCAAACCTTTATTAGTATTAAATATTATTTTTCCACACTCTGACTTTTTATAATAAATTAATGTATCTTAAAATGAATTAATGATGGACTTTAGAAATTAATAGGATCTAGCCTAGGCTCCAGTTACTCGCAAAATTCATTTGAAAAGTTGTCAAATTATATCAATTCTTACTATTGTAACTTAAAAAACTGTAATTGCAATTGTGTGGTAAGTAAATTAAATATAATCATAGTATGTAGTTGTTACACTTACCCAGCGTATATGCTAAAAACAGAAACACAGCAAGCGCATACCATAAAGGTCTTGGTATGATTTCAGTGTGCCCATTCTGAGGTGGTTCAACAGTGGTCGCGTTGTATATCGGTGTACTGGCTGCATAATAATTGTAGTCATAATACGACAGTAAAATGAAGTCCAGTACTGTTAGCAGAAAACCGGCGAATGTGAGAACGTTTGGCGCCACCCATCTTGGAACGAGCTGAAAGAACGGATTATTAACATTTTTATTTGGAACTGGTAGATGCAGTTGGCCACAGATGGTGCCTGAGTCAGGTAGCATGAGTAAGTAAATAGTAAATATGAAGAAGGGACCCTTGTTTGGTTAATGAGACATGATAATTTTTTGGTGTATGAATATTGAAAATAATAAATTAGGTAAGTTAACAGCCTTGATTAGTTTACTCTTGCACTCTTCTAGACCCTGATATGATAAGCTTATGTTTTTAAACAATTTCAAATATACAGATAAACTTATTGCGTTGTATGATAAGAGTTATTTTCATGATTTACAGTTTATATTTTACAAGAAAGTAGGTCTAATTTCTTGTTGAAACTAGTTCGTAAGATCTACTTCAAGAAGTTAAACTTATGTAACTAGTTGGACTGAGTCAATATTTGTATAAGATAGAATAGAGCAGGTGAAAGATTCTTACTTTTGTATATGGATAGCCTTCTTCTTCACATGGAGTAAACTGTGTATGGACCTACTAGTTAAGCAGCAGGTGTGTGGGCTCATGAAGTACTTGTTCAAACAAGCACTGGGAATACCAACTAAAAGTCCCCAGAAATTCTACTGACTTTCTCGGGAGTGACCTTGGTTCTCCTGATGCATTGACGTGTATGAAGTCGAAGGAGTTATAGCCTAGTCATATGGGCAATCCCAGAAATGGCGGCCTGTGCAATTCATGCACGGTGTGCGGTGCCAGCTACACACGCGGGCGTATAAGTATATGCGAATATGCATGTCAATAGTAAAGAAATACTCCAGAATTGTTTCAGAAATTATAAGACTCCAAATGATTTTGTTAATTTGTGACCATTTCGAAACTGCTTAATTTCTATGTATTAATACATTGAAATTAATTAATAACAAAATAAGTACTTTTTAAAGCTTTATTGATATTCAAAACTAATATTTTGGAAATATGTGTAAACCATATTTTTACTTTTAAGCCACTACATTTCTAAACCAATTTGATATAGGTAGTTAAATTAGAGGTTGCATATTATGGAAATTTTATTGTTAGTTTGACCTATGGGTTTCAAATAATTTTATCAAATATCATAGCATATAGTGATATAATCAATACAAGTAATTGTATTAATTTTATTGGAATAAATACAAATTGTGGTTCTATGGTGCCTTTTGATTAAGATAATTTTTTATCTTCCAATTAGGTTAATTACACATTTGCTTACCTCTACAACTTTATTCCAAAATGGATGCATTACATAAACACTGAGTGGGCTAGTGTCTATGGCCATATACTGTAAAAGAAATTTTAAATTATTTTTAGGATTAGGAATAGAAGAATATCTCTAAACAGTTTTGACTTTTAACAAAAATGCAGCAATCATTGCTTTAAATAAATAAATCAGAATTACACTTAACCTATTTGGTATCATGTAAATCAAAACATAAAATTAAAATTCAACATTGCTGTAATCAGCTGCATAGCAAAAGTAATAAAAACAAATTGGGTTGGATTTGACTGATAATACAAATCAAAACAAATCTTAATGTGGAACCCCTAACATAGCATTACCTAGTCTGAATTACACTAATTATATATCAATAAATAGCGGAGTACTCACATATAACAAAAAATATACATTTTTATTGTGAATAATAAGCTAAACCTTGGTGTAATTTTCTGTTGTCCTTTTAAATTTCTTTACGTGTACATAAATTTCTAAATAAATAAATGTTTTTTTTTATAATTCAGCACATAATAATTTTAGTCTAAAATCATGAATTTAAAAAGATTTAAATTGAATTGGTGTCTAATGTAATTTGTGGTTGACCTTGCATTGTTGTATTATAAAATATTTGATTTTTACAAAGAAAATGAATATCCAAATTTATACAATACATTATAGCAGAAAAAGTATATCTATTAACTTTTGAGTTGGAAATGTTGATATCTGCATTAAGAATTTACTATGTACATACTCTAAATATACGAATTAAAATTTAGAGGTTATATTGCAGAAAATGAACTTATTATAATTATTAGAAGCATTAAATTATTCTTGAATTCAAAAGTTATTTCGAAATATGGAATAATATTATTAATTACCTTATAATTGTCGAATCCATCGAGATGTTCTTTACTCAGATATTTGTACTTAAACATTTTTGCCGATTTCACTGAAAAAATAGTTAAAACTATTCTTTGTAAGTTTATAATGCAGCTAAATAATGGAGAAAGTCATTTTACTTGAAATATTGCATATAAAACCAATAAATGAATAAAAGAAGTTCTATTAAAGTTATATTTCGACGCAAAATGAATTAGTTTGATTCACAGATTAAAAAGAATATGGTTTGATTGACATTTTCACATAGGAGGAGAACATTGGATAAGTTTTTTTTTTTGTTTGTTTTAAGTCATGTAAAAATTAGGGAAACGAGTTACTCGCAAATGGAAGGAAGATTCAGTTAATCAATTGGGGATCAGGTAAATATGGAGAATATATATGTTTAATTATTTTGATATATATATACGATAAATTATAGATATGTTAATGACTCATATTTTATGTTATTCAAAGAAAAAGCGCTATAATACATTTATAAACGGCAGTATCATGTGAATGTAACAAAGTGACAAAAAGTAGCATTGTGTCACATGAATTTTAGCAAGGTGGAAAGAGGTACAAGTATGGCCTAATCTCATACGAGTAATATTTAAGATTCCATCTTGCCAAACCTCATTTTAGCGAACCAAGTCTTTTTGGGATAAATTCTTGTATTTGAGAAAAAAATCGAACGAATTAGAAGCTGTAGAGAAGAAACGGCGCAAGAAACTCTCAGCCTTTAGTATTTATAATGCCATTTCCAAATTACCTATGTCATTATGTATTAGTATTACAAACATATATGTTTAGTTTTACAGTGCAATCAAAAATCTATATTTAAATATTGCAAAATATAATAAATAAGTGGAGAAAAGCAAATTATAGTGGCCAAAAATTTTTATTTTTAAAATAATTTTCCACGTTGTAATATCCCTTTTTCATCAAACAACTTTTGATAGTTGCCTTAAATTTATGCAGAGGCAAGTCAATAAAACTTAGTGGTAGCATATTGTACATTTTTGTACTTATTTCTATAAAAATATTTCCGGTCTTGTACAGGCTGTGGCTTGGAAAGGCGAGCTTATGCTTATTTCTGGTGTTGAAGCTATGGCAGTCTGAATTTCAAAGAAAATACCTACTGTGTTTACGTATATACATAATACAATCAAAGATATATTGAGACGCCACGGTTAGTATGTTAATTTCCTTAAATAATTCTTTTAGTTAGTCACGTGGTCTATGGTTGTTTATTGCACGAATGGCTCTCTTTTGAAGTACAAAGATCGTCTGAATGTCATCAGCGGAGCCCCACAACAGCATATGACATTAGGCTGTGAATATAGCTGAAATAAACAAATCTCGCCGTTTCAACATCAGTAAGCCGTCTTATTTTTTTAACTGCATGCGCAGCTAAACTTAATGTTCCTGCCAGAGCCATAATCATAATCTATAGTAATTCCAAGAAATGTTGTAGAATTAATTATTTCTATTGGTTCCTCATTTATATCAATGCAAATATTGACCTGCCTTACATTAGGCATACTAAATTTAATACAGTTGATTTTCTTAGATTTTAGAACAAGATTATTAGCCGTGAACCAGTGTAGGACTTGGGAAAGAGTATTATTTACTTAGTCAGATACGTTTTTGCGTCTGTCGGTTTTGAAAATCTAAGAAGTGTCATGAGCAAACAAAACTATTTCACTGAGGTTTTTAGCAAAATAAGGCAGGTCATTAATGTAAATTTGAAATAATAAGGGGTCCAATATAGAGCCCTGAAGCACTCCGATATATAGAGGCGCGCCGGAAGAATTACTGATATTTATGTTAACTTTTTGTATTCGTTCCGTAAGATACGATTCTGTAAGGTTTAGGGAATTATCTGAAGCACCATAATATTTCAATTTTACTAATAGAATCTGATGATCCACACCATCAAACGCTTTTGATAGATCACAGAATATATCTATTGCATCTTGCTTGTTCTCCCATGCATCAAATATATGTTTGATGAGTGCAACCCCTGCATCCGTAGTACTTATATTTTTATATGGAGACAAGTCCTCGCATGCAATAACCTCCTAGACAAGCTGATTAGTCACCATGTTACCCTTAATACCCCTGTGGCTGAAAATCCAAGCAAATTGAATGATACATCCTTTAGAAATACAATTATGGAGTAGATGACGTATCGTATGTCGTCATCTATTTCTTTAAACTTTAATTTTAAATGGAATGGGAATTTATCTAATGATTGGAGCGCGCTCTTTGAGTCTGAAAATATGATTGTTTTTTTTTATATTCGTAACTCTAATATACTCCACACCTTTTAGTAAGTCAAAACATTCACCAGTATATACCGAATACTCTGGGCCAAGTTTGACTTTTTTGTACTACTTTATACTGTGTCATCAAAAAAAATATAATGATAATTATGAAACTGAGATTGAATTATGAAACAGCATTTAGGTTGATTCCAGAATTATAATTTCTTTCAATAAAGTTATAATGGATCAAAAAGCAAGGACTAACGAGTCGTAAGCAACATCAAACGAGGGTAATAAATTTGACCGGTGTGTAGGAGAGTAGTGTGTAAGATAGCGATCTATATTTTTGATACCTATCAAACACGGACACGATTTATGCTTCCAATGGGTTGATAATAAAATTTTAACAGAAAGGGATTCTAGTTTAAGAAAGAGTAGATGATTCAGATATTGAACGGAACGGAAGAAGAATCAATCACTTAAAAATTGCCGTCTTAAATACGAAGGAGGATCACAACACTCAATTTGTAAGGCCCTTTTTGGGCTATATTTCATTGCCCTAGTTACAATTCTCAACGCTTTGTATTGAATTTTATCCAATTTTCTGAAAGCCGTTATATTACGTGGATCTATTCTTCTAACAAGCCTATTATAGACTTGCCGCAATGAATAAGAATTCCCACTAAAATCCAGAGAGACACCTTAGTATATTCAAAAGACACTCACATTTACTTATCAGATATTCACAATGAAGCTGTCCAGTGAGTTTGCTATCTAAAATTACTCCAAGAAATTTAAAATGATCTTTAACTGGTAAAATAATATTATCATAAGCTAACTGAACTCTTGGCGGTCTTAGCGTACCAGAAAAAAGACCAACCGTAATCTTAGGTGCAGAGAGTTCTAACACGTTTCTGTCCGCCCAGATTTTTAAAAGGCCCATGGATTGAGCCATATCCGATTGAGCCTCATTAAATGTGGAATGAGTTATATAAATCAAAAGATCATCGACATATATTGTATTATATTGTATATATATTGTAACATTTTAATTTTGTCGTTAATCACAATAGCTGATTCTAAATCGAATGTGTAAATATTGTTAAGAATAGGGCTAAGAACAGATCCTTGTAGAAGACCTTTATTGGCTATTCGGGTATAATTAGCGTCCGAAAGGAACATATTTATTCTCCAGTCAACATGTTAACATGTTTACAATAAAATTGGAAAAAACGGAATGTACTTGTAAAGAATTTAAATTAGTTTTAAGAACATCTATCAATACATTATCTTATATATTATAAGCTGCATTTATATTTAAAAACGTAGCTATTACTAAATTGTTATCAGAAAAGGCTAATCGAATGTCCGTCGTAAGTATTATAAATATTATCAAGTGTACTTTAACCTTTTCTAAAGCCATATTGAGTGTTTGCTATTAACCCTTTGGATTCTAAAAACCATTCTAAACTATTTCCAATCAAATACTCAGTAAGTTTAATAAATACTAACGATAAAACAATAGGTCGTTCATGAAACTACACCAATTTCATAACAATAACTTTACTACAACACAGTATACGAAATAAAATATACAGCACCGAACAAGACAATAGTTAACAAAGTTTATACAGACAATAATTTATTTTAAATGGAGTGCATTTCGTTCTCTCAATATGATTGGAAAAGGCAGTTGTTATATCATGTGACTTAAAGAAAAGTGAGTTAAATTTTTGGCTTTAAAAAATTTATTAAAATGCAATATTTATTTATTCATGCTATCTCAGTTTGTCTACAGTTTCCTTACATTTGACTCATTGACAGTTCGAGTTTTTTTAAATGTTTTTTCAAAACCTAATGAGAGAATGATAGTAACAATTTTTTTGGATTTTGAGTGTGACGTCAGATTGAAGCCCAGTGGTGGGTGAAATTACTCTAGTTCACGTCATGGCGATCATAACTGTAGGTATACTACTGAATAAAACCAGGATTCCTTCGCTTCCAGAATTCTTCCGCAAAACAATGAAAATTATATAAATTTGACAGAAATTAATATCGGCTGCGGCTGCATCATAATGAAAACTAATCATATATACGGGAGAGCTAGAAATAACAAATTTTTATTAAACCATCCGGGACAAACAATGGGAGAGTTGCTTTTTTTTCGTAATTGATACAGCATTTAAACCTCTTCCAGATGTACGACGGCTAATTATTGGCAATGGAGTATTAAGAAATCTCAAAAGCCAAATCAAAAAAGACTATTATTACCAGTCCGCTCCCGTGTATTTGGTTTTGACACAGAAATATTTAATTGGCGCCATTTTATACATCCGGTAACTAAATGAATAGCCTTTCCCAGAAAAAAGATGGCACCGAGTCCACACGAAATTACTTATTATTAGTGTTTAGGCGTACAAATATGACATTCAGAGTGGATGACGTAGCTATTAGGTAGGTATGTACCTATTCTTGGAAAAGAAAGTATTAGTTTGTTATTTTTATGCGTAACGTCATAAATGATATCGTATCTTTATCATAGATAAAACATTCACCGATCACCGAATACCCATCGTTCTTTTTATTTTCAAATAGGCGATGAACATAAAATTAGGTTAAGTATATTGTTTGCATTTTATAATCTTACCTATCTGCATATCTACTAAAATGCTCAAACATAAAGTGTCCCTTAAATGATGTTATTTATAACCAACGATTTATATTTTTTATTGTAACCTCACTTCAAGGCTTATATTTGTTTTTTAAAATCATAAACATTATAAGAAAGTTAATAGAGTTCATGATATGTTCATGTTGAATAATCTAGCTTGTAAACCTGTATGTGGGTAAAAATCTAGCTAGCTTTTAAGGATTACTTCTTTAGGTACTCGTTGTCTATATTTATAAGTAAAATAAATAAATTACCTCATCTATGTAATGACTGTACTAAAATAAAGAGAAAAAAAATTAATAGTGTTGGGTCGTGATTTCGCATATGATAGAGATGAGTAAATGGGCGCAAAAATGGGAGAGTGCTTATAACAACTTGGTGACTTTCTTCATTCCTACTCAGGAGTCACGTGCCAGTCTACAGACGGAGTCATCAAAACAATTCAATGCCCCCGTCACGCACAAAGAGAGGTAGTGACTCACTCTAACTCGAAATAACAACCTTATCTGTTGATGACTTCCATTTTTTCTTTCTTCCAAATTATGCACCCGAATCACGAATGAAATAAAACATTTGAAAACATCCACAATGAGGACTTTAAGCTTTTTCAAAGAGCCTTCGTCTCTTTTGGCCGGCAGGTGGAGGGGAATAAGACAGTAAGTTTCCCATAATGCACTAGCTGTTTTATGGTTCTGGGTTGCTTTATCTCACTAGACGTTGATATAAACGCTAAAAATCATATATGAAGGCTTGAAAAATCTAATTTCTTCATTCGATTCGCTCGTTTCGACACAAAGAAAAAAAAATAAAAAAGTAGTGGGAAACAAATTTTTCGTAATATGATTGTTTTTTGAAATGTCACCTTTTTAATGTCATGACAACCAGCCAGATACAAATAGCCAAAGATATTCTATTACAAATTTATACTAACTATATGTGACTTTTTCCCCTTCTTAATAGGTTGTTGATTATGATGATAAACATTATTTGACGATACTCCTTCATAATTCAGAGTTTGTCAGAAGTGATCTATCCTGGCAGGTTTGCCTCCCCAAATGTTCGAGAAGATATTCATAGGTATTAAAAAATAAATAGCACAAGGTTAGAGTTTTAGCGATCCATGTTATGCAACAAGTGAAAAAATATACAGCATTGTATTTTTGGAAATTCAATTGTTCGGTAGCATTCTGAATTCTCAAGATTATAAAGAATCGTTTTTAATATAATCGTTATCCGTTAGGGTATATTTTCAAACATAATGTAATGATAAATAAACGTCCTTCACTATAGGGGCTAAGGCGTCGTCATCGGCAAGATGTTAACAATACGAGGAGATATACGTAATGCATTACCAATTAGATTAGATAAATAAATAGATTGTCGATGGCAGTCACACTATTGATACAGACGCAGGAACACGCTACCACTATAAAAGTCAATATAAATACAATAAGTGAGCAAAAAATAAAAAATTAGAAAAAATGGACGAGACTGATGAAGCTGAAAAGTCCTTCATGCCAGAAGAAGAGATAGCAGAGGTTTTTGAACTCGTCAGCAGAAAACGAAAGGGCAAGAAAAAGTTGAAGCTTAAGTCTCTTCAAGAAACAACCGAAACCGATAACTCACAGGTTCAGACCGATGGCCGAATGTCGGCAAGGGCGAAAATATCTGTAGAGCCTACAGAAACTATAAAGTCTATCCCAGTGACGCCAGAAATCGTTGCGAAACCTATAAAAGAAATAGAAATCGTGGCTGACGAAATAAATGCACAAAATAAGAACTGGAATAAAAGAGCATTACCTGAAGATGCCGAAACATACCAATTAGAAAAGTTTAAGAAAAATGCAATGTTAATATTTAATCACCACAATATAATTGGGTATCCTGAAGAGAGGTGGGGGACCGATAAGGACGTGGAAAAGCTAAAAGAGACATTCAATAAATTTGGATTTGAAGTGGACTCTAAAGACGACTTAACAAAAGACGATATAATGACGCAAATGGATTCTTATTGTAAGTTCTTATCTATTATTATCTGTCAATATTATAGGAGTTCCAAAATTGTCTAAATTTAAATTAAGCAATCGATAGATTTAATTTTTGCTACTCTTTTCCATATGCTTATTGAGATAAGGGTATAGGTAACTGATAGATAATCTATCCCTACCATATATTATAATACAAATATTCTTTATGACCACTGTTTAAATAAATACAACAAAAATATATGCACCCAAATTAGCCTTTATTGTTAATAAACAATCTCTTAGAAGCAACTCGGGTGGGAGTAATTAAATAATGAGGGAGCCTATTCTTATAAAAAACTTAATATGATATAGTCTCTCTACAACTAGTGTAATTAAAATCGAAGTGAGAGGTTTCGATCGTAGTTCAGCGAGCAAATCTGTATTTAAAAAGAAGTGTCCAATACTAGACACCAGAGGCTCTGCTCTCTTTTGCAATTCAATATCTGGCGACAAACACGATAGAGGCGATTCAATTCGCTACAAATTTCCATTCGGGGTATTGACCTCTATGAAATTTTATACAAGTTTAACGAAATTTTCTAATTATAGCTATAAGCTCAATTCTGGTACTCTATGTGGCAAAGTCTTATTCCCCATTAGACTCATTCAAGCAATTGTAAAAATATATATAAAAGTTTTTCTTCTTCTTGGTGCTTATCATCAGGAGGGATCGAGTCATTTGCCGTTGTTTTTCTTTAAAGAGAAAAGTTTAAAACATTTACACTATCTATTCGTGGTCGAACGTCTCCTTCTAGCAACAGTTCCCATCACCTTGGTAGAAAACAAAAATCAAGAAGACCTCATCAATGTGATTTACAACTCATCATCATCATGACGTTTAAGAAGCATTTCCATATTTTAATGAAATCTATTATGGATTTTTTACAAGCCTTATTTAACTTGCACTGTTTGTATGTATGTGTTTTCCGTTAAAATTTGCATACCATTTTTCGGGTTTTTTGTATCCGATTGAGCTGAAATGCAATACTCAATATTGTAAAACTTTCAATATGGCCGCCGCTCCAAGATGGCGGATTAAATATATCTTGTCAACCTCAAATATGGGTATCAAGAAGACTCAAAGTCAAAATATCTTTATTTAAATAGACTCATTCACTAGGTAATAATGTATTAAATAAATAATTTTAAAATTAAAACTAACACTTATATCCATATTCCCAATCAACCCTACCACTGCTTCGACGAATTAGTAGCTGTAGACAAGAAGCGGAGCAATTTTTTTGTTTCTTTTTATTTAGTAGAGAAAAATAACCGGGAAATGATGGGGATCTATTTCGTTTAATAATTTCGGGGTTTTAAGTTAAAATTGGTAGTATCGTTTTTGGCAATCCCCTCGCTCAAAGAATACTTTAGTATCACGTCACGCTTCACAATTATCTGATTACTCCATTCTGTCTTATTTTGGTCGAATTAGTACTTAGATAATATTGATTTGTACCTACTTAGATTAAATAAAATTTCATATCTGTCCTAACAAGCATATAATAGGTAACCTATGGTTATTATTTTGTGTTATCATTTGTAGTTAGCTTAAAATAATAAATATAAAATATTATATGCCTATAATTTTAAGAAAAAAACAATACCTTTTTTTTAAATAAATAGGCAGTATCCTTAATTATTTACAAAATTGAAAGATATTTTGGAGAAACGTCCATAAGTGTTAACGTTTTGTAAATACGATATCACACTGCTGTACCCCTACCCCAATTATGTGTTTCAATCGATTTGAAACGTCTCAATCGTGTTCATCGTCAGCTATCCAATTGTATAGAAGACAGCAGCGCCTCTGTTGAAAACGATTTTTTATAATAGGCCGGGGAAAAAATTTCTTCGCATTTTATATCAAAATTCAAGACATTTTTTTTTCAGTTAATTTACATTTAATTACAGTATATATGCGCCATCCGGTTGTAGATTGTACTTGTTGTTGATAGTTAATCCCGTTGCTGTAGAAATTTTAGGACTTCTGATCAAAAACGCGACAAGTAGTTTTGGCAGTCCTCTCTTGATGCTAACCTGACACTGCCTAAAGAATTCTGAAGGGATCGAAACAGGTGGAAATCTGAAAGTATTTTTTGCTGAGTGGCTAAAGATGTGTGGTCTAGCGTTGTCGTGATAAAAGACTACACCCTTTCTATTAATCAATTCCGGCCGCTTTCTTTCAACTTTTTGCTTAAATCTCATCAGTTGTTTGCAGTAGAGCTCCGTATCGATGGTTCTGCTCAGCGTATTAAGCTCATAATAAACAATGCCCTGTCCATCCCACCATAGTCACAGCATCACCTTATTGCGAGTTAACCCAGATTTTGCCACAGTGTTACTGTTACTGACACTGCATTAGGTTCATCAATGTCACAATTTTGCAACGGGATCATACCTTTACCTACAAGATGGCAGAAAGTTTACGAACAAAATGGCTCTACATACTGTAATTATAATATATGTAAATTAACTTTGAAAAAAAAATGTCTTCAATTTTCAAATAAAATGCGAAGAAACTGTTTCTCCAACCTATTATATATGACTTAATTGATTATGACTTGATAACATGTTTGGCATATTGTTCGGGATACCGATGTTTTAAATGTATCAGGCATGTTTACGAGGGCTTACAAATTAGATTTTCATGCGCAATGAGCGAACGAATTGCCTCGTTATGTGACTCAGTATAGTGTTACTCCGAAAGTATTCATACTTTCTAAACAGATCTATCGTGCAGCTACAAAGTACAATATACGTACCCCCCTTTCTCTCATGGCTCGAGCACCCTGGAGACTCAAAGAGACAGAGGGATTCCTCCCCTGGAGGTGATACCTGTTGGTTTTGAAGAATCTTCCAGAGGTGAATCGCCCCTTAAATCTTGAGTGGAGAGCCCTCAAGACTTTAGGGGTTCTCGCCTCGCTTCCTTGAAACCTAAAAAAAGTACCCCCGTACATTATTGTACAGAAGGAAATAATAACAAGAAACTTTATTCATTGCTAACAGAGGTACAGACACACATAGTACAAATACAAAAGTGTTAGTACAATACAAAGTTTTGATGTACTAACGTGGTGTGTGTGGGTATGTGTATTGTAGAAGCACGAATTAGACGACAGTTCGTCGTATTTGCTCGGGTCACTTACGTGCCACGAGCAAATCACTGATGTTTAACTGTAACCCAGAACAGTATCCAATTTATAATGCCCTCGTGCATTGCATATGGAAAAAAGATTAATAATCACAGCTTATTGATATGGAGAAAATTACAAACGAAAATTTAAAAAGTAACCGTGTCAATATTTATTTTGTATATAACATTCGTACAATTAATATTAATACATGAGTTATAATTATAAGTAAATAATGATTATAAAGTTGAATGTCTGGATTGCATGTCATAAATGAGAAAATAATGATTGTAATATAAATAAAGGAAAGAATAAATGTCTCCTCCACCTGATAAAATGATATACTTAGTTTTTGTTCTGCTAGAAGATGTAATTTGTTTTTCTTATGAAACATCGTAAATTACAAAACTATTAATCTTAATAATCTGTGAGAAAAAACTTATGCACATATTTGCCCACAAAAACGCCTTTTTGAAAAATAATGTATCCTACATAATCCTACTAATTATATTTTAGTCAAATAACAAAGAACTGTAACCACAAATATGACTTGGATTGAGTGTATACATGATTAAGAGTGTATAGTACATTTCTTTTAAAGCAACTTGTATGCGGGAGCCGACTCACTCGTGACACTAACAGTCTTCTAAATTCAACTCCTACCACCCATCTTTAGTCAGACCTTCGCCTAGACTCTACAGACCTATGCATTTTTATTGCAATTGACATCAACAAAATATTTACCATGTACCCTATTTTTATTAATAGTAATTTCTCATTTTATGAATGCAACCATGAAAGTACTAACATTACCTTAAATTCTGTCTGAAATATATTCGCTTCTATTAAATGTATTTTAGTATCACATAAATGAGTTTAAATTCTTGCTAAATAATAACGATTAATGAATCATAATTTGTATTTGAATTGCAGTTAGTAATGATAAAGATTTTAAAGATTATGGATGCGTGGCTGTGGTCATTCTCACCCATGGAACCGACAGCGGATACATTTATGCAAAAGACCACATGTACCATGAAACAGAAATTCTCAAATACTTGACAGGTCATTCAAGACTCAATTTAGTAACAAAACCAAAAATTCTAATAATCCAGGTACGTATTTACAGCAATTCTCAAATTAAATTGAGGGAATGGCCGAGGCTTTTTTTTAAAGAAAGTGCACAACTGATTAGGCACCGTCTAGTAGTGAGCATGTAAGCAGTAAGAGGAGTTTAGGTATATGGGAAGATGGCCAGTGCAGCATGCGATATACTGCCCGAGCCACCATCACCTTACCAGCCTCAAAAATTACCTTAGCAGGGGATAATGGAATTTGAAGGGGTCCATATTATATCAAAGAGAGAATCGTGAGCGAGTGTGTTATTTCTGGACTTATAAAGAATATTAATTTTTTAAGTAAAAAGACCATTTAGACAAACAACCTGTAATGGCTTGGTTTTCTTTAGAGTGCTAAACGAAACCTTATTCCTAAGCTTTTATCCAACAGCCAGTTGACATTATCACAGAGTGTGTAGCGTGTATATTTGTATAGCATACACTAACTTATGTTTTTGCTTCGGAAACAAGTCCCACTTTAGCTTTTTTGTTATCAATCATTGTTATAATATTTATACTTTTTTTTTTACTTTTATTTTATTTTATTGCTTTATCTTTGCATGCAAAAAGTTTTTAATGCCCTTATATTTCAGGCTTGTCGCGGTACCCAAGATATGGCAGGTGTTACGGTTTTGAGTAGTTCAACAATAAGAAAGGATTCTGTTGATCTTGTTAAACCATACACACTGCCAGTGGAGGCAGACACTCTCGTTTTGCATAGTTCATATACCGGAAAACAATCCCATAGGTTTGATTAATATTATTTAATATAGAGACTTGTAATGTTTTTTATTCCATGTTGGTTACCGGGTCGCATAACCCTAGTATTAGCAACACAATGCAACGCCCTCCTCCTATCTTTTAGGACGCAATTAGACTGCGAGTTAAAAACTATTAGCCAGTAGATATTTCAAAGCTAATACGGAGTTAAAACAGCTATTTGATTTAATAAGTTTATTATCATTTGTATTTTGTTGCTATTTGGTAGCAGTGATAAAGAGATTATAACTTTTGGTAACTGCTACCAGAAAGCTTTAATGTGACGCCATGAACAGGATAAAGTAAAATTTTGATTTAAGTTCTTCCAATCTTTCCAAGTCCCATGATAATTTCATTTGGGTCGATTATGTGTTTTCCCATATGAAGGCTTCGTTAGTGTATGAGAGGTCCCCAATCACAAAGGAGATTATTTGGTATTTCACTCTCCTGTCCACAGTACCTTCAAAACCATCCAATATCATCATCCTATCAAGTAACATAAGTGTTTGTTTACGCGGTAGTATCTTGTTGATTGTTCTTATGGTACTACTTCTGGGCTTTATCAGCTTTTCAGTGCATCTATGATGTCCACGCAGCTAACTCAGTCTAATTCTGTTACTGAGGCTCAATGTATTTAGTTTTTTGACAAATCAATAAATAGTATTTACTAATTAAGCATATAGAAATTTATGTTACTATCTATAATGCTGTTAACGGATAGTTAACAGCATAAATAAATAAAATAAAATTTTAATAAACTATCGTAGTCATAGTTATAACTTCATTTTTCAAACTTTTGAAATTGTGGAACATTTACTTAAACTACTGTAGTTGAGCGAAGATATACTCGCTCGCATGTTGAATCCTAGACATTATGCTAGTAAATTATTAGTGTAGGTAAGTCGAGGTAGTTCAAGAAAACTATCTAATAGTTTTTAGTTGACTATTTCGTTTCGAGACATAGAGCCCAAATGGAAACCCATTTGGGCTCTATGTCTGAAGAGTCGTGGAGCTTAGAGGAGCTCCTTGGTCCTTGGCGAGGGTCTCTCAAATGTGGGAACCTCGTTATACTGTCGATTTTATTAGTGTGTGTGTCTGTCCTTGTCAGTGTGAGCCGAGTGCCCCTTCTCGTCACTTTTCCTATACACCGCACCCGTCGTACAAGGGTGCGAAGACCCGGTCTACATTCGTCGCGCTATACCAGGTACAGATACGTACCTGGGCGCTTCTCTCGTCCACGATACGACTCACCTGAGCTGAGGTCGGAGCCTTTAGAGGCACCCTCAGGTTTGTCGCTCCCTCGTGGCTCGAGCGCCCTGGAGAATTTAAGAGACAGCGGGACACCTCCCCCGGAGTTGATGCCTGTCGATTAGAACTCCTCCAGAGGCGAATCGCCCCCTAAGGCTTGAGGACTCTCGAAGGTTCTCGCCTCCTTAAAACCCCGGTAACGCTGTAAAGGCCATCTGCGGCCAACAGTCAGTCCAAAAAAAAAAGCCCCTTCTCGCGACTATAAAACTCTTTAATAGTTTATGGCTCGCAGTAAGCTTCCATAGTTGCAACCTTTGTGGTTCCTTTTAAAGCTTGTCATGATGTAATACACATGTTGTGATTTACCTTTGGTAGTTTTAAAATCAAAGTTATATTTATCATACTTTTTTCAGAGACTTGATAGAAGGCACTTGGTTCATTCAAAGTCTTTGTAAAAAAATAGACGATCTTGCAGCAACGGAAGATTTCCAATCCATAATAGTGCACATGCAAAGAGACGTAGCTATAAACAAGGAGCACAGTGTATTAAACAGAGCCACTTCGCAAATAGATATTAACAAACAAATGCCTGTGACAACCTCTACTTTGATTAGAAAGTTGTATTTAAGGAGGTTTGGAGACGAGTTACCTCCAAGTCAACTGATATTTGCTTTGCCATCTGATGCAATTAAATCAAGTGTTCATAGTACAGAAGATAACAGTGTGATGGACAGTGGAACACCAATAGCACAACAATATGCCAACTCCATGCAATGTGATTGCTATTCTAAGCATTTCGAGTATATGAAAATTTTTCTGAGGTAAGTATAAAATATCAAGTATATACGACGGAATTGACTAACGCTGGGTTCCAATAACCGATATGGTTTAGCTTACTATTTTAACCGTTGAATTTGACATATTAAACCTATACATGAGATGGGTCAAACTCAACACATCGTAAGCATAAACATCCGTAATTAGATGATAGAAACCAAATTTAAAAGATTGTTGAATATACGTTCGTTATTGTCTACTACGAGTATGTACACTGAAAAAGTGAATTCGGTGTTAGTATGGTTTTTCAAGGTACTAGGTACTTTTCTCGCCTTTTTCTTAGCTTCTCCCATAGTCTTTCTTAGCTTCTTCCATGGTCGTCTAAAATAGCTGTATTACGTACGAGAAACGACAAGCGATTGTATACTGCTGCTTACTGCCAGGCCTGCAAGTATATTGGAGGGATGTTGTGCTGCAACTCTGGACAACTGGGGATTATTGGTAGGGCATTCAAGACTGTGTCCAGTAGTGATCGTCGTGGGTGAGACCTGGCCAAGAGACTAGCCCTAGCAGGATGTAGCAGGGATATAGGAGTGACACGCAGCAACACGGATGGTTGAAATCTAATTAATTGTAAATTTGGTAATGTTTATATACTATAGGTTGTAAACATTTAACAAGTTCTTCTGTGTATTCTTCAACTTCTTTGGTTTTCGTCCTCAGCTAAAACTATGTTAAAGAACTTCCGAAATTATTACTTTGCGTTTATTACTTTTATTCCATGCAATACGACGCTGTTTGTATCAATCAGCGTGTTTTGAGTTATAAAAACGTTTCTCCCAAACCATTTATAGTTATATCTAGACGTATTTTTGTTGCAGTTTTTAAAATTCCCTGGTCTCTTCTTTTATTCTTTTGATCTTCTTTACTGTCTATTAGATTATAAAACAAGTAAAAAAAGTAATAAAACAAGTAAAACAAATATTATATGTCTTGAATGTTGTTGGGTGGCTCTATTACAGTTACCTGTTATACTCCCCTTTATTATTGACTTTGAAATTTTTTCGGTTAAAATCATAGTTTTTATAATATTTTAATTTCAAGTTGATCCATGTAACAGATTCTTTTTGTTTCAGACAGTACTTAAAAGATCACAGCAATGACAAAGATGCAGAGAATTTCCTCAACTTAGCGGAGAAGTTCAAGCCAATCCCAGAATTCGATGAAGCTAAACAGCAGCTATTGATAACTATTTCCGAAAATTTCTCTGAGAAAATAGAAAACTCTCCGTATTTGAGATACGTGCATTTCTACCAGGGTCGTAACACCAAATAGTTCTAATGTTGTTTTTTTTAATTTAGTATAATTTTTATTAGAGATTTTTACGAAATGAAACTAGCCAATTGTATTTAGATACGTTTATTAACTATGGGTAATAAAGAATTTAATTAAAACTGATAGTCCGATAACGATCTTATTCTACTTATTAATAATGTTCATCTTAATTCGTCTAAGCTTTTTTCATAATTAGGTCAAGGTAAGGTCACTTGATCTTGCCTACCTGTAAGATATTTCTTTACGCCTCTTTTGAATGACATAGGATTGCAAGGAGCATTCTTTTTCACTAATTAAGTAAAGAATGCTCAATCAAGAAACTGATTACAAAACCGTGCTTTTATATTTTACTGCATACAAATTCAAAAAAATACAATAACTCCACAAGAAAGCATAAACATACAATATGCAAACTTATTGCTAATAAGCAATAAGATTGTAATTAAATAAATAAGAAAAACTAGATTACTTGCAAGAATACGGAGAGAAAGGTACGTACAATATAATACAAATAATACTAATAAATGATGTTAGTAAGAACTAAGGTCGGATGTGAAGATAGTGATAATTTGCCTGGCTTTTAAAAAACTCTTAAAAAAGCAACCCTTCTGATACATCCAGGCAAGGAGTTTCACAACTGCAAAGCGTGTGCGCAGAAGGAATTTAGTCATATTGGAAGAAGGTGTGAAATCAAATACAAATATTATGTTATGAGGAAGAACTTCATGAAACATGAGCTATTTTAAATTATTTCACGCAATTAGTATTCGTCATAATTATTAAACTTAAACAACACGTCACTGAAATAACAAACATATTTACAGAGGATAATTAAATTATCTAAAACACTCCATCAAAATTTCATATACGTCTGGAAAGGGGCTGGAAACCACCCTATATTAGGGGATTAGGCCTCAATCAAACAAGCTGGCCAAGAGCGGGTTGATGGCCTTAACACACATCCTAATGGCCTCCACTCACATCCTAAGAATTTATTTACACTTGTGTACAGGTTTCCTTGCGATGTATTCCTCCACAGTAAAAGCGTCGAATAAACGTTCATATGAATTCTAAATTTGAAAACACATTGGTGCGTGGCGGGCGGCTGCATTCCCGCATTGAAGACTTACCTTACGCATTACGCCACCAACGATTCTTTTTTGTTATATCTTCTTCTTCGTATATAAAAAAAAATGGCGATGCCTGATCCGAATAAATCAGGGATTGCTTTAAAATAAAAGTCAAAAGTAAGCCAAATAAACTCAATAAATAAAAAGAAGGTAATAGAGTAAGGAAAATTGTCTCATTCACATGGCGTGTACTTTGGATTATTTTTCATATATAGCGTTATTGGCAACTAGTGTGAGTCTAGATTTGCGTGACCAGTGTAAATGAATCTTCTCGATCGTGTTTGGTTCGACAGCTGTTGAATCGTATGCAAACGACAGCAGAGCCTCTGTAAAATAAATAAAACTGATTTAGAATCCTTCATATTGTAAACTTCTTTAGTACATTTATAGACAAACGCAACTACGATCGAAATGTCTCTATAATTAAAACTTACACTAAGGGTATAGTGATGTGGTATTTGCGTACTTAATATAATTATAGTATCAACCTTTTAAAATTCCAATGCTACACTTGTTGTATAAGCCTCTAAATATAATCCCCGGTATTACGATCGGAATTCCGTTTACAAGTTGAGAAGTAGGTAGGTACTGCGGTCTGTGTTTATTCGCACACTGGCGACATGATAGTTTCGATTATTGTTTACTTTTTGAAAATCTTCATTCTATCAATTATTCAAACGGGTTATAGCTTAACTCGTTTGAAATTAGAATAACTAAAATTAATGTTAAAATTGGTTAAAAGTAGAAAAAAAGTCACTAATTTATTTTGCTTGCTGTGTTTAAGTTAGATGATTTTAACATAATTATATCTATTATTTATTTGAAATTTAAAAAATTACACCAGCTGGGTACACAGAAAAGCTCGGTATATGGATCCTACACAAGCTCACTGACTCTCTTTAGGCAGTGTCAGGTTAACATCAAGAGAGGACTGCCAAAATTAATTGTTGCGTTTTTTTGATCAGAAGTCCCAAAATTTCTACAGCAATGAGATCATGTCTCTACCTACAAGATGGCAGAAAGTCTACGAACAAAATGGTGCATATATACTGTAATTAAATGTAAATAAACTGTGAAAAAAATTTCTTCAATTTTCAGTAAAAATGCGAAGAAAATTTTTCTCCAACCTATTATAATTAAATCGTGCGTTACGTTCACTTGAAGTTGGACGGTGAAGTGTATTAATGGCGTATTTCTGACGCGCACGTAGGTGGGACTCGAATCTCGATCATATTTCGTAATCCATTTCTATTGATATATTAATACAATGCGTTCATTCTTTAAAATTTTTTGCATGTCTATAATAATATGATAACTTTTCTGAATAATTTAAAGTCTATCTAGTGAGTCTACTAAAAGATGGTATGCATAAGTTGATGTGAAATAGATAACCATTATTTGGTTCTTCGAACTGATTCGAGGGATCAAATTATAATTATTAAATTTTGTACAGAGTTGTCAGAGAATGATTTAATTGACCAAAATCAGTGGTATTTAATATTGAGCAGCAGGTTTCAAATTGTGGCATAGAGAAGTGATTATCAGCCAGTTTCTAAAACATAATGCGAGGACGCATTTTTTTAACATTCGTGCGTGACCGATACGTGGTCAATGCTGATTGATGTTCCTAGTGATACATGATATCGATTCAATCAGATAGTTAGCAAAATAATTGACTACGATTGAGGCACTGGATGCGACAATTTGTCAATCTACTAATTGTCTTTACAGACGGTAAAGCAATCGATTTGTCCTTATGAATTATATACTAGGCTGTTACTATTGTCATGGTCACTTACAGACTATTGAGGACTATATTGCCAGGTCTACAGGATGGATGACGTCCAAATGAACAGACCTGTAGCTCAATCAAGTCACTCTTATGGTTAATAGTAAAGATAATAGTCTTAATAGTCTTTTTAAGAATGAATTTGGAAGTATTCTGATTTTGAATGTCCTATAAACTTCATTATTATTTAAACTTTTAAATAGATGGGAAACCACATTAAGACAGTATTTCATCGGCTGGTGGGGTATTTGTAGATCTAAGAATTATTGCGCTCAGTTTGAGAGCATTTTTTAAGTCCTCTAGCTAATTAATACCTTCATACCTAAATCTGTTAACATCATTGTTGTGTTTCAAAAGTAAGATGCTCTGTTCCTTTTAGTTGGAGTATCCGTATGTTCCTTGCTTCCATCTTGACCTGTTTTACCTTCAACTGTGATGAAGGCTAAGGAGAAATTCTAGTTTTCAAATCAACGATTGAATGATACAATTTCTGTTGATGCAGGTACAACATTCCATTGTAGTTTATATTTAGACGCTTACGTTCTGGCATTGGTTTTGGCATTGGGTTCGTAAACTTGCAGGTAACTACTGCAGTTATTGTAAGCTAGAAATCTGGTTTCGAATCCCAAATTAACTGGCTATTAGGGAACGGTAAATCTAGTATTAGAATGATATCCTCTTTGCTGTCGTTCCGCTCTTGAAAGAGGTAATAACTTCGGGAAGTTCAAAGATTTTAAATACGACTTGCTATTATTCCGCATCACAATTGCATTTACAACGTGCCAAAGATGCAGTACGTCATAATAGCCTCACTAAAACACAGATCAGTGTTACTGGATAATTTTAACAGAAATCGTAAAAAAAAAGATAACAGTGAAATATTCTGTTCCAGCCGAAGTCGTCTTCTCTCGGTATACGTTTACCGTGACGTCAGTTGCCGCATCTCGTGTCGTACTGCTTTTACAAATAAAATTGTAACATTATTTATTTAACAATTTATGTACACACAAAGACAATTAAAAGGACACAACAGAATATTAGAGAACTGTACAAAGGTACTGCTTATTTCTATAAGAAATCTCTTCCATTTTTAATGTCTCAGGGCATATTCAATGATTTATATGTTTGTAGTTCTATTGGGTATTCTGTGTAATTCTAAACGAAATTCGTGATGTCTATTCGGGCTACAACGTGTCCGATAGTCTAATGTGCTAATGCTAATAAAACTTTTACCATCTGCTTGTTTGCCTAATTATTACTAAAAACAAATTCTTAAAAAAAATACTTTAAAAATCATAATATCGTGTTTAAAGTACCATACTTCACTTTCAGTTTAACACATATTAGACTTAAAAGACAGTACAATCAAAACTTTAAGTAATAATTACCTAGTTGAACTAGGATTGTGAAATCTGGTAAGAGGTAAGTTCTTATAGGCCTTACATTTAAGAACTCGCACTTGACTACTTTGTCGTATTTTAACCGATGTACCAGTGGCATCTGTATTTATAAGTTATAAATAAAAAAATGTTGAGCTCATCAGGCGATAAACAAGACGCGTACATATATTTTCGTCAGGACTCCAGTGGGTCTTAAATTGTATCGAGAATTTAGGGCAAGCCTCGGCCTTGGCGCCATATACAGTCGACATTTTGTGTTAAATCTCGACTTATACAGTGGCACTAAGAGCAGTTTTTGAAGTGCAACTGTTATTGTACGGTCTGGGTTTTCTCAGAATGATTTAACTTATACATACACACTTACATATACACACACACACACACACGCACACTTATACTTATACATTCTAAAGTACTACTCTTGACTGCAGCGCTGACCAAAACAACGTTTCAAATGTGTAAATATATTTATGGCATTTAGACCATATAACTTCGGTTTTTGAGTTCCCGATTTTGAAGTGCATGTAGAGACGTTTAGAGATAGTGGTGCCGGCGTTAACCGCAATGGAAAACCCATAACATCTACCCGCAAAATCATATTATGTCGTGACCATGAAAGTTTAAAACAATAGAAATTTTGAACAGTTGAAGGTTTGTTCAATAAAATATAGATGCTGAGCGGTGGCGATGCAATTTAAGTAAAGTAATACACTTAGTACTACAAGTGACTACAGGCTACCATCAGGTAGACTGTCTTCTTGATTACCAAATTATCCTGGGAAATATCCTTAAATTCCTGGAATTCCTTTTTCCTTTATTTCCTGGGAATTATCCTTTCATTAGATGAAACCCAGGATAATTTGTGAAACACCCAAGGCAACCCTACACCTCCAAATTTATTTTAGTGCCATTCAGTTTTAACATATATTCTCTTTTTGACCTCATTCAGTAAGAATATTTTACAATCGCACTGACTGACCCGAAATGTCTCGCTTTAATTTCAACTGCCTGTTTTAATTTGGAAGCATTCAAGTGTCGCGTACACTTGAACGTTTCCAAATTAAAGTTCAAGTTTGTATGGCAAATGTTTAACAAGCACTGCAATACCCGCCTCCTGTGAAGAGTACTATTTGTCTATTCTCATCTTCGCTGAGGTTTAGCCAAATATCAGCTAGCTACATTTATCATCATAAACAGCCTTTATATCTCCCACCGGCTTTCGTACATGGGAGAAGGGAATGAGGTTTTTTAGACCACAGCATCACTACGTTGACCCTGTTCGGTAAAGCAGTGACAATCGCTACTAACGGCGTAACGTGCCTTCCGATGCATCGGGTTCGAGATTACGTATTTTTGTTTGACGCATCCGGGATCAACCATCGGAAACTGTTTTCAATTTAAAACCAGAGTACTGAAGCCACTTAGAAAGCGAGCGGGCCAGCTGGCTATATATGAGTCGATAAATAACCGTGTCATACCCCTACCGGCGCCGCCTGGTAGGATCGCACGTGATTAGACACTTATTCAAGTAACGAAATGTAACTATTGCGTAATTAAGACTGCAATTAAGACCTTCTTAGATCCTTCTTAGTTGTAGCCAAGTACCCTCGCGCTCTCCCGTGATTCGGTCCGTATGCCAAATCAAGTTACAATCAAATGAATCTTTATTTTTCAACCAACAAGGTGCTATTCAAAATTGTCATGTTTCAACCTACTTCGGATTACTTTTCATAGATGGTGTTCTTGTTAGGCAGGTGATACAAAGTTCACCGATTCAACTAGTGGTAAATAAATCAACTCGAGGGAAGGGAGTATTTCCAGATTTCGCCTCAGCTCTGTGGCCAAGGAGAGAGGGGTTAGTCCTTTGTCCTTTATTGTTATTATTATTACAGTCACGTAAAGCTATCAACCGGTTTCTGAATTGAGTATTTGAAGCTAAGCATGTCTCAATCTATGCCCAATGAATATGTTTTATAAAAAATGTCACATAAAGTATAGTTTCAGACTTTCCTAGCTTCTAAGCTGAACTCAGAAAAGGTGTAAAAAGTCTAAAAAGGCTTTCCAATAGATGTCTAAACGGATCGGTTCTGCATAGCTAGCATCGATCGTTTCCCTCCAATACTGACGAGGTCTTGCAGGTGCCAACCCTACTTGCACTTGGCACTACCTATTCTCATTTCAAATTGCTAATACTACGAGCTGTGATATTGACTTTATATTCTATGGATGTTCCTTAATTGATCATGTAGGGTACCTTTACCTGCCATAGTTCGCTGAGAGGCCGTGAGCCTAAGGGAGTGCCTTTGGTGTTTCATCACTGACAACTTACTGAAGTCGTTGGACTTTATTTTGGGCTCTGAAGAACGAGAAGATTTTTTTTTTTTTTTTTTTTCTTTAGACGAGAAGATTTTACGAAATTTTCATAAACGATGTCAACGTTTGGATAATTTCGTAAAATCTTCTTGAATTCAACGATTGACCACTTTCTCAAATATGCATCGATTTGTTCCAGACTCCTAGCTCAGGTAAACTTATTTGTCAACAACTTCGAGAATAGAATTGTGATTTTGTACAATTTCTTTGATGAGAAGGCTTATTTAATACATCAATATCTGTTTACTTAATATTATAGAACAACCTAAATTCTTTCGCTGTTTGATTATTCCAAACGTAAACAAAAATTGCCGTCTGTACTTTATACTGAACACCTGACAGTTTTAGTTGCAGTGGAAAAACCGCTCTAATCATGTCTAAATAAGATTGGGTCTATGATGTTTCTTGTTGTGAAAATATCGGATTATTAAAATAAACTATTTCACAGAAAGTTTTCTTTCCTTTCATATTGAAATAACACTTATTGTTTTTTTAACGTTAAACAGTTTTAGGACACATTTCATGGGTAAGATTTTATTTTTCTATCTTGTATATCTCTTCAGTACCAACTGCCATTTTTAATAAGTCTGTAACGGATAAACCGGACGCTATTTTTGAAAAAGTGGAGCAAGATTGGCATATCAGCAGTTACGATATAGCTGAAGAAATGGGAATTGACCACAAAACAGTTTTGACCCATTCGAAAATAGGCGGGTACACAAAATAGCTCGATATTTCGGTACCATACGAGCTCACTGAAAGAAACCTAATGAACTGTGTACTCATTTGCGATTCTTTATTGAGACGTTAAAAAACCGAAGCATTTTTGAAGAGATTGAATTGATAACTGATGATAAAAAGTAAATCACGTACGATAAGAACATGCGAAAAAGGTCGTGGTCAATGGTCAGCCAGGCTGTGGCAAAACCAGGGTTAACTCGCAATAAGGTGATGCTGTGTCTATGGTAGAATTGGAAGGGCATTTGGCAGTTCATTATGAGCTTTTGCCGCCGGGAAGAAACATCGACTCGGATCACTACTGCCTACAACTGATGAAATAAAAGCAAGAAGTTAACAGAAAGCGGAAGCCAGAATTGATTAATAGAAAGGGTGTGGTCTTTAGTCATAATAACGCTAGACTACTTATATCGTTAGCCACTCAGCAAAAATTAAAAGAGTTTGACTGGGAGGTGCTAATGCATCTGCAATAAAGCCCTAACCTAGATTTCCATCTGTTTTTCTCTTCAGAATTCTTTAGGCAGTGTTAGGTTAACATAAGAGAGGCCTGCCAAAACTACTTATTGCGTTTTTTGATCAGAACTCCCGAAATTTCTACAGCAACAGGATCATGTCTTTCTCTACAAGCTGGCAGAAAGTTTACGAACAAAATTGCACATATACACTGTTATTAAATGTTTATTAACTTTGAAAAGAAATGTCTTGAATTTTCATATAAAATGCGAAGAAACTTATCCCCAACCTATTATATCTACCATTTGATAATAAATAAGATTTTTGTTTACCCACAGAACTCCAAAACAATTCGATTCCTAGATTTCTGTGGAACTCCAGAAATAGCTTACAATAAACTAGATACAAAAAGTAGGCATTTAAATTGTTTTCATACATAGCTAAATATTTATCTTACAAACTTCGAATATAACGATCGATCTTAAGAGATATATTCCAAGAAGCGATTTCAATATTTTAAACATTCTTTTACTATGGTTATTTTATTTAGGTCTGTGGTTATTACAATATGAAAACTACAAAGTCCGGCTGTTTGTTTGCTTAAATTAATCTAATGTTTTTTGCGGGCGCTTTCGCGAATAAAAACTAATGTCTGATAATTGATACTTCACAGAGAGATGAGAAGTTCATGAAGCAGACTCTTAATGAACCTCTTCCATTCTTTAATTCCTTTTCTACTATGCTATAGTATCAACATCATCATGCTTATTGAAATCGTAGCTGTTAACTTAAGCGTTTAGGATTCATTACAGCTTGCCATGAGGCGAGATATATGCTTGTATGTCGTGCCGGTGCAGCTCAACAGACTTAAATTACCTTATTAATAAATATTTATTGACAAAATCAACAATTTTAAAATCGAAATACCGAAGTGCGCTTGCGCAGCCGCAGGAAAAATATTTTTGTTTTTAAATTTTTGGTTATGCTGTTAGGCAAATTTTCATATCGATTTCCGGGGAAAATTGTCTTTTCTACAACAGAGGTTAAAGTTGCCTTTGTTTCGACAAATCTTAGTAAATTTTACTCGACACAGTTAAAATTGAATTAAATCTGTATTGTACGATATTACAGATTAGGGAGACACAATGAGTTTCTATTCCTATTTGTTCTCATGGGATGATTTTTCTGCCTCCGGAGAACAAAGTCGGGCAGAAGCTGTAGTCTAAGATAAATATATGTTTTATGATCTCCAGAAGAAATGATTTTTCATTTTCCATTTTGATATCATCCAGACCACATATCCTCTGACGTAGATACTTTAGTTGTTTATTATGTCATTAAATAAAAAATAATATCGTTTTTCATTAAAAAATAAACTAAATCAGTTGTTTTTATGATTACTAACTTATTAATAATAAATAATAATTATATTTATTTAAGTCTTGCAAAGATAACAAAGGAAATTTATTAAATAATACTATTTCCACGTAATATATCATAAATGCTCTTAATGTTCGATGCAAACGTAATAATAATAAGCATTTATCTTATCTTATCTTGATGTAGGGCCAAGATTATTCCCGGAGCACGTCGACCCAAGGGGATCTTTTGTGCTTCCCTAATCCTTATGTCTGCTGTCCTGGAATACCTCCAAGATGTACTTACTAACACCCGAAGTCAGCAGCCTTATATCTTCAGGACTGCGATAGCCCAGTCCAAAGATACCCATTCTTTTCCTGGCAAGAGCATCACAGTTACATAGGATGTGTTCCATTTGTTCAGTGTGCACCCACAGGCCCTACACAGAGGCTATTCAACAAGTTTCATCTTAAACTAGCTAATAAGCATTAACTAAACATGCAAATTCGTAATTATTTCTGTTAGTAGTGTACAACAATTGTCTTTAGCAATAAGTATTCAAATTATTTCTGTATAATAAAGTAAAAATAATTTAAAGCTACGACACCTATTTACGACACCTATAAAACTTGAAATAAGCACGGATATTTTAAACAAAAAAGTAAAGAAATACCTAAAATAAAATAAAAGAAAAATTGATTCGGTCAATTAAATATAAATGTCCGATCAAAATATACGCGAGTTTAATCTGTTCGAACGCAGTTTTATTTCAACAAAGGTGTTATTCAAATGATTTATTTAGTCTAAAGAACTTTATGCGGCACTTAAACCGCGTATCAAATGAGATGTATTAATATTTTGTGTTTTCAGAGTTAGTGTGGGGAGTCATAAATGTTCAATGAAATGATATTATTTCTGGGACTGAAGTCATTAAGTGGACGGAGGCTCTGAATCATCTCAATAAAATAATCACAACAATATGTTGTGATACGTATTGCTATGTATTCGCGGCATATTAAAATCAGGTGAGCGCGTCATCAAGCGCAGTGTAGTTACGAACGTCATTCGAAAACGACGCTCGCTGGCGGACTATTTAAAAACTCGCGCGCGATATCAAAAGTGACAGTTAATTTTTTTTAATAGAAAGAAATATTTTCATACAGCCAGTGCCATGAAGAGATAATATTAAATTTCGTTTCTTTTTGTGTGATTTGATTCAGACTTATTATCGGACCTGAATTTAAGTGTATTAGTTTTTAAAAGCTACAATGTCGAACAAGTAAGTGAAATATTATTTTGTATAACAACTAATGCACGTAACCCAACTAAGAAAACTTTTCGATCATATAAATATTCTTGAAGCTAGATTTAAATATTACAATTCTTGCCGTTTCAAAATAAAGTTTAGAATATGAATGTTTCTGAATTAGTTGTTATCAGAATTTAACCAATATTTTTTTTATATAAAAAAGAGAAATTAGTTAATAATGAAAAAATAAAATTGATGTGAGTAAAAATATGAATAATATAAAAAATAATTTTACGAACATCAACATATCCGCCGAGGTACGTCCACTGATGTGCAAAAGTCTCTCCCAAGTATCTGCAAACCGATCGTACCAGAGTTTTTACTTTACATTAATTAAAATCGAAATAAGCGATTTGAATCGAAATAACCATTGATTCTCATTTTTGCTAATTGTTTAATATTATTTATATATTTAATTAAATTTTCACACTAATATTAATAAATTATTTATTAATCTGGTATTAATCTTGATAAGGGTTTCTTCTCTCTATAACACAACTTAAAATGATAATGTTATTGATATTTTTGGTTTAGTTATAATCATCGACTAGTGACGGTCGAGTGGTCAGTACCCCTGCCTACTCAGCCAGAGGTAGCGGATTCGAATCCCGGTAGGGACAGAATTGTATTTCGAGTATGAATATTTGTTCACGCGTCATAGATGTTTGTATGTTTATTTAGCATATTGATGTTATTTATATACATATTACTTTCTATATTTTTCCGTTATCTAGTATCAATAATACAAGCTCCTAATGATGCTTATTTGGGGTTAGATAATAGGTGTGAGTGTGAGAAATTTTGTTATTTTAATTGTTCGATGATTTAAAAAAAATAAAGTATCTTTAGAATATGTGCTTTCTACTTTTTATTATGTTTGTTTATATCATCGCCTCTATATTTGAAGTACTTCGCTACTGAACTTAGATGTAATTATAAATACTAATTGATTTATATCACTAAATCACTTCACGATAAGACTGGCTTATTTAGTTTCAAAAATCTTTACTTATCTGTGATTCTTAAAAAACCGATTGTAATCAGCCTCTAAACAATTTTTGTTAATTACCTGCCTATAGAGCACGTATTTTATGCTAAGTATTACCTATTGAAAGAAAGCTATTAAAGCCTACGGGAGCCAAAGTTGTATGGAAGTTCCCTTGAGTAATAATGGCGTTTAAATTTGGAACGCCAAAATGGCAACAAAAACCTTTATCAATAACTTCCTCGGTCCAAGGAGTTTTTAAGTTTAAAATTTGACACTTCTAAGAGACTATCTATATATCAGTAAGTATATATTTTCGGGTATAAAAATTCAAGTCTAAGTAAATCTAAGTAAAAGTTTTAAAGTTATGGTAGCGACAAAAGAATTCATACTATTATGTCAAACCAAAAGTCTGTCTGACCGAGTGGTCAGAACCCTTGTGTAGTTAGCCAGAGCGTTCGGTTCGCGTGCCGGTAGGGGCAACATTTCTTAGTAATATAATATTTGTAACATAATCTCTTTATAATGCTTAATTTAGGCAAGATAATAGGTAGTGTGAGAAATAAATAGTATTATTATTATTTATTATTTGTTTCCATTTCCTTTTCCCTCTCCTGTATGTGACGCAGCAAAGGTTCCGTGGTTTTAACTGTAAGCTTTCAAAATATGTTAGCCAACAGCCCAGCACAATCACCTGTCTAAAAAACATTTTTAGGTAGTTTTTCTTTCAGTTAGATAAAGAAGGGGCAGTTGGATTTTTTGCAAATTAACTTAACAGCTAATGCAAATTTAATTAATGATCAAAAGGTCTCACGCTGTATTTTAATATCGTGTAGTAGCTAATATATTGTTCTGCCACATTAAAAACTGAAAATATAAAATTAAAGTTCGTCCGAGTCGTTAGGTCCAAGTCCTGGCACTTTGTCGTCACCTAACCTTTGTCAGGGACCAAATAATAAAAATAATAAATGTTTATTTTCAGTATACGGAACACGGTCACATTAAAGATTAAAATGATAAAAACTGTTATAGTCATGAGAATGTCGCAACTATAAATGTTCAGCAAGGATACAATAAGTCTTTAGTATTACTAAAATATTTGCAAGAGTTTTATAATGAACCTGCGAGCAAGTAGAATTTATTGCTTGAATGCGCTTGTGTGGGGTTTGCATATGTGTGTCCTGGAGTCCCTGAAAACTTAATGGGGATTTATGAAATATTCGACTTTATCATAGTCTAGATCTCAAAAACACCTACATTATAATCGTCTAGAAGTATCAAAAGAGGCTCAGTAAATTTAAAATCTCTGCTCAATGAATAACATATCTCAAATTTAAAATATCTTGTTTCTAAATTTACATGAATTGAAAATATTTGAATATAGAACAAAACTGTAAAGAGTTTTTTATTCCTAATATAAAAGTAGGTTAAATACAATTGAGAAAAACCCAGTCTAGACGAAAACAGAATCAATATTTAATAGATCCAGCAGGAAAATGGATTAATAAAATAAATATAATCGTAAATCTGGCAAGCACGGAACACAAGAATGGAGGCGCCAAATATTTTTTCGAATTGTTTCTGGCCTACACTGTATTTGTGTGGCCACTTGACCGATAAAACAGTTTAATTTAATCATGTTATTAATACCATGGCATATTAAAGATCGCTTGAAATTCATATCGTGAATTATTGTTATTTAATGTTCGGTGTGGGCGAGAATATCGATTGCATTTGTTGTTAGATTTCAAAATGAAAATAAAGTCTTTCTATGTATAAACGTATTGACATGTGGGTGGTCTTATGATCGAGTAGTATACCTTTTCACATATCGTTATTCTTACGTTAGAAAATCTTGTGGTATAAATAGACCTCCGTTTATAAAACATAGAGGGCCTAGAGAAAATGCTTTTCAATAATCGCTTGAGCAATCGCTTAATAGGAATCGTATAAGATTTGACATAATCCCTCGCTTAGCTATCCAGCATAATTGTCAAATTTCTATACACATTTCAAATTGCGATTTGATTGCAATTATCGAAAGGCATGTTGTCAAGCGGGTATGAATCCCTTTGTGAGATTGATTTTTGTGATGAGAAATGACATATTTTTAGTAATTTTTAGAAGTAATACTTTTACTGTGTAAATGGTGATATATTGACCGTAGTAATGTAATTATATTTATATTTCATCTTGCTCTAACAGGCTGTCTCGTCAAAATACATCACCTCAAGGAATAACGAGTATCTTGAAGACATTACACCAACATTCCTTCATTAAATGCTCTGTATACTTTTTAATTAAACATCATCGTAATCTGTATTACATTTCCATTCGTCCGACACTGTCTGAAATTGGTCTTTGACAGTGACATGTTGGTATTTTTTGTAATTGACAGTTGTGGCGCCATGCGATAGCACCTAACAGGTTAGGGTCGCTTTACCAAAGCCATGTGAGCAAAAAACCACATTATTCTTATGTGCATAAGTTATAAGATTATTACGAATGGTAAAAATTATGCTTCCGGTCTGGTACTATATAACTCGAACATAATTTTTTATTTCATTTTTAGACGTAAATAAGTTAATTGTCATAAAGTTCGAGTTAATTTGCAGACGGTTAACTATGGCTTAGTTTGTGCTCATCGATCATGCAAGCGGGTGCGATGCCTTTGGCAAAATATAAAGAATAATCGGTAGATTCGATATTTGAATACATAAAAGTGGCCAGTAGGACATTACCACAAAAAATTAAACTCTCACGCAGCAATATGAAACAAGGTTTAAGGTTTAAGGTTTAAGAACGTAATAAAGATAACGAACAAAGTTTTGTAACATGTAATGTTTTAAATTTTAAGGATACAACAAAATTAAAATGTTTATTGCAACAAAATTTTATATCTGCGTGCCTAGCAAGCTGCATATTTAGCTCAGTGTAGATAACAACTGCGTACCTGTCTGGAATAAAATAAAATCGAGTTATATTTATCTACTAGATTAGATGATTTCTCATTTGTTGAATTTTTTAGTGCCCTGAATGGCATTATAACTATTAATATATCCGAAATTTTGACGGCTTTAAAAATTAGCATCTTTGGTACTCCGCCATCTTCCCCAAGCTTAAAGGTTATTTGTATTTATTTTAATGAATAAAAATAAATGAAAACCTGTAAGTGCCTTTGCTGATTTCTAACTGAATAACAGTAATGTTGGTATGTATGTTTCCGACGTGTTTTCTTTTTTACACTTTGGGAAAACTCCAAAACTGGTAATTTTCGGTAAATTTTATAACATATCGGGTATATCTCTCATAAACTGGAAGCGGTCAGAATTCGTACAAATGAGAAGCCATCAAAGTTAAAACAAGAAGAATAAGGCAGCACGAAGTTCATTTGTCAGTTATATAGTTGCAATTAGAAGATTTGATAATAATAATATATCTCATACTCTCACACTTCGTCATCATCATACAAATATTTGCACCTATCGGGATTTAAACCCTGTACATTTGACGAAGAAGACAGGAGGATTGACCACTCGACTAATAATAATAATAATAATAATTGTATACGCCTTGTATAAACTAGTATAATATTCATATTAATATAATATAATAATTTGTAATATGTACATCAGAACTATACTAAATAAACATCCATTATTCATCATACACCTAACAGGACAGGGTTACTTGACCACTCGACCAGACGGCCGTCGGTGGTCGTCGTGTTTTGGGTGCTGTCTATACTATTTTATTTCGTATCCCAGAATATTATTGATATGAAAATGATTTAGCTTCATGTTAAAAAGTATTGCTATACCGTGCAATATAAGGATATGTTCCAGAATATTTGATGACTTGCGGTGACATTTGTTTAATTTTCAATAATTCATTTCTAGGATTAGGATATTTCCTTTTTATCATTCCCGCTACATGTCCTTTTTACGAATCTATAATAGATAGCCACACCAGTATCCCGGAGCATATATAATGCAGAAAAATTACTTAAGACATGGCTGTATGGACTTTAGTTCCCCTGGCCTTCCCTGTAATAGGGAGTTCATACAAAATAAAGTTTTTTGACAGTTCTAAATTTCTGCTATCCTTTTCCTATACATAATGAGAAAATACACCGATGAATATGACGCGCTGGCGTTTTTTTTATAGGTATTTATTTATATGAGATTCATTCATACCACGTTGTGTGAGAACGAGGAATGAGGTCTTCGCCTCCTTTGGTATTTTACTTAAGTTCAATATCAGTCAATTTGCTATTTCTTGATTTATGTATCCAACAGAAATATAGCTCGTTTATGGATTATTGAATATCTACTTACTATAGTGTTTCAAAACAGGTTCCCAGCCTTTCTCTTCGCTAATACTAAAGTTTAAAGTTCAGATCGGGACTTTCATTTTGATTTGTTAGGTCTTAGATCTATTAAGTTAATATAACGTAAGAGATACTGTTCGCGAGAATCCCTTCGATAGCTCACGAGCTGATAATTGTTGGTCGCTGATTTTAATTTTTCCTATGGTATAGTTTTCCCACTATGAAGGCTTAGAAGCCACATGCCACCGCCTGCTAAGTCCACCAAATTTGGAATACAGGCACTACCGTATCGCATATAGTTTATTGTCTCCAATATCAATATTGTAATGTGATAGTTTATTTTATTCATAATTTATTTTATTATTTTCGGATAGCTAACAGCATAACAGAGAACAATATAGACAGTAACATAAAATTCTGAAAGCTATTGATAAGCTATAAACCAACAAATGTACACCAAAATTAACAAACAAATAAAAATGACAAAACCTACATTAAGAATGTTCTAGGCTTTATTTAAAAAAATTTAAAGTCAAAGTAAAAAATAACTTTATTTAAATAGACTCATTTACTAAGTTCTTTTAAATCGTCACAATAGGGAATATGTATGAGAAAAACAAATAATGTAATTAAAGGCAATAGTCATAACTTTAAGTGGGTATCAACCGGGCATTTACAAATTGTCCCAGTAATAAAATATGTACTAAATAAATTGTTAGTTTTAATTTTAAAATAATATTTATATTCAAAATTAAAAATAACACTAGTATGCATATTCCCAATTAACCCTACTACCGCTTCGACGAATTAGTAGCTGCAGATAAGAAGCGGCGCAAGAAACTCTCAGCCTTTAGTATTTATAATGACATTTAAAAAAGGTTTTTGCGCTTGTGCACCGAAATTTATTTATTTATTGCGTAGTTCACAATTTTTTCTCTTTCCTGAGCTATTGTCAGTTATTGACAGTTCACTTTGCAAAATTTTAAATTGTTCATTTTCCGATAACGCCTGGAAATAGACCTCTCTTCCTGTTCGTTTCGGTAGTCTAGGTACTTGCCTTATTACCAATATTGCCCTTCCAACTTAAAAAAAAAGATATTATTTAAAACTACTTTCAGACTCTGATAGGACTGACATATCGTTTTTGATAAAAGTCATAAAAATAAATAGAAAAGAAAATTATTTTTTTTACGTAATAAACGCGGGAAATGCCTCTCTGATAAAAAGCAGTAGGAAATAGGTTAGTAATCTATAAGCATGCGAAAATAGCTAGTCTACCATAAACTTGCGGCCCTTTACACTACCACCTCGCCGGCGTAAAATGTGCCGTTTGACACCTCTCAACGCAACCACTTAAAGCAACCAATTTTACGTGAAGGAGGGAATACGAGTGCTAGTAAGCAATTTCTCGCTCTGGCTGTGCGACAAGAAATGAGTCGCAAACTATCTTGGTGCGTGAAGTTGAAATGGAGGCTGGTGAAGTAATTGGAAATTCTTTCCTTATCTTATTATCATTTTTATACTTGTTTATTTAAAATTAAAATGCATACGTGCGTTCGTAGATATAAACATAAAGGAATGTGTTTGTATGATATCATTGAAGTCTCCTTGGCTTGGGTTATCGTATTTTGACAATGTTTCCGTCTATTTAGGTTAAAATGGAAATTCCTTACTTTCGCTTTCGCATTTTGTTTTTCGGAGCAGGCCCTAAGGCTCAAGGGAATATTTCCTGGGGTAACTTATTGGATTTAAGTCTCAAACTAAGATAATAACATTTCAATACAAAACCTTTCTCAAATTCCTGGTTCACGAAGCTTCACGTTCCAGCTTAGACAACCAATAGCATGTTGTTCAAGATGAAACTTGTTGGATCGCCTCTATGTAGGACCTGTGGGGAGCACACCGAACAAATGGAACACATCCTATGTAATTGTGATGCTCTTGCTAGGAAAAGAATGGGTCTCTTTGGACTGGGCTATCCCAGTCCTGAAGATATAAGGCTGCTGTCTCCGAGTGTACTTAGTAAGTACATCTTGGAGGTATTCCAGGACAGCAGTCAGTAGGATTAGGGAAGCACAAAAGATCCCATTGGGTCGACGTGCTCCGGGAGTAATAATCCTAGCCCTACATCAAGATAAGATAAGATAAGATAGACAACCCATTTTCGATTAAACCAATCACCTTTTCAAAATTATTCGCCCAGTAAAATTTTTACCCACCTTACGTCAGTATGTAATTTACAAGATAGGGATCTTAAAAATTTGTATTTACCACAGTGTAATAATTGCAATTACTCCTTAACTATAGGACTTAGTTTTTAATAAAAATGTCTTCTATAAACTTAAATAATTCATAGTAAATTATATAAACCCTCTTTGAAGCTATAGTTTATTACTTATCAGTAACGATTTAACATAAAAAGATCAAATCCCTTATTTGTATGTCGCTCACACTCTTTACAGGTAGGATAAAACAAACAAAAAATACTAATTAAAAACAGAAATTTGAAGTTTTTGTATATTGAGTTTTGTTAAATTCTTCCTAGAGAGAATGTTATCAAGTTTAAAGATCTATTAACATAAAAAAAAAACATTTTTATGTGCTTATAAATTATAAAAAATGATACTAGTTTGAATGTTCTCGTTCTTAACAAAGTCAAAGTCAAAAGTCAAAATAATTTTATTTAAATAGACATTTACTAAGTTCTTTTAAATCGTCACAACAGGGAATATGTATGAGAAAAACCAAATAAATGTAATGATGATAACTTTAAGTGGGTATCAACCGGGCATTTACAAATTGTCCCAGTTATAGAATTTTAATATGTACTAAATAAATTGTTAGTTTTAATTTTAAAATATTATTTATTTTAAAATTAAAACATAAAACATAGTGAATTACTGGTATTTTGATTACCTTGCAAACGCACGTTTAATTGCTAATATAACGTATATATATAAAATAAAAAACGTATAAAATTAAAAACGTAGCATATACTCAAATAAAGATGAGCAAAGATAATAATATAATCCTCTTGGTATTTCTTTATCTCTTAAGTTGGCATCCCAAGGTCACCATTGATATCAACCAATTACTGTTCAGAGTCACAGGAAAACATTACTGAATATTTATATATGTGTACAGTGAACATTCCATATGTAAAGTTAAACAATAAACACCGTTCTCATTCCGTGGGAATTAGATTTATCGGAATAAGGCTGTTCCCTAAATACAATTTTTTTATGTATGTATACCTATTTTTGTTCCAGTAAATAAAAAAAAATAAAAAAAATATGAATAAATGTAGCAATTGATATTGTCAATGTCAAAAGTTACACGCGGTATTGACGTTGGGTTACAATAAAGAAAAAAAAATCTGGCTATCTTACGATGCTTACTAAACACAGAGATAAATGACCTAAATCACAAAATTATTTATATATTATCGCTTATAATTTGTTTAATAAACATAATATTAAAATTATGCATAGCCGAACGAATTCATTATATTTATTAAAAGTATTTTTATGTTTATATATTGAGAAAGTATGTAGAAATTCGAATAGTATTCCCGAAAAAGTTCGTGTCTTTTTGAGAAAACCGATTTATAGAATCGAGAATCTAGATGAAGGCTCTGTTTGAAAATGAGAAGAAGTAGCAGCAGCATATTTATTATGTATTAATAGCCATATATATTTTTCACAATGAAAATGATAACCATGAAAAATGTTGATTAAATTTTGCTGCCTTTTAAGTGTTATAAAGACATTATAGTGTATCTACGTAAGTTGCACGATGAATGTGTTAAGAATTACTAAGCTAGATTAGATATCGTTTGATACCGTTTAGCGCGTCAGCCTTTGCTTCTATTTCTTACTTCTTGCGAACGGTTACCTTAAATAGTCGGCAAAATATGTGCTGGTCCACTCCAGCCATTACAGATATATATTCTAAGTTAGCAAATAGTCACGAGTTCTTATGTGTGACTAACTGGCATCAAACGGTGTGTTCAATATCCAAGTAAAGGTATTCCCTGTATTAACATGACAATAAACACATTTAGTAAATGGATACAGTCATCCAATACAACGTTACTAAATCATACATACAACTGTTCAAGTATGCACAAGTGTTGATAAAGATACTGTTTAGATTCTATTTCACATTAGAAATTGTAACTGCAACAAATTAGTTTCGAAAATGGAATTATTTCAGTGTCGTTGAAGAATTAGTTTTAAAATTGGTATTTTACCTCCTTGGTACTTGGTACCTTCAATACTTAAATGAGGTTTTTATCAGTAGACCTTTGAGTTAGAATGCGATTTTAGAGAAAAGTTAGATTATTCAAAAGAGTCATTTTCATGTAGTTCAAAGTATCTCGGCTGTAATTTCACAGGAATTCAACACGTGACTAACTAATAGTTTTTACATGGCATTAAGGAAAGTTAAACGTGTTGGGAATCGAGTGTTTCGATCACGATTATGAAACATGTTGTATGGGTCAGTTTATATTTGTTAAATTTCCAGCTTCTCTGTGCTTCGGAAGGCATGTTAAGTGGCTAGTCCCGGTTGTTTTGGCAACCACTTTTACCTACCGACCTACTTAGGGCCAAGTAGTGGCGTTATGGACTAAACCTTATAAGTTTCTCCAGTTTAGGAAAGCCTGGTGGCCAAGGCTTTTGGAAAATCTTAAATTTTTCCATAACTAAGACAACATTTAATTTACGAAATACGATTAAACGGGTATTCCCCGCGTAGATTTTTTTTTTAAACTATCACCACTAGCTCAAATGATAGCGGCTGAAGCCATGTCCATAGAGCGATTTAACCGTAAACAATTACCATATTGAGGCGATCGTTGGCGCGTGATGCGAGCGCTTTGTTTTCGATAAAGGAAACTTGGATGGTTTGTACAGACGAACTATTAACGTGGTACCTTCTTAACCGGTCAACAGTATAATCCAGGATATTTTAAATTAAGTATTTAATAAGACAGGAGGTCTCCGGGAGTAACCATTTATTTACTGCGGCACGAAAAAAAATTGAAATAAAATTTGACACTATGAATCTTAAATCATTGGAGGTATCAAATCACTTTGCATTAATTGAGCTGTGTCGACCGAGACTACGTCAAGGCTAACAATTGGTCTATCTGACGGCAAAGCCTAGAAGCATTAGCATACTTAATAAATATTCTTTTGATGATGAGACGCCGGTGGGCTTTTGTTTGGTCAAAAAGTTATACTTACAATTCATTTAACATTATGTAAAAAAAAATTATCATAAATAAAATAAATATTTGATCTTATTTATCGGGATCTATAATTCCTAAGTATTCTAAATATTTTTTAATCTCTAATTTATTCAGATTTGACTCTTATTACCGCGGAATAAGGTAGTTCCTAATTTTAAAATGACATGTTTATAATGTCTTTGTAACTTTAGATACCTAATTTGAACTGATTTATTAACCACAAAATTATTGGGTACATGATTCATAATATTCCAATTATTGTAGCTTATTATAACAATTAAAACTGACGAAGTATTTTCAATTTGGTCCACTGGAGTATTCACTCCGTATGATATCTGTCAACAGGGAATGACGTCATTAGTGATGTAATTTGCCACCTCGCTACCAAATACGTGCTAAATCCGAATAAATAGTCATCAAATTACAATGCAAATACAACATATTCTATATTTATATACGACGCCTTTTAGATTGTAGCCTTGAATGAACTACAGTTTGTATTTATTGTCGGTGGTCATACTGTTGAAGTGAGAGACAAATTTGAAGATTTCTGTCCAAGATATATCGTCGATTAGTCTAATAATTTACCTCAGAAAATATACATTCATTACTCTAGGGTAGGGTAGGGGTCTCTCTTTATTATACTAGGGTTAACTGCCACTTCAGCTCGCTACCTTTCTAGACTATGTTAACCATTATGGTCTTCTGTTAAATGTTTTTTCCGTTACCGAAACTACCAGCATTTAACAGATATAATGTTCATATTTCCCAATAGTTCGTAAATATAACTTCCAATAACATTATCTTCATCGTTTTCTGAACAAAACCTTTTGTGTATTCTACAGAACATAAATATTAAATTTACATACAATTTGAATTTGATGACATATCGCTTTTTATAACCAAAAGTAATTTACTGTCAAAACAAATTTGAACTTTAACTTATTTGAAGCAACAATAGTTTTTGAATGGTATTTAATTTCTATTATATCTTAAATCTGTCTACGAAGCCGCGTTAGTTTGAATGATTTATTGTTAATGTTTCGTATTGTCTCGGCGATGAAAACTTAACCATTAACGTAACGGCATTAACGTAAAGTCATAAGACTTGGAATTTTGAAACATCGAGTCCTAAGTAAATTTAATTAGGTACTAATGACAAGAAAAGTGGGCGTAGCAATGACGAGATTAATCTAGACAAAATTTAATTTCATACAATATGTTACAGAAAAAAACTTCTTTGGAGATTTTCGCATCCTAGACAACATATGGTGTAATTAACAGGCGATAAGTTAAACTTAGAATTTGCACTCGTAATATAATCCTTCAGTGAATAGCTGAGTATATTTTTAGGGTTTTGTCTTTTATAGTCTATTTGTCAAGTTTAACTTAAAGAAAGGATCAATCACTAGACCACAGTGGCGGTTTTAGTGGGTTTTGTTGTTGTTTTATTTAAAATTCATTTTAAGGTAAAATTTTCGATTGTTAAAAATTATTTACCAAAATCATCGGGCATATCTTACACCCGCTGCTGCGCTAGTGTGGAATTCGATCTCCCACAAATGTTATATAGCCTTTAACCTTGCCCGATAAATGGAGTATCCAAAACAAACTTTTAATTCCAAATATAATATATAATATAATTCCAACTGGTAGTTCCAGAGATATAACCTCAATTCTAATAACCTCAATATCTTTTTAATATTAGTAGATTATTTGACATTTATGAAATGATCTTACATAACATCTTCAAAACGATCCATTTTCAAAATTCAAATTAAGAGAACCATTATTTCAAGATAGTACAGATTACAAAAGCACGATTTAATTTTCTGTCTAGTTTCGGCAGTAAAAACTTATGAAAATTCTTTCCGAATGATAATGGCCGGTTAATGATTGAAGGTGTTCACAGAAATATACTGAAATATCTTATTTTCAAATAGGACCACGATATCTTTTTAATTTTTTTTAACGATTTTTTATTTATACATTGTCCCACTTAAACGGCAGCGACCTTCTCAGCGAAATTTACGAAACTCATTTCAAACTGTCACAAGTGACATACATTTATGACCGTTTGTAGTTTACCTGCATAAGATCTTTTGTATATTTCGCAATGACTTCAAAGTTATTTAAACTCTTTCATTTAACACGTCGTGATTCATGAAATCACGACGCGTCAAATAAAGATTTTTGATTTTTTCGATGATCGCAGCCAAATAATAGATATAAGTAAAGTCCCCAGTAGAGTTAAGAAAATCGAAGATTCTTCGCTTTTCTTACGACATAATATAAGACATCGCTATTTCCTGGTTCCTATTTAGGAAACGTTCGTATTTTTGATTGCGTTGACTTTGATATTTGAATTTACAAATTTCCAGAGAATTTCAATTTTGAGCTTTTGACATTTATTTCAGTTTGACCTCTGCCTTCCAGAGAATAGGGTCCTAGAAAAGAAGAATAACAAAGTTATCCAATGATAATAATATCTCTCATACTCACACACATTATCCAACCTAAATTAAGCACCATTAAGGGCTTGTGTTATAGATACTAGAAAGTGAAGAAATATGGATAACAATATATTAGTAAATACACTAAATAAACATACAAACGTCCATGATTCATGAACAGATATTAGAACTCATTATAATAACACTTCCCTCTACCGGAATTCGAACCCGAGATCTCTGGCTAAGAAACTGGTGTTCTGATCACTCGGCCAACCATCCCTATAAATTATTTCGTTATTCCTCTTGAGATTCGGACCATTATCAAAACAGTAATTTGTTTATATAGAAGTTTGTCTGATGGTCCCGTGATTTTCACGTTATATCATTATATCTTCTTGATCGAAGATGTGTATCACTTATTGATGGAATCTCTGAGAAATCTAGCAGGGCGTCAAGCATTGATGATCAGTTTAAACTTAAAATCGTATGATGTTGGTGTTGTTCAGCAAATTTTGACAGAACCAACAACTAAAACTGCTTTCAAAGTTTGCGAAATGATTAAGAAATTAGATCGTCGGTGACTGCCGCTCTGTGTGATTAACATTATCTACTATGTAAATATGTGTTATATTATAAGGATTAGGTTATGATGGAACTGACATATCTTTAAGATAAAAGTTCCTAATTAAAAATAGATTTAAAAAAAAATAATTATATCTTCTAATCATCTCAAATCAGTCGTAAATATGTTAAAATTATAATTACACGATTATAACGTTACTGGTCGTTAATATGTGCGTTATCACATCGATTGGGTTACCTACAACTAGGTGATAACACTAGTCGACTGAAACACGTAACTGTTCCATTCTTTAATCTTATCTTGAAATCCTACATCCAGACGCAGACAATATGCAAGTGACGTAATCTTTTGTTAAAACTTAATCGGCCATTTTAATCATTTCATTTGGCATTAAGTAAAGTAAAGGGTGCGGAGTTGACAATAATACATTAAATTTAAATATTTCCTTTATTGTATATTTGTTTTATTTGCTTTATTATTATGAAATGTCCTCGAGTTGAGATGCAGTCATGATATTCAGTTTCTTTTCCATAGTGCCCCGATTTGAACACTGTAAGCGGATTTTAAACTGTTCCATGGCTAGAATGTTTAATAGAATTTAAATTCTATTAGCAAAGACATATAACTCATAATATAGCAGAAAATAAACAGAAATTACATTGTAAAGTTTATAAATAATATGTATATACCATGTTCCAAACGAAAAAATCGTCTGGGAATTACGCAAAGATTGCGGTATTATCGAATTTTCAGCGAAATGTATTATTCACATTTGACGAACCGTTTCGTCACCAATTATTTGCAAGTTCAAATGACAAATTCCAATTATATTCTCATACATTTTGGAATGTGGTTATTATTATGATTTTAGTACGAAACTTGAGGTAAGTATTTCATATACTATGTAGCGATAACATTATGAATAACACATTATTCTAATTTGTACCAGATAGCCTTGACATTAATAATTATGACATTTCATTGTTTTACACAAAACTACTTTGACGAATATTCATATTTACTTACACAGATACTTTGTAGAAACAGATTAATGAATCTGGCGAGAATAACTAGTTTTTATTATCATTATTTTATGGAATACTCGTTGAACCGGCGAACTTTTTTCCAGACACTACAACTAACGCTATCAATTATATGAAACCCGAAGTAGCGTTGAAAGAAATGTCACCTTTAATGTTCTCCTCTTCAGCAAAAGTAAACTTACTATGTTTAAGTTAACAATAGTACTTGAGTATTGGTTTTTTTTATTGATTCAGTGGCTTCTTCCTGGCTCTACGCCCGCATGGAGTTTGGTCTCTCACAAGTCTTATATAGCATATAACTTTTCCTGATAAATAGATTATCCAATACAAAGGCAATTGTTCAATTCCATCCAATATTCCAACCTCAAAAACTTTACCTCCTTTTTAATTTTAGCATAGATGAGCAGCAGTTAAAATTATAAAAAATAGACTTGGAAAAATGCATTCTAACACATAATATTTATTCATACAAATTTTATTGTAATCCGAAAGTTAAAAAAATATATTGACACTGCTGGAGTGATCACCATCCACACTTCCATGATCATAAATAAATTAGATTGAGATTATTATTATACGTTCGCCCATTTATTAGTTATTGTAGTCTAGTTTGTAAGTTCACAATGTTACTGTTCACGCGCAAAACTTACAAGGAGGCTTCGTAGCAGGAGACATGCCGCCTCCTTGAAGTATTGAAGAGCGGCGTGTGACATTTTAGAAAAAAGCCGAAATCGCCGTTCGCTTTTTATTTTGTTTCTTCTTGATTACTACAATGTTCTTTTATTTTACAATAGATTGTAAATACCATGTTTTAAATATTATATTTGATACTTCTTTAATCTCTTGTATTATTGTTCGCACGAACAGTTACTAATAAATGTGAATATAATTGTAAGATAATCTGCAATAAATGATTATTATTGTTGAAATTATTACGTGAAGCTTGAACGGTCTATATTCGGCTCACATTTGTATTCTGAAATAAACCAAAAAATCATTCTTAGTGAGATTCCGTGTTCCTAGAGGATAATTTCCTAGAGCTTATTTATAACGCCTCTAGCCTGATATGAAACCGCCCACGCATCCCCTCAGCGCGGTAATTAAAGACAACCAGTGCTCGCAACGTGTTAACAATATTTTAAAATAGGCACAGCTAGAATATTAAAGATACATTTAATAAAAAATCAAGTTTCTATGAAAGGAAACTAGACATCGTATCGATTTTTGCTACTTCAGTTCCATACTAGTTCTTGCATTCTCAGTAAAGTCTGTACAAAAATTCTGAACTTGTAGGAAATGTTATTACTACAAAATACGATTAATTAAAAGTTTGTACCTACTAGATTTATTTGACCCACATTAATAACCATGTGTTTATTCGATAAAATCGTTTTCAAATGGGGATCGATAACGAATTAATTATCGCAGGTTCCATAACGAATCAATAATTAATTTTAGTGCTGAAGTATTAAAACATCGACTATTGGCTTTAATTAGTATTATGCATAAAATGGTCCCGTCTGGTTGAGTGTTCAGTACCTCTGTTTTCTTAGAGGTCCGAGGGTCCGGGGTCCGAACCCCGGTAGGTGCAGGTATTTGTATGATGAGTAAGAATATTAATGATAATATGTTAATTTAGTATATATCTGTTATTTATACACATTATATATATCTATTTCTATTTCTTGGTTATCTAATATTCATAACACAAGCTCTTAATTATGCTTAATTTGGGTTAGATATTTACATACAAGATGTTTTTGGAATTTCGCTTTATCCATATCATAACCTATTTAAATGGAGGTCTTACCATATGTCAAAAATTTACAGTATTGTGAATATTAACCAGGTCGACAAACTTGCGGAATGGTAGGTCGAATCTGCAATTTATAATGTTAATTAAAAGGGCTTAAGGAAACTTAAGCAATTTCAGACTTGCAGTTAGACAATGAACTCACGGGTCAGTTTTAAATTTTTAATATAAAAGTTTGCTTGTATAACATTAGTTTTGTATTGTTCCAGAATATATCTGCTGTTGTTAGTGGCGGTTGGGGCTGTGATCGCGTACCGGTACCCAGATCTACCACCAGGGCCCTACTGTGGGTCAGCGAGCTCGGGTCAGCAGTGTTGCACCAACAGACAGGATTCCTGCTCGCACCAGATACTAGGTAAGTGCTCAATGGAAATGAATGTATATCTGGACATTTTAACGGTAAAATGTATGGAATATTAACACCAAAAACAAATCAAACAATTTTGAATTTTATTACAAATCTTTCATGCTTTTTTGTGTTTCGTTCATTATATTTTGTTTCCAGATACACTATGTTACTGCGATGAGTTTTGCAACCGGACGATATCGCGCGACGACTGTTGCCCTGACTACGAGGAGGTTTGCCTGGGCTTGTCGCCGCCCTTGCCTTTGGGTCAGGCCTGCGAGGCCCATGGGAAGAAATTCTTCCCGCCCGAGGAGACGATGATGGACTGCAATACTTGGTAAGTTCATTTTATTCCATAGTTAATACGCATAGAAGATTAGTTAACAACCACGTTGCAGCTGTCAAACGTGATGCCACGCTTCATTCGCGTAGGGTGTATTTTCGCGACACGCCACTTAGACAAGAATAAAATTAATGTTTTATTTTAATTACTGAGTTTTAGTACAGTTTATGTTTGTGGTTGAGAGAGAAGACATTAAAACACAGTAGTATTTGATCTTGGGTGTTAGTTAAGCGGGTGATGTCAGCCAACCAAATGCAGAAAGCTCTCCTTTGGCTTTAATGCGGTGCGTGTGCACACCTTCTAAACGTATAAATATTATAGTAAGCTGTTCAGAATGTGGTGGAAATTGTATTGTTTTCTTTAATTATTTGATTAGTATTATATTATCAAATATAAGTAACTAAATTCTATTATTATATAGTTCCATCTCGAGTAAAATTGTTGTTGTCATAACATCATACAATTAAAGTGAAATATTGTTTACCGTGTCTATTGCCGGTTTTCAGCCATCAGCAAATTCTTTCTAATTGTTACTTATTGTCATCTGCCTCATTATTAGAGAATAGTTTTTAATTTTATTGAAGATCACATACGACCTCAATTGTAAAGTATGTAACGTCATTATTATCAATGGACTCTGAATAACACAAGTGACTTTACGATTTTTTTAAACTCACAATCTTTGAATTGAGAAATACGTCATTCCGTGCGTCTGCACCGAGCACGCTTAATTCATATTTTTTTTTATAAAGGCACAAGATTTTTGAGAAATATCCAATATATATCGTGAAATATGTGTTACTGTGAAATATAGCGATTGTTACCATTGACTATCAAGTGGACTACTTGCTTGTTTGGCATTTTTAACATATAAAATATCTGAATGTTTAGCGGTGACCATTGCAAAGAAAATATTTAGAAAACACTGAGACTGTTGATGCGTTACATTGTATTTATTTAAATTAAGCATACCAAAAACTAAAAACGTTAAAGCACTTTTCTCGTCGACCTTACGTTGATGTGTAGACAATGTAGAGTTACGAAACTGTCACAAGGGAATGTACAATAAATAATATGGAATGGACAGTTTTATTTTAATTAAAGTGTGGATCTCTTTGTTTTTGACCTCATTCCGTTTGTGGACAGATTTATGATTTTAGCGGGTAATTCAGCCGATTAGCCCAGAAAACTTGAAATTTATTTAGAGTAGTCATTTTCATTTAAGTATTTTTAGATTCTAAAAGATTATCTTATTCTTTTTTATTGTATTTTTAACTAACAATAACCAACAAATTAAATTGTTGTAAAGAGGTATAAAGTAAAGAAAAGTAAGGCAAAGGGGTATAGCTGCTAGTCAATTATTTGTCTTTCTTACTTTATAATTATTTTGTTGCGGAATAACCACGATAGTACCTACTGAAAATCACACATAAGTTATCTTATCTTATCTTAGTGATGATTCTTATATCTTAATGATTCACTCCCAGAGCACTTCGACTCAATGGCATCTTTTCTGCTTCCCTTATCCTAGTGTCTGCTGTCCTGGAATACTTCCTAGATGTACTTACTAAGTACGCTAGGAGATAGCAGCCTTATGTCTTCGAGAGTGGGGTAGCCCAGACCAAAGAGACCCACTCAAAGTTAAACAATTCATTTTAATTAAACATCGTTTGAAATGTTTGTTTAATCACTTAACAGATCAACGAGACACTCTTTAATCAATTACGGTGGTTTAAAAATCGAATGAATAAAGCAGTAAAGATGTTAATTCAATTGTATCACTGTAAAAGATTTTAACAATCAGTGATACTGTAAACTGTAAACAAATCGATTAGCGTTTAATTTGATCGCCATTAAGTAAATCAGTTAATGTACCTGCCTTTTAGGTTTATAGGTAGGACGTGACATTTAAAAAATCATATAATTTAATCTAATTGAACTATATAACGACAATCGGCTGGCTGAATGTGCAGTACTCTTAGCTAGTAGGATACTGATACTCAGCCACGTTTCCCGGGCTTAAAACCTTTAAAGGTTTCCCGGGTTTAAGACGGGTTGGGTGTTATTGTGATGATTTGAAGATTTGTTCTCGGGCCGTCGTGTTTTATATAACTATGTGTGTCATTTCTCCATTAACTAATATCCTTGACACAAGCTCTTAATGGTACTATCTTTGGGCTAGATAAGAGGTTTGGCTGTAAAAATATTGTACACTAAACAAGGAAATATTCATGTCCCTATACTTATATATCTATAACAATTGTTTGTAAAATTTTTAAATCCAGTAAATAAGAAACTGATAAAAATTTAGTGTTTGACAGTGATAGTATCAAAACCGATTCGTCCGCAGTTGCGTTACGCGTAAAAGCATAGAAAGCACACTCGAGCGCTCGTCAATCGGGTGAACTCAATAGAAGGAAAAAAATTTTTGATACTTACTGTCTGTGTGATTCTGAAAAAGTGCAGCATGTCCCTCACACAATTTTTGTTGCTTATATATACTTATCGCACGTGTAACTGGAAGTGCATAATATTAATATGAACCTTACAAACCAGAGACAATTAGTTTTGAATTGTGTATGGTCCGTGGAGGCCAGTGCAGCTTGGCGGTATTTGAACTACAATATTTATATCTTTACATAGCCAATTAAAACAATTTCGCTAAAACTCAAATTACTTTGGCCTTGGTTCACTTTTGTTTATTTTTTTAACAATTGATCTAAATTAATGGTGACACACTTGATACCACTTTCGATTGATCATCAAAAAACGCAGGGTTAACAATTAGTTGACCTAAAGTTATTGGGGAAGATAAATGATCACTATCTGTATTACCCCAATGAATAAGGATAAAATTTGCGGGTGGTAAAACAGAATTTTTTAAAATTGCAACACCACTAAATTTTCAAATCTTACAATAGAAATATTTTTAACCACTCGTAATGTGTGCGGCTCATTACAGTTCATTGTTGTTTTCTGTCAATACAGATACGCTCGCCCTTCATAAGACAGTTCTTAAAAATACTCTTACATCTCTTTAATGAAATACCGGAGATAAATGATAAATATACCGTTGTCAAGCTAAAGATGTACATATCATGGATAGAAATGTACTAAAATGCTTAGTTGATGTTTGAAAAAATAATAACAATAACTAATGTTGAATACTACTATTGTTGAATAAATGTAGAACGGAATATTCCTTTCTTTATAAAATACATAGCAAATAACTCGTATAGCTAGTATAGCTAGTGCAGCATACGACATACTGCTCTAGCCACCGCCATCTTGTCGGCCAAAAAACTGCCTGTATATAAACATTAGAGTTATTTTTAAATAAATTGGTGTACATTTGTTTGTAAAATTTTTACATGGTAAAAAATAAATAAAATATATTGAAACTTCTCGTTTAGGTTTTGACGGCCATTTGGTAAAGTAGTCAGCATTATTACTACTGAGACAAGGGTCCTGTCCAACTTATATCTGTAGCCATTGAATTTTGACATTGAATCCATCGTTCGTCATTATGGGCGATCAGTGAACTCACACTACGGGTCTAGTGTGAGTTTCAATAGAATTGAACCGTCTCAATCGTGTTTGTTGTCGGCTATTTAATCGATGGAAGTGACAGAAGCGCCACTGTTATGACGTATTATTGAAAACGAATTTTTATAGAAGCAATATATATAACCTATCGATTTTTGATATAATCGGCTGAACGCAACTACGATGGAAACTTACACTACATGAATGGACATGAAACATACCTAATAATTGAAAGACAAAAGTTTTTTAAATCCTCTGAAAAATAAAAAGAAATTTTGCATTAAATCAAATAGAAGCAAACTCGTAACTTTGTAACATTATACTATTGTAGGGAATCCAAAAGAAAAGCTTGTATGAAAAATTGTCTAACTGACGTGCTGTACAAAATTGTCATCTTTCATCACCATTTCGGATTGCTTAATAGATGGCGTTCGTGACAGGTGACACAAAGTTCACCGGAATGTTAAGTATAAAATCATGTCGCAAGAATTTCCATAATTAATTATGACAATTTGTCTAAAATGTTTCTACTCACAATTTTGTTAAAATCCAGTTCTAAATATAAACTTTTTTTATCCTATTGTCATTATATTTCTGCTGCTTCCATCTTTATCTGTCTCACCTACATCTGGAGTACCTGTAGTTGATATAGGTACTAGGCCAACCATTTAAAGATTTCGTTCGCAAAAAAACCAATTTGTTCTCACAACATAATATTTTTAGCATTGACTGCATTAAAAAGGGTCAAGTGTATTGTTTTGGCGACACGTCAAAACATTTTTGGGTTTGCAGGCAAATATTTACTTTTTAGCGTTCATAAATGACATCCTGACAGAAATGGATGTCGACCTCTTTCGAGTGAAACGGAAAAGACGGAGAAAAGGTTATATTTAAAAACAATAAAGTTACATAATTTTTCTTGGGTTGAGACTTCACCTCTGAAAAGACTTTATTCTGAAAGTGGTGTTACCCCTTGGGACTGAAATCAGTTTGCCAGGGGCGATATAAACGTAAACTGATTTATGTACATACAAAGACAATTAAAAGGACACAACAGAATATTAGAGAATTGTACAAAGAAGAATATATAATTATTGTTAAGCAATTATTAAATTGGTTATTATTTTGTATCAATAGGAAAAAACTAGAGATAGAATTTTTAAAATAATTTGGCTGTGGGGGTCCGAGTATAAGATCGTTTTGGAAAAGGGTACTCTTATAAAATAGTTCGGAAACAAAATAACATTTTGTTTAGACAAAATCGAGTCTGTTATTGTCTCAGAGACTGTAATAACTATATTCCAATGATATCATTATCCTGAATTCCTAAATTCAAATTGTTTTTTTTTATCAGAAGTCTTATATTTACTCTAAGGAGTTTTGTGTTTTTGATTTTCTAATATACACTTTTAAAGTTTCTCTTCTTATCAGCTAACATACAGTGATAACATCTTTTAAATAATTCGTAACAAGAACAACAAGATATGTTCGTAGGCTTCCCATTGTATGACCATGAGGTATTGTGAAAAAACTCTGAATAGGATTTCGGCGAATAATCTATTCAGTTTACTGTTTATTCACAAAAACATATTATGCTGCGAAGATTTGTATTTGAATGAATACGCATCTACTTATTTACGTGAAAGTTTCACTCTTTCAATGGTTAGTATTCGTCGTAAAAATAATATTGTTTCATTCATCCGGTCAATTTATACGATAGTTGCGTTGAAAAGCGTGATTAAAGAAGAGAAAAAATTTAATACCAACTAGTAAAAATAATTGTGCGCAAAAACAATGAACGGTGAATGAAATATTTCACACAAAACAGGCTTATTAACAAAAAAATTGATGCTAATAAACTTGCTTTCATTGTTTTAGAGTTTGATAATCGGGGTATATCTCGTAACCAGAGGCGTAAAAGGGATTATTCTCAAAAAACATTTATAGCAAAGAGGGTAAAAAATATACAGCCATATTTCTTACTTATATAATAAGTGACTCTAATGTGTGAGTTTTTTCTGTAGTTTACCTTTTATGTTTTCTGTCACTATTATATAACTTTTGAAATCATTTGAGTTGTTTATTTAAAGCTATACCAACTCCCTTTTCGTTATATTGCTATTATTTTATCTCTGCGTTGTGAATAAATGTTAATATTATTAATAATGTATTCCTTACTATCAAATGAGGTAATTAAATAGTTTCATTAAATTTTAATCTTCAATGAGATTGTTTGCGACCTTCATACATATGTTGTTGTCAACAGCAATGATTCACGATCACGTCGTATTTCAAAGTGACGTCACTGTCACCATTGTCCTACAAAACGCAAGCTTTTCCGTTAGTCACTTGCATAAATACTTCAATTCGTACGAAAGCGTGCTCTTGACAAATGACACTATGTTTATTTTTAGTGAGCGACCCAGGTGGGTTTGATAGGGTTAGTACACACAAGAAAGTAATGCATCGCATTCGGTGTATTACTCATGTGTCTTTACTCATTACTCGGCGCACATTTTTCTTCCCATTGGAAGAAAATGCAAAACTATTATACAGGTGACTTTATGGTTGTGATAATCTGTCAAAATATCGAATAGATCTAATTCAGTTTTTTGTTTAATCAATTTGAAAGTTGCAGGAGGACTCCAAAGAGTTCATACTTATAATGCCGAAAGAGGTTAAAACATAGTTTTACAATATTTCTAGTTAAACTGATAAAATTAATTAAATATACGGTATTCTCTTTAAAAAAGTAAACAATAGAATATTATAAGTTTTTACGTTAATAAGGTGTTTAAGGCCTTTACCACTTTTTTCATACGGTGGACTTTGTGTGAACTCGTTTAAGCACATTAAAAAACACACATCTTTATATCCCTGCTTAGCGCAAAAACTTTAACGCACTATATATGTCAACAGCACATTTGTAGCATATCAGTCAACAGTAATCTTCCCCATTATATTTCCAGTTAATAGATCATGAAAATTGTAACAATGGTTCATTTGTTATAGCTACTGACATCAAATATAGGTGCTATGATAAGTTCGCTTGTTCACGTTTTAGTTTATGTTCTTCAGCCATTGGCATAAAAAATACTTTTGCATTTGGGAAATGAAAAGATCTTAAAGTAAGGTAAGGTTTAATAGACAACCCTACAATTCTGATAATCCATCAATCCAGTGCGTTGGCGATGATCCAGCGTTCGAATAATTGTTGCTTGCTGATAATCAAGAACATGACATTAAATATTTCAACAGGTTTTTTATCTGTGGTTCTGTGTCATATTTTAGGCGTGGATATTAAAATTATATCATGAAGGGGTCTACAAGTGATGCTATATTTTACATAGGTTTAGGGTACTTTGTGATAATATATATAAGAATTGATACGATTGAAGAAGTGAAGGATATTATTATGATATCTTCTCACCTCAAAGAAATCGTATTTGTGACAATCTGTACCTTTTTCTCAGAGATAAACAAGAACGAAATTAAACTACACACAAACTTATTGCATATCATAACGAGCCTCATTCGGACGGTACACTTGAAAATTAAGTTAAGTATATCCCACCCTTCTTGGTGTCTAGTGGTTTGAACTAGTTTGCTTTCGATAACGAAAACAAAGCAACTGTCGCCATGGTTGATCACTGGATGGGTGAATCAATATTTGTATCTAGAGCTACTCCGTGCTCGGAATGCACGTTAGCCGTTGGTCCTGTTGTTATGGCAACCGATTACACCCGTCAACCCGCATTGGGCCTTCGTGGTTGTACGTGTTAATGCTGTAGACTGATGATTGTATAACAAAGTGGCAGCGATAAAACTAAGAGCGAATATGGATTTAATATATCAAACATTTAAATGTATTTCTAGTTAATTAAATGAAATTTGAACGTTAAATATGACTATGTTATATTTTTACTTTATTTTGACCAAACTTAGCGAAAGTTACTTTGTTTTGTAACCACAGCTCTTTTACCAGTATACCGACGAGCTACACAGCGTTTTATTTTTGTTTTTATAAACGAAAAAGTTCTGTAATAAAATATTAAACTAAAATTATTTATATACACTTTATTAGATACATAGCAACATCATACAAAAATAAAAAAAAGGTTTTTTTTAAGTAGACAGTATTTGTAAAATGAGAGCCAAAAGGCGATGCCGAGGCCGCGGTATTCTCCTCCTCTTTCTTTTGTTAATATGGCAATGTCGAACTGTGCGACATTACTGCCAATGTCAAGTGTCAGGGAACACTATGATGAAATATAAACGGTATGATGTTTCTTTGTTACTTTTATTGTTGTTTTCAGATCTCACTGAAGTCTCTGGAATAAAGGACGCAATATATATGTATACTTATATGTTTATTTTAATACACTTACATATTTAATTACAAACATATAATCAGTATTAGGGGAAGGGGTTATTTCGGCTTATGTGTAATTTTATTAGGACTATGTGTTTGTACATATAGCTGAATGATCGTATTAGTTAGGGCTTAATTTTGTTTGAGTGAATAAATTGATTTTATCAATATCCTTTCTAGGAATAAGACATAACATGGAGTTCATATTAGTTGGACGTTGGATATCAGCAGGGAGGATATCATATAGAGAAAATTTTAAATAAAGGTAGTTAATAAACAGGTGGTCAATAGAACCTTCTTCAAGTCCACATTCGCATAAAGAATAATCTCTTACTCTAATTTTAGCTAAGAAAGCCGCGCTCTTTAAGGCCGTCGTCTGCGTGAGGTAGACATTTCTTCATCTACCTGCACATCTTTGATGTTGTCGACTAATGCGGTCCATCAATAAATTGGGCCTCGGTTTGAGTTTAATGGGCCGGCTACTTAAGACAGTCTGACAGTCAACAGACTGCGTTTGTTAAAAGATGTCTGAAATTACGACACAGTAGTCAACGTTACATTACATGACAACATTGTTATTAGTAGATCACAAATGCCGCCAAGAATACGGACAAGATAAATGTAACTAATTACACATATTTATTTTCAAAATAAAACTACTACGTTCTATTCGCTTTCGTATCTCGGTCGATAACACAAAATAATATTAACGGGACTTAACTCGCTCAGTAGGTAATTAGATGATAATTAATTGCCTGAGGTTTCCTACAATTGCACAGCGGTGTCAGCGGCGCAAGTTCTCCTCCGTCGTCTGCGTGAGGTAGACATTTCTTCATCTACCTGCACATTCTTGATGTTGTCGATATTGTTTTTTGCCAGGTACCGTCACATACTACACTGACATACTAAACGTCAATTAAAAGGCTTGTAAATACGTTAATTTTACGTTTACCTGATTTAAAAATATATATAAAGTCTTAAATACCTTACAGAATCGCAAATCAATTTACTTAAAATACTTCATCTACAGCCAATATACGCCCCATTGCTGGGCACAGAACTCCCTACATGGGAGATCACACGAGGAGTTTGGACCAAAACACCGCCAAACTGGCCCTGGGTGTAGGCGGTTGCCGTAGCAACCGCGACCTACGGCTGAAAATGGAGAAGCTGGAGATAATAAATTGGATTGACCCATCTAGAGCGAAAGTTCCTTTGTTTCCTTTATGAAACCAGAGCGTTCGAACCAGTACACCAACGAGCTCATACGATGAAATGTTATAATTTTAAACCTTAGTTAGGCAGGCCCCATTCTACCTTTTTTTACGAGGAGGAATCCATTTACGGACCTACCCGCCACTGGCTAACCGACGGGCGTGTGTGCGGCTCACTCAGTACCTCTATAGAGCGGCACTGAGAATACCCACTAAAACTCCCCGGTAACTCCATTGCCCTTCACGGGGGTAACCTGGGTTCTGCCGAGCAATTCATCAGGTCAAGACCCCATTCTACCTAAGCAATTTACTAAACCAATATATCACATATCAATCTTCCACAGATTTCTATTGTATGTGAGCGCTAGAGGGCTGGTAAGGAGTAGAAAGCTTACAGTGAATTGACACAGCTAGGAAACATTTTCAGAAGTAACAAACTGCTTAGAGACGGCCAAAGTCCCAACTGAAGTAAGTCTATATTTCCAGATTCCAAGGCCGTATCGGACACTATCTGAAAAAAAAACAGGAAACAAAACAAAACACACTCTTAAACATGTTTGACCTAAATTGCCATAATTATAAAATAATGACAGGCTTGTAACACTTGACAAATTACCAATAAAACAGATGTCTCGACTCATTATAAACTGTTGTCTTTTAAGAATAGTGACCTTGTATTTATCGTTTCGTAAATATACATAAGTCCGACAATAATTTTAATAACATATAGTCTTTGTCGGAGCACATGAAATGATTATATATTCGCTAACAAAACTCTTAGCAGATTGACGGACTAAGAATTGGGTATTATATGTACACCGTCGTCAGATTTTCAGAAAAGTTTGGCTCTTTTTTCTCGATGAAGGAAAGGCAAGAAGACTACGAAACCTGTCGTTCTGGCGTTTTCTGGTTGGTAGAGCTATTTGCAGAGACCAGGTAGTTTGTTTTTATTGGTTTATGTTTTGTGTTATTAGTTTAATAAAATGAAAAGTTCTGCGTGTAAAGTGAGTTAGTTTGAGAGTTAGTTTGTACTGTAACTGCCTTTCCTATTTTAAAAATGTCGATAGCCGAGTAGAGAGAATCTTTAGAATCTTTAGAGTCTAACTCCAAACTAGTCCAGAACTGAAAAAATAATCTTAACGCCCTGGCAAACTCCAATAAAGTTATACTCAGATGGTTACCGGGGCATTCTGATATTGCCGGAAACGATGAAGCAGATGAACTTGCTAGTAAAGGCGATGACACCCCCCTGATCGGACCTGGAACCTTTTACGGAATCACAAAGGGGAGTCTATTCTCTGCTTAATATTGGAAAAAACAAAGCAATCGAACTTCACCAACCCACCACCAACGGTAAGCTGTCTAGAGAGTTACTACAACTCAAAAGGCACAAGAATCTTCATAGGGCACTGCAAATTAAACAAACACTTGTTTGAAATGTGTATGAAGCAATATGTAGGACGCGGTATGTGGGTTCTGTCAGGAGTCAGACGAAACCACTATGCATGTTCTATTCTCCTGCGGTACTTTAATGCATTAACGAAGCATTTACCTGGGAAAGCACACAGTGAACCCAAAGGAGGTGCAACATATTACTGGCCAAAGGATTTGGAAATTTCCTGAATCAACGGGATTATGCAGTGAAATCTAAAGGGCCGCCACAAAAGATTAATTACTAGTCGAAGTAGCCTATAAGGCCATTGGGCCTTAATTTTTTATAGTTGCTATTGAGCTACTTTAAAAAATTTAATAATAATTACAGGTCATGGGAAGCATTCGCATCTCGACTCCAGAATTTATTATAAAGTTTTTTCTTATTATCGCTGGTGTCATTATGCGACTCATCTTAAGATCAGAATAGAAATGGAAATCCTTACCAGCACACGTATTCCCTCCTTCTCATAACATGGGTTCCTTTAAAAGAGGCGTGAAAAGGCACTTTTTGGGCCAGCAGGGTGAGGTTGGCTAGGGCAGTATGTCGCACGCTTCCCTAGCTATCTTCACATATGGACTCATCTACTGCTTACCATCAGGTGGTGTCGAGTCATTTGCTGTGCTTTATATAAAAAAAAGATGAACCATTTGTTTGCTTGAGATTCTCAGAAATAAAAAATACTAAATATTTTGGCTCATTCATTGTAATCCGAGTTCCATATATTACTATATAGATTCGAATACCCTTGTGTAAAAGTGACATAACTCCGAAAATATCCTTTTGTGTTTTAAAAAGATAAATGTATTCGGCCTGCGAGCGGTATAAATTGCTCTCAAATGGTTTGTTTTGTTAAAAGAACTTGTTTAGCAAAGAAACCTTGTGGGAAAATTTTGTGTCGAATGTTTATTTTGGTCTGTTTTTGACATTCAAATGAAATATGGCTATTGGCGTATACTTTACAGATGGAAGACATCTGCGGGTAAAACGATAAATGTGGAATTTGAAGGCTACTGAAAAGTGAGCTTATTGAAATAATTAAGAACAATTTTAGTTAACTAACAGGATCATTAATCATCTTAATTGTTATACCGAGTGGGAACTGACTAGAAACACATTTCAGATTTTAATTACGTCTATGAATGTCTTGATAAGGAACAAAATATATTAGTATAACAGTTTTAAACCAAGAAATGTCAGTGAAAAAGCAGTTGTCAGAGAAAAAGCAGCTGTCAGTGAAAAAGCAGCTGTCAGTGTAAAAGCAGTTGTCAATGGAAAAGCAGCTGTCAATCCTCTTAGCAATGTGCCCTGCCCACTGCTACTCGCAATTTTCTTCAATACCGATCGGTACAAGTGAAAAAGTCACATGCATATATCTTATGCGCTCACTTATTGACGACCAGCTGGCCGAATAGTCAGGGGTCCAAGGTACGAGCCCTGGCCAAAGCTGATATTTGTGTGATAAACATGATAATTAGGTTTCTTGTAATGGTTGTTTATATATACATTAATTTCTTATATCCGAATATAGAACATAAATTGATTTAGATGTCTTTTTCGTTATCTAGAAAGCGTAACAAAAGATTTCAATGATGCAAATAGTTGTAGGTGTAAGAATATTTTTATCATTATTTTAAATCAAAGCAACAAAATGATTTTTGAATGGAACAAGAAAAACTTAAATTACCCCTTCTTTTTTGTATACTAATTGGCGCTATCGATTTTGTATCGAACTTGATAATGAACAGTTATTTATATCCAATGTCAACTCCCAATGGACTAGGCGCCCGCGCAGCCGGCGCCTAGTCTGTTCAAATATTTGCCGCGATCGTTTGACACTTTGTTTGAATAATATAACAGGTTTATGGCCATTGAAATAGACGTAAACGTTTATAAATAGTTATTTATCTATGGTAGTTATTGTCTCCATCGCAATAAAATCGGTAACATTTATAAAATTGGCAACGACTAACATATCAATAATATATTGACTTGTCAGTAATACTAATTTATAACTATCTAATATTGAAAGATGACGACAATACGATTATAAATAATTAAACGTAACATTGAAACATAAAATTATATAATTATATGTTCCATGTTGCAATAAAAATTTGCAGAAAGTTTTTGTGTAGTGAAATTATCAAAATAATTATGGCCCTTTATATTAATATACTTTAACATATTAAATCAAATTAAGAAGACAAATAAGTTTAAAACAAATAACTGAAGTTCAAAAAGAGAACATAAACAATTTAAATACTCACGCATTTACTGATATTTTATGAAGATGGCGCTTCTATTTCTTTTGTTTCTTAAAATTATATAATTTCAAGAATAATTATAAATATATACATTATTAAGCTTTTCTAACTTTGTTTCTGTACATTAAATAAGAAAGTTTGATGATATCTATCAACTAGAACAATTTTGCTCAACATTACAGTACATAATTGGTTTTTCAGCTCCAAAAAAGATATTTTATCAGTGTTACACGTAAGAATCACATGAATATACTTGCTAATCAATGGGAAAATAGAAATATTGTTATTATTATGTGCAATCTACAAACTTTTTCATTTAATGTAATGTATCAAAGCTCATAACCTTTGGACTCAAGCGTTATCATGAAAGTCTAAGAGAACTGTACCCCTTGTGTTAGTTTCAAGCCGTTATCTCGTTTTAAGTCGTTATGATCTTAGTTGCTTTTAGCTGAAAACTGCATACATAAAAAGTAGTTACCAATACTTCACCACAGAGGCGCTGCTGACGTTTTTATACGATTTGACAGCTGACTGCGGACACTACATCGATTTAATTCGATAGAAATGTACACTGCAAACACTGCTGTTTTACCTCACGAGGTAATCGATAACACCATTACTGTGGACGAGAAGATTTACAATATTTTGACATTGACGAATTTGTTTATATTTTTTAAGTTATTATAAACGACGTTAGACAACATTATTATGGACAATCGTGACTTGATTTACGTTGGCATGCATATAATATGTTGGTAAATTTTAATGGACACGCGTCCATTAAAACTTACCAACATATAATGTATAGGAATGAATGATGTAACCGTATATTGATTGCTAAAATACATACACCTGGCTGAATATAATTTCTAACCACTTTTAATTTAACCTAAAAGGGAGATTACTACTTCTTGTAGTGATTATAATTACTCATTAACAACCAAATAAATAAGGCCCTAAAGTCTAGGCGTTACGTTGAAGGTATATTCTGGACATCGATACTAAAATTTTAGTATTCCTATTTTTTTTAAATGATTACCGAACTGAAATGTGTCATTAGAGTTATGGAAATCTTAATAAAAACAATAAATTGCTTGTGACTGGTATAATCGATAAGATACATTCATTTTAATATTTTAGCCTCCAGAGCGCATCATCAGCTCGGCGGAAGATCTTCCCTTTTCGCTTATGATGTGGTGAACCTAGTCACACCCCAAAACGACAATTAATATAGTAATTTCTAGTTTCTGCTGACGGTTGTGCTCGCGTAGAGTTCGTATAGATGTGAAATAGAAAGGATAGAAAAATCATTTAAACAAAAGGTTAAACTGTTAATACAGAAAACATTTCAATTTTCAAACTCAAAAGTTTTAATACAGTTGATATCTCAAATTTGCTAATAATGACAGATAGAAGTGGTACCAGAGTAAAACCCCGAATAACTATAAGTCACATTTGACACGTTGTGTTATAAGGGGGATTTCCCAACTACTAGATAGCTATAGCGAATAGATAGAGCGAATACCTGGATTATGAATCACTCACAGTTTAAAATCTTGAGTTTTGTCTTATTTTTTTTCCAAAACCTCTTTGGACTCTCTTCTGTATATATACAGGAGTACACATCTGAGAAAAATCTTGCAAATAAAAACATTTTTGATTTACTTAAATAAAATGTATAAGAACAGATTTATCCCATAGTATGTATATAAAAAGTTCAAGTTAAATAATCAATTGTGAGACAAGACGTATATAACTGAGAATATAATAATTGAAGAATATACAAGAATAATTAACAGTGGTGCTTAGAACATATCGCCAAGTTTTGAAGCTTTATCTAAAAAAGAAACATTTTAGAGTTACCTTATTTATTTATTTATGTAACAATTTACGTACACACAAAGATAATTAAAAAGGACACAACAGAATATCAGGTACAAAGGTACTCCTTATTTCTATAAGAAATCTGTTCCAGCAGCCCCACATGTGGCCTAAGTGACAACGAAAGGTAGCGGGGCGTGTACCAATACTAATATAATTAAAGAAGAAATAAAGGTGAAAATAATAAAACAACAAAATATGACATCAAGAATAAAATACATTATATTTACCCTTACATATATATACAAATACATGCATACACATATACACACAATAATAACAAAATATTTAGATTCTCTGTAAAGTGAAATATTGTGCTTTAACTCGTATTCTAAACTGCACCAATATTTGCGAATCACGAATGACGCATGAACAGAGAAGGAATAGGAATCAAATTCCTTATTTTAGATCACAAGGTAAAATATTTAGTACTGAGTCGCGCGTAAATCAATCGTAAAGAAAATTCCTTTCATGTGACCCATAAATCTCTATTGATATTTATAGAAGACCCTGCTGGCCACAATCAAAGGTTGGTACACACATTCCTATATGATGATGTCATAAAAGACCTTTGTAAAAAATAGATACACCAAGATAAAATAAAGATTGCCTCAATGACATATTTTAAAAAAACTGATAATTTTTCAAATATGTTCCATATTATTTTTATTTATTTCGTACCGGCTCACTCAGATGGTGTTTATAATAAAAAATAGATTGAAAAATTCCCCGATTATCATACAAAAAATATACTTCGCTAGGGTTAAGTATTCGATTTAACATTAACATTAATAATTTTTTTTCTCTATTAGAGTAGACCTCTATTAGAGATATTTATTTGTAATTGTAACATTCGCAATTAATCAAATTGAACCAGAGTCACATCTCTTTAGACGAAGTAAAATTCCCATTTCCACGGGAATTATTAGCAAGTATATGCAACATATATATAAGCAAAAATTTCCTACAGGAAACATAATTTGACACGGGCATAGGCTGATTGCGTTTAGTACCTTTGCTTGATTATTTTTTCGCTGACTTGATTAACTTGAATAAATTTAATATTTATCTTGTCTATTGAGGTTTTGATAAGAGAAGTAATATTATTGTCTGGAAGTATGTCTAAATTAAACTGAGTATATTTGACACCTTATTTAGTTTATCCAGAACAGATTTAAAAAAAAAATAACAACATTAGTAAATACAAATTGATTGTATCTCAAAATATTCGTAAAATTGAGCATGAGAAATCTGAAAATAAATTTCATGTCATTTTATATTTTTTACATTATATGATGTAATTTTTGAACTTTTATTTAGTAGATATACTATATTTAAGGTGATGTCTCAGCATTTTCATAAAGATATAAAATAATTATATTAAACAAAATAATATTTTCAATAAATGTCTGTTCCCGGTCAGTAACAGGTTTTTTTGATAAAAAAAAGATTATAATATTATGGACAATTTCAATATCTGTTTTTCTGCTATTATCAAAAAAAAAGATGTAAATATTTATAAGTAATCCGTAACAAAAAAGTTTCCAACAAGAAGTCGACGAACTCATTGGCACACGAGCACGACAAGTAAGTATTTTTAATCTATATTCATGAAAACGGCGCTTAAAATTGTTATTACTATTTTGATTGCTAATAAAATAAAGATTTAGTTAGCATCCAAATTATCACAAACTAGTGCAACGCTTCACATTTTTCTTAAATCCCAGTATTCACTATTAAATTTATTACATCGTTCTTGTCTTGGCAACTTTTGTTAATTCGCGAATTAGCATACATTTTTTTTTCTTCCATGTCAATGACACAACAGATAAATACGTGCATTGCGTAGATAGCACTGTTTAATGTCAAACCGTCGCAAAAAATCATGGAAGAATAAAGCTACTTTGTAAAAGAGGTCAACGTCCCGCATTCCTACCTTCTTGAATTAAGGTTTTTCATTATAATTTAATTTTTGAGTTTAAACATTTATAGCTTTATTAACCATGTCTGTTAATTACTAAATCAGTTATTATATTTCTTAACTCATATCTATTAGCAGTCTTGTGTTATGTAAACTAGATAATGGAAAACAATCAGATTTTGTTACTATATGAGTAATTTTAATACTTGAATAATGTTATACAACCATGAGCTGACAATTTATAATCTTCAAATAAGCACATGGTATGTTCAGACATTAATTACATATCACTCTATATCAGGTTAAAATATTACTTTGAAAAGGTATACATGTGACGCCTTGCTAGGGCTAATATACTTAATAGTTATTTAAAATTACTATCTTACATATTTACATATAGACATAAATTTTCTTGTGTGCCAAATCAATTTAATGTAATCAATAAATAAAATTTAAAAACTAATTCATTTAAAAAATTGTTTATAATATATTGTTAAATAAAGAATAAGAATAAAAATAAGAAAGAAACACCGTTTAATACAATAAATAATTTTATTAGAGACGGCATTAATTTTTGTAGTCAAGAATGTAATGACGTAATTTATCCGCATGAAATATTATTATTAATAGGTATAAATTTACGTATTTTGATATTAAATATCATGATTGAATGATTTATGTCACATTGATTAGAGGTTTTGTAACCTCGTATCAATGTGTGGCAACACTAGAGGCGAATCGAAATGAAAATGGGACTTAATGTACTTAAGCTAATACTTAATATTACCACCGCTTTTTATATTTCGCGTGCCTAACTGTGAAGGGACATGTATATTACAGGTATTGGAGGTATTAAAATCTCTTTTCTCTAGAATGTCACCCAATCTACAGTATTTAGTGAACATTAAATAATGAACTGAAGCTCAAAAGAAATATATCATAATTATTAAGAGATAATTCTTTGCATGTTTGATATACATGTAAAAAACCACAAACCGCAATGAATACATTTTATCATGACATTGCACATATTTTTACATAATAATTATGAAGCTGCTAATCTAAAATTAAATATTAAATGACTTATAAAAGATATTTATTAAATTATTTGTCATTGGCCGTCTGCGTGTAATCAAACTAGTCGTAAATATTTCATTTATTTATACATATACAAAGTTAGACGCAGTCCCCACTTATGTGGTATATAATTCTATTAATTCTATACAGTAAACTTTTTTTATATTAAGCTCGGCAAATGCCTCAATCCACCTGATGATAAGTAGTAGAGTCCATATGTGAAGATAGTCAAGCATGTGACATACTGCCCTAGCCACCTTCACCTTGCCGGCCCAAAAAGTGCTTTTATATTCTGGTTGATTACAGTTTTTACTAATTAAATAGAATTAACCACCGTGACATTGGTTTATTCAGCCACTGCACAGATTATGACCACAGTCATTAGCTTTGTTAGGTAATTGATGACTTCATTCAATCGGCACGCCGTAATCAACGTAAATGTCATAATGTAAACTGACAATAAACATGAATTAGATGTTAGGAATTCCTTTAATGTTTGCAGACGAGTTTTTTTTATTATTGTCGGCGAGACGATAAACGATGTACAGTGGCGTCTGGGAGGCTATAAAAATTAAAGTTAAATAGTTACTTAGTGTTTCGGCAAGTCAACAATTAAAGGTAGGCATTTAGACATAGTGTTATGATGTTTAAGAACCGTATCTTTTGGTGCCTCGTGTGCCTTATCACGTTTTATCTTATGAGACTGTTACTGACTTTTGACGGCGTTGCTGGCCGCTATTGCATTTGACTAAACTGACGGATTTGACACGGGACTTGACACTTGATTGAAAAAAAAATAGATTTCGCTCGCGGCTTTGTTATTTTGTTGTTGTATTTAAAAATATAGACCTTGAAGACCTGATAACGCCTCCTCTTCTTCCTTCCTCAAATTTAAATTCCCCTATTTTTCAAACACTTTAACACGTCTGAGATTATTGAGTAACTTGTAACTTATAGTTTTCTGATTTGCTGTCCTTAACTTTTAATTTTGATATATTACATTATTTTTATCTTATTTTCTCAATTCTTACACCCCTTTTAAAAGGGTTTTTATTCTTTGTGCCATATACAGTTTCTAAATGTTGCCTGTAAGTAATTGCTGCTTAAAAAAATTATTATCTGTTATATTTTTGTGGGCAATTAAGCATATTGGATTTATTGATTAAATGACATTTGAGATTATACCATAATAATGTTAAATATATTTATCACACAGGAAACATATATTACATCTAAAATTGAAAGAAACTTTACCCTCAGAATTGTATAGTTAATACGACATATTGATTATTTCAAATAATTTATATTAAAAATGGTTATTTAAAATATTTTAAATATAAAATAATCTGGACCTTTGTAACGGTAAAATTATCTTGTGCGATGATAATCTTAATTTTAAACATTAGTATAATAAATGAGATCATGATAAATCAATTCCTATATATAACTTGCTTTAAAAGCTTCCTTTTAGTGCTTCTACGCGATTCCTGTAGAATATTTACCTTTTGACTTTTGGGTAGTGTACACACTACACACCTATCTTGTGAATACGATCAACGGTTAAGCTATTTTATCTTCTGTTGTCGCATGTGTCAAATATGATAATTAAATATTAACAAAATTATTCTCGGCCTTTTCACTAAGATCAGTGTGGGAACATCTAACAACTCTATTCTGTAAAATAAATCAGCTAATATGACTGTGTATAAAATACAAAGAAAAGATACCTGTGTAGGTACTATCGGTCAAAATAAAAATATCCTATTCTCCATACTAGCCAACGAACATTCATTTAATACCGAACGTGTTTCTATGAATTTTCAAGGTTATAAGTCTCTAATCTATCTCTATCTTGGTGTCTTGACAAGGGGGACAAAGCCCCTCGATCTCTTGAGAACTTTTGAGCCTCCCCTACTTTTTCTCTAGAATATACCACAGACACTATAGACTTTAAAATGTCTCTGGGCAGTAAGAGCGTATAATGTTCCGGTCTTGGATTTGCTCTGGCTTGAAAAAGAATGAATCCCTTGGGACACTTCCCATCACATTAACTAAAAGTAAATATTCAATGGAAGGGCTTTCGCCGCTCGCTTTGCAAACTTAAATTGTCTTAGTGAGAGGTAGTAAAGGTGTGAGCGCTCCAATAAATAAGCGAACCTGTGTTCTACCGTTTGTGTAGATGTATTTACTCCTCCTATCTCTTCTTCTAGGAAGGATTAGGATTGTTTTCATCCCGGTACTTTCTTTTTATTCTGTCTATATTATTTGGAAAAATTGAAAATATATATTTTTTGCTACGTTTCTAGCGAACAATACGCAAGTCACTGAAGTGATAGTCTTTGTCGTCATAATTTGCAGACATCTTCTTATTCTGGCAGAATTGTATATTGTATATAGTTGAGAACCATTTAAAATAAATCTTAATCAGTAGTATATCATATGTAGCGTTCTTCCTTTTGATAACTACTTAATATGACCTCATCATATTTATCCGTTGCGGACGTTGTGGTCACACATACAATTTCGACAAAATTATTTTGACAGCTTCCATAAGTCACTCAATTGACTAACCAGTAGATTGTCCGTAAAGAATCAATCAAATGACTTCATAACACTTAATTTTAGACATCGCCAGAAACACTATTAATAAAACTCAATTTTACGAAAATCAATAGGAATAAAATTAAAACTACGTGTCAATGTTTTTTATTAGTATTATAATATACATTAGGTTTTGTGGTTTAAAAATATTACCTATAGATGGGTGTAGCTAGAACTACGTCTCTGAGATAGGTAATGGTGTCGATTATTAGCATCACTTAATTAAAAGTTATTTGTCACATTTTCATTTCAATTCAATATGAAAGCAATAGAATGACCACACCGTACGTTATAATAGATATTACATTTGCGTCAAAACATAGTTTACAAGATTATACACTTTTTACATGATAAAAACTGTGTACATCAGTGAAATTGCCCAAAAATATAAGTCCATGTCTCAACATCAAAAGCGTCAAATACTCAAAGGTCGTCAATTTTTCATACGAGCAGAAGTTTCTACCCCCACCGGGATTGAACCACGGGCCTTCAGATCTGAGGTCTATTAAAAAACATAAAACACTACAATCAATTAAATTTATATTTGAAAACAAAAACCAAAATGGATCATACAATTTCATCATGCATAAATATTCCCCTAGTAACTACAAAATATCACAAATTCTATCACTTAATGTAGCAGAACCACTCGAATTACGTTTGAATAAAGTCTTTACTTATTTAAATATGTTACGCTTGATATGCGAGAATTATAATTTATAAAGTAGCTAAGGAACCAGTAAACCGTGACATCAAAGGCCAAAGTTTGATTGACGTCACAAAAGATCTGGCCTAGCTTCTCAATGACAGCTGTCATCATAGTCATAAAGATATAAATATACACACTTATGCAAATTGGCGGTGGGCGTTTGTTTATTGTATATATCTATGTTACTAATATCCTTGTTGAAGAACTAATCCTTTTTGTAGATATATCCTTTGGTGCTCACTCGTTGCTATCGTCAGCTTATACGACTTGTTTGGAATTTCCTTAACTTTCCATTTTAATGCGGACCAACTATAGCAATACATTGGTAGGTTATGGTGGCGATTCTGTTAACACAAACTAGACTAATCTTAACTAACTTTAAGTTTAGCGCTGTATACTGCGTTCTCAATTACGTACGTATTTTATACGCATCTCTTTCATTCCAAATCCATAAGATAGAATGATTTTTAGGAACGTCAATTTAGTTGGCATTAAGATCTATACAACTTTGACTTGTTTTAATCGCCATGTTTTAAGGTGCGCGTTAAAATAAAGCAAAAACGCTTAAAATTAGAAGTGCTTAAAAGTTAAATTCCGTCACCAGTCATCTGTGTTTTAGGTTGCATTGTACTGAAAGATTAGTACTGAACTTAAATTTTATTTAGTTCGTGTACAACGGAATAAGTGCCAATTTAGCTTTTCTCTATTCTGTTGTCCAAGTCTTTATTTCAAAATATCTCTAACACTAGAAGTGTCTGACTGAAAATGATATTATAAATTTAAAATTTGCACATTATCTCTGAGACTATGTATCGTGAGGCATGTTTATTAGGTAAGTAGTTATCTTTCATTCTAATTGAACGTTATCCTAGAAATGACAATTCGAAAAGAAAAAAGCTGTATACGTCTCACTGCTTGCTACATTTGAGAAAAACTTTAACAGATGTAGCATGTTAAATGCAGGTTGATGTGAAAGAGGTTGTAGTAACAATCGGAATCAAAGGCTTAAACTGCTTCCAAAAGCATATGAGGAACTTGATTTTATAAATTTCAATGCAACAATGCAGGTTCAGATACAGCGAAAGTTTTTAAAAGCAAGCTATTTTGAAGCGCTTTACGAAGCTTTAAGCGAACCATCGCTGCTGTGAGCTTTAGTGTACTGCTGGGCTCTACGGTACGCCGGAGACATTCTATTAATTCTACATATATCTTTAACGGCTATTGCCCGAGTTTTTGTAAGCGTGTTTGTTGCCGACAAAACATAATAAAATAAAATAATTTTATGTGAAAACAATCAAAAGTCAGTTCGTGGTGACAAGTGACAATTTTTTTTTAAATTATAATTTCTATCAAAAATAAAACTAAAAAAAGTGTAACCTCTTTCGTCTGCAACAGTGTTAGTTAGACCACCAATCTATTTAAAACTTACGGATCCATTAAATCGTCATACAACTCTCAAAATTTCTTAACCTGTGTTGCTTTAACGCGCCGCAGAAAGAGCCAAATTCTGTTGTTTGTCGTCACTTTTCAGACAGTTGTAGAACGGTTAATACGACTTGAATTTGGCAATTGTGAACAAAAATATTTACAACAAAAGTGCAAGCTTTTGATAGCCATGATTTGTTTTTTATACTGTCCAAAAATATTTTGCTCATAAGACTTATTAATAAATAAGCTCATAAATTAGTTAAAAAGTTAGTGTATTTTGTATAAAGTTTTTAATTTTAATTTTAAATGTTGCATGCCCGTCTGTGTAAGCTATACGAAATATATTTCATTATTTTTACACAATTTTGGCAATAAAAATTGTTCCATTCTATTCGAATGCTGCTCTTTAGTACAATCCCATAAATCATCATTGTTCACAGCAAATGCCTGTCTAAGTCCCCGGGTGTGGCCAACTGGGAGTGCGATAACGACCCCTGCCTCATGAATGAGGATGTTATCATGAACGTCAACCAGGCAGCGAACGGATGGAGAGCAGCTAATTACAGCGAGTTCTACGGGAAGAAGCTGAAGGAAGCTTTAATCTACAAACTTGGTAAGTCCCTGTTCTGATTGTTCGTCTAGCAAGAAGTAAACAGAAAATATTTACATTTAGGTACAACGTTGACGGCCGTGTAACCACACGGTTCTCAGCCAGGGGTCTTGGGTTCGAATCCCGAGTAGGTAAGTTTTTTTGGATACGCGATACAAATATCTACTCCTCGGGGTTAAAAAAATAAATGTGTTAATTACGAATGACGTTTGTGTTTGTAACGCCAGCTAGTCTTAAGATATTTATAAACGGTAGCGCACGCCTTAGTGTACTTTAAGCTTACAAAAAATCGCTCATTCAAACTCGACAAACGTGACATGAAAATAAACTTCTCTAAATGACAATTATGCTAGTTTAATGCTTAATAAAGTGAAATAAAGGTCAAATTCGTAAGTGCGTTGTTGCATTATCGCAAAATCATGGTTGGACTATCTGATAATGAAGGAATTAGCATACAACTATAAGTTAACCCACCTTAGAGTGCGTTTACAATGGAGATATTACACATAATCTTTGAATTACAACTCAAGTAATAACTATAGATTTTCTATTGTATAATCGCTGACGTGCTAGTAAAGGATAACAATTCAAGAGACGATTCCCTAAATACGAGTCGATTTAAAAGAAGCGTACTCAATTCCGCTAAATCAAATGAAATTTAACAGTTAAATTTGTGTCAAGAAGAAAACATAAAATATTGGATTATGTGCGATGCTTTTTTATTTCAAAATGGTGCCTTTTTGAGAGAATATTTCGAATTTGTCCTTACTTTATCGAGCTATATGCCTAAAAATATTTCTAATTAATTATTAATATAATTAAATACCAACTAGCTAAGCAAAATTTTGTGACTTACGACATATACTTATTATTGGATAGGAGCGGGGTACGCGATGTTACATCGCGTACTATACGGCGCAACATCCTAAAAACCTTTATGACTGGCTTGTATTTAGCGAGCCTTACACATATAGCATGATGAAGTCGAAAAAGGGTTTCCCTCAATTTGTAATTTTTCTCGAAAAATTCCGATCTTGACTCGAGCACGTCAGTCGAGCACTTATTAATACTAATACATCGTGTAATGTATTATTATTAATTAAGTTTGTTGCTAAATAAATAATTAAATAAAATATAAAGAATGGGCAAATTTGACATACTACATGCCAAATTTGGACGTTTCAAATAATGCCCGTAGCATGCCTCCTGAAATCGTAGCATTTGCAATGCCGTAGCATGCTGAATTAGACCGTCGTATCGCAAATGATGTCGTGTATACCGAATTAGACCGTAGCGTCATTCACGTCGCCGTGTAAGTTGAATTAGAACGCTGGATTCCGAATGATATCGTAGCATGCCGGATAAGATCATCGCATCCCAAAGAATCTAGTTTACAATTTTTAACTAAAAAAATGCATCTTAATAGCAGCATATTCATCTTATTTCTACTTAATTTTTAGGTATTTATATTATTATTGTAATAAAAGAAGTTTAAAATATTTAAATGTCTAATTAAGTAATGGTCTAATTTTTGAGCCGCTATATACGACTGGGAACTTACAGACAATAAAAAACTTATCTTCTCTGGATTGGTAACTGACGTGAACGCACTCTTAGGAATTAAAATGTGATATGAATCGTGAGTTAATGTCAAGGACTATGATCATGCTCGATATCATAAAATGATTACTCAAAAGTGGTATTTAAAGAAAATAATTTAAACTAAAATAATATAATTAAAGCTATGGCTCTTTGTTGTCCTTGAAAATAACCCATTTGCATTAAAATTATTTATTCTTATAAAAGATATAATTAAAAAAGTAACCTTTTTTAATTTAACCTTATTTTGTACATTGTCCCTAAAGTACTTTATCTTGAATCCTGTCCGATAAGGTCGCCTTTGTACAAAATTAGTTAAAAGTTTTTTTTGTGTGTTTCTCTTTTTGAATTGGCTGATGTACAATAAAGATCTATATTCTATACTATTCTATTGTCAAGTATTCCTGAAAGAAAAAAAACAAATTTTAATAAAGGTAATGCCTAATAAAGTCTTAATAAATGTGTTCGTTCTTAAGTCAAACAAATATTAATTACATCAAATAACAATTTGATCATAAATATTACAATTTTTTTTTATAATTTCATTTTGAAGTACTTGGACAGTAGAGTCTCAAAAAAAGTGCGCCATTTCCCATATTGTTCATATTTTGGATGTCGATCTGGCATAGCAACAAACACATTGTAGAATTATTAATTGCTCTCAAATGTGTCAAAAACGTCACATAAGACTCGTGACAAACTGGGCTGAATGACGCCCTATGCCTATGCCTTCGGCTCGGGCCAAGCGCAATCAACAATAGCTCAATTGTTTTATAACATTCTTTATTATAATTCTTATATAGAGAAATTTAATTCAATTCTTTATTTTGCGTCCATAGTTACATAATATGTTTATAACAATATTATTGACACTATAGACCTTGTCGGGAGCAACAAATATAAGGTTTTTAGGTTTAACAGGTGAAAGGTAGATTACAGAAGGTGAAAATACTCGGTAGGGATAAGTTAATGTAATTAAGTGCTTTAATTTGTATTATGATCAAACTTAAATATATTCATTTAGAATAATAATTATTATGCAATTGTTTAGATTTATAGGTGTGTCAGTCAGTGTGTTTTTAACACTAGATATACCAGACCAGTCATTTAGACTGGTCGTGCAATTTCAATTCAAAATTCCTACTATATTACACATTTTTTTTTCAGAAATGATGTTATGACTTTTGTAGCTATAATTAGAGAGTACGTTTTATAAACTTAATGTTATTTTATATACATTAGTTACAAATATATTTTTTGTTGTTGACATATATTCAAATCGCTGGTATATCTAGTGTTAAATGTAAGAAATAGATTTTTTAGGATTTTTGATTTAACATTGTTTGAATGTCAGTAATATAAATATTAATAAGTAATTAGATTTATGAAAATTTTTTTTTTTCAATTCTTAGAAAAATATAAATGTCAATAGGATATATGATGTCAAGTTAGTAATGTCAATAGTTTTAAATTTCTAATGCTTAAACAATAATTATAAAAACCATGTGCACGAATACATATTATTATATGTATATGTATATACATACACATGTTCATAGAATCACACATTTTGTGTATCACAAAATAAGCATTATTAAGAACTTGTCTTATATATATAATTGAATATAATACATTTTTTTAATATAAAAATTTAACACTCAGAGTTAAAGTATTAACAATTTGTACCCTACCCTTATCATATGAAAAACTTTAACTGTTCGAAAAATATTTAATCCCAGACTTTTTTGGGGAAACCGGACAAAATCAGATATTGCGCATTCGGGAAAAAACTAAAGGCATTCCAAAACATGAATCCGTTCCATGGATGCCGGCGGTGACTTACCAATAGGCGATTACTATTAGCTTACCTCATTACCTTAAACATATTAATCGTACGTATCATAAACCAACAACTTTGTTTGTCGAAATTAATCGCATAACTTCATCTGTTTAGACGTAACAAATATTTAAACAAAACGTAAACATTTAAAGTCTGATCGTAAAAGAAACATTCTCAGGAATGTTAAACAGTTTTTTAGATTTCACTGGTACCTATGTTTATAGTTAATGTCTATGAAATGCTTACTTACCTAGCAATCTGGCTTCAGTCTTGTAAACTCAGGTATTTTTCGTAATATATTTAATGTGAAATAACTGATGAAAAATGAATAGAAGGCCGTGCTTGCTTTAATAACGTTTATAACTGACAAATCTAAATTTTAGTGGAATATAAATTTTTCTCGTATCGTGGGTGGTGTGGGTTAGCTCGGTGGCGTAGTGGCTCAAACGCTCTGGTTTGTAACCAGTTACTTTCGACATATCTGGTCCCTGGATGAATCAATTAAGATTTGCACAATAAGGGTTTAATCCTAGCATTGCACCTAGGTTCCTACCTAGCAAACACCCATGTGGAAGGAATTAAGCCGTGAGCGTAGCAATAGGATGCAAAATATAAGCTGTTGATGACGAATTTAAGTAAATAGTGTTTTTAATAGGGATGTTAGGGAGCTCCGTAACCGTAACCGAAACTATCGGATATCCGATATAAAATAATATCCATAACCGTAACCAAATCCGAAATAAAAGTTTCGGATAATATCGGACAGGGGCGCAGCATAATTGCGACACATTAATGCACTAAAACTTTTTGTTAAGTATAATTTGCCTTTGCTAAATTTTGACAATTAAATATGTTTAATGTTATTGTAAGTTAAAAGACGATGTATGATTCAGAGCAAGTGAAAATTAAGTAACTAAAAATAATAAATAAAGAAAGCTGTGACTGTTACGTTAAACTTAAAATCTAGTAATAAATATGTGTAATGAGCATTCCAAATTTAATTCTAATTATAATATTTTAAATTACTGATTTTTGTTCCTACCAAATAAAACCATTTTATAAGCTATTATCTTTAATACTTTTGAAATTCCTTAAAAATCTAATATCCGTAATCGAAATTATCCGAAACTAACGGATAATCCGAAATAATTTCATATCCGTATCCGTATCCATAACCGGTATAATAATAATTTCTATATCCGTATCCAATCCGTATCCGAAATTTCATATCCATAACATCCCTAGTTTTTAATACGTCATTTACCATAATGAGTCATCGCTACATTATCTACACAGTAGAATTACGTGGATTACTCGGTATTCAACTATGTAATGTATTATTATGAAAACAATATTGTGGCGTCTTTAGTGGTTGTATTTAAGTAATCATCTTACTACAAGTAAATAAATATTAGTATTATAATGTTACTGTCAAGAGGAGAGCGGGAAGCAAAGTGATTGACTCCTCTCAAATGTCAAATAGCTAAACATATTCACAGACTATGCAAACATTGGTGACGTTTCGTTATTTTAATACAAAATTTGGTTTGTGCGATTTGACGTTGACATGGCAAATAATAATAAACTCACACGCAAAAATTGACACTAAATAACGGACATATATTCGTTACTTATCATTTTATTATGCTATGACTGTTTAAGCTTCTGTTAACTTTGAAATTTTTAAAGATAGCAATTTTAAAATTGTGTTAAGATTAATAAGCTTTTCTTAGAAAAAGTAATCTTAGTTTTCTAATCGTCCACAGTCGTCATACCTCCTACAGCTGGGCATATACCTTCCTATTAACGTAAGAAATGAAATGAAACTGAAGAGAATTTACACAAAGATTTTATACCAAAGAGGTTCCCATCAATATACTGCCTAAATTGGTATACAAATTTTTATTATATTGTTAATAGTTATAAGTCAATGAAATAAATAAAATATGAGAAACAAATTAGAATTCTTCACGAAGAGTTCATTATACCCCGCTCAAGTTATAAATACGATATATAGCCTTGTGTAAAAATTTACCATTACTTATCTTGTTACTTGAAGACATAATAGTACTTCGCAATACCTATTCATGTCTTTATCTCTGTTGCAAGCGAAAGTAGATTACAGAGATATCCACACGCTGACACCTAACATAGTGAAAGTTTAAAGGATATCTTTTTAGTTCATTTTGATCCACTTTCAATTCTATTGTAGTATTGCAAAGTCGATATTTCCATAGCACCGCCTGATACAATGCTGTTGTGACTTGGCAAGATTTGCTCTTCAAGTCATTCGGGGACTTTAAACTATTGTATTATTCAAATATGGATATGTAACTGTAAATTGTCATGTTCAATCTTTGACTTTGTTCGTTATAGGTAAGTAAATACTACGGTATTAACTTTGAATGACAAATGTAATTAAGTACTCGCAGCATATTAAAGTAAATTTATTTCTTGGCGGGGTGTGCTGAAGATATTTTGAAAATGGGTTTCAATTACGAAAACAAAACAATTTTCGTCATGATTCTCCATGCTTCGTAAGCGTGTTGAGTCAATGATCCCGGTTGTTATAACTTTCACCCACCAACTCGCATTGGACCATTACATTATCAGTCAAACAAATTTGTCTACTTAATGAGATATTACATTATCCGTCAAACAAATTTGTCTACTTAATGAGACATTACATTATCCGTCAAACAAATTTGTCTACTTAATGAGACATTACATTATCCGTCAAACAAATTTGTCTACTTAATGAGATATTACATTATCCGTCAAACAAATTTGTCTACTTAATGAGATATTACATTATCCGTCAAACAAATTTGTCTACTTAATGAGATATTACATTATCCGTCAAACAAATTTGTCTACTTAATGAGATATTACATTATCAGTCAAACGAATTTGTCTACTTAATGAGATATTACATTATCCGTCAAACAAATTTGTCTACTTAATGAGACATTACATTATCCGTCAAACAAATTTGTCTACTTAATGAGACATTACATTATCCGTCAAACAAATTTGTCTACTTAATGAGATATTACATTATCCGTCAAACAAATTTGTCTACTTAATGAGATATTACATTATCCGTCAAACCAGTCTACTTAATGAGACAGGTTAATAGTCCTAACTGCAATGTTTGTGGTACTGTAAACGATGATCAGCATATACTGACAGAGTGTGCCAAATACAAATACAAATTATTTTGTCAGAACCATCTTCTGAGGCTGCTAAATATCTGGCCGATATATTTCTGCACCTTTGATTCTCCTTCCTCCCGCTGTGTTACAATATATTGAAAATTAGATTACGATGGGACTGACATATCTAGCAAATAAATAAAAGCCTCTAAATTAAATAAAGACATTAAAAACTCGCATTGGACCAACGTTGTGGTGGCTGCATGTGTTTATTCCATGAAGAAAGGCCTGTGCCCGGAAGTAGAACTATATAATAACAACATAACAAAACAACAACATATATATTTCTCACACTCGCTTACGAGTTTCTTAATATGGATATGCATATTAACAAACTCATAAGTGCTATGTATACTAAATAATGGAGACATATAGACAGTAATATGTATAGCTATAAATATCAGAAATATATAAATAAATATACAAACATCCAAGGCTGTTAATGAATAATTTCGTGTTAATGTTAATATTTTTAAATTGTGGAGCCTCGTTATAATCTCGGGAGCCTACACACAATTATATGTATCTAAATTGTGCGGAGATTTTAGTTCGTTAAAACGTAAGCCCTGCTAAAATAACTTTTTTCTTACAGGTACTCTACCACTATCTCAAGAAACTCGTCGTATGGGCCCGATTCGTCACGACAAGGACGTATTCTACCCCAACAACTTCGACTCCAGGGAAGCCTGGCCAGGATACATATCACCGGTCAGGGACCAGGGGTGGTGTGGGTCTGATTGGGCGTTCACCATTGCTGGAGTCATGTCTGACCGGTAAGCCCTATGAGTTCCCAATATGCCCTAGTAGCAAATTGCTTACTTACTTAAATTTTCAAGCATAATTTGTAATTTAACTATATTTATAATTAGATAGGCCAGCATGCTGACACACATGTTACGTAGATTAATGAGGACTTAATAATAATGTGTATAATTGGAAGGCGGCGAAAAGGGTAAATATAAAAAATACTATTGAGCGAGACTTTCTCAACTGTCTCTCTTTATATGACGTATAAAATAACATGTTCCAAAAATATAAAATATTCTTATAGGTTGCCAGAGATTCCAAGGAGTACGCAACATAAAATTCACTTCACAATTCAAGTGCACAATATTATTATGTTTAACTATGGTCTTAAACATTTTGACAGTTCAAGTGATAACCCAGTTCAGTGGTTATCACTTTAATTTTTAAAATGACTTAGCAAAAAGGCCGGCTGGCACTTTCTGTATGAAAAAATCGTTTGTAAGTAGGTATAATACACACAAAGCTAAAAGCTTACGAAGCTATTTGTAATTCATTAAAAATAGCTATTTCGCATTTTGGGATTATTTTTAGCCTTGATAAACGACGGCTCAAAACGGCGGATCATTCATATATACGTTTCTTTATTCCTACATTGGTTTCAGTATATTGTCATCCTTGTTTTCAAATGTAAAATCAAGGTTTAG